>CM042251.1:40517904-41717904 GCA_023566225.1 Romanogobio albipinnatus
AAAGTCTGTTCAAGTGCGGCGCACTTGCAGTGAACACGCTCAGGACCATTTGCAGAGGCTGTGAATTACAGGTTATAATGTTGTAAATAATGTTAATTTTCTTATACAGACCGATCGTTTCACTTCATATGACCTCAATCATATGAATCATCAGGAGCCACGAGTATTAATTTCATTTTGTCTGTATATGTTTGGGGTTTTTTTCTCTCAAAGTAACGGTAGCCATTGACTTGTATTATATTAATTACATCTTCTGTTCTGTTCTCCTGAAGAAAAAGAGACTCCCACCTTGGATGGCTTGAAGGTAAGTAAATTAACAGCATTTTTTTTTTTTTTGGTAAACTATCCCTTTAACTTGGGTTACCTGTAGCACAACTGTAGTGCACAGATTTTGGCTGTTTTTCAGAATCAAAAGATATTTCAGAGAAGTTTGGCCTTTCCGAACAATCACACAGCCACACCCATAAAAATACACAAGACGTTTAACAGATTATGTCCTCCTGATAATAGCAATTGGATGGTGTCCTCAATTACTTATTACCATAAAGGATAAACATATTCTCGTCTGTTTGAATGTTATAGATGCTCATTGGCTGTTGACTCAAGTCCTTTAATGATCCACTTGGATTTTGCGGTAACACTTTACAATACGGTTCATTAGTTAACAACATTAGTAATAATGAACTGCACTTATAAAGCATTTATTTATATTTGTTAAGGTTAATTTCAACATTTACTAATGCATTATTAAAATCTTGTTAACATTGGTTAATGCACTGTGAACTAACATGAACAAACCATGAACAGCTGGATTTTTATAAACTACCGTTAACAAAGATTAACTAATGCTGAACATTGGTGTTGTTCATGGTTAGTTCATGTTAACTAATGCATTAACAAATGTTAACTAATACAACCTTATTGTAAAGTGTTACCGATTTTGCTTCCTGAAGGTTCGAAGCCATCTACCCCCACCCATCTTTTCCTCTGCTTATCTCTTATCTCCTTCTCTTTTTCGCTGTCTCTATCCCTTCCCCTACTCTCCATCGTCTTTTTTGTCAGACATATTTTTGTGGTGGGCCTGCCAGAGTGCGGCTCGGCTCTTACTGGAAGTGCACTTACTGCCTGGCACTTTCCTCACCTCCCTCCCTGCCCGAATGTGTGTGTGTGGCTGACAATCTCTTTAGCATTTTCAGTACAACTCTGATTGACTCTAAGGGCTATGAGATTTAATATCTTCCCTTTGTCGAACTTGTGTAACTGCTCTTCCATTTATCATCATCTTCATTCTCATTATGTATCGCCGCCATCTCAATCTCCTATTGAAAAGACATTCAGAATCGCATTAAACTCGCTGCTGAATAAAACAAAGATGCTGCAGGTGCCATGCTCAGAATTGTATCAGTATAATTGTGCCGAGACATCCAGATGTGCATCGACCCTGCGAGGTGGCGGCAGAGTGTAAATTGTATATTGTGCGTGCTCCATAAGGCTGCTGAGCTGCCTGCCTGCCTGAAGACAAAGGAAATGCACACTGCTGATGAGGCGTAGTCTCCTGCGTTTCTCTCGCCTTCTGCGATTGTGTGTGGGCAAACGTGCAGCCTTCTGTAACCCACGTTTTTTCTTTATAAAAGCGAAATAAAATCACTTTTTATTTTAACATCACAACAGGAAGGCAGGAATGCTCGATTTAGGTGCCTATGTCCTGTAGACAAAAAGGCAAACGCCTTAAATGACACACTGAAAGCAGGAGATGCTTTACCCGAGCTAAATGGCGCAGAATCACTCCTCTTTTTCTTTAACTCTCACTTTCACCTACTTCCTCCTTTCCTGCACCATGCCTTCACACGAGAGTGTGTTATCCAAGCGCACACAATGGTAGGTGTGGGATAAGTGCAAATAGCTCTACATGTGGAGTCTGATCTCTGGTCAGTGCACTCTGTTCATTAACTAAACATGACTCTTAAGAGGATTATTAGCCCAGTTTCTGGACAGGATGTCGAAATCCATCAGGAGAGTGTGTGTGTGTGTGGGGGGGGGGATCCATTACCATAATTGCATTGCGCTAGCAGAAGTGGAAAAAGGAAGGATGCAGAGATGTTTAAAAAAGGAAGAAATGAGTGAGAGTGAACGAGGAGGCTGGCAGGGATGCTGGAGGAGAGAAGAGGAGGAGGGGTGGACGGCTGATGGTGAACAGGCACACGGATCAGGTTGAATAATGACATCTCAGATTCCCCCCCCGTGTCTCTGGGCTGACTTGGTACGCTCCGCCTCCGACAATAAAGCAGCCCACAGTAACCCTGCTCGTGGCTCATATCTAGGTTCAGACCACTGGGCCACCTTGAGGTAAAGAAGAGTGCATGTGGCAGACACAATGTGGGCCTCTGGTAAAGGAGGTCAGAAACGCCCCAGAAATGCACTGGCCCGCTTCTACAGGACGAAGAAGATGGAGAGAGCGCAAGCAGGGGACGGGCACACTGCTCCCAGACAGTTTTACCTCCCAGCAGCACTTTCCCAGCAGGTTAAACCAGAGCATGAGTGAGTATCACCTACACGCACATGCATTCGGCACCTCGCTGTACTATATATGCCTCAGTCAGTCGGTTTAACCAGGAAAATGAGACCGTCGCCTTCTCCGAAGGGGATGATGAAGATGGCGAAGAGGAGGATGATAAAGGCTTGTCTGTCACACAGGAAGTGGTTGGGTTAGGGTGGGGTTCCTTCACTCCTTCTTATTGTGCAGAAGTAAATGAAAGATAAGAAAAAGAGAGGGACGTGTAGATATAGAGGGGGTGTTTTAGTTTAAATCAACTGCCGTGGGTTTGGTTAGCGTATGTATGCATGTCTTTTGTCCAGCTCTTGCATTCGATGCCAATCTATGTTATAGATCCTGCTTTATGCTCCTGCTATTTTCACTTTACGTCTTAATCTTTGATGATCAATATCGGTGCATTCCGTTATACCTGATTTCAAAATATAAATGCATCCACAAGAAGGTGTGTGCTTCATGAACATGTATGAATTATTCCATTCTTTGAGTATATATGTATTGTATGCATTTCATATTGTAATGACGTTTTTTGCTCGTTGTGATGCACGGTTTTTATCTTAAACCCACTCAATATTCGCTGTACCTTGAATCTTCCAGAAATCCACAGCACTTAATTGTATGGAATATGATAACCTCCCCTTCCAACCTATGATATCTGCACTTTATCTAGCTGCTTTAATGGCAGCCTTTAGTCACGCATGTATTTCACCGTGGTCAGATGATTCAAAATGTGCATCAGAATATATGGGAATCTTTGCTGCAAATTGAACATCTGATCTCTTCGGATAACTTTGTTTCATTCGACGTGACTAATAATGTGTTAAAATGCCATATGCAATGATACGCTTCACAGTGTGTAGTAAGCATGTTCTCGGTTTAGGCATGACCCAAATGCATCCATTTAAAACGTTTTGTCAGTTAGTGGTTCTTGGGTACTTGATGCAGAGCATGGATGCCTGAAGGGGGCACTGTTCTGTAGCTAGCGGTTGGAGGCACAGTGACTGAGCAAGAAATAATGCTGCTAAGTACAAAATGTTGGCTACTCCCACTCTTAACCCCCCCACCACCACCACTACCACCACTTTTCATCTCTGTATCCATTAGTTTGGGTTGTTCGTTCAAGATGTGTCATTTAGACTTACGTTCCCCAAATCAGAATAAATCAATCCTCAATTACAGCTGTCAGTCAAAGTGGATGGGTTGATGGGGGTCGTGAGATCTCGGAGGGGGGAGGAAAGAAGCAAGGAGTCATTGGGGGGGGAGGGGAGGGCAGGATTCAACTCTCTACTGAAGACTTGAATAAGAGGGGGGTGTGAATGGTGATCGAGCAATTTTAATGGAATCAAGGAAACATCTCGAAAATCAGTGTAATTTTATTGAATATTATGCGTCATGTTTTTTATGACATTACTGTATTCAGTAAAATTCAATGTTGAAATGTACTTGATGCTTTTTCAACTCCATCCATGTTGCAATAATAAAACCCGATGAGTGCAGGTTCCAGTTCAGAGGTCTCGTTTCTCTTCTCTTCATCCTTTAATATTGGCTTTTTAGCGGTCTGATGATCCTCCTAACCCATCAGAACCAGCTTCCCCTTCAGTCAGTACCACTCCCTATCCCAACCCCCACTCAATGTGTGTGTGTGTTGCACGTCACTTCTCTGTCCTCAGGATCAGCAGCTGGATCTTTCTGTTCTGTGTTTAATCAAAACGAATGCGGGTGTGTGTGAGTGTTCGTTACCCAGCTGTACATCAAATACGAGTGCTCTTAGTGCATCCATACAGGTTGTCCGAGCTGCACACTCCGTCATCTAGTCAGAAAACGTAGCTTGTTTGTCCATGGAGGCTACTGATGTGTGCGTTTTCCATCTGTGATCGAACAAAGATGACGTTTTAGATAATGATGGTCCATAATTAGATATAAGCAGCTGTTAGCTTAATGGTTTGCGGTGGGGAAAATTCAAATCAGGCTTTTCTCTGGTTTTGTCAGTGTCATAGAGAGTGGTCCAAAAAGTCTAGATGCGTGGAAACCACTTTTTCCAAACCCATCCATGAACATCTGTCTACACACGTTTACACGAATGTGGGGTATCTTAAATGCACAGTAGTTTTAGTACACTCGAGAACGTATTGAACCAACGCTTTGCTGAACCAGCTCTGACCAGTCAAGAGCCACCATTTTGGGCGAGCGACCTCGCTCCGGGTCGATTCCAATGCACATATTTAGCAGTGATTTCGATAATGATGCCAATTCTCCATTTCTGGCCTGTGGCGCTTGCGTCTTAGAGGAAGTATGGAGGGAATGAGAGAGAAAGGGAGAGCGGGCGTGTGCTCTGCATGCAGAAAAGGGGAAAGTAGGTTGCAGTACGTTTAACCTCCATGCCGTGTCTCTTGTTCCAGGGCTTTCTGAAGAACGAGAGAGACAATGCACTTCTGTCAGCCATCGAGGAATCACGCCGCAGGGTGAGTGTCTTCCTTTACCTCTCTATATCCTTCAACATCCATTTATTTTCTTAGTTGATCAAATGATGTATTTTTGTCAATTATAGAGAAAAGGAATGTGATATTTAGCAACATTAAACTTCAGTGTAACTACATCCGGTATTGTCCAGACATTTAGAATCTGCACAATTCATCTGACAGTCTCCTTCCGAGGGCCACACTTGTTTCAGGTCAAATCCCCTTTTCCCCTTATTGCCTCTTCAGCCACTGTCAGCGAGGTAAAAACAGGCCCTTTCAGCTGTTATTATGGTATCTATCCATCTCTCAGCGTCTCTCAGAGAGCTCAGGTCAATATCTATCTATCCTCTCAGTCTAGTCATCAAACCTCTCAGGAGGAATGTCAGCAAAGAGACGGACAGGATAATTTGCTCACCAAAGAGGAGGTGTTACCCAACGACCCAGATGAACTGAGCGTGGCAAAATGTCACTGGTGAAAGTTTTGGGTCCTCAAGCACTACCGTAAAATTTATGTCCATCGTGGACAGGATCAAAATCAACTTTTTGACACGATTTTTGAGTGAGTTATTTTAGTGAGTAATTTTAACCTTTCACCATCTAAAATGGCACCTATCAGAAAAACATTACAACTAATCTTAATTTAGTTCCTCATATTTTTATTTTTGTGGCTTAGTGGGAGGAATATTCCTCATGCCGCATGGAGAGCTGGGCAAAAATTTGATTAAATTCTGAAGGTTTTTTTAGCAGATCATTTATACGTTTTTGATTTGAATCTTGCACGCCACTTACATCAGCAAGTGTCAGACAATATTTCTTAAAATTCGACATAAACCATGTGAAGCTGCAGTTCCAAATAAAGTTACCGTCCAACTGGCAAGTAATTTATTCACACTACTCTCCAAAGCCAATTTTATTGTTTATTTTTTTGTTTCAATTTTGGACCCCAAGTGAGAATGAAGTAAACTGCAGGATGCGTAATGGCTTTTTTGACCCAGCAAAATCATCTGGAGAGCAGTGCTTATAAAGCCATACACCATTGTTTCCCACCCTAAAACAAAATGCCCTATGCGTCTTTTCCTTTCTGAATTGTACCTGATTCGCATTAACTTCTGCACGTTGTACTGATATTATCTCACTCCCTCCATCATTAAGCTCGATTCCAAAATCTCTTCCTCCAGAGTTCAGAAGCCTTTTTAATTAGTACGCTTGCAATTATCACACGTCAATCCGCCGGGACCGAAAAAATAGACGTAAGGTCTTTGGATTCAATCAGGGTACAGGCTAAATCGGTAGTAGGCGTAAAGACAGACCCAGATAGCGGCACAGTTCCATTAGCGAGGCCTCCGCGCATCCAGGCTTTAGCGGGCCAGACCCAGTTTGAGTCTCCCCAGGCCCAGCTCTCATTCCTTGTCCCTCGGAGGTGGGATTGGGGGAGGGATGAAGATAGTGGTGCCCGTTAGCGCTTATTGTGCACAGCATGCTTTCCAGATCCAGGCTGCTCCCTTCTTACTCCGCTAGCTATTTTTAATATGTCACATGTTGGGTAACCTATATATTCACTGAAGGCTTTGTAGTTTCACTCGTTTTACTCTCGATCATCACATTTAGTCTGTTTTTCATGTGTGATTTGTACCTCATCCCCACTATTGTACTCGTTCTGTCCTTCACGCAGACGTTTCTGTTGGCGGAGGAGTACCACAGAGACTCTATGTTGGTGCAATGGGAGCAGGTGAAGCAGAGAGTGTTGCACACCCTGCTGGGAGCTGGAGAGGATGCACTGGACTTCAGCCAGGACGTGGAGGTCTGAGGAACAACACGCCACATAAAACACAATACACACACAGGCCATATATGATATAACTCCCTTGTATATTATATATAATAGCACACACTCACCTCACATCACATGCGACGTGTTCGTGAAGCACATATTTTCTTATTTAGCATCTAAGGAGCTTGTTCAGATCTGTTGCTGTGATACGGCCAGCCTGTGGCTACGTTTGGCCTGGATCTGAGTGTTAGTGAAATCTTATCTGGCAAGAGCTTTTCAGACAAGGGACATTTAGGCCTGATTGTCTTTTAGTAATTATAAAAGATGATAAATCATTACGTAAAGGATTCATCAAATCGGACTTGAAGCTGAAGTAATTTATGTACGACCAAATGGAATTACAAAAATGTCCAATTAATAAAAAGATCTATATGATTTTTTTTCTTTTATGCTATGAGCATAAAACATATTAACATAATATAAATAAATATATTATACATATTAACATATATATATATATATAGTACATATCATTGATACAAACTATAGAGTGAGAGATTTAGCTTTATATATATATATATATATATATATATATATATATATATATATATATATATATATATATATATATATATATATATATACACACTTATAATAATATATATATTTTTAAACACATTTTCAATTTATATATTTAATTTTATATAACACTAATTTCCAATTAATATGTATTTTATTTTCGTGTGTGTGTGCGTGTGTGTGTGTAGTTTTATATTTTTTATAGAGTTGTATTTGCTCTCAGCATACAAGAGGGAAAAAGCCATGTAACAATAAGATGGGATGACTTTGGCTGCTTTAGAGGCTATTATTCATGAATAAAGGTTCCTTTGGCAGCACTGCTCACATTTCTGCTGTCACAAAAGGAAGAGGTGAGCAAGAGGGAAGGATGTAGAAAACATCAAACGTTGAAGATGACAAGCACTCATCTTCTGAATAATATATACCAAAAAAAAAGCATGTTTCACTTTTATGTCCAAGTATAACAATAGTCTGTCTACGGCAAACAATGACAGTCTTTTTGAGATAGTCGAACGTGTCTTTCCTTTTATTATCCCATAAAGGATTTGAGAAGAATGTTGTGTTTGTGTGTATATTGTGTATTTTGCTCTAGGAGATTTTTGACTGCTGTCCTGCTGCTTTAATTATTAAACAGCAGTTACATTTTCCATGTGTGACCTGCTGTTCTCTTCCTATGCCAGGAGCTCACTCTTCCTTGTACCACCAGCCTGAGTCGCCCCCTCCCTTCTAGATAGTCACACAAACTACAACGCCTCAGTGGCTTTCTTGCCAGGCTGTTCGTGGAATTTGCTACTGGGAGAGTGTGTGTGTGTGTGTGTGTGTGTGTGTGTGTGTGTGTGTGTGTATGAGTGTTTTTGAAAATAATTTCAATTAAAGCACCATATGCTTTATCTATGTCAAATCTTTCTAAATGTGATGTTTGTCTTTAGGACGGGTTGAATACATTTATGTCCACGGCGTATGAAATGTAAGGTTTTCGCGTGTGTGTGTGTGCGCGCGTGTGTTCTCGCTCTCTCTCTCTCTCTCTGTATATTCACAGTACAGAGCTGTGTGCTCTCAAGCGTGAGTTATGTTCTTAACAATAGCTTCACGCTACATTGGTCGCTGCATTTAGATTAAAACAACTCTCCGAGATAAACGCAGCTTGTGCACTTGTCAAACCCACGCTTTTAGAGGTGCACATATGCACACCTACACATGTAGAGAATATTAATACAGTCTTGTTGTGTAGACATCCTTGTTTATGCCTTAACGACTGTTGCTATGTGCCCCGCAGCCCAGTTTCGTGAGTGAGGTCGCAGTTCCAGGACGCAGTGCACTGGACAGTGTGGAAGTTGCCTACAGCCGACAGGTTTGTAGAAAGCATATACAACATTAATACAGTGGTGAATAAAAATATAAAAAATACAAAATGTTAATATATGTGTATAAATAAGTAATTTTATTTCAAATTGCTGTTTTAATTTATTGATAAATGTATTTGTATTTATATAACATTTTAAAAATAAAGTATAAACATATATCTTATATATTTTGTTAAAAAAAAATCATTTTAATAAATATTGCATTTTTTAATTAAAAATGTATTACAGCTTTAGCATAGAATTATACATGCATGAAATTAGTCATCTAAACATTATAATTTGCAGTAGAAGTGATAACTCTTTTGAAACATCACAGAGAAAGAACAAGCTGTCCGACAGCAATATGGTCACTAATAAATCATGCAGTCCTAGTTATAAGTTATGTTGAAAATAAACAAGTGGTTCATAGTTACTCAGAGTACCTTGTCATTTAGTTAAGCTTAGCTTTTCTCTCGGTCAGTTATCTAGACACAAAAATAAACGTGTCGTGTTTTGCGAGCCTAGCTTGATTGATCGATAAGATTGATTTGCTGGAAAGAAACATGATGGGTAAGCTCCCAATCTATCCATAAAGGGGAGGGCCGTCTCTCACTCTCTTCCCCTTTGTTCTCCTTTTTATTATCAGATCTCTCTTCTATTTCCTGTGCCTTTTTTTTCCTCTAATCATGTGTCGTCACATCGCCTGCGGAGTCATCTTTCTGGTCTTTGCGCTCTTTTTTGAAGACCTTCTAAACATTTTTATCCTTTTTATTTTGTTTTTCATCATCCTTCATTTCACCTCCAGATCATAGCGGATCTAGCTGTCCAGAGTTTGGCAGCAATCAGTCTTTGACCTTCATTCTCATTTAGCATTTTTCCTCTTCCGTTTAGATCTACATCTTCAATGAGAAGATAGTAAATGGGCATCTTCAGCCCAACCTGGGAGATCTCTGTGCCTCAGTGGCCGAAAGCCTGGATGATAAGGTATATTGCATTTGTCTTGGCTTCAGCCTGTGTTCCTTATTGTGCTTTTCATCTCAGAAATTTAGGGAAGCGATTGCTTTAATAGTAAGGTTGATTTTGCATGTGTTTGTAGAACGTTTCAGACATGTGGCTCATGGTGAAGCAGATGACAGACGTTCTGTTGGTGCCGGCAAAGGACACTCTGAAGAGTCGAGTGTCTGTGGACATGCAGATGGCCTTCGTGAGACAAGCTCTGCAGTTCCTGGAGAACAGGTGAAAGAAAGGAAATTCAGCTTGCTCTTTGTTTAGAGAGATAATATTGACCAAACTTGAAGTTTTATGTAGGGATGTAGCAATATTGTAATTACCAGTAGGAAAAAAATATGTTTATGCTATAGCCAACCCAATATGATGGTCATTTGAGATTTTTCATGATTTAATTATTAGTTTAATAATAATTATTAAAATATGAATCAAATTATACAAGTTTTATTAAAAACAATAAAGCTTCATGTTGTTTAATTGAATTTATTCCTGGGATGGCAAAGCTCAATTTTCAGCATCATTATTTGAGTCTTCAGTGTCCCATGATCCTTCAGAAATCATTCTTATATGCTGATTTGCTGTTTGAGAAATATTTCTTATTATCATTGTTTAAAACAGTTGTGTTGATACATTTTTGTCAGGATTCTTTGATAAATACAAATGTCAAAAGTACAGCATTTATTTTGAATATACATCTTTTGTAACATTACAAATGGCTTTACTGTTACTTTTGATTAATTTAGTGCATTCTTGCTGAATAAAAGAAGTAATTTCTTGCCAAAAAAAAGCTCCCAAAATCTTACTGAACCTAAAAGAAAATTTAATGGTTCCCATGGTCTTTGAAAACCTGGAAATATCAGTGATTTTCCCCCACATATTCCAGTACTTGAAAAGTCGTGAAAATGTGTTAATATATACAGTAAATATTTAATCTTGCTCTTATGTAGATTAAAACATGCTTACAGGCCATAGAGATTTCAGTTCAGTCTTGTGAGTCAATTATTTTCAATGAGTCAGTTAAACAGCCTAACTAATCATTCTGAATTATTCATTAGTGAATCAAAATGATTTAAAAATGCTTTTTTTATTTTTTATATTACATATCTCTGAAAGGGTAATAGGAAATATCATGTAAATTTACTGGTCAAAATGTTTGTGAACCGAGTATGTACCTTATCCAACGGACTGCTTGTGTCTCTCCTCTGCAGCTATAGAAATTACACCATGGTCACTGTTTTTGGGAATCTGCACCAGGCTCAGTTGGGTGGTGTACCTGGCACTTATCAGCTTGTATGCAGCTTCCTAAACATCAAGCTGCCGACCCCGCTGCCAGGCATGCAGGTACTGCAGCAAAACGTGTCCACAGCACAGGCAGCACTACATCATACAGATTAGACGCCATCACTGCAGAAACTCTCGAGTGAACTGCGCTGAGTGTGGCTTTCTGTGGTTTAGATAGCAGTGGATTCTCCCTGCGTGGGCCAATAAGCTGCTTATTTCAGACTTGAACGTAAAAAGGGGGTAAATGGACGCAGTGTGACCCGAGGATAAACCTTGCTGTGTGTGCATGTGTGTAACAGGACGGCGAAGTGGAGGGACATCCAGTGTGGGCGCTGATCTATTTCTGCCTGCGTTGTGGAGACCTTACTGCCGCCATGCAGGTTGTGAACAGGGCACAGCATCAACTGGGTGACTTTAAGATCTGGTTTCAGGAATACATGAATAGCAATGACCGACGGTGAGAACGCACATACGCACACCCCAAAAATTAGATCACATCCTAAGAGAACTATTTCTCCACTGCTTTTGTTAACTACTTCTCTGGTACGCTTGACCCAGCTTGCTCCTTTTTGTATCTCATGCATGCGTTTATCTTAAAACGGAATAATTCAGTAAATCTGTTTTCTAGTTCAGTACAAATTTACTCAACTGCATTGTTCTTCTCAGTTTGTCTCCAGCCACAGAGAATAAACTACGACTTCATTACCGACGTGTGCTGAGGAACAGCGCCGACCCCTACAAGCGTGCGGTCTACTGCCTCATCGGTAAATGCGACATCGCCGACAATCATGGAGAAGTGGCCGATAAGACCGAAGACTACCTGTGGCTCAAGGTCAGATATAGTCACAGTTATAGACTTTATCGTATATTGAGTGTACATTATAGATTTACGTTATCTTTTACTGATGAGTTTGTTTGCCAAGTTGATCTCTGTGTTTGCCACATGACTGAGCTTTTAGGGATGCTAATATGGAAGAGTTTTAGCACTGAAATCATTTTTGATTGTTTTGAGCCGTGTTCTGTGTCCCAAACAGCTGAATCAAGTGTGTTTTGATGAGGACGGTAGCAGTTCCCCTCAGGACAGAATGACTCTGGCCCAACTTCAGAAACAGCTACTGGAGGACTACGGTGAGACCCACAGTCACCATTATGTACACCATGATTAAAAAAAAGAAAAAGGAAAAAAAAAAGCCATGCATTATTTCTAGGTAATTTATATATATATATTAAATAATATTAAACCATATATAAGGTGTGTGTGTGTGTGTGTGTTTACATTTTCTAATTGAAACATTTACTCAATTCATAACTATCCAAAAATATTTAACAGCTGTTCTGTGACTGACAGGTTTCAACTAGATTCGATCAGATTCAGAGAAAAAGCATTATAAAAGCTGGTATCAAATTGATCAAAATGTGTTAGTGACGCAAGGGGATCCTAACCATTTCTGTACAACTGGATTAATCAGACTACACTAGTTAATAATATTACAGTTACCCAATTCAGGCAATATGTTGGCAATGTCTTAATGCATTGAGATCGAGAGATCTCAACACTATAAATCAAGTGGCCTCTCTCAATGTGCAAAACTCGGGTCAAATTATTCTATAAAGCCAATAAATCATCCCACTTATCTTTAGATTCACTCCAGTCCTAAAGGAAGAGATTTAATTGGGCATTTGAAAAACTAGGAAGTTAGTCAGTATGCAAAACCCCCTATTCAGTCTCTGCCAGTGTGCCTAGCCCAGATAAAAGTGTATGTCATTGTGCTGTTTTCTCATGGCTTAAACTTCTCCTCGCCCAGTTTTAAAAAGGCATCCGCTTCGTTTCTTCCACCTGCCTGATGAGTCAGTCTTATCTCGCCAGCACTCCTGCAGTACACCACATTAAAGACTCCCTCTATTTCTGATAAGACTCCTTCACTCCCAGCTGCGCTGCCACTACGCTCCATGCAAAGTCACAGCAGGTCTTTTCAATGCCGCTTTAAGACGTCAGTTTTAATGGCAATTTAAATAAGAGGGGATTATTTCAACTCATGCAAATGGAAATTAAAAACAGCCTATTTAAGCACTTCACAGCTGAGGAAGATTTATGTGGAACCTATTACTCGCTTAAAGAAGCATTCAAATTCCTTAACTTACAAATCCTTATTGGCTGCATGTGCACATTTCCAATATGTGGTTTATATTGTTCTGTAAGTGGTTTTGGATTATCCCAAACGCTCATCAATGTGTTCATAAAGGTGTGTGTGGCATTATTTGAATTGTTTTCTGCAGGTGAGTCTCATTTCTCAGCCAGCCACCAGCCATTCCTGTACTTCCAGGTGCTTTTCCTGACTGCACAGTTTGAGGCGGCCATCGCGTTCCTCTTCCGAGTGGAGCGTCTGCGCAGCCATGCCGTTCACGTAGCTCTGGTGCTGTACGAACTCAAACTGCTGCTCAAATCATCAGGCCAGAGCGCACAACTCTGTAAGTTGTGATTATTAAGTGACAACTCAAAATCGTATATCTGGTTTCTGTTCTAAGGAGGTTTCTGTTCTCTTCTCAGTGAGTCAAGAGGCTGGGGATCCTCCAATGGTGCGAAGGCTGAACTTCATCAGGCTGCTTATGCTCTACACCCGCAAGTTTGAGTCCACTGACCCACGAGAGGCCCTACAGTACTTCTACTTCCTCCGGTAATGTTCATCCTAACCTCAGCTGATGCTATTGGGTCATCTGGGGTAACATACTGAAAGAGCTGATCTCAAATCAGTCAAGTTGAACAGCTGTCAAGCTAATCGATATACAAAACCTGTTCTGAAATCACCTTGTTTCCTGTTTGATGAGTGCTGAACTGTATGTCATGTCTTTTTCTCCGAAAATTCTGAGCGGAAATCCCTCTCTGAGAAGAGATTAATGTGTCATGAATAACTCAGAACCTTCCACGAATGATCCATGAATAATTAAACCTGTTCCATGCACACTGTGAATTTGATGCTAACTTGTCCCATTGTTTTAAGAGACCTCACAGCCACCGAAAACAGTTGATCTTCTAAAGGTCTTTTATCTCTAGGTTTGCGTGCGTATCAAAAAGCAAGCACGTTCCTTCGCAGGCCAAAGTGCTTTTGTGATACAAACGACAAGTAAGTGAAAACTCAATCATTGTTCTTTGATTGGCCACAGGAATGAGAAGGACAGTCAAGGAGAAAACATGTTCATGCGCTGTGTCAGCGAGCTAGTCATCGAGAGTCGGGAGGTAAGAAACGTATGCAAGCTCATTGGAGGAAGAGTTTCTGCATAATAATGGCTATTATCATTACATAACTTCTGTCAATTCTTAACTCTCTCCCTGTAGTTTGATATGCTTCTTGGAAGACTCGAAAAAGATGGAAGCAGAAAGGTATGTTGGAGGCTTTTGTTGTTATATCACCTGACTAGCAGACGGCGAACGTGCCACTGTTCTTTCTCAGTAACTCATTGTGCACACGCTTGCGCTATATTTGGTTCATTCAGCCGTGCAGGGTTGTGTAGAATGTGCTATTGTCTCAGAGGCCTTTACAACACAGTCTGGCCTTTCAAGCTCAAAGCCAATTTGACAGCGCCATTGTGCTTTCAAAGTCCAGTCTAAGCAGTGCTTGTTTGAATCCCTTCAGCCCGGCGTGATTGACAAGTTTGCCGGAGACACGCGGGCCATCATTACCAAGGTAGCCTCGGAGGCCGAGAACAAGGGATTGTTTGAGGAGGCCGTTAAACTGTACGAGTTAGCCAAGGTAAGAGAAGCTGTGATGTGCCATTGGGTTTTTTTAGTCTAGTGATGATTTTGTGCCTAAAACATCTTTTCTTTCCTGCATCAGAATGCTGATAAGGTTCTGGAGCTGATGAACAAACTGCTGAGTCCAGTTATCGCTCAAGTCAGCGAGCCCCAGTCCAACAAAGAGCGACTCAAAAACATGGCAGTGGCTATTGCTGAAAGGCAAGTGTTTCGTACATAGACCTCTAAAGACTATGGATTGTCTAAAGACAATTTCGTCTTTATTTCTCGTTATTGCAACTTTATATCTCACAGTGGGACTTTATAGCTCCCAATTGAGTCTTTATGTCTACCAGTTTCGCCTTCATATCTCCCAATTACGACTTAATTTCTCGCAATGAGACTTTTTCTTTTTAATCTGACTTTATATCTGCCAATTGCGACTTTATTTCTTATTTTAAACATCTCACAATTACTTTCTTTTTTTACTGTGGTGGAAACAGTCTTTCATTATCTGCCTCCATCTAAATGGTGCATTATGGGTTTTATGGTCTTGTAGTTTCAGTGAACACAATATGGTATCTTTTATTTATTTGAGCACAGGTACCGTACCAACGGTATAGCTGGGGAGAAGTCTGTGGACAGCACATTCTACCTGCTTCTGGACCTTGTGACGTTCTTTGATGAGTACCATGCCGGCCACATAGACCGAGCCTATGATGTAAGTCACCTATAAGGCCCTGATCAGACAGAACACGTTTTTTGCAGTGAGAGGCGCCTTTTTTAAATAGGTTTCTATTGGCAGTGAGCGTTTTGCGCGCTGTTTATGACTCAATGTTTTTGTAGGAGCGCATAAAGTTGAAAAAAAATCTACTCTGAGCAGAAAATCACCCTGACGTCATTTGCACCCAATCGAATGAATGGAGAAGCTGGCCTTCCGTTGTGGTGACGGTTACCTTGATTAGACTGACAGGACAGCTGATTCGGGGGTTGCAGTGCACTGTTCTTTTCTAAATAAAAATTGAAAAACCAGTGCAATGCGCCTCAAACCTGAGAAACGCGTTCTGTCTGACCGGGGCCTAAGACTCCTGTTGACCTTGGGCCCATGTTGCTAGTGCTAGGCATTGGACTAATCTATATTTTTGTGTCATTCTGTGTCAGGTGATTGAGAGGCTAAAGTTGGTTCCCTTAAGTCAGGACAGTGTTGAGGAGCGCGTCGCGGCCTTCAGAAACTTCAGTGATGAGGTATGAGATCTTTAAGCATTAGCATAAATTGCCCAATTGCTGTTATTTCAAATGCTAAGCTGTGGTGCTCTTCCAGGTGACCCCAAATTAACAAGATGTCTTTTCAAATCTTTCCTTTTAGGTTGAGTTGACCAACATTTAGTCTATAATCTTGAAAAAATAACAGAGACCTTAATTAACATGACAGTCTCTCCATTATGTCCTAATCTTTTCAGGTCAGACATAATTTGTCAGAGGTTCTTCTGGCCACAATGAATATACTGTTCACACAGTACAAGCGTCTAAAAGGGGCTGCAGCAGGCACACCAGGAAGACCACAGCGTTCCCTAGAGGACAGAGACATGGTAAGATGTATTCTCTAAGATAACGATTATTGCTAATTCAACTATAAAACTAATCCTGTGTACATTATTCACTTGACACACTGTGACAATACATGTTAATCCTGATTAGCTCTTCTCAAGTGTGTGTGTGTGTGTGTGTGTGTGTGTGTGTGTGTGTGTGTGTGTGTGTGTGTGTGTGTGTGTGTGTGTGTGAGAGACTACCAGTGGTTTATTATGCCGTTGTATTTGTCTACTTTCTCTGTAGCTGCTGCGAAGTCAAGCCCGGGCTCTGATCACGTTTGCGGGAATGATTCCGTATCGGATGGCTGGAGATACCAATGCCAGACTGGTTCAGATGGAGGTCCTAATGAACTGAAACGTCCCACCCCACCCTTCTCCAGCAACTCTCCCTTTTTGTCCTCATTCTGTGATTATTTTGTCCATTTTTGTATTTTTTTTTCTTCATGATTTGAAATAAAAAAAATTCCGTTCAGTTTCGTTTGTTTAATTTCTTTTATCATAAATCTCTCATTTTATTATTTGATGTGTTATTTTTTTGTCCTGCATTTTCTGTTTGTTTTGGTTTATTACATCTCAGTTGCATCTATTCTTTTTTTTTTTTTTTTGCCATAGTCTCATATACAGTTCTATTTGAAACTAAGCAAATATACAATTACAGTTTATCCCTTATGACATCCAATATCAAGCAATCAATTTTCACATCTCATGGAGATTATATTCTTTATTATATTAACCATGATATTAATCAATTTGGTGGCGACCAACAATTTGTACTGTACTTATACATACAGTGTTCTCGCAGTCCTGGAAATATTAGGGAATTCTGTTTTCCAGGCCTGGAAATGGCATGTAATTTAATAAGCCACATTTCTATAGTGAATATACATTTTTCTAGTTATACATGTTTTATTGGATAAATATTGCTTGGTAGCACTTTATTTTACAGTCCTGTTCCCCGTGTACATACTATGTATTTTATTATAATTATTACAATAACTAGGTACTAACCTTGAACCTAACATTTACTTATGTAGTTACCTTATATTAACCAGTACTTAAGTACACAAAGTGCATGTACTGTAAAATAAAGTTCAACCTAAAGCTCTTCATTAGAGATTATAAATATTGGTAACTTTATTTTACACTGTCCTTGTTACACTTTGCATGTACTTGCTATATTAATAGCAGATAATTACATGCAACTAACCATAAACCAAATCCTAACCATATAGTAAGTACATGTTGTTTATTTATATTACTCAGTACTTAAATATATAATTACACTCTAACAAGGGCACTTTAAAATAAAGTGTTACCCGAATATTTATTTTAAGGGAACACTTTAAAATATTATGCACATTAATAAGACATGACTGGAGAAGTCGTGGAAATTAATTGTTCAAAACATGTCTGAGAACCCTGTATATTTCTCGCCTTTGTTTTGGTTTGCTCACACTTTATTCATGAAATGTATGTTGTGTAACACAAACCTACTGTACAAACAAGTGGCCATGCGGTCAGGGAGGGTTTAAAGCCCTCTCAGAGAGTTACGAGAGCTGGAGTGTGTCTGTGTGACATTGATTCTCTCAGCAGATGGTGGCTTTTGGAGGAAATGCCCATAGAGCACACAGATGGACGTGTTGGCTTCGCCACGGCCGGCTGCAGTGTCTGCTTCAGCTCCCTCTAAGCTCTGCTTTGCATTTTTAACCATTAGCATCTGGAGCTGCAGCATTAATATTACAGTGCACTGTCCTAAATTCAAGGTGCGGGATTCACAATAATCAGACTGTTGAAACTTTATTTCACCCAGCAAACAGCTCTTCTGCAAAGACAACTCTGGTCCTTGCATCATCTTTATTCAATCTTCCATATCAGTATATCATAAGTGTCAAAATAGAACTGTCTTATTTGAATCCTGGAGAAGAACACCTGGAGGACAAAGAGCCGTGTTCACACCGCATGGACGGGTGTGTGAGGTGTGTGTGCTGCAGCTGGTGTTGTGAATCAGGCCGATGTCACACGTCCGCGATAACCCGGCTATTTCACAACACCAGGGTGGCACCACACCGCTGCCAACAGGAGCTCTACCTAACGGATCACCTCATTCATCCCTTTTTGCAAAGCTTAGTATGTAATGTATTATGCTCAATATGCGAGTGGTTCTTTTAAAAAAATAAAACTTTGTACAACCAAGAAGAAGTTTCTTATTTTTTTTCTTATTTCATGTGAAATATTTGTACAATTTTAATCAACTGTTTTCTATTTTCCTATATTTTAATATATATATTTCCAGTAGTCTATGTCACATAATCCTTCAGAAATCACTCTAATATGCTGATTTGGTGCTCAAGAAACATCTTATTGTTATGAATGTTTAAAACAGTTAACAGTGTGTGTGGAAAAACACTTTTTCTGGATTCATTGATTAGAACATTTAAAAGAGCTGCTAAAAAGATCTGTTTAATGCATCTTTGCTGAATAAAAATATTAATTTCATTAACAAACGTAAAACTTTGAGTGGTGTATATAATAATATATTTTGCTTTTTTTTTCTTTACAAACTCATCATTATAGAGCACCCATCTTATTTTATATTATAAATATGCAATTGTAAAACAGTCATTTGGTTGTATCTGATTGAACCATAGGCTAACTAAGAATGATTTTATGTCATTTTAAAAATTCGGTCAAACTTTAGATTAGGGTCCAATTCTCACTATTTACTCTAACTTTTTGCCTCAATAAATTCCTAATTACAGTTTATTAATAGTTTGTAAGGTGGTTGTTAGGGGATGTAGAATATGGTCATGCAGAATAAGGCATTAATATGTGTTTTATAAACAGCCAATATCCTAGCAATATGCAAGTTAATAGTGAGAATTGGACCCTAAACTAAAGGGTTACTGAAAATGTTGCAGTGTTTAATACAGTAGGCACATTATTTCAATTTAAACCACTTTATACAGTGTTCTAGTCCTTGTTATGACAACTCCCCTCGCAGGCAGCACGAGGGTTTCAAAATGACCATTTAGCAGTTGGTTTTCTGCTTAAGCTCTGTGTCTAATAATAGAAATTCAATCAAAAACCTGCTTCAAAGGAGAGCACCTGTGGGTAGGTTTGCAGGGGCCGCACTAATTACACCGAAAAGGCTCCACCTTTGGGGCATCCAGAACAATTTCTGCTGAAATAATTACTTAGCCCGATTCTGCTCCCTGGGTCACATGCATTGGCGGACATTAGTCTTTTAGTTAATGAGGAACTGCTACTGCAATGATCAGTCAACGCTCAAGGCAAAAGTCTGTCAGTCGGAACGAGTTAAAGCAGCTAAAACGAAGGTCACTACATTGGAAAATACACTATCAAATACACTATCTCAGTCAATACTACAATTACAGAACAGTTAGTTGTTTCTAAACCAAATATTTAGAAGCCATTGTTCAGAAAGTTTTGCCGGCGGTATTATAGGCCTAATTTGTCAGTCATGCTAAAGCCTGATCGCTATCAGACCAACACTCTAAAAAATGCTGGGTTTGTTAACCCAGCAGTTGGGTTAAATGTTTGCTTAAAACAACCCAATCCTTGGGTTTGTCCATTTCCAACCCAAATTGGGTTGTTTTTAACCCAGCAAAAACTAAATGACCTAATGAAATAACCAAATAAAGCATTTCAATAATTCTCTCAATCAAACAAGCTGACATTTTTGCCAATGAAATGAATAATTTATTGTTTCTCATGCATGGCACAGTACTCTCAAAGCGTGCTTGCCCTTGAGAACCTGTGTCAAGGACATCTGACCAAAGATCTGAGTCATTACATGTTTACAAGTCCCAGTACAAACTAAAGGCCCTGCAGCAACAATTAAGAATTAATGACCGTTACAAAAGCTCCTGAATATGTTCTCACACTAATCACACATCCATAAGTGGTTCCTTCCGGCTCAGGTATAATATAACCCTTCGAATCAAGCCTCGGCTTCACTCAGACGTCTGTTGATTCCCTTGTGCCGGAGGTACCGCAGGCCAATGAAGGGATGAACCTCACAACCGCCAGAAGCCCGTTCTCGGGCTCGTCACTGAACAATGATGATGACCGTAAATTCAGTTTGGGGGGATGTAGCAGTTTTGATACCGACAGCGTGGCATCCCGCAGCACTGGCGTCTTTTCTGGATATGACACATTGGATACTCCACCGAGTTATGACTTTTATTCTAAAACTGAGGTTTTTGGAAGATCAAAGAAGTCAAGACCTTCTCTCTTTCAGCTTCACTCCAACCCACAGGTAGGAACGACTTAAAACGAAACCTTTTTCCCTTGCTCAAATAGCTGCACTGATAAGCTTTTCATAACCAATGCTGAAGAATGTCTGTTCCTCTAATAAAATAGGATAAGGTTTATTCTAAATAAATAGGCCTCAAAGAAATAGTCATATTTTCCACTGTTTTCTCTTAGGATGACCCGTCTCCACCTCCTCTGTATGAGGAGCCGAGTGTGGACAAACAGAGCCCGGATGAAGATGAACCCACAGAACCTCCACCAGAACCGGCTCGCTTTGGATGGGCTCAGGGAGTCATGGTATAAGAACATTAAAGATCATCTAAAAATTAAAACCACACCGGAACATGCTTCTTGATGTATAAACTATCATTGACACCAAAACGTATTTGGGGCCTAACTTGAAAATATAAGAATGTTATTCCATTAAATACAAAATAATATATTGTTAAAGTTTCATCGGCAAACAAATGATAACCTTAATTCTAACTAACTTGAATTTGTAATAGCCTTTATTTATTTTTATTGAAAATATGAAGTCAGTTCTTCTCAGGTTTGCACTATGAACATGTTCCACTAATATCTGACAATCATTTTAAACCTAAAAAGCCAAAGAAACATTTAGCTTGAAACGTTTCTTTGTGCTTCTGGAGGAGTATTTTGTTATATTGCAAACGCTTTCATATACCATTTTAAGTGAGTGTCTAAACTGTCTTTTTTCTGCGTATGGGTAAAATATACTCCAAACCTCGGAATAAATTCAAGCAGAACGTGTTATCAAAATGGATTCCATTGGCGCATCCCTGTTTCTTGTACTCCCTGTAGATCCGCTGTATGCTGAATATCTGGGGTGTTATTCTGTACTTGAGGCTTCCCTGGATCACAGCTCAGGCAGGGATTGGTACGTCAATCTATGTTTTATATGTCTTGATCCCTTCTTTTTTTATGTGTGTTTGTGTGTTTTACTGCTAAGTTCCCACCTGATATTTGTGAACCCCCTCAGGGCTGTTACGTTAGAGATTGCTGTGACTGTGTCTGTGTTTTGGCATGCATAATGTGAACATATTCCTCCTCACTTTAAAGGTCTGACTTGGGTTATAATCTTGCTCTCCTCCTCTATAACGGGCATCACTGGCTTGTCCACATCGGCCATTGCCACTAATGGCAAGGTTAAAGGAGGTAAAGACAATGCAATACATGTATATGCTGAGTAGATTTGACTAACATGATTAATGAATTGTCTTTAAGCCATTATCAGATTTCTTTCCAGGATGCAATATTGCCTATATAGCCATGTTATTTAATAACCATCAGATATCAGCATTGACATGTTTTCATTCTTTGTAATTCTTTCCCCAGGTGGAACGTATTTTCTTATCTCTCGTAGTTTGGGTCCAGAACTTGGAGGCTCGATTGGGCTTATATTTGCGTTCGCTAATGCAGTGGCTGTTGCAATGCACACAGTGGGTTTTGCTGAAACGGTACAGGCATTGATGCAGGTGGGTGAAATGGACCAGTATACACAGAATACGCTGAAAACTAAAGAAACTTTTTTTTTTTTGGAACACAAAAGGAGACATTTTGAATAATTGACTGGTCATCTTGTTAAAGGTCCCGTTCTTCGTGTCTTTTTGAAGCTTTGATTGTGTTTACAGTGTGCAATATAACATGTGTTCATGTTTCTTTTTTAACACAATTTACTTATCTGTACACCGCTGTATTCACTGTCCTAAAAACGGCTGATGACTTCCTTTATTCTATGAAGTCCCTCCTTCAGAAATATGTAACGAGTTCTGATTGTGCCAGCGGTTCCCGTGTTGTGATTTGACCGCAGCTTAGCAAACGTGACCTGGTTCCTGTGTTGTGATTCGACAGCAGCTTAGCGCACGTGGAAAGGTCACGCCTCTTAACGGGAGATATATGCGCTTAATGATCTCTACAGCGTCCCTGGGAAAGCCAAACAAAGGTGATTTGACTCCGGGATGAAAATAACAGCGTCTCGACGACATGGCGACAAACACACTCAAACGCAACACTTCCTTTTCTCCACGCGACACGTCCTCTTCTCCACGTGGGACAGCAACAAGACCACGCCCCCTTTTTTCGCGTAGTCTTGTGGGCGGAGGTTAGTCTGTTCTACTGTTCTATCGACGTCATTTATGAAGGAAGTACCAGGATGTAGTCCAAGCCAGCCGTTCGCTGTAGGCTTTGAAAGGGAACTTCTGTTAAATAAAATATCTCGCTTGGCATTGAACTTTGAGCTTTATAATTTTACAGGTATTATTTATGCTCTAACAGCAACATTACACACTAACTAAACTTTGAACAGTGGGATCACGAAGAACGGGACCTTTAACTTATGAAGTTTATTTAGCAAAGTGTGGGAGGAGCACATTCAGATAATCCAACCAATCAGCGTGAGAAGAGCCCTCTAGCCGTCCCTCACCTTTGCCCGTGGCAGGTTTGCAGAATCCTTTCGCCAACCCAACTCCTCACTCTTGGCTGGTTCCTATCCCAATCAAGGAAGGGGGGTATAGCCTACTTTGGGTTCAGGCCAAATTCTGAGCTTGGAGCCCTCCTCTCAGACAGCATGCCAAATATGAATTAATGCATTTGCTACCATATCTAATTACATGACTTCAGAAAATGTACAGCCAAAAAAAATGTTTTACAAGCCAAAAACAGGCAGTTATGACACCAACATTTTAGATACTAGTGAACAAACAATCAAACTACAAGCAATAGCACTAATAAATACAATACAGCAAAGATAAAAATGAAATAAACAGTGCTCTTCAGGAAGGTCTAATAGTTTTCAGGAACCGAAATTTAATAAAGTAGGCTAATGAAATAAATAACACTGCATATTAATATCCTTTTGAAGTTCAAGAGCAGTGAGTGATTTTCTTTCTTTGTTGTTTGATTAACATTAAAAACCCAAACTGTAGCAAGTCAGTAGCAGGATTATTAGGATGCTGTCACTTAACATAGGGGAGACCGGTATGGTTGTAACACTTTTTTCTTCAGCACTTAAAACAACCTTTTTTTTTTTTAGATACACGTCGGAAACTTTTATGCAAAGTACCCACATTTGTCTACTACAATTGGCAACAATTTAAATTTCTTCACCTATATCACAGACTTTGTGAGATGATGACAAATTCAAGGTGGTCCTTTGTTGCAACCTACCCTACTACTGGGGTAAGTTGTAACAGGTAGACAAAATGCACAAAAACTAAAGGTACTCCAAGTGATATGCCACAACAACAGATTTATTTTAAATGAACGGCTGCAACAATAAAATATGTGTGAAGATGGGGAGTGTATGTGCATATTGTGTGTGTTTGTGCACACGTGTGCGTTTGTGTGTGCATGTCTGTACGTGCACATTCATACGGGTGTGTGTGTACGTGTGGGTGTGAGTCAGAGCAAATTAACATAAACATAGGCATTCTGTAGAATTATTAAAATAAAATAAAAATTCATAGTTGTATGTAAGTGATGGTTGTAACACTTTCAAAACACGTGTTACAACCTACCCCGCCACTGTCACCCATTGTTTAGCTAGCTGTATTAGCATGGTGCTTTGAAATTAGCAGGAGGTTGATACACCATTCTTTCCTAGAGAAACTACAGTTTGACCTGATATAACTAATACAACATTATCTACAACGGTAGAAGTACTAAACAAAATATTAGCTAATTTTTTTTTACTTTCTTACCTCAGAATTAGATTTTCTGCTGTAGCTTCAGGAGAGATAGCAACACAGACTGGAAAACCTCCATGTGGGATTGTAAAGGAAGCCTGAGGAAACTGAAACTGTCACACGACTCCTATCTTATTCCTGATTCGTGGAATTGGTAGTGTTACAACTCTCCCCGTGTTACAACTATACCTGGTCTCCACTACTTAAAGGGTTAGTTGAAAATTGAAAATTCTGTCATTAATTACTTACCCGTAAGACCTCCGTTCATCTTCGGAACACAAATTAAGATATTTTAGTTGAAATCCGATGGCTCAGAAAGGCCTCCATTGGCACAATGCCCTTTACACTCTCAAGACCCATAAAAGGTACTAAAGACATACTTACAAAGTCCATCTCACTTCGAGCTTGAAGCGCAATGAATCAGCATGTCAAACCGCCAAACTGTTGAAATCACGTGACTTTGGAGATCCAAATCGCTGAATCGACTCGCTGATTCATAACGCTTCGAAGCTTCATGATGCAGTGTTTTGAAATCGGTCATCACTATATAAGTCGTTATTTAGGTTTTTTTGCGCACAAAAACTATTCTCGTCGCTTCATAAAGTTATTGTAGAACCACTGTAGTGAGATGGACTTTGTAACGACGTCTTTAGTACCTTTTATGGGTCTTGAGAGTGTACAGTGCATTGTGCCAATGGAGGCCTTTCTGAGCCATCGGATTTCAACTAAAATATCTTCGTTTGTGTTCTGAAGATGAACGGAGGTCTTACCGGTGTTGAACGACATGAAGGTGAGTAATTAATGACAGAATTTTTATTTTTGGGTGAACTAACCCTTTAACATTCAATAACATACTTTTATATACTCAAGTCTCGCCAACATTTTACTCGCATTTGGCGCTTGGCCAGTGTTCATTTTAGGCCCTGACTGTATGTACATGTGAACTCCTGAATTGTGTTCCATGGAAGTTTACTGGTTTAAAACAACATGAGGGTTAGTAAACAATTTTTCTTCTTTTCTTCTTCTTCTTTTTTTGCCTAAACTGTACCATGAAATGGAAGTTGCGGTAGACTTTTCTTCCCTATTGTGATGTACACTCACCTAAAGGATTATTAATAACACCTGTTCAATTTCTCATTAATGCAATTATCTAATCAACCAATCACATGGCAGTTGCTTCAATGCATTCAGGGGTGTGGTCCTGGTCAAGACAATCTCCTGAACTCCAAACTGAATGTCAGAATGGGAAAGAAAGGTGATTTAAGCAATTTTGAGCGTGGCATGGTTGTTGGTGCCAGTCGGGCCGGTCTGAGTATTTCACAATCTGCTCAGTTACTGGGATTTTCACGCACAACCATTTCTAGGGTTTACAAAGAATGGTGTGAAAAGGGAAAAACATCCAGTATGCGGTATGCGGTAACATCCAGTATCCTGTGGACGAAAATGCCTTGTTAATGCTAGAGGTCAGAGGAGAATGGGCCGACTGATTCAAGCTGATAGAAGAGCAACTTTGACTGAAATAACCACTCGTTACAACCGAGGTATGCAGCAAAGCATTTGTGAAGCCACAACACGCACAACCTTGAGGTGGATGGGCTACAACAGCAGAAGACCCCACCGGGTACCACTCATCTCCACTACAGATAGGAAAAAGAGGCTACAATTTGCACGAGCTCACCAAAATTGGACAGTTGAAGACTGGAAAAATGTTGCCTGGTCTGATGAGTCTCGATTTCTGTTGAGACATTCAGATGGTAGAGTCAGAATTTGGCGTAAACAGAATGAGAACATGGATCCATCATGCCTTGTTACCACTGTGCAGGCTGGTGGTGGTGGTGTAATGGTGTGGGGGATGTTTTCTTGGCACACTATAGGCCCCTTAGTGCTAATTGGGCATCGTTTAAATGCCACGGCCTACCTGAGCATTGTTTCTGACCATGTCCATCCCTTTATGACCACCATGTACCCATCCTTTGATGGCTACTTCCAGCAGGATAATGCACCATTTCACAAAGCTTGAATAATTTCAAATTGGTTTCTTGAACATGACAATGAGTTCACTGTACTAAAATGGCCCCCACAGTCACCAGATCTCAACCCAATAGAGCATCTTTGGGATGTGGTGGAACGGGAGCTTCGTGCCCTGGATGTGCATCCCACAAATCTCTCTACTCCCTACAAATCATCAACTGCAAGATGCTATCCTATCAATATGGGCCAACATTTCTAAAGAATGTTTTCAGCACCTTGTTGAATCAATGCCACGTAGAATTAAGGCAGTTCTGAAGGCGAAAGGGGGTCAAACACAGTATTAGTATGGTGTTCCTAATAATCCTTTAGGTGAGTGTATATCCTAGTGAAACAGACAAGAAAAAATGTAAGGTGGGATTTGATTCAGTCCATTGGGAATCGATTGGACCATTTGCTATCGCTGCAATCTCAAGTGAGTGACAGGTTGTCCTGCCCTCCTCCGAAATTAAAATATGTCATCAGAAAAGAGAAGTGGCTTGCAAGAGGGAGGGGATCAAAGAATTTGATCAAAGAGGGCACATGAAATATTGATGTGCATGGATAAATAATTTACAATAAATACTGCAATATTCTATAAAAAAACAAGAATTGTCCATTTTGATTTCATTGTGATTATTTCTTATGTTCAAACCATGATTTTGACACATCTTTTCTGATGCCCATTAGGACACTGGGGTTAGCATGGTAGATCGACTTAATGATATCCGTATCATTGGAGTGATTACTGTCACCTGCCTTCTGGCCATCTCAATGGCTGGAATGGAATGGGAGTCCAAGGTTTGTTTCACAAACAAGGCTATTTTGAACAATTTTGTCTAGTTCAGCTCCTGATAGTTTACACTGGTTTTGTTCCTCTCCCAGGCCCAGGTCTTGTTCTTCTTCGTCATCATGATCTCCTTTGCCAGTTACATTGTGGGAACCATCATACCAGCCACTCCAGAGAAGCAAGCCAGAGGATTTTTCAGCTATCGAGGTCAGAGAGCAATGCAGTCAATATGTTCCACAAATTTGCTAATAATAACACTCCATCCTCATTTTCTCAGTGCTAGTCAGATTACACTACCATATGTCCCCATAAAGTGTCTCAATTTGTGCCCAATAGCTGAAATTTTTGCGACAAACTTCGTGCCCGGCTGGCGCGGACCGGAGGGCAGTTTCTTTGGCATGTTTTCCATCTTCTTCCCCTCAGCTACAGGCATCCTTGCGGGCGCTAATATCTCTGGAGATCTGAAGGCAAGTTGAGCTCCCAGTCACAGTAATGTGTCCAACCAATAAAACATTTCAGAATGTGTATTTATTTGCGGGAACTCTAAAAGCTTTCTGTTTATTGTTCTCACACACAACACCTCCTGTAGGATCCAAATATTGCTATACCTCGTGGTACAATGCTGGCTATTTTTTGGACCACCATATCTTATCTCATTATCTCAGCTACTATTGGTGAGTATCAGAAGTATTCAAATATTTCTTAAATTCACAATAATGTTTAGAACCAACTGAAGCCCTACATAGTCCTGATGACCTTAAAGTCAAGAAGTTTTCTTCTTCTGTACTTTTTAAATTGATTACCTATTGTGTATCAGAGTGTAACGGATAATCGTAAAAAAGAAAAGGTCTAGGGCGGGGACTTGGTTCTATGAGCCGGTTGTTGATTGGATGACCATGACCTTGCAGAGGCGGGATTTATGAGGACTTTATGATGAAGTCCTGCCTGCCCCCAGCGGGAAGTCTCTAGTTTTCACCGGAAGATCCAGTTTAATTTAAAATTATGAGGTCAAAAATTAAATAATAAAAAAATGAAACATCTACATGAATCATTCATTAGATCTGTAAGGTGTATTTAGGAAATACTAATCATTTTCATTTCATGCTGATTTTAAGTAAGGCAAGTAATTTTGTCAGTTTTCTAAATATACATTTTCGCATTTGTATATTTATGTGACTCTACAAAAGTGTTCATTATATGGACATGATTTGAGCGTATTTTATGCAAATTGCTGGCTACGCTCATTCGTTTATAATCATCCGAATGCATCAACATTAGAGTGAAATTTTGTGAGAAATCAATTTCTGTGCACATAAATAGGCCAATTGTACGTAGCTATATGCCAATGAGGCCCATTGTATTATTCAGTCACACTTACAGCTGTTATTTCCTTGTTGTTCTTTAAATGCATTTCAGGCTCCTGTGTATTGCGTGATGCTTCTGGTGATATAAATGGCACTTTGAATGACTCTTTGTCTGGGGGGTGTTTGGGACTTGGCTGCGACTATGGCTGGGACTTCAGTGACTGTATCGCCAACAAGAGCTGTGCTTTTGGACTCAGCAATAATTACCAGGTGAGTTATGTCAACTTGTCACTAAAATATGAAAACGTATACTGCATAACACATTTTTCTGGCCCCTAAACATAAAGGGCCGGTTTCACAGACAGGGTTTAGATTAAGCCAGGATTAGGCCTTAGATTAATTAGGGCATTTAAGTAGCTTTTAAAAACGTGCCTTAGAAAAAAAAATGTTACTGGTGTGCATCTTGAGACAAAACAATGGCACTGACATATTTTAAAACAGCTCAAATATGCTTTTTAATCTGGGACTAGCTTAAGCCTTGTCTGTGAAAGCGAGGGGAAATGTTTCCATATTTTATCTCAAAAATAATCATCAGTCATTTTAGATTTTAGAAAAATTTCATATTTTTAATTTTGAAATTAATGAAACTTGGTGACTTTTCTGGCACTTGCTAACACACACACATACACACACACACACAAAATCATAGACATAATCAGAAAAGGCTAAATGTTGTTGTTGTTGGTTTAAAATAGTCACATTTTGAATGGGAAATGCAAAGAATTTGGGGGGTGCATATATACGGCTATAACGACATGTATTGTATGTTTACATTACAACAATGTAGCTAGCTACTAAACAGAAAAGTTATTTTGCATTTTTCGCATACAGACGACAACGTTGTCAAAATGATCCCTGTTCACACGGATCCTCGAAACGACTAAAAACTCTGTGTTATGATGCCAGGCCAGTAGTTGGCGATGTCACTTTGTGAAGAAACACTACGCACCTATTGGACTTCTCATACACCCGGCGCAATGTGACAGCAGGCGTGTCACAAGTGTTTTTTGCTAATTATCATTTTCATGTCCAACGCCCAAAACACACCCATGACTTCTTAAGAGAATAGGGACAACACTTTTGGACCATGCCCCTGGCGCACCGACCATTTTTTCCATCGTTAAACTAGCAAAAGTGGATTGCGCCATGCGCTTCAGACCATGCGCTTAGAACTTAAAACAGGGCCCATAGACTAAACATGTAAGAAGCATGCGCATGATGTCACTGTTTTCACAAATTGTTTTTGTAATTTACATGGAGATGATTACAGTATCATTTTCAAAAGTTTGCATTTTCAGGCTGTTTTTGTGAAAATGAACGGCCAAAATGCATAAAACGTTTGCTGTTTTTTGTTGAAAACAATGTCGTGTAAAAAGCCCCTTAAATACCTTTGCTCGATTTTTTACTTAAAGCTGCAGTCCGTAAATTTTTGCACTCTAGCGGTTAATAAACAGAACTGCATGCGTCTTGCGGAAGAACATTGCAGCCGGAGCTACTTCTCTCTGTTTATGTCTATGGCGAGTCACGCAGGGACTGTGCTCCTCCGCAGCGGTTCCCACCAGTCTGGTCTGAAAAAGTCCCGATATAAACACTTATTATAATTGTACTATAATGATTCAGGGTAAGGCAAAAACACGGTTTGGAAAATGGATTCATGTTGTACATTCTCATAATTTTTGTAAATCTTGAACACAAAAAAAGTTACGGACAGCAGCTTTAAACACTATTGTTTAAGAAAAATATCAAATATTGTTATATAAAACATTTTCTATCGAAATAAATGGTGCATAATTTGGAGGTGCATACAGTATATCTAAAAATATTAAAGAATAAATAATATTGAAATAATTATTTAATTTACATTCTGTTCTGTTATGACCCCTAAGTGAGGAATAGCACTTCATTTGTTCTTCTGTTTCATATATCACTTCAGACTATGAGCCTGGTGTCTGCGGTTGCTCCTCTGATCAGTGCTGGCATTTTTGGAGCCACTCTTTCCTCAGCCCTGGCCTGTCTGGTGTCCGCTCCTAAGGTTTTCCAGGTAACGTATGAGCCACTGAACATCTTTATTCCTCTATTATATAGTACTAAACAATCTTCAGTGTTATTTCCTCTCCTTTAACTCTCACCCATCCCCTTTCCTGCTTCCTTCCATTCCTTGCCCCTTAGTGCCTTTGCAAGGACCAGCTGTATCCAGGCATTGGATTTTTCGGGAAGGGTTATGGGAAGAATAACGAACCTCTCAGAAGCTATCTGCTCGCCTACATCATCGCTATATGCTTCATTCTTATTGGTAAACCACCAACCATCAAAATTTGACCATGCAATTGTTCAATGCTCCCTGAAAATGTGCTTATCTTTATTATAGAAATGTCCTCCTGACAAACAAATGTTCTAATATTTCAGCTGAGTTGAACACCATTGCTCCCATCATCTCCAACTTTTTCCTCTGCTCCTACGCCCTGATCAACTTCAGCTGCTTCCATGCATCCATCACTAACTCACCAGGTGAGCACTTAAACCCATACATCAAGCCCCAAATGGTTAAGATAACAGTTTATGATGCAATATTTGTGGTTTGCTAATCGGATTAATGGTGCATACTGTAACCACCGCAGGGTTTTTTCTTTAGATAACGACAAATGCAAACAAAACACGTTTTACGGCACTCGTTTAATATTCTATTTCAGCCATTTGTATTCTCATAAAGCTTAATGCTACTGTAAATTCAAAGGTCTCAAAATAGCTATATTCATATTGACGCTCACTGAAGCATTTCTCATTTTCCTTGTGTGTGAGCAGGCTGGCGTCCAACTTTTCGATTTTATAGCAAGTGGTTGTCTTTGCTCGGAGCAGTAGTGTCTGTGATCATCATGTTTCTTTTAACCTGGTGGGCTGCTCTCATTGCCATCGGCATAGTCATCTTCCTGCTGGGATATGTGCTGTATAAGAAACCTGGTAAGACACCTACACTCTGTATAGCTTGTGGATGCAAGCCTTTGTCAGAAATAATTTGTCTCACAAAGCTCATATTATTCCATCGAGCATTTCAACTTAACCCAAATGCGTATGATATTGCCAAGCTTTCATTATGTGCTTAGTCAGTGCATGACTGTTTTTGTGTTTTTACATTTCAGATGTCAACTGGGGTTCATCAATGCAAGCCAGCTCATATAACATGGCACTGTCTCAATGTGTAGGCCTTAACCAAGTGGAAGACCATATTAAAAATTACAGGTAAATATCAGTCATGCTGTTCATGTTGTTAATTGACTTTCTCATTGGTCTTTTGCTCACTTGAAAATGTCCCACTGGGGTTTTTTATATTTCCTCTTTTTATATTCTCACTTTTCGTCATTTCTTCCTGTGTCCTACTTTTTTCCATCTGTTCTTTTTATCAGGCCACAGTGTTTGGTCCTCACTGGGCCTCCCTGCACACGTCCTTCCCTAGTGGATTTCATCAGCACCTTCACCAAGAACCAGAGCCTTATGATATGTGCAAATGTCATTTCAGTAAGTACGCATAGAAACATTAAACAGGGCTGTTATGGTCTACATCATGTTCTGGTTAAAAGTCTTTATTAAATTCACATTGGAAAAAAGGGTTAATAAAAAAAAAATTCAAAAGTCCTTTTCCAAAGAAAGAAATAAATCATTGTTTCTCACAGTCATAGAAAAACGTATAAATATCAATAAACTAAAATATAAATATTGATATATAAATAGGTCATATTAACTCTTAACTGTCAGTCCCAAAATAAACCCCAAAATGACATCTCCACTTTAAATTGTTATAAATCCATTTGGAGTACAGTATTACTGTGAAAAATAAATTATGTTATAAAAAAAAAGTTAATGAAAATCTCTAAAACTGCAGGAAAATCAAAGCCATAAATCTGAACAAGTTGTTTTCCAAATTTGAGGTTGATATCTCAAAATAAAAAGCTTTCGGTGAAATTTTGTTTGGGCACCGTACCAAACTGTTACACTTCATAACAACCAACTGACTCTTCTATTTCCATATATGGTTTGACTGATCTGAACCATATATATATTTCCAGAATTTTCATACTATTTATGAATTAGACATCCCATTCAGAAGCAAAGTTTGGTAATATTTCATTTTAATTCAACCTCTAACAAACACATAAAAAACATGCAGACAGAACACGGATGTGTGTTATAGCTCACTGCCACATTACAAATGGAGAATCTATCATTTGTTCATATTTAAAACATTTTAAACATTACAAAAAAATTGAATGGACGTTATCTTTTGAACACTTGGAGGTTTCTACCAGTATTTCATGATTTTTTTTTTGCTCATCACTATTTCAAAATAAAGGTCTGAACACACCATATCAGTGTGAAAATATATTTGTTGCAAATTAATAAATTACCTTTCCTCTGTCATGTATTGACAATCAACACCAAATATGAAAACTAAAGATTGTAAGCTTTCAAATGATATACAGTTTGTCAAATGATATATTATTGCTTTAAATGTATGATGGTAAACATCATACTGGTGGAAAATATATATTTTTTATAAATATTAAATATATATATATATATATGCAAATAATATAATAAAAAGAAAAAGAAATAAAGAAATAAAGAAAATGCAGTAATATTGAACCACTGGAAAACCCATGTAAGTTCAAATATATAGAATACATTTGGAACCCTTTTTCATCTTGGTTGTTTCTTGGAAACACCAAATGCATATTTTATATTTTTCTAATACTTCCAAATCGGTTTATCTCTTAATGAAACTTTGTAAAGTTTCAGTCAGACTTTTTGTGTTAAACTTTTTTTTGTCCCTGCACAACACATCACATTAAAAAAAGTATTTGCAACTGTGAACTGTCTTTAATCTTAATCTTTTCTCCCAGGCCCATATTCTGTCTTTGAATGACTGTGTGTTATTGACAGGGGGGACCCTCGCCTGGAGCTGTGGACTCGACCAAAAGCAGTGCTCATTTAAGCTGGCTAAACAAACGCCGCATAAAGTCCTTCTACCACACTGTAGTGGCTGATGACATTCGTGATGGCGTAAAGATGCTGCTGCAGGTCACCCATGTCCCATAATGCACTACGCTTCATGTTCTAACCTCAAAACAAACATCATTTGTTTCACTTTTCAGCTTCTGATGAAGGTGTACAACCAAAATGAGACTGATAGTCTGGTGATGTCTGTTTATGGTGATTCTATTCCAGAGTACGGGTTTGGGTCGGATGAAGCCTAATGTCCTAGTGATGGGATTTAAGAAGAACTGGCGTAAAGCTCAACCAAGCAACATTGAAAACTATATTGGAATTTTGCAGTATGTATATCATGTAGTTTAATATTCCCTCAGTGTTAAATTCTGATATAGAAAAGTCAAGGCATGTGACAGTTCCATGTGATTTTAGCGATGCATTTGACCTTCAATATGGTGTATGTATTCTTCGGATGAAGGAGGGTCTTGACATAAGTCGAACATTGCAAGCACATGGTATGGACTATTTCAAAACTCCCTTTCTAATAATTTCTACAGTTTATGTGCAGTGACTGAATTTTCTCTCTCTCACTATAGTCAATCTGGGGTTTGAGACATCTACTGAACAAGGACTTGACACAAGGAGCTCCTCTACTACTACAACACCCACGATTGATACATCACGTGTGTATCCAAACTCTTAAATACTGAATCTATTCGAGGCTGTTGAACTCTTTGCCAAAACATTTTATCTCCTGTGTTTCAGTGGACCCTGAGTCCCTAATGGCCCTGTCCCAGCCCACCAGTGCCTTTCAGACTAAACAGGGAAAGAAGACCATTGATGTGTATTGGCTCTCTGATGATGGGGGTGAGTTATTTGATATACAAATAATGCGCTATTTTTTATAGATTTTACAGTGGAAAAACGTGCCTTAACAATTCATTGTGTTGTCAGGTCTGACACTATTAGTGCCGTACCTTCTGACCCGTAAGAAGCGCTGGGGCAGATGCAAAGTGAGGTTGTTTGTTGGAGGTGAAGCTCAACAGATCGATGAGCAGAAACAAGAGTATGCATAACCTAAATTATAATATTATTTGTAGTAACACTTCATAATACAACGTCCATGCTACACATATTAAATGATGTAAATATATGTTACCGTTCAAAGTTTTGGGGTTGGAGTTAAGGATTTTGAAACAATTCTCTTATGCTCACCAAGCTCACCAAACCTAAAAATATAGTGAAATATTATTATACATTTACATTTATGCATTTAGCAGATGCTTTTATCCAAAGCGACTTACAACTTGGGGGTACATGAAGCGATTGGTCATGAAGAGTCGAGAAGCGCAATAAGAGCCTGAAATCCTGAGACCATGTACATTGCTCAGTGTAGCACAGGCTAGAGTAGGGAGGGAAGAAGGAAGAGAAAGAGGAAAGGAAAGTGTTTTTTTTATTTATTATGAGGTTAAGTGCTCATGGAAGAGCGGAGTTTTAAGTTGACTTTTGAATGATGTCTATGATTCTGCATTTCGGATGGTATTGGGAAGATCGTTCCACCAGCTGGGAACATTGAATGAAAATGTTCTGGAAAGGGATTTTTTCCCCCTCTGTGATGGTACCACAAGCCGTCGTTCCTTTGCTGAGCGAAGGCTTCTGGTGGGGGTGTGGATTTGTAGAATTGGGTCAAAGTAAGCAGGAGCTGAGCGCGTGGTGGGTCTGTATGCAAGCATCAGCGCCTTAAACTTGATGCGAGCAGCGAGTGGTAGCCAGTGCAGGAAGATGAAGAGAGGTGTGACGTGGGTCCTTTTGGGCTCGTTGAAGACAAGACGTGCTGCTGCATTCTGGATCATTCAAAGTGTTTGGATCGCACAAGAGGGGAGTCCAACCAGAAGTGCATTGCAGTAGTCAAGTCTAGAAATAACCAGGGCCTGGACCAGAAGCTGTGTTGCGTGCTCTGTTAGGAACGGTCTAATCTTCCTGATGTTGTGGAGCGCAAACCGGCATGAGCGAGCTGTCTTAGAAATGTGTTCTCTGAAGGACAGCTGGTCATCAAATGTTACTCCAAGATTTCTGACTGACTTTGATGGGGAAATCAAGGATGTACCTAACTGGATGGTGAAGTCATGTTGTATGGTGGGACTGGCGGGGAAGATGAGAAACTCAGTCTTTGCCAGGTTGAGCTGCAGGTGATGTTTTCTCATCCATGCAGAGATGTCAGCCAGACAGCTGGAGATTTGTGTAGCTACTGTGGGGTCGTCTGGGTGAAATGAAAGGTAGAGCTGAGTGTCATCAGCATAGCAGTGGTATGAGAAGCCCTGTGCCTGAATGATGGGTCCCAATGAAGTAGTGTAGATGGAGAAGAGGAGAGGACCAAGCACTGAGCCCTGGGGAACCCCAGTGGTCAGTTGATGTGCTTGGAATTCCTCTCCTCTCCGGGCAACCTTGAAAGACCTACCTGTGAGATAGGACTCAAACCAAAGGAGTGGAGTCCCTGTGATGCCCAGTGATGAGAGGGTGGACAGAAGAATCTGATGATTGACCGTGTCAAAGGCCGCAGATAGATCGAGCAGGACGAGGACTGATAATTTGGAGTCAGCTTTAACTATCCGCAGGGCTTCAGTGACCGACAGTAGTGCAGTCTCTGTGGAGTGGCCCCTTTTGAAACCTGATTGGTTGATGTCCAGCTGATTATTCTGTGATAGGAAGGATGAAACCTGGTTGAAAACAACTCGTTCAATAGCTTTTGCTATGAATGGTAGGAGAGAAACAGGTCTGTAGTTATCTATGAGTGATTATAATGTAAGATGGCTCTTTTCTATTTTAAAACATTTTAAAATGTAATTTATTTCTGTGATGGCACGGCTGAATTTTCAGCATCATTAATCCAGTCTTCTGTGGCATATGACCTGTCAGAAATAATTTAATATGCTGATTTGCTGCTCAGGTAATGTTTGTGCTGATGATGCATTTTTTCTAGGATTTTTTGATGAACAAAATGGTTCAAAAGAACAGCATTTATTTAATAGAAATTTGAAACAATATAAAACTTTTTACTCTTACTGTCACTCTTGATCATTTGATTTTGATTTTGCATCCTTGAAAAAAGTTGTAAAAAATCATACTACCCCAAACTTTGTTTGATTAATCGTGATTAATCGCATCCAAAATAAAAGTTCTTGTTTACATAATATATGTGTGTATACTGTGTATAATAATTATGTATATATAAATACACACTCAATCATGTATATTTAAGAAATATTTGCATGTATATACTGTATATATATATATATATATATATATATATATATATATATATATATATATATATATATATATATATATATATATATATATGTATGTATGTATATAATTTAGATTATATATAAATATTATATATATATATATATATATACATATTTTTTACAAATTCATAAATATATACATGAATGTGTGTGTATTAATATATATATACATATATATATATATATATATATATATATATATATACATAATTATTATACACAGTATACACACATATTATGTAAACAAGAACTTTTATTTTGGATGCGATTAATCACGATTAATCGTTTTGACAGCACTTATATATATATATATATATCTGTAAAACTATACATCTTTCTAAATTATTAAGTGAGTTTTAATAATTCTAACTAAATGTATTTAATTGGTCGTTAAGACAAATTTGTGTTTGTATTTGTCAGGCTCAAAGCTTTGATCAGCAGGTTCCGTCTGGGTTTCCAGGATATTCAAGTTCTTCCTGACATCAATGGAAAACCACAGTCTGAGCAGTACAGTCTCATTTATTCTATTCAACTTTCTGCACTGACCTCTTAAATTAATGGACAGTATATTCACATTCAAAATATGTATTTCTGTCCTCAAATTATTGAAACAGCATTAAAAGATTTGAAGATCTCATAGCTCCGTATAGAGTGAGTACAGTCCAAAAGGAATGTCAAGAAGCGGACGAGACAACGAAGGAATTCTCCTGGATGGTGTCTGATGAGGAATTCGAAACGTTCAAAGCTAAGGTAACTCAGGTCAAATGTTGGTGTTAGGATACGTAATCTTTAAATAGATGGTTGCCTACTTTCTTTGGAAGCCATGCATCATCTGTTTAAACATTTTTGTCCTGTGTTTGTGCAGTCCCTTCGACAGATCCGCCTGAATGAAGTTATTCAAGATTACTCTCGAGATGCTGCGTTGATCATTGTGTAAGTGTAGTTTGTACAGGATGCTGTGCTATGATGTAATTTATGTTACATGAATAACAAAAACATGCTCAACCAGTTTAATTATAAGCTGTGTGGCCACATCACCTGTCATTTTTCTATATTGTGTTTGGCAGAACTATGCCTGTGGGGCGAAGAGAGGCATGTCCTAGTCCCCTTTACATGGCTTGGCTAGAGATTGTGTCACGTGACCTTCGACCTCCAGTTCTTCTTGTCCGAGGCAATCAGGAGAATGTGCTGACGCTGTACTGCCAGTGAACGCCACCTTTCCCTGACAAAACTGTTCACACGTGTACGTCAGATGAAAAGGAACTTAGCTTGTTATGTTAAAAATGATAACAGATTTACATACTTTCATTTTGTTTCATGTGTCTTGTGGTCAATAGGGTGTTTGCCTTCATTTGTTTAAACTTTTAATTCTCAATTCAGAATATCTATTTTTTTTTTGCTGCTTTAGATGTTATGCACTTTCTCCAGAAGTAATAATGCAAACAAAAGACTGTATTCAAAGTATTTCCTCTTAAAACCACAAATTATGTTTGTAATTAATTTACAAGAATCTTAATTTAGCGATTTAGCAATTTGCATATGTATAGACTTTTTCTCTTTTAATGGTTACTCTAATACTACTGAATATGTCTAATAAATTACTACTTATGTATGTCATATGTTCATTGTATTATTTTGTATGGCATTTAGGTCAACTTTAAAAAATAATTTGTTTTATCATTAAAAAGGTTTTTGATCTGCGATCAAAATCAACTTAATTAAATTAACCTTTTTATAATGTTGATTTCAAGGGGATGCAGTCCTTTTATGTGTTTAAACTAGCTACTTTTGAGTTAAAGGGATAGTTCACCCAAAAACAAAATGTTTATGTTTATCTGCTTACCCCCAGGGCATCCAAGATGTAGGTGTCTTTGTTTCTTCAGTAGAACACAAATGAAGATTTTTAACTCCAACCGTTGCAGTGTGACAGTGGTATAATGCATGTCAATGGGGATATTTTAGAGTATGAGAGCAATGAGAGTAAAAACACATAGACATACAAATCCTTATTAAACCATGCGGCTCGACACATTGATGTCTTAAGACACGAAACGATTGGTTTCTGCGAGACACCGAACAGTATTTATGTTATTTTTTTACCTCTTATCAGACGAATGTCATCTAGTATTCCCAGCGCCATAACTTCTGGCGAATAAGGTCAAAATACTAGCGCGATCAAAGATATATAGATACGTAGATGCCTCATTCGACCAATCCGCACAGGCACTAATGAGGAATCTATGTATATATCTATGATCTATAGATATATATATTTTGCATGTATTTTGACCTTATTCGCCGGATGGCGTGGGGACGGCTGATGCAGAGCCATAGAAAAAAAGGATTTTTAAAAAAAAATATGGATATTTTTCTTACACAAACACTTCGATTCACTTCAGAAGGCCTTTATTAACACCCCGGAGCCGCGTGGAGCACGTGATTTGATGGACAGATGCATTTTTTATGGACTTCAAAAACAGAGCAACGGTTACTGCTATTATAATGCTCGAACATTTTTAATATAACTCAGATTTTATTCGTCTGAAAGAAGAATGTCATAAACACCTCGGATGACTTGAGGGTGAGTAAATCATGGGCTAATTTTCATTTTTGGGTGAACTATCCCTTTAAGTTAATTTTATGTTGATAACAGTCAATCTAATAAGTCCATGGGACACCAAAGTGTCCCATATTCATGAACAGACATGCTCATATTTCTGTAAATGTACTAAGATCATAGGACACTGTCATAATCAGTGTTGGGGAGTAGCTAGTTAAATGTAACAGAGTTATGTAATTTTATTACAAAATGAATGTAACTGTAATCAGTTACAGTTACCGAGACAAAAAGTGTAAATAAAATCAAGTAGCTCACGTCTGACTTCACGTCTCTGTTTGCAGCTCCTCCCCGCCTGCATGCGGCTACTAGCCGATGTCGAACACACCTATAAGCTCCTTCAGTACTATCAGCAGCTATCGTGTTCTCTAGAGCTCATTTACCCTCCTCTATCCCCAGCTCCTCCTCTCGTCCAGTCAGGATTTGGTATTCTGATTCCCCTTGAATCAGACTAAATTAATGTAATACCAACATTAATGATATCTGCAATACATTATGTTGGTTCTGTTCTGTTTACCCTAAGGGGGGTTATTGCTGCTCTCCCTGCTCTTATCCATGCTAGGCTGCATGGATGCACAGGGAGTTCTTGCCCAGAACATACCAAACCGCCAATCCAAACTGTATGCTAATAGTAAATCAATCATCTTTGACAATAGTTGTCCTGACAGAATTGTTACTTATGAAAATGTTAATGATTACAACGGGGGTTACATCTGAATATTTTCTGTAAAAAGCTAATTATATGTTGAGTAATATTATTTTCCCTTCACACATAGTGTTAAAAAGAATAGTATGCAGATATACTATTTACTAGTATACTATTTTTATATCAGTAAGAAGAAAGACGTCATGTTTTTACTACAGTATAATGTTCTAGAATTTTAGTTTCTAAATATGACGATATCTGTGTTTTTATAAATTAACCCTGCCTGGTTTAAATGTTTGAAAATGATAAACAGTTGAAAACATTCGTAAGAAATTTAGAAAAGTAATCAAATGTATATTAAAGTCATTTAAATAGTTACACTACTTATTTCATTTTAAATAGGGTAACTTGTAATCTGTAATCTACATGTACATTTCCGAAGTAACCTTCCCAACACTGGTCATCATAGCCATCTGATGCAATCACAACATTTCACAGTAAACAGTGTGAAAAAAAAGTTCAATGGCTGTTTCTCAATGCGCCTGCGCGGTGCGTGGGGCTTCAGGACAGGCTCCACGTCTGAACACGAGCTCGTACCAGCCAATCACAGCCGGCCACCGTGTGTTTGGAAACAACACACGCAAATACTTCCATGGTTTATGAGCAGCCCGAAACTTCTTGAATCAGGAACCTCTACCTTTCCTTATCGTGTATTGTCTTCGAAAGAGTCTTTGGAAATTAATGTAGATAGTCTATGCGATTATTAATATAGTTGTAGTTGGTTAGATTAAGGCGGAAAAATGGAAAGTTCAAAGGTCTCGGATAAAGAGACGATCTCGCTGGTCATTAAAACACCAAATCAGTTTCACGGTGATCAGCTGATCGAGGGAGTGCATGTGGACTGGACCGTAAAAGACCTGAAATGTCACCTCTCCGAGGTTTATCCCAACAGCCCGGTAGGTTTGGATTGGTTTCTTGTCCTAAAGGTGTCGGGTTACATCTAGCGAGCCGTCGGCATTCCTCAACAGAACAGACGACACAGCTAGCATGGCTGAGCAATGCCTTACTGTCCATAAGTCATTTGCATTGTATAAACAGAGGATGAATTTCCACCCCATTGGTCTAACTTAGTCTGCTTTTATATTGTTATATGTAATTAATCATTTATCACATTATTCCTCTACTGCGAAGTTGTTTGCATTGTACGGAAGAAACTTCAGTAGGTACATGTGAAATTTGTTGTATGTTTGTACTTCTCATAAACGTCTGTCACTTCAACCATAAGATGAATATCATGGTGCAAAAACTGACTTTCCAGGTGCTGTCTGACGTTTGGACTCTTCCCTTATAGGCTGAGAAAGACCAGAGACTCATTTACCTAGGCAAGCTGCTTCAGGACAACCTGCTTATGAGAGAAGTTTTCTCAAAGGTGAGGGACTTTAACATCCATGGGGTGCTATCCGTGTTTATCTCTGGGTTGACAAGTGATTTCTACAACAAACCTGTACACATGGTTTGCCACGAGGATTACACTTCTTGTTTACTTTCTACAATATTTTATCTTTACCTGCTTCCTTTGAATTTCAGATATTCATTTGTTAATATTTACATTTTCAAAAAAAGTTCAATTGATTACTCCAAATCAACCTGAATCTATAATGATTTGGAACTTTTATTATAATTTACTTTAATTAAATTATAGTACTCTTCACTACCAGTAGTAGCATCCAGAAATATCTGTCCAAAATAATCTTAAGCATTATTTTTGTCCTTTATGGCTGAATTTACAGTAGATAAAGCATGGCCATATCTTTTGTGTCCCTGGAACATAATTCAAGGTTACAGAAAAGATTAAACAGTAACCCTGTATGAACTAACAATGAACAACATTATGTTGTTCACAACAATGTTAATGTTACAGTATTGATTATGTTAATGTTAGTTAATAAAAATACAGTGGTTCATTGTTTGTTCATGTTAGTCCACAGTACATTAACTAATGTTAACAAACACAACTTTTGATTTTAATAATGTATTAGTGTTGAAATTAACATTCATTTAGATTAATAAAGTATTATTCATTCTTAATTCATGTTAACTAAAGTAGTTACCTAATGAAGCCTTATTGTAAGGTGCTACCCATTCAATGTTTAAATTCCGCTGTCCTGAGAGGCAGGGGTGTTGGCAAAACACTGATAGTTTTGTCATTTTTGATGTCAAAGGAGAAAAAAATGGGTGGACCCACAAACACCTCTTGTTTCGTATCCTCAGCCTGATCCTCTTACCATGTGCTGTAGTCAGTCTGATTTTAAAGCTGCTCAAAGAATTGACCCATAGCAGCCTCTCAAGCGAGTTGTGCATTTTAAAATGAGACATTGTTGTTACACTGTGAAAGCCTGTCACCTGATATACTTGCATGGCATCAAAGCTTGACCCAGGGATGAAAACAATATGATAGTCACATGGTTTAACCAATCTGTCAAAGCTTTCTCTTTCACTAAATGATAGTTCCTTTGGTGAATGCCTTTGCCACCTCAAAAAGCATGCTAACTGAAAAAAACCCTTTTTCCGCAGGTTCCTTCAGATACCAAGCCAACTCTTCATCTGGTGTGTACTATGAGACCCCGACCTGCTGCCCAACTAGGAGCAAGACCCAAAGTATGTTCCCATCTACCGTTTATATTAGGCTTTTGCCATGTGGTAAGATTTAGTGCTACATGTAAAAACAGACATTCAGTTTATTTATAAGTTTCACGTCCTGAATTTAGCTCCAAGGCCGTATATTTGAGCAGCTTAGAGTATGTTTGGTGAAACTGAGATGTGGTGGTTTACTGTCTCTAAGGGGAAGGCTGTGCTTGTTCAGTTGGGTGGAGATATCACCACACGGCCACTCACTTCCTGTTCCTTTCTGCATCCTTGTTTGCATAAACCAAATGCTGTAGCAAATTTCACATGAAGTTTCATAGTGTCTCATGCACCTGTTCTGGTTTTCCTGGTTAAAAATCTAATCTGTTTCTCTCCTCTCTTTGACGTAGGCGACATCAACACAGCAGCATAGTTCCCAGCCCTCCCCACTAACTGCTAGCCAAAGCTCAGAGTCTCCAGGACCATCCATGACCTCTGTACCCTCCACGGATGGCCTTAGACAGCGCGGTCACACAGTCTGGCCTGACACTAGTGCTGACACATCTACGTGAGTTCATGTCTTTTGTCAAATTGAGATTCAGCGCTATAAGGTGTATGAATGTTAATGTGTAAGTTGAGTGTAACATGTTGTACTAGTTAAGTAAATGTTTGTCCTTCATTCACAGGCCTGTAACGGCAGCGATGACCCACCCAGCCTTCCCCACATACTCCCTTTACAGTCCACAACAGCTTCTGTGGTTGCAGCAAATGTATGCCCGCCAATACTACATGCAATAGTAAGTACACCCTATATAGACATATTACAGTGTTAAGCTGCATGATCTAGGTAAAAATGTTTTTTAGATTATTATTATTAAAGTACCCCTATTATGATTTTTTTGAATATTACCTTTTATGCAATGTGTAAAATAGCTGTTTGTGAAGACGTTGCAACGTTTTAAAGATCAAAGTGAACGACAAATGAAGTTATTGTCTCCTAAAAGAAAGCCGTCATCAATTCCAGTCTCACTTCTTGTTACATACCTACGTAACAATGAAACGCATTTGCATAATGCCAGCCTATGGTCTTCATTGGCTGCTCGTGAACGACGTGTTGTCGTAATGTCAAGAAGACATTGTTTCAGCGCTGCAAATTCACTTTGCATGCACTTCAAAAGGATGAGGACTCTCTCGGAAATTGGTACGGAAAAAATATTATCTTTCGTAACTATAGCCGCGTTTCCACCGTGAGAACTTTCCTCAGGAAATAGGGACTTTGGGGTGGTACTCTGTGTGTTTCGACCATAGGAGCCGGGGTCTAAATGAAGTTCTGGGTAAAGATTTCCCCCTCAAAACGGCCCTGCTCGTGAGGTAGTGCTTTTTCAAAGTTCAGGAACTTTCTGGGGTGGGACTTGGGCACTGAACATGCTGATTGGTTTAGTTCACGCAGCATTTTATTTCAACCTAAAAGTCTGTTGCGGTGCGCACTCTCAAAGTTCTTTGCTATTCAAATCAACAATGGAGTTTAAAAAATACGACCGATGAACCGAGGACGAAATCCAGTGGGCTCTGGAAAGTTGCGCGCACTCCTACGTCATCAGACTAATCTTCACGGTACTTTAGACCGCTATGGAAACGCAGATAGAAGCAGGTCTGTAAGAAAAAGAGTTCCTGGGGAAAAAAGTTCCTGGGACAATTTGTTCCGGGTAATTTCGGTGGAAGCGGGACTATTGTGCATCAAGCACTGAGGTTAAAATTCAGATATGGTAATTAGCAATAGACTAATCACAACAGGCTGGCCCATCTGACCAATCAGAGCAGAGTATGCTCACAGAAAGTAGGGGCTTAGAGAGACTGAATCTTCGAACACGCTGTTTTCAGACTCTGAGAAATATGATCATGTGCAATGACTATTATAAGAAAATTAGTGATTTTTGACCTTGGATGCATGTAAACCTAGGAGACATCCCAAAAAATGGCATAATAGGTGCACTTGTATTATTATTAAATAAAAATATTAAACAAGACAAGAAACTGAGTAAAATACAAAAACGAATTTTCTTTCTATTTTCAAACATTATACCATCAAGCTTTTATTTTTACAGAAAGGCACAGGGAGCTTTTTAAAAGTTCTCAAATGCACATTATAAGTGACCCGAACTCGCAGCACATGCAGAGATCGAGTTCATGTGGAGCAGCATTTACTGTGAAATGATCTGCTCTGAGACGACACCCAGATCATGAGCTGCTCGCATGTAAAAGAACACTGTGAAAAATGCAACAAATATATTTATTTATTTAAATCGCAGCCTTTGTGATTTGATAATCACCATAATCACGATTTTAGTTTAAGAATACTCTTGTAGCCATACTATATCCAGGCCTATCAGACTGTTGTACAACCTGTGAATGAAATGTCTGTTTGTTTCAGTCATGCTGCCATGACAGCTGCCGCCTCTGCTCCGTTGGCCGCCCCTCCCGCTGCTTCCTCGCTACCTGTCGGTCCTCATCAAGCCGCTGTACCCGCAGCTTTACCCAATCAAGGTCCCATCAACGACCTGCCAGCCAATCAGAATGCCCCAGGTCCTGCGTTCATCAACCCAGAGGGAGCCAATCAGAATCTGCGAATGAATGCCCAGGGTGGCCCTGTGATGGAAGACGAGGAGGACATGAATCGCGACTGGCTGGATTGGGTGTACACGGCGTCCCGATTGGGTGTCTTCCTGAGCATTGTGTACTACTATTCCAGCATGAGCCGCTTCATCCTGGTCATGAGCAGCCTGGTTATTATGTACCTGTAAGTTTAAACATCTATTTTGTGAACATAATATTTAGAAACATTTGTTCTGGAATTTTATTCACTAAAGAATCAGTTCATAAGAATCAGTTGTTTGGGTGTTGGACTTCACTAAAAAGAACGGGTTCATATAGGTTTATGGAAATGGACTACACTGGTCATGTTTTTAATTCCCTAAAAAGAACGGGTTCATATAGGTTTATGGAATTGGACTACACTGGTCATGTTTTTGATTCACTAAAAAAGAACGGGTTCATATAGGTTTATGGAATTGGACTACACTGGTCATGTTTTTAATTCCCTAAAAAGAACGGGTTCATATAGGTTTATGGAATTGGACTACACTGGTCATGTTTTTGATTCACTAAAAAGGGCCAAATTGTGATGGCTAGACCAATCTCAGATGGAGATGAGCATCTCCAAAGCTCCAGCTCTTGTGGGGTGTTCCCAGCCTGCAGTGGTCAGTATCTATCAAAAGTGGTCCAAAGAAGGAACAGCAGTGAACCGGCAACAGGGTCATGGGCGGCCAAGGCTCATTGATGCACGTGGGGAGCGAAGGCTGGGCCATGTGGTCCAATTAAACAGATTAACTACTGTAGCTCAAATTGCTTATGAAGTTAATTCTGGTTCTACTGATAGAAAGGTGTTTCTCTGTTTGAGAGTTTTAGTGTGTTGTTTTGTCCACATCAGTGGAAGAATGAAAGTGTGAGATCCGTTTATGGATTCTTGATAGAGTCTGTAAACACAGATACACCCTCAGTTATATAACAGACACTTTGAGCCATTTGTCAGTGAACAAAGTAACGCGTGAACTGAGCAATTTAAAAGGAATGAGTAGCTTATGCAAGCAAAAATGAGCAAAGGGACGCAGGGTTCTCCCTGATCAAAAAGAAAACATTCCTGTACATGACTGCAGATCGTTTGGTGGCATTTCTGGGAATTATTTTGTTGAGCTCCAGCTGTTATAACTGAGGGTTTCAGACAGATAAAAAATGATCTCCTGATACTTTATCTCTGCAAACATGGCAGTTTGACTGCTCTGCAACCATTAGCTTGATCTGAGGGTGTCCCACACTACAATACAAACAGTTTGGGCGTCCTCTCGTGATTTAGTAATGTATGAATGAGCATAGTTGTGGTGCTAATGGATGACTATTTTAAAATAAATGGTGTCATTTTAATGAAAATGAAGTTCATGGAGGCTTGAATGCCTTTGTATAGCTATTCTTATGGTTCTTTTTCTCTCTTTCAGACACACAGCAGGCTGGTTTCCTTTTAGACGGAGACCCCAAGCCAGGCCTCACATTCAGCCAGCACCAGAGGTCATAGAAAACCAGCAGAACCAAAATGAGCAAAGACATCCAGGACCAGTGAGTCATAGTTTCTGTTCAATCTTTTGTTATACTTGGATAAGTGGCGTGTGTAGGCATGTATGTGGTTTTAATAATTCTCATTTTGTCCTGAAGGTGCCGCCCCCTGCTGAAGTGGAGGGTGCTGAAGCTGTTGAACCCGCCATGATCGCAGTGCCTGTTCCCCCAGTTAGACGACACCTCGTATGGACAGCCTGGGTGTTTTTCAAAGCCTTTTTCGCTTCTCTGATACCTGAGGCTCCACAGGGCATTGCAAACTGATCCAGAAGCAGTCAGAAACAACAAAACTGGACCCCAGAGCCCTTGGCCTGACCATTTAGACTGGACATTATACATGAAGGCTACAAGTACTAGAAATGGTAGCACTTTTCAGTCCTTTGCCCATGTGGCCATTGGTTGCACATCCTGTATAAACATGGACATGGAGTTGTAAATATTGCTGGACAGTTTTTGCTTTGCACTTTAGATAACCACATCGGCTGGAATCAATGGTATCAGTCTCCTGGCCTGATCCTCTTATATAGGCTTCTGTCACCAGGGCTTCATTCACTTGAAGTGTTCCACGATGAGTGATCCAAGGATTAAACTCACGGGATTATCTCATTAAGGTTCTAATATAATGGACAACGAAGGCCATATGTTGATTTAGTTCGAAGTGCATGAATAGATGGAGGATGCTTGGGAGAATGCATTTGTGGCACTTTGAAGCTAATGGCGTTTATGCAAGTAAAATATGCTTACATGTTCTCTTTTTTTAATTGTATTCAACCTGTGAAATGAGTAACGTTAATATTTATGAAGAAGGTTCTGTATGCGTTAGTTTGAGCAGAATTTGCAATTCAAAGTGTTTGTTGTTGACTTTGGGATGAAACAAAGGCAAATGAACCTCATTTAAACTTTGCATCTTCTTTACACGAAGGAACTGCACTTTGGTACCTGCAAGAGTGGAGGACAGAAATTAAGAGAGGTATAGTTCTGAGAGACTTAAAAATAAGTTTTTAATTTGGTATTTATCAGCACTGTAGCATTGCTGTCATTTAATTTTATGTATAAAACGGCTTTGTTTATTAACATTATTAAGATGAGCCTCTTTGTACCAGAAAAGGAAAAAAAGAAATAAACAACTTTCATTGTTTCAAGTTCATTTTAAAACTCTTTGAAAAGTGTAATAGAAAAGATTTTGTTCTGTTTGGTTAGCATAGGTTTTCTCCATTTTGATTTCTTCTTTTTCATTTTTAGGTTTTATCTTTAGACACATGCTGCCAGTTCATGTAGCTACAAGCAAGCACTTAAAAAAAAAAAAAAAAATCTGTTTTTTTTTTTAAATATAATATACACACTTCTGTCCTACTGAAATGGTACCAGTGAGATTTTCAGGCGCATTACAATTGGCAACTGCATTGTGGGCATGCTACACTAGGTGCCCTACACGCGGAGCCAGGTGCGAAGCAAGTTTTTTTGCTAGTTTCAGCCCGAAGCACTACGTTTTTTTTATATCGCAAATGCATTTGTGCGCCCATGGGCTTGCTGGTCTGAAAACGAGGCATGTGTTCAGGCGTGTTGCTATTTTGAGGCAACTGAAATAGACATTTTAAAGGATTAAAATGTAAACTATTATTGTTGTGTACATACAGCTCTGGAAAAAATTGAGACCACTTAACCCTCTGGTGCTCTTCATTTAGGGGTTGCATTGGTTATCTTCCCGGTCATAAGTGACCGGACACCTAAAAATTAAACTTCCTCCGCCCCAGTAAAACCAATGTAATTTATTTTTCTTCAATAATATTTTTTCTATTTTCTTTTGTATTTTGAGATGATTTGATGGTACTTATTAATATTTATGCAATAATTATGGTCTATTTTTGCCATTGAAAAATCTTTTTTTAAATTTTTTTTATTACAGAATTTCAGGTTAAAATAAAGTCTACCGTCCAAATACATTTTTGAAGGAAGATTAGCGCCCTCTTTTGGAATTATTTAATTAAACATACAACCATTTGTGTAACCACTATAGGTCTCAATGGAAAGGTATGTGAATTCACTAGGTCTCTTTTGAACACATTAAATCATTTTGTTTTAGATGGATTTGAATATATACAGTGTGTGAGTGTCTGTGTGCACAATTTTTTTTTTACGACTACTTAGCATGCTCAAATCATGCCCTCAATTTTTTTGTGTGTTCACAGTCCTAATGCCATAACAGGCAATTCAATGGTCGGTCATTTTTGACCGAAGATAATGAACGTTACAATTTTTTTTACGACCACTTAGCATGCTCGGATCATGACCTCAGTTTTTTTGTGTTTACACACCTAATGCCATAACAGTCACCAAGTTTCATATTATTCCGATGGAGCTGTGATTTTTAAAATTTCAAAACAGAACATTTTCCGGTCACAAATGACCGAAGAGCACCAGAGGGTTAACATTGATTTCTAAATGTTAAGTGGTCTCTTAATTTATTTCCATAGCTATAAATATAAAAATGCCTACATGTCAAAATGGATAGTCATTGCATGTATCAGAATAAAGCTTGGAACATACTCTGCAAGAACAAAGAAATTTGTTCGTTTTCTCGAGGTGGCAAGAACTTCACGAGAAAAGCAGATGCCGAACATCTCCGTTTCTCTGCATTAACCCCGCTCACTTTAAAATTCTGACCAATCACACAATAGTTCTCGGACACCCGCAAGAAAAAAGTTCTGCTCAGACGATGTGTCGAGAACGAGCTGCGAGAACTCCCAAACCAGGGCTCCGAGAACAAAATTACGTAATTTTGTTGTCGCAGCACTGGGAGCGAGGACTTTTTTCTCTGTTCTTGCGGAGTATGTAGCGGCCTTTAGCCTATCTATTTGCAGTAATGACGAGCAAACAGGTGTCATTGGACGAGTAGATCCGTTTCCTTGCTAGAGAAGCGTTCAGTCTTTCCGCTCGCAAATTTCACCATGTAAATAGCGAATCCGCCATGGTGTGAGCGCAACTGGCTTTTAAAGGGAATGGGAGATGAGGCTCTGGTTGGTTTGTTGCACATTATGCCCAAAACACACCCATTACTCATTGAGAGAATAGGGGAAACCCTTTTAGACCATGAGCCGGGCGTGAAAAAAGCAAAAAACAAAGAATAGAAGACAACTGAGGGATTAAATACACAGGGATTAAATGCAATAAGGGACAGGTGAAACTAATCAATTAAACAATGAAAAACTGATAACCAAGGAAATGGGAATGAAACAGGAAAAGGGAAACTAAGCTAAACAGAACAGAAAGAAACTAACTAAGAGTCCCAAAATACATAGACCAAAACCATGGCTGAATCCGAAATCGCCCCCTATGCCCTCAAATTATTTGAGGGAACAGCCATTTGTAGTGGTTTCTGACGTTATCGAGTGCACTCATTCCATCCCACATTGCACCTCAATAACAAGTGTACAACTGTCTGATGTACACTCAACGGCTGTCTGAATTCACTCACTCGTTTTCATTCACTGAACTGTATTAGTGGACTAACATAGTGATTTCGGATTCAGGCCATAGTGGTCTGATTTTAATATGTATGTCTAAGCATACTCAACTGTCTTTTGGCTTGTATATGGTAAGCATCATAACTTTTGTGTATGGCTTGTTCCTGTCTAAAGCCATTTCCTGTGGACTGTGGTGATGACGTGCAGATTTTATCTACATAACTGTCCATTTCAGGGTGTTTTATCTGCGCTTTACACCACCCCCTAAGAGCTTGTCCACCCCTTTGGACTTTGGCCTGCTCTTGTCCACTCTGTCCAGTGACCTATCTCTTATTTGTTTTGTGCAGCAGAATGTCCATAAAAACACAGAACATCCCTGTGCACTGTTTACTGTCCAATAACCTTGAGCAACCTAGTCGACCCTATAGGGGCAGTTGCATGTTCTCCTCTGTTCTCCAGAAAGGGGGCACTGCAAATCAAACATTACAGGTCCTGGCTCTGTCCTACCTCTGAATCTGTCCCTCCTACTCATATACTTGCTGAAAGAAAACAGAGCTCTTTTGAAAGAGAAGCCCTAATAACATTAAGAGACGGAGGCTCAGTTGTGTCCATCCAGACTTTGTTGAGATGGAGAGGAGTACAGCGTTGCTCGTTGTTCTTGCTCTGGTCAAAATAAGTAGTTGTTGTCTGGATCCTCCGTCTGCCTACAGGTTTACAGGAGCTGTTTGTAGACTCACCTATCCTGCAGCTGTAGTGCGTAAGTATTCTCTCAGTGATTTCTGTAATATATGGTCAGACCATGTTTGTAAGTGAGTAGCTGTATGGTTTGATTTGAGCAGAATTCATTTAAAGCAACCAGAGTTTAAAATAATGGTATAATAACGGAAAGAAAGCAACAAGGCCTACAGTTGTAGTTAATACTAGCTTGAAGTTAAGGTTTGTTTTTAAAGGGATCTCGCCAGACCAAGCTCAATCTTTTAAGATTGAACATTAAGGGTGAAATCAAATCGCCAGCAGATCGGGCTAGGTTTACCCAGTTTAACAGTTCACCCAAAAAAGAAAATTCGGACATCCTTATGTTGTGACAACTTTCTTTTTCTGTGGATCACAAAAGGAGATGTTTTAACAATTGTCCTGATCACACAAACAGGAGCTTAGTTTCAAAACTGTTATGGAGGTTGACACTTCACAAATTGAACATTGCTACTTTTCTCATGAACTTGCGAAATTAAGATAGGGCAGAAGTCCATTGATCTACTTTACACTCAAAATGTCATGAAGGAATTGCAAAAACAGAACTGTAAATCCTGATGGGTAAAAATGTTTTAATGGATAGTTCATGTTTAAGCATGATAGATTTGTCATGCTGTGTAACAAGTTATATTTCATCTAAAACAGTTGTATAATGTATATTTTAAAACTCTCATATAAAGCGTAGAATATTTGTGGAATATATAAAGATTGCAGGCCTTTTTCTAGTGAACAAATGTCAATAAAATTATTACATTAGTGAAAGGGAGACATATAAAACCTAAAATATTCCCTTATAATTATACATTTTAACCTAAAATATAACTAAACTAAGTTCCCAAACTTTTTTGTCATCCAAATCCCTTTAACTTAAAATATTTACTTGAAGTATCTCCTGAAAATAATCAGATATTTTAATTATTTAACAACACAATCACTTGTTCATGGTTCTCCGATGTTGATTAATGAATAAAATATTCAGGTAAACATCAAATATTTAATCTCTCTATGTTTTTTTAGTGTGTGTTTTAAATTATTATTTGTTTTTATTTTAAAATAAATGAATTTTAAATGTTTGATTTAATTATTAGCTTTCTTATCAACTTTAAAAACCCCATGCAGTTCTGAGAGTTTGGGAAACCTTGGACTAGAGAATAAATATCTCCCTGTCTTGATTCCTCAGTGAATGAGAAGACTACTGAAGTCATACAGGCCGCTTTTCAGCATGCCAGATATCCCAGCGTAGAGGGAGAGCGATCAATAGGCTTTGGGACGGTGAAATACGGATTCCACAAGTAAGGAACTCCTGCAGATGCTTGCATGTTATGTGGTACACTTCAGTGTTACATTCTGTATCTTTTGGCACTTTTCTTTCCCACATCACCCACAGCTTAGAGATCCATAACCTTTCCATTGGAAAGAGTGAGTTTGAGCTGAAAGAGAATGAAGGAATTGGGATCTCCATTTCAAACGTGTCTGCTGTATTCAAAGGGACCATCAACTATGGATATGGCAGCTGGCTGTGAGTGTTTCTATTTATTAGAACATATCAAGATCAGGTTTCTGCAATGGCACAGCTGTGGTTTAACCCTGTGCTCTACTCTACATATGTTTTTGTAAAAATTGGTCTTTTGTTTAACACGCAAAGATCGTCAGCGGCCCAAGATTATTGCTGTTCACACAGCTTTACTGAACAGCGTTCATTAGGGTGTTTAGCCCAAAAGTGCTCCTATCTGTAGAAAGGTCTTCAGGTTTCTTCCAGTCAGCCTGTAATAAAATTACATCATCTTATATTTCAGGTACAGCATCACAGTTGTTTGTTTTTTTAAGTCAAACCAGTGAAAATTAAGTAATGTTTATTTTCAAGGTGCTCAGCCTTCAGAAAATTTGATCATGAACCTCAGGTCAGATTAAATATCATATGAGCTGTGTCATTCTATTTTTAGGAAGTTTGCACAATGTCTAAATAAAAAATTTTTTTGTGGTAATTCCATAGAAAATAAGAGTTAAATGGACATAAAAAATTATCCAAAAATCATAATTCATTAAAAAAGCAAGAATTTCTAACTGTCACTCAGTATGTGCTAGTGTGCGATATTAGTTTGTAAATATTAATATGAGCTTCATTATTGTTACACTTAAACATAAATGTATATTTACATATATATATACACACATCCCCCGCCCTCTGTAACAAATCAGTCCCTTATGGGTCAAAATGACACAAAGGCCTAAAATTATAAAAAATTTGGGACCAGAAAGCTTATATCATTTCATCTTATATATATTTTTATATTTTCTAAAGCAAATTTTTCATGGGACATTTTTAAAAATTTAATTACATTTTAAATCACTAGATTCTATCAATAAATAAAATAATTTAAGCACATTCTTTCAACTTAAACTCAAAATAACTTTTCATGCAAAACCCCTTTCGTTCAGAATATCTCACATGGTGTGTCTCTGCCGACCTCCTGTGGAAAAAAGATAATATAACATGATATTTCATGACACATACCACTAGATGGCCTTATTAGCTTAAGGGTTAGTTCACCCAAAAATGAAAATTCTGTCATTAATTACTCACCCTCATGTTGTTCGACACCCGTAAGTTCATCTTCGGAACACAAATGAAGATATTTTTGTTGAAAGCTGATGCTGAGAAAGGCTTCAGACAGGCCTCCATAGGGATTCAGTACATTTGCACTCACAAGACCCATAAAAGGCACTAAAAACGTCGTTACAAAGTCCATCTCACTACAGTGACTCTACAATAATGTTAGGAAGACATTTGCACTCACAAGACCCATAAAAGGCACTAAAAACGTCGTTACAAAGTCCATCTCACTACAGTGACTCTACAATAATGTTAGGAAGCGACGATAATAGTTTTTGAGCGAAAAAAAAAATCAAAATAACGACTTTATTCCACAAGTTCTGTCTTCCTCTGTCGTGAACTCACGAAGCACCACGACGCATGCGCGAGAATATGACGCAAACCGGCGTTCGGACACGTGACCCAGAAGCGAGGAGATTTGTTTACAACGAGCAGAGGAAGACGCGCCGTATCTGAGCTGTTGAATTCTACATTGATCGTGCTTTAGGTCTCGGCGTAGAGCTCAAAATGGGACTAAAATGTGTATTTCATGGATTCCCGAACGCCGGTTTGCGTCATATTCTCGCGCATGCGTCGTGGTGCTTCGTGAGTTCACGACAGAGGAAGACAGAACTTGTGGAATAAAGTCGTTATTTTGATTTTTTTTATTAGCTCAAAAACTATTATCGTCGCTTCCTAACATTATTGTAGAGTCACTGTAGTGAGATGGACTTTGTAACGACGTTTTTAGTGCCTTTTATGGGTCTTGTGAGTGCAAATGTACTGAATCCCTATGGAGGCCTGTCTGAAGCCTTTCTCAGCATCAGCTTTCAACAAAAATATCTTCATTTGTGTTCCGAAGATGAACGAATGTCTTACGGGTGTCGAGCGACATGAGGGTGAGTAATTAATGACAGAATTTTCATTTTTGGGTGAACTAACCCTTTAACGTCGTCATACTCAATTCTATGCTGCGTTCCAGTTCATTTTTATTATGCCCTTTAACTCGTTAAAGGATTAGTTCAAACTTTTGCTGATAATTTACTCACCCCCATGTCATCCAAGATGTCAATGTCTTTCTTTCTGCAGTCAAAAAGAAATTAAGGTTTTTGATGAAAATATTCCAGGATATTTTTCCATATAATGGACTTCAATGGGCTCCAAACGGTTCAAGGTCCAAATGACAGTTTCAGTACAGCTTCACAAAGTGGAACGCACTTCAAAATGGCGGCGGGGATTCCCCCGAGGGGAAGTTCGCAAGTGCCTGTCTAAAACTGGAGTGGAACGCAGCACTACCAACAGTATCTGTCTGCAACCTGCAAGACTTCAAGTTACGCCTACTTTCAAATTACCGCGAGAGCGATTAGAGAAGTTTCGTATGCTTTAAATCTCTCTCGCACGTGTTTAACATAAACTGAACATACTCAAGTTAATTAAAAGGACCCTTAGCTGTTCAAGAACAGAAACCTCTGAGATGACATCTTCAAAATGCTTGGGGTGATTTTTTATTCAAAGATCAACAGTCAAACAAAAAGCATTGTAGAATAGCATTGTAACATATTGTAATGTTAATAACGTAGAGAATGTTATATTATGATGATCAAAATAATTTTAGCACTAGAACCTTGACTTGAATCATAACTTAGGCCCACACACAGACAGATAAAGGACAAATGTAGAATCGTCACACAAAAGCACCACAACTGCACAAAAATCACAGAGGAAACAGTCATATACTGGTATAGAAAATAATAAATTAGGCAACATCTCTGTACAACATGGATTTACATTTTAATAATGGCAAGTGACCACTCCAGGGGCCATCTAATGTGTTGTGTTGCTGGGATCTGCGGGACACAGATTGACAAGCACTGTGAGTTTGTGAGTGAGTTACTTTCACCTATAGATCAAAGGTGCTTTACCTCTAAAAATATGGAAGGAGGGCAGAAGGAAAGAGACAAAACTTACTGTCGAGCCAGCAGAAGTGTGCTTCCTTCAGAAAGGATTCCTCTCTCACTATCCTCCAGAAACGAGTGCATGTGAGAGCAAGGGTACAAATTGCAGGATCACCATCTTGTCACCAAGTTAAGGTTATGCTGCCTTCACGTGCTATCAGAAATGTGATATTTACAACTTCTGAAATCGTGATCACGAGCTCATAGCATTCAAGGTTTGAAATGGGAGGGTGTTCATGTACATTGTTATACCAAGGAAACTCTATTTATGTATTTACGACAATTCTGAGAGCACGAGAAGGCAACATTATTATCCCGCATTAATAAAATTATTATTCTAATGATCATTGCCATGTTCTTTCTTCTACAGACTCAGTCTGAAACAGTCATTGGATTTTGAAGTTGAGTCGCAAATTGACCTGGTCATCAATCCAAAACTATGTGAGTGAGTCTCATTTTGTTTAGACACTTCTGTTTGTCATTACTTACTTAATCCTGTAGTAGTCGTTGTCTGAAAAGAGATGTGATTGTGTGTCAGACTGTGGAAAGGGCAAAGTGGCTGCAGACACATCAGACTGTTACCTCACATTTCACAAACTGAAGCTGCTCCTGCAGGGAGACAGAGAGTAAGTTCGACATTTTTACATTACTGAGACACACTAGTGACCAGAACAATACAAACAACCCTTTTACAATCTGGGTTTTGATAAGTATTTGCTTATCTTGATCTTGTTCTTTGCTTGTGAGTGAAGAGCACTTCCTGGAGATCAATTTCACATATTGTACACCCCTAAGCACAGCTCATTTGCAAGAGCATTTAAATGACTCTTGTTTTGACTGTGTGCAGACCTGGATGGCTGAAAAGAATGTTCACAGACATTGTGACTTTCACAGTGAAGTTAGTAGTAAAGTCACAGGTGAGTGTGTCTAGTTTACTGTTCCATGTGATTGCCCGGCAATAAACTTGTGGTAAAACAGAGCATTAGATCAGAGTACTTCATGTTATGTTACTTTTACCCTCCATTAGTAGAGTTTCATACCATTTACCTTTTCCTTTCTAACAGATCTGTAAGGAAATAAACAATGTGGCCAACATACTAGCAGACTTCATACAGGAGCAAGCAGGTAAAATGCAGAGCCCTTCTTTCATGTAACAGTCTTGTGTGAATTTGTGGTTATGTGTATTGATGTGACATCTCTCTGTCTGTCTGTCTGTGCAGAGCAGTTTATTAGTGATGGGGCCATCGGCGTTGATATCTCTGTGACCGCTTCCCCCATCATCAAATCTAATTATATAGAATCATACCATAAGGTCTGATTATAAAGATGTTATTCTTAAAAATTGTGTTCAAACATATCTACAGTATGTTTTCTTATTATGTGGTTACTGGTGTTGTTCTTCTGATAAACAGGGTTTGGTTGTTTTTAATAATGTGACATCAGACCTCAGCACCTCTGTGTTTAACCCCTCCCAATTGGCTGAGAACCGTATGCTTTACTTCTGGATCTCAGATGGGCTGCTAGACCCAATAATGGGCACCGCACACCATGATGGACGATTTATTCGCAATATCTCTGGAACAGAACTCACAGTATGATATAATTCAGTATTAGATGTGTTGGAGCCATTTGTATTATGAAAGTTTATTTTTATATGCCCGTATTTTTGTGATGTAATACATGCTTCTATACTGTAGGAGATGCTTTTGAGCATATAAAAAACATAAAAAGGTAAAAGGACCTTTGTTGCACTGGAAACCTTGGTTTCAAGAAAATGGCAAAAAAACGAATTTGGATTTAAAGGGGTAGTTCATCCAAACATGAAAATTCTGTCATTAATTAATTACTCACCCTCATGTCGTTCCAAACACACAAGACATTCGTTCATATTAGGAACACAAATTAAGATATTGTTTAATGAATTTTGGGAGCTTTCCTTCCCTCCACTTACAGCCTACTAAACTACAACTTTAAAGCGTCAGAAAGGTAGTAAAGACATCATTAAAGTAATCCATGTGACTCCAGTGTTTTAACCTCAATTTTATGACCCCATGATTTACTCAACCTCAAGCCAGGTTAATATGGCTTTTTTTTCTTTTTAAATTATCCTGGCTAATCCAAGCAATCCAATCCATCCATTATAAAAGGAATTCATACCACTCCAGGGGGATAATAAAGGCCTTCTGAAGCGAATCCATTGGTTTTTGTTAAGAAAAATACCCATAATTAACACGTTATAAAGTAAAATATATGATATAATAATGACATGAAATTTTAATTTTTGGATGAACTGTTCATAACACAAATTTGAGTTGAAATAGTGCCTATATGACAGTAGCAAAAATGAGCTGGAGATGCCAATGCGCATGAACATCCACAGCTGTTGTAGAAAACAGTGTTATGTATGTGTAAATGTATGTGTGTGTGTGTGTGTGTGTGTGTGTGTGTGTGTGTGTGTGTGTGTGTGTGTGTGTGTGTGTGTGTGTGTGTGTGTGTGTGTGTGTGTGTGTGTGTGTGTGTGTGTATACACTGTCTTGCCAAAAGTATTCAGACACCCCTCCAAATCATTGAATTCAGGTGTTCCAATCTCCAATTTATTTTGAGTGATGGATTTTTTTGTTGTTGTATGGTTTTATTAACTATAATAACCCTGCTTGGAAGTTTTTTTTTCTAGGCATATTCATGTTCATGTGTTTGTCTATTTTACAGGATCTATTTCAGACAGATCTGTCCTCAGCCAGGCCTGAATTGTTGAGCAAGGTGCTAAACCACTCACTATGTATTCAAACTGCACAAAGGGGAGGAAATGACTGACATTTCATAATGACTCAATGACTTATTTTATACAGTGCTATTAGAACATGCAAATAAATGTTTTCCATTCGAAGTACACCAACGGTCATTTCAAAATAGGGCAGCACCTGCGTGTTTGAGGAAGTGTGATGTGAGCTTTTTACTTTCTCTTTAGTGGCTGTCCTCCGAGGGTCCAATGTTAAAGGCGAGGAGTGTGTCAGTTCCACACTTGTGGACCACCACAGAGGGCACATCTGTCAGAGCTGTGGCTGGAGTCGAGCTCTTACTGGATAGTCAAAACGTGCCAGTACTTTATTTTGAGACAGTAAGCTAAAGCACATGAAGGAGGTAGATAAGTAACAAAAATGCTTGTCATTGGAACAGTTTCACAAATAATACATTTTCAATGATTATGTGCTAACAGGATGTGACGGTTGTTGTAAAAGCCTCATATGCAGAGAAGAAACTAATTCTGAAAGCCACTGCAGAGCGGTAAGTCATGAAGGTGATAGATTCTACACAATCACATAAAACGATTTTCAGTTTTATGTCCCTGATTTAAACATTTTCTTTTCTGTTTTGTGACGATTGCAGTATCTCTATAGTAAAAGCCTCCACATCAGAAGGAGCCACTGAGGTGAGAATGAATTAATTTATCTTATATTAAATAATTTTATCATCATAAATGTTATATGACCTCCTCCTCAAAGATGGCGGACAGCTTGAGAGTTTATCTACAGGAGGCTGTGGAAAAGATGGGAATCCCCAAAGTCATATCATGTAAGTGTGGTCACCGTAACCACGCAATCTATATCACACGTTTCTGTATCTTTGCATCATATTTCATCTCTCCCCTCAGACCTGGAGCCAGAATTAACCGCTTTGATGGATGAACAGGGGCTTTATCTCTTTGACATCATCAATCCTGAAGTTTTACCTCAGAACGTGAGTATATTACACTAGCAGATAAGGTTTGAATATTATCAATCTGTATTTTACAGTCATAATTGTTTTTAATTGTGAATACACAGGGGTATGTGATAGTCCAGCTGGATTTTGGTTTTCCACAACATCTGCTGGTGGAATTCCTGAAAAGGACACTGGATTGACACTGTCTTCTTTCGTTTTCTCTTTCTCACACAAACACACTTACAGACATGCACACATACATCACGTACACAAAATACTCTTTCTGGCATTTTTGCTTGTATGTAAAGAAGTTTTATGTTTCGTGTAGCTGTTCAATTTTGTAAATATGAAAATGTGAATCACAGTGATCGTGTTTTATTTACATGTCCTTCAGTAATATGATCTCATGACCTCCATAATGCAACTAAGAGGTTGTATTACCATTATTAAACATTTCCTGGTGTTGTCACACATGATTGTGTTTCAGGTTTCTGGTGAAACCTGTTCTTCCTCCAAAATAAATGCATTAAAAAAACTATTCATAAAGGGATAGATCACCCAAAAATTACACTTTTGCTATCAATTTGCTTACTCTCGTCTTGTTTCAAACACAGTGGAACACAAAAGGAGACATTTTGAATAATACACCAGTTTATGCAATTACAATAAATGAGAACTGCAGCTTTTAGATTTTCAAGGAACTAGGGCAGTTGTCAAGATTTTCTTCTGGGAAACAAAATTAAGCATCCAAAATACACATTTATGTGTTTATTTTATTACACTTTATCTATTGGTCTCTGTAGACTTCAATTACAATATACAGTGAGGAAAATAAGTATTTGAACACCCTGCTATTTTGCAAGTTCTCCCACTTAGAAATCATGCAGGGGTCTGAAATTGTCATCGTAGGTGCATGTCCACTGTGAGAGACATAATCTAAAAAACAAATCCAGAAATAACAATATATGATTTTTTAACTATTTATTTGTATGATGCAGCTGCAAATAAGTATTTGAACACCTGAGAAAATCAATGTTAATATTTGGTACAGTAGCCTTTGTTTGCAATTACAGAGGTCAAACGTTCCCTGTAGTTTTTCACCAGGTTTGCACACACTGCAGGAGGGATTTTGGCCCACTCCTCCACACAGATCTTCTCTAGATCAGTCAGGTTTCTGGCCTGTCGCTGAGAAACACAAAGATTCTCTATTGGGTTTAGGTCTGGAGACTGGCTAGGCCACGCCAGAACATTGATATGCTTCTTACAGAGCCACTCCTTGGTTATCCTGGCTGTGTGCTTCGGGTCATTGTCATGTTGGAAGACCCAGCCTTGACCCATCTTCAATGCTCTTACTGAGGGAAGGAGGTTTTTCCTCAAAATCTCCCAATACATGGCCCCGGTCATCCTCTCCTTAATACAGTGCAGTCGCCCTGTCCCATGTGCAGAAAAACACCCCCAAAGCATGATGCTACCACCCCCATGCTTCACAGTAGGGATGGTGTTCTTGGCATGGTACTCATCATTCTTCTTCCTCCAAACACGTTTAGTGGAATTATGACCAAAAAGTTATATTTTGGTCTCATCTGACCACATGACTTTCTCCCATGACTCCTCTGGATCATCCAAATGGTCATTGGCAAACTTAAGACGGGCCTTGACATGTGCTGGTTTAAGCAGGGGAACCTTCCGTGCCATGCATGATTTCAAACCATGACGTCTTAGTGTATAACCAACAGTAACCTTGGAAACGGTGGTCCCAGCTCTTTTCAGGTCATTGACCAGCTCCTCCCGTGTAGTTCTGGGCTGATTTCTCACCTTTCTTAGGATCATTGAGACCCCACGAGGTGAGATCTTGCATGGAGCCCCAGTCCGAGGGAGATTGACAGTCATGTTTAGCTTCTTCCATTTTCTAATGATTGCTCCAACAGTGGACCTTTTTTCACCAAGCTGCCTGGCAATTTCCCCGTAGCCCTTTCCAGCCTTGTGGAGGTGTACAATTTTGTCTCTAGTGTCTTTGGACAGCTCTTTGGTCTTGGCCATGTTAGTAGTTGGATTTTTACTGATTGTATGGGGTGGACAGGTGTCTTTATGCAGCGAACGACCTCAAACAGGTGCGTCTAATTTAGGATAATAAATGGAGTGGAGGTGGACATTTTAAAGGCAGACTAACAGGTCTTTGAGGGTCATAATTCTAGCTGATAGACAGGTGTTCAAATACTTATTTGCAGCTGTATCATACAAATAAATACTTAAAAAATCATATATTGTGATTTCTGGATTTTTTTTTTGGATTATGTTTCTCACAGTGGACATGCACCTACGATGACAATTTCAGACCCCTCCAAGATTTCCAAGTGGGAGAACTTGCAAAATAGCAGGGTGTTCAAATACTTAATTTCCTCACTGTACATATAAAGGCTGTTTTCTCTAAATATTTTTTTGTCTCAAGTACTGAGCCAAAAACCTCCACTTCTGTAGCACTTACATACACCAAATGTTCTATGTTTATATCCTATATATATATATATATATATATATATATATATATATATATATATATATATATATATATATATATATATATTGCACAGGTTGTTCATATATAATTTGCCTAGTTTATATAACATTTTATTCCTAAAACATGTTTTTTTTCTGGCTTTGGATAGTATTTTCTGATTTATGGAGTGATAGGTCTACCTTTTACTCTATTATGTCAACAAAACATGATTTTTAAACGTGGCTTTATTTTCAGATTTCAGAAGTATGCTAATTCGTTCATAGTTAAAGTAATTAGATAATCCCCCATTGCATATTTGAACATACTTTTTCAGAAACTTGTAATAGAAAACAACTATGTAAATGTGATGTGATTAGGGAAGTAGGCCAATGGTGATATCTATTACAAATTTTACCATATTCAGCCCCATACGCAACAAACTGCGAAGCACTGTGTTCTGACACCTTTCTATTAGAACCAGCTCGTCTGTTTGATCGGACCCGGTTCACCATTGGTCGTTCCTTGGACCACTGCAGAGCGGGAACACCCAACAAGAGCTGCAGTTTCCTTATAATATAATATCTTAGGTAAGGAATGAATTTCACCACTGGGTGGCATCACTGTGCAGAAAACAACACTTTCACATGACATCACTGCTGTCCTTAAATGCCCTCTCCCACGATACAACTTCACTGATGTTATAAAACTTGATATAACTGCGTTTTTGAAGCTAACATTAGTAGTTATAATTAGAAACATAAACGCTTTTTATTGGCTTTTTTTTTGTTCGCTTTTTACAATTGTATTCGTGCATTGTACGTTCACTTAATATTAAAATAACGTCTATTCTTGCTTTAGGTTGTGGTAGCATGGAAAAATATCAGGAAAATAAGCATGGCTAAACGCTCAGTCGTCGACAGATAAACATGCCGTTTGACATTAAAACTGTAACGCACTTCACGATTGGCAGGTTTGGTTTGATAGTCTCGCGCCAGACTCAATGCAGATTACTGCGCATATAAAAGAAAACGAAACCAAAGAGGGATTGTTTGGTTTCATTTTCTTCCATAAACCTGGACCGATGCGTTATGCCACCAGCGGTGAGTCCATTATATCAATAACGTATATCGTATAAACATACTGAACATTTATAAATGCTTCTTCTGAGTTATTATCGTCAGTAAAGCACATTGTTGACTAACATTTCCATTCATGTGGTCAGCCTTTACAACAACTAGCTAGTCTCCATAACTTTGGCGTCGTTTCCTGCAGGGCACTATATGGGCACCAACTGCTCCTTTAAAAAAAACGATTTATTATATTATATTTACTTATTGATTGCATAGACAGAAACCTCCTTAGCTTAATCTTTTGAATGAGTTACATATTACGTTGTGTGTATTACGTTGTATTCATATGGAGAACAGTATTTGGAATGCCAGTGATAACATGAGTGCCACCCTAAAAGCATTTACCACAATAATTTGTCATGAATAGTCTGTAGCATAGGCTAGACTATCTTTTGTTTATAACAAAGCTGGAAAAGTTGTGTCTATATCTATGTGAAGAGTATTAGGTGTCAGGTATACCTAGTAAATTAAAAATGATTGAACTGACTAGCAATACACATGCGTTTAGCATCATAGACATCCTGTGCTTTGTCGCATGTTGTATAGATCAGCACTCAACGCCATTACATTTATTGTGGTGAATCAGGTTTGTCATGTGAACTAAAACAATGTCTACAAATCAAAATGATGGATTTTTTTGTTTATTGAGTCTGATTTTCCCCCAGCTAATGGATGAGGATGGAGAGGGAGGTCTTGTCGGGGGGCTTCCTGGTGGCCCAGGAGGCAAGTGCACTGGTGGACTTGCTCTGCAAACAGAACAGTGGTGTTCTGGATCGGATCTTTGCCCTAGTGGAACCTAACACAATGGATCAGCTACGGTCACTGACCAACAACAGAGACCTTGTCTCAGCCACTGTGGATTACTTCAAAACTTCAGAAAATAACATATGTAGACTGTTTCTTTCCATTGTATATCAGTACTGTGAAGACATTCCCTTTCTTCTTGAAACTGCACTGGTGTCCGTAGCAGAAAATGGAATTGGTAAGTCATGTTCGCATTTTTATTTTATTTTACTGCAGGCTTTCCCCTACTCATACCATCAATTCATATTAAAGCATAATTGTATTATTAATCAGAATTTAATTTAACAACATCCTTTTATATATTATTTGTTCTGCTATTTAATTTCAACACTTTTTTTCAACAATTAAAAAAAAGAAAATCTTTTAAGTGAAAGTGAAAGTGTCCTGTAGCTGTTCAACGAAAGAAGCTATCATTTAAAATATGAATGTCATTGAATTATGGGTTAAATGATTCATACAGTTTTTTTTCTTCTATGCTTTGAAGGAACAAACTTCAATCACACAATTGACAATGATAGTTTTTCACCGTCACAAAATGTGAAACGTCTACGGCTAGGTATGTTATGTTCTTAAAGGGGGAACACACCCATTTGAATTTCATTGTGAAATATCTTGAATCGGTTTGAGCAACCCAACAGTTAAATTTACTTCAACTTGGATAAACAACCAATTGACCATTCACCAAGAAATGGTCAAAATTACTAAAAGGATTTTCCCTGTATCATCCCATTGGGCATTGACCTTGTTATTAATGTTCACATTGTGATTGACAGCATTATAATACTAATACCCAAAATATATGCACACTTAAACCACACTTCTTTTCAATGTATAACAAAATATCAAACCAAATGGCATTTGTTTTAAATAAATAGTCAAAGCACACTTTTCAAAGATGTTTGTGAGGTGGAAAAATGGTTAAAGGTAGGCTAGGCAATTTATTTGTTATATTATTTTAAACTCTCTTCACATCTTGATAGCAAGCGATAATAGAAATTGTCGAAATATTAAAACATGTACTTCTGTGAAAGGCTCTGGACCAAACATTTTTTATCCAATCATTGCATTCAGTTCGTAAGGTTATGCAGAGTTGTAGACAGACAGTCACAGAGTGCTGCAAACAAATAGCAGCCATCTTTTCACCTAAAGGATTATTAGGAACACCATACTAATCCTGTGTTTGACCCCCTTTCACCTTCAGAACTGCCTTAATTCTATGTGGCATTGATTCAACAAGGTGCTGAAAGCATTCTTTAGAAATGTTAGCATCTTGCAGTTGATGGAGATTTGTGGGATGCACATCCAGGGCACGAAGCTCCCGTTCCACCACATCCCAAAGATGCTCTATTGGGTTGAGATCTGGTGACTGTGGGGGCCATTTTAGTACAGTGAACTCATTGTCATGTTCAAGAAACCAATTTGAAATGATTTGAGCTTTGTGACATGGTGCAATATCCTGCTGGAAGTAGCCATCAGAGGATGGGTACATGGTGGTCATAAAGGGATGGACATGGTCAGAAACAATGCTCAGGTAGGCCGTGGAATTTAAACGATGCCCAATTGGCACTAAGGGGCCTAAAGTGTGCCAAGAAAACATCCCCCACACCATTACACCACCACCAGCAGCCTGCACAGTGGTAACAAGGCATGATGGATCCATGTTCTCATTCTGTTTACGCCAAATTCTGACTCTACCATCTGAATGTCTCAACAGAAATCGAGACTCATCAGATCAGGCAACATTTTTCCAGTCTTCAACTGTCCAATTTTGGTTAGCTCGTGCAAATTGTAGCCTCTTTTTCTTATTTGTAGTGGAGATGAGTGGTACCCGGTGGGGTCTTCTGCTGTTGTAGCCCATCCGCCTCAAGGTTGTGCGTGTTGTGGCTTCACAAATGCTTTGCTGCATACCTCGGTTGTAACGAGTGGTTATTTCAGTCAAAGTTGCTCTTCTATCAGCTTGAATCAGTCTGCCCATTCTCCTCTAACCTCTAGCATCAACAAGGCATTTTCGCCCACAGGACTGCCGCATACTGGATGTTTTTCCCTTTTCACACCATTCTTTGTAAACCCTAGAAATGGTTGTGCGTGAAAATCCCAGTAACTGAGCAGATTGTGAAATACTCAGACCGGCCCGTCTGGCACCAACAACCATGCCACGCTCAAAATTGCTTAAATCACCTTTCTTTCCCATTCTGACATTCAGTTTGGAGTTCAGGAGATTGTCTTGACCAGGACCACACCCCTAAATGCATTGAAGCAACTGCCATGTGATTGGTTGATTAGATAATTGCATTAATGAGTGTGGCGAGCAGCGAGGTCGAGGGACCGTGAGGGCGGGACGAGGCGGCGCTCATCAGGGAGGATGAGCGCCAGCTGCGCGCCGCAGCGATCTTGGCTCTCGCCCTCACGGTTCCTCGACCTCACTGCTCGCCACAATGAGAAATTGAACAGGTGTTCCTAATAATCCTTTAGGTGAGTGTATATACACACACTTCAGTGGTTCACCACAGAAAACAATCTCTCTCTCTCTCTCTCTCTCTCTCTCTCTCTCTCTCTCTCTCTCTCTCTCTCTCTCTCTCTCTCTCTCTCTCTCTCTCTATAATTATGATTTCAAAGAGTATGGGGTGAATTCAGGGTTATTGGGACACTTTTTTCCCAGTCATTTCAATGGCAAAAACTGTCAGAATCATTTGATATTTATACGGTTTATACAGTGGCCAAAAACAAAATTAATAATTTTGTTTTTAAATTCACTAAACTAAAAAATAAAATAAAAACAAAAGCATATTAGAATACTTAATTACCCCATAATGGTCACTTTCATAAAAATATATTTACTTGTGGGTTTAATATTCCCCATATGGCACATTTACTGTCCAACAACAAATATTTTAGAAATATGTATATTTTAGTCAGAATTATTGCGTTCCTATTCTATTGCACTCCGTCTGTTTGGCGCGCGTGCACGCGGCAACTCTCGATCACGGAAGCCTGAATTTGAGCGGAGATTCACTTGCAGAAGTTCGTCCTCTCCAGACAGCAAAATGGACATATTTGCACGACTTTCTAACATTTACAGATGGAGAATATACCGGTGAAATGTAACGCGCCACATCTCAAACGCATTAAACACCGCAAGTAGGCTATTTGTAAATATAGCCTATCTGTCAGCCTATCTCCCAGAGCATCTGAAAGGGCAAGCTGCTTTAAACTATACATGCTAACTATAGCTTACCAGTTATTTTGAAGCCCTCAATATAAAATATGTGTCATGTTTAGGACAACTTGTATCATGCACTTTCCTTGCATCAGCTCATTCTGCTCCGCTATTTTTCAGATGCGTTCGTACTCGAGAATGCTCGGGTGGCTTTGCTTGACTTTTTCTTTTCGTTTCGAATTGTTTAGTTTAAAAATGAACATGTCAAGCTTTCTATACACATATTTCTCATGTCTGTGAGGCAAGTAGCTGCTGAGTTTGTGTTTATTTGAGACGCGCTCCAGTTCATGTGCAAAGTGTGATCGCTCCAGCGCCTCCATGTCACGATTATTGTCTGCTATTGCCTATTTGCTTAGTTATTAAATCCAGGCAATTGAAACACTGATTCAAATTAAGATAGGCTACAATTTATACAAAACGAAATTAACTTTTTTAATTGAACATTTCTGACCCTATGTCTTTGACTTTGTCTATGCACATTTCATAATAGCCTAGATGAAATTTAAAATAGCATTTTAATATTTAAACATAAATATTAAACAAAAAATAGCTACATTTAATAGCTACAACAAGTACAGGCAAATTTCATGTCAGAACTGGATTTGAGCGAACATTGTTTTACTGGTGAGTGTGCAGTTCAGGAGTGGAGCATTCGCTTGGGCCATGAGATTGAGCCGAGCGTCACACCGCACCGCTTCGCTCATTACAGGCTCGTTCTCGTCAGAACCCAGAATGGAATGTAGCTTTTGGTCGCACAACGCCGTATTTATTTGCACAAGCATAACTACTGTAGTCGATACGAGTAGCTGGTAACTCGTAGATCTATAAACTCATCTTTCAGGCATTTGACCGACCAGGTTGACACTTCAGCGTGAGAAATCGGGGGTGTGGCATGTGAGCGTGTGAAACCAATCAAATGCATGTGTCTCACGGCCAATGCGTGAGAGTTTGCAGCTCTGTGATATGAAAAGATTTTATTGAGAACCTTTTTTGGCCATTTCGCCCAGCTCTACTTTGAGACACGAGGTAATTTAACCGTCTCTCGTCTCGTGGCGCTTTGCAGACTCTGCTGTGTGTGTTCATGTGTTTTGCAGGAGGCGTGGCTTTGTAGAGTGCTCTGAAGGGCAGGTAGGCTAGCTTGCTATTGTTAGCTTCTCTGAAATTGCCTACCCTACCTTTAAGAAAAACTAAATTACAAGAGGAAAACAGTATTTCTTAGAAAATATCTAGCATGATTTGTTTGCAGATGCCATATGGTTTGATACTTTATTTCTAAAGCTACAACATTCGTAGAGTTTAAAATGTGAGTGGTAATACTTTACAACAAGGTTCATTAGTTAACATTAGTTAACTACATTAGTTAACATGAACTAATAATGAACTGCACTTATTTATCTTTGTTAATGTTAATTTCAACATTTACTAATGCATTATTAAAATCTTGTTAACATTAGTTAATGCACTGTGAACTAACATGATCAAACCATGAACAGCTGGATTTGTATTAACTAACGAGGTGTTGTTCATGGTTAGTTCATTTTAACTAATACATTAACTAATGTTAACTAATACAACCTTATTGTAAAGTGTTACCGTGTGAGCTAAGCTAAGGCTTTTGAATGAATAGCAAGTTATATTTCATGATAAAGCTTTAATTTTAGCATGGAAATTTGCACTGTTTTGATTTTTTTCTTACATAGATCATTTAAAGAGCTACACAGATGCTCTTAAATCCATGGTAGTGCAAAAATATGAGACAGTGACACAGGCTGTGGTAAAGGACATCTGTCTGGATGACACATGGGTGTATTTAAGACAAAGATACCCTCTACGAGTGAAAGACAGGACCACCCAGCCTCAAGCCTCTCTAGACAATCATGAAGGAGAAGAGTCAGAGCATAAAGTGTCTGTTGAGTCTCTTTTGAAAACCACCAGCAGGGTTGTCGTGCTGCTGGGCCAGGCTGGATCTGGAAAGACCCTGCTGGTGCACTGCCTCGGCCGTAGCTGGGCTGAAGGCTCCTTCCCGTCTATTCACCTGCTGTTTCTGCTGGAGTTCCGGCAGCTCAATCTTATCTCACGAGATCTTTCCCTGAAAGATCTACTCTTTCTCTTCTATCCTACTTGCGAGGATGATGAGGAAAGCGAAGAAGTGTTTGCATTCATCCTCTCCAACCCTGATAAGGTCTGCTTCATATTCGATGGGTATGATGAGTTTCGTGCCAAGCTTACGAATCCTAGAAAGCTTGAGAGCTTCATTGACCCAAACAAACCTCTGAAAATGACAGATCTCCTCTCGGGACTGTGCAATCGTAAAATCCTTCCAGACTGCACTGTGTTGGTCACCTGTAGACCACGAGATGTGACAGATATGTTTGCAAGCCCCGGTTTCATAACATGTGAGCTTCAGGGGTTTGACCGATTGGGTGTGAAGGAATACGCCGAGAAGTACTTCCATGAAAAAGGAGATGAACTCAAAAAGAAGGCTGTAAACTTGTTAATAGACAACCGTCACCTCTTGTCAATGTCACATGTACCTGGACTCTGTCATATCTGCTGTGTATGTGTGGATCATCTGTTCTCCAGTGATGGAACTCATTCTGATCTACAGCTTCCAACGTCCTTAACTCAAATCTACATGCAAATCCTGTTGGCGTTCCTCAGACGCTTCAATAGAGGTGGGGTGTCTGGTACACCTCTACTTCAGAAATACAGAACTAAAATTGTTGAGATGAGCCAATTGGCCCTCAAAGGACTGGAGGGAAGCACCATAGTCTTCATGGACACAGAAGTGCCTCCAGAACTCCAAGATTTTGGCATCAAAAGTGGGATACTGTCTAGAGTGAAGCTGACGTGTGAGGATGGATCTTCAGGATACGGTTTCACCTTCATGCACCTTACAATGCTGGAGTTTCTTGCTGCTCTCCACCTCATGACCAGTCAGAACATCACCGAGAGTCAAATTAAGAAGAAGCTTAACTTGAAAACCCGCTGGACCACCAAGACTGACCCAAAATCTGTCTTTACAGACTCTCTCCATCTTTACGTATGTGGGCTTGCTGCGGAGGCCTGCACCTCCAGTTTGGTCCAGCTTCAAGTGGCCGAGGATGCCACGGCTTGGGTACAAAGGCGCCAAGCTGTCGTCCGTAATGTTTTGCTGGGTTTCGCTGGAAGTACCAGTCAAACAGGCCCCAAAATTGTGGAGCTGTGCCGATGTGCTCATGAAACACAAGATGCTAAGTTGGCAAGAGCTGTTGGTTCGAGACCGCAGTTTGAACTGAGAAATATCAGACTCAACGCTGCTGACATGGATTCTTTAGCATTTGTAACAGCAGCTGCTAATCAGAATGTATGTATAGACTTTGGTGGCTGTTCAATTGACTTGGATTGTTTGGAAATCCTCCCTAGTTTCAAGAATGTGGATCATCTCATGTGAGTTTTCATAAAATCCTCCTTTATGAACAAACGATTTATGTGTAGTAAATGGCATGTGTAGTAAATTGGAGTCCATATGGTAGCTTTAAATATTGATGCGTGATATAGTGTGTGGGACCATTTTGGTTATCAACTCAGGGGTGCAAACATCTTTGCAAGTATCCTTGTAAACAGTCATTTATGTCTTAAATGAAAGGAAACAAGTAAACCGAGAAAGAAAAAGCAAGTGTTACAGTATAATGGACCCAGAGCCATAGTGAAACCCGGGCATCGCTTAAAGTGCCGCTTAAAGCTTAAATCGCTTATTGAGTTTTTGTCACCTTTTTCACCCCTGAGTTTGCACCCCTGCAACAGACAATTGGTTGTTATTTTATCTGTATCAGTTGATATTGGATGTATAATATATTAGATATTTAATTATGCAAACTCATTTCCTCTGTTTTACATTTAGATTACCTTTGCTGTCAATGCTCACTTAAGTTAATATTTAAAAACAGTAATAATTTAACACATGTTAAATGTAGTATTTTTTAGCAAATCTAAAAAGGAATATCCATTATAATGTTGTGATGCCTAAATTCACATTATATTTATAATGTCACATTTTAGTCATTATATTAGTTTAATTTTGTACATTTATTTAGACATAATAGTATAGATTATCTAATATCAGAATTTTTTAGTTATCATCTATAAAATCAAAATAATGATCAGCTTATCGTTTTCTGCCATAATTTTAACAATGACACATACTATTGGTGAAGGCACTTTAGGTTGTAGTTTTTAGTCTGAAACATGAATTGTTGTTATATGAAAAACATGAAATGTTGACATATTCAATTTTTATTTATATTTCATTCAAGTTTCCGTAGCCGGAAATATGATGACAGGTTTGCAGAAGCTTTGTGTGGTATCCTGTCTAAACTCCAGGCCTTGCGGCGATTAGAGTAAGTTTTTGATTCAACCAATGTCTGTTGTGTCCTTTATGCATTTTGTCACATTATTTCCTTGCATTGGTTTGTGTTTTTTTTTCTTCTGATTTACAGTTTTATCTGTGGAGGCCTCACTGATGTTGGAGCTGCTAAACTTGCCAGGGCTTTGGAGGACTGTCCACACATCACACACCTAAAGTAATACTATTTGCTATACCATGCACTTCATAGATTGAAATGTCAAGCAATTTAGTGATTTGGCCTGACATGTTTGTGTTTGTGTTCAGATATATTTCTGATGTATGTTTCTGCTTATTTTTTGTGTTTTGTTTATCTGACAGTGTCAGCGATAACTCCTTGAAAGATGAAGGTGTAAAAGTGATTGCGGAAACACTATCCAGACTGCCCAACATCTGCTCTGTTTTGTAAGTAGTGTGTTTTCATTTAAGAAGTCTGATTGTACAAAAACCGATGCCGGTCTCCTTCACCTATTTAGATATTCACGACAGTATTACTTATATTACGCCTGGTACATTCTTACACTTTTATTCAGGATGGGGAAAAACATCATCTCCACAGAAGGAGTCCTCACACTCATTGAGAGGATGGCTGCCTGCACCTCCATTCAGGAAGTCCACATTGAGTATGTTGTTTTGTTGGCCTGTCTAATACATTTATAATGAAAATGGCAAATGAGAAACAGTTTCCACACAATTTGGAACAGTGGTTCTCAACTGGTTTTACTTAGGGGCACGTGTTTTACAGTACATGAAGTTGTGCCATAAATATGTCCTTAAAATCTTTATATTAATGTACTTTTAAGTAAAATGAATATTAATCTCTCCATGTTTTGACCTGTATTTATTGTAGTCTTGGCCTTTTTTTAATTTACTTTGTGTAGTTTTGTTCTCTCTTAGTTTTCATTCTCTCTTATTGCATACAGAGGGAATAAAGAGATCAGCCTTTCCTTCTCACAAAGTTCAGACACAATGTGGTGAGTGCTGACTTGCAGATAGTATCTAAATATGTGTTAGAAGAACTCTATCTAAGGGTCTGTAATACCCCGGAACTCCAAATCATGCATTTCAGATTTCCTTTGTACACATCTTTTGTGGTTACTTTGTCTTTGCAATATGCACTTGGCCAATATGCACTTCTTTCTTAGTGAAAACACAGACTTGAATAACACAGATGGGACAAAGAATTTAAGGTAAGTGCTGATTCCTTTAAAATCATATTTCTTTTCAGATAAAGGACAACAAATGAATCCTTAGTTACAAAGTCTAGATTTTAAGCTTAATGCTGAACTTTAGACTTAATGGGTTTAGATTTTATGGCTTCATTATGTAATATAGAAGGAGCTGTGCTTTCATCTTGTTTTGTTTAATAAGGCGGTGTATTGTGTCTATAAATTCCAAGTGTTCATCACTGGGCAGCATTTCAGGAGAATTTGTGGAAGAGGGTATAGGCTTGGCAGAAGTTTCAGGACAATCATATTAAAGACAGCAAACAAAAAAGACAAATGTGATGCCAAAGACTTGTTTTATATATTTAGGGGCCAAGCACCGAAGGTGCGAAGGCACCTATTGAAACCGTTCCCGTTCTTATTAGGGGCCAAGCACCGAAGGTTGACAAATGAATTGGTGTATGACAAATTACAAATGAATTGGTGTATCATTACGAAACTTGGTATGTGCCATCAGCACCATGCCTTTAAGGTACTTAAAAGGTTTCAAAACAGCACCGCCATGTGGTCCATACTTATAATGAAAAGGCTATATTCTTCTTCTTCTTCTTCTTCTTCCGCCACGAAGTCTATGGCAGCCCATAGAACCGTATGGTAAAAAGTTATGAAATTTTGCACACTCATAGAGGACAGTCTGAAGTGTCAAATAGCAAATTTGGAGTCTCTAACTCAATCCCTCTAGCGCCACCACCTGTCCAAATTTGCACTCATGTTTATGCTAATATCGTTTGAACCATAAGGGCTAGAAACAAAATTATTTTTTCTATGGCTCAAGCCGATTCGATTGCACCCTATGACGTAATTTTAGGTCATAAAAATTTTCCCGCCATTTTGAATTTTCCGAAAAACCTACTTTTGCGAACTCGTCCTAGACGGTTCATCAGATTTGCACGGAAATTGAACCAGATCTTCTTCAGACCATGCTGACAAAAAATCTTGCAAATCAAGTTGATTCGTCAAATCATTTTCGATAAACGCCCAAACAAATTTTAAGTAGCGGTTGCAAAAACACACTTAAGGCAATATCTCTGCAACGCTTTCAAACCAAACTTGGTACACGTCATCACAAGCATGACCTGAGGCAACCTGCAGTGTTTCGGCGCAACACCACCTACTGGTCCGGAGATACAAAAAATGGCTGTTTTTGCTTATAACTTTTGAACCGTTTGTCCAAAAATCATAAAAAGTGGTCTCGTTAGATTCAGGAGGGCATACAGAGTCGTCTGATATTCAATTGTACCATATCGGCCATTTTGGCTGTCTGCCATTTTGAATTATGTGCTAAAATGCTATATTTTATGAACACATGAACGGATTGTTACGAAACTCGGTTTGGGTCATCAACACAATGCCCTGAATGAGCCCAAGAAGTTTCGAAACAGCGCTACCTAGTGGAGATTTTTTTTTTCAAATGCTTTTAACTTTGAGTGAACTTGACTTATTTTCATGGGAGTAACTTTTTTAGTCTCCTGAATCCTCGCCAAGTCCAACAATACCAGACTTGCTAGTTTTCTGCATATGGTTTGTGCAGCGTTGTAATTTAGCGCTTTAAAAACATTAGCTGATATCTTCGAAACCGCTATCAGAAACCAGCATCAGAAGTTCGGAAACATAGGTCGATAGCTGTATGTTAATGCCCAAATATTGATAGTAAGGGGGTGTAAAGTCCAATCAAAGTCAGGTGTCAGTCATTTTTCATGTGTTTTTTCATATAAAAAAAACATGAAATTCCCATAGACTACAATGCAGTATTATGATATAAAATGCTATGCTTTACAAATGAATTGGTGTATCATTACAAAACTTGGTATGTGCCATCAGCACCATGCCTTTAAGGTACTTAAAAGGTTTCAAAACAGCACCGCCATGTGGTCCATACTTATAAAGAAATGGCCTCTTGTGGCTATATCTCTGCAATGACATATTGACACTATATTGACACCCTGCTTTGATATATTGACACCAATCTTTGCATGTTTCATTGTTCCCTTATTCTGACCACACCATATCAATTTCGTAACTGTGCCACCTATTGGTTGAAAGTGATAAATCATTAAATCATTATTATTGACTGTATTTATAATTTTACAGCTATTTTGCCTAAAATCACCTTAATAGGTCTTTAATTGCTCATTGCTGCGGTTGATCTGACACTGCCAGCCATTTTGGCACGTCTTGTCTTCTTCTTTGCGCTTGGCCCGAACGATAATGGCTGCTTGCAGGCTGCTTGCAGCCATTATATGTATTTGTTATATGCATTTATTTATCTATCAAAAAATAAAACAAAATAAAAATAAGTTAAACCTAAAAGGCAATATTTAAAAAATAATAAAATGACAAAACACATAATGAAACTAAACTAAACAAAAATTTTACATAATAATAATATAACTTATATATGACTACTAAAAGGGCAATTGTATTTCTCTTGTCATCAAGGGAACATTGGATGCTGTTAGTCATTGATTTGTCACTAGGGGCATGGGCAAGGTCAAATAAAAGTAAATAAAACAACAATACTCTTTAAGTTCAGCGATTGTGGCTCAGTAAAGAGGTCCCCAGTTCGAGTCTGGGCTGAGCCAGGAGGCCTCTCTTTATGGAGGTTCTCCCTGGGAAAGACCAGTTAACCTATCCCGGAAAAATCATTGACAAGAAAATTCATGGACAGTCTCTCTCATATGGCCCATAGAATCACCAAGAGTCGGATAAGACTGAAATGGTTAATGAATGAATGAATGATTATCCAGTTTATTGGTGACTGGCAATAGAAAATTCAAGGGCGTAGAATTAAGTAGCGACGCAAGGGACGTGTCCCTGCCAATAACCAGCAAATTAGTTAGCAATGCTAGCAATGATTTTAATTAAACAATTAAAATATATTTATATATAACCTGTTGTCCATTCATGTCTTTTTTATTTAACCTTATTATATTAATAATCTCTTTTACAAGAGAGTCTTGGCTTAGATCCTGTTCTTTACTCTTGACGCCCTTAAATAAGTCTTTATATAAGACTAATAAGTCATGGCCGCACCTGAAATGTGGCATACCATTGACATTAGTACCTGAGAAGTTAAAGTAAATACGCTATAAAAAAAAACCCTTATTAAATAACACCCATTTATTGGATGGAAGGAGCAAAAACATTCAAATTTATTAAAAAGTATGTGCACAGTTTCACTGAATGATAAAGTTTAAACTCATCTCTTGAACGTAATTCTGTTAAACTGAATGTACAAAGCAAACTGTTTTCTGAAATATCCACAAAATTAACAAACAACATTGACTGAAATAAGCAGTTTAACTGTCAATCAGATGCACGTGAAATGTTTGTTAGGCTACTATAGCAACAGTAGGCTCATGGACCGTAAAATAAAGTGATATACAGCGTCTTAAAACGGGGTACTGGTTTTATGTCCCCACTAATGACAAAATCAAACCTTCTCCCTTGAGAAAAGGCACCAAAATTTCTGCTGTCACTACCATTGTTTCAGTGGGTAATATTTTCCAAACAAAACAAACTGAACTGAACTGAAGTACATGTTTAATTGTTTCTTTATAGGTTCAAGCAGTGTAACATCACCGTTTCTCATGTGGCCAGTCTGTGTAATAAACTCAAGGGCTTTTCCTTCATAACCCTTTTAGAGTAAGTATTAAAATTCACCATAAATCCCCTACCTTTTAAACTTCAGTGTACCTCATTGCAGATTGAGTTCATACACCCACAATTCTTTATGTAAGTACAGCACTGATGTTACGTTTTTCCTCATCTCTCAGTTTGTCTAAAAACTTGTTGGGTAACAAGGGCCTAAAGAAGATTCTGGACCTTCTGCCTAAACTAGGAACAATTCAGGAGATCAAGTAGGCCTTTGTTTTTATCTGCAACTTGAACTTCATTTGGTTTTGACAGTCCCAGTGAGACAGTTTTTTTTTTGTTGCATGTACAAAATAACTTCTCCATTTACCGTACTTCCAGTGCATTTCTGTTTTTAAAAGATTATACAGTATATTTTGTTTCTGAACACTAACACAGTGTCAGTGAAAATGATGTTGATATGGACGGGGTCGTGATGCTTGCTTCTGCCCTCTGTAACCAGAAGAACCTGAGGAGAGTGGATGCAAGGTAACTACCTTGTCAAGACCAGCATGGAGTTTTTGCCTGTCTGAATTGCTGTTAAAATGCTAACACTGTGCTTTTTCTCACCAGTGGAAATGAAAAGTTGGTTCTTTGGTTTGACACCAGCGGAAGGTACGGAAACAATTGTGGTTGCAGACATTTTTGCTTAAAATGTAAATTATATAGTTGGTGTAGTATAACCAATGTGCTTCATTAATGCAGACATACTTCAAGACAGCTGACCCCGAGTGAAAATGGGATACATGTGCATAAAAAACTCAGGTATATCTCTAATTTTTGTTCTATACATAGCATGATCATTTAGCAATGATCATTTAATTTATGTTTTTTTGTCCTTCCAGTTTAACCCATTGTGATATCCAACCTGCCTACATGACCAAGCTGTGTAAGCAGCTGGTTAAATGTGAAAACCTTTTGGACATTGAGTGAGTAGTTCTAATGTCTGATTATCTATAGTGTAGACAAAAGACTATTATATGGATCCCCTACATTCTGCTATTCCACATTGTTTATTTGTGTTGCAGGTTCTCCCATCTAAAATTATCAAACGAGTCCATTGAGAAGTTAATGTTGATCCTTCCTGAAATGTCTTCTCTTCATCTCCTAAAGTAAGTGGCCTGGTTCCAGTAGCACAGCTGTATCAATGACCTGATATTATTATTTTTTTATTCATCTAAGATTACCCTATTTTCCAGCTTAAGTCATGTTGACCTGTCTACAAATGGAGCTTTGTTATTGGTCAGATCTCTTGTTGACTGCCAGCGTGTCACGGCTGTAGAACTAAGGTGTCTTACTTAAGTTCATACAAGATATTAATGTAAACTTTTAAAATCACTAATATTGATTATTTGAATTCCTAAAGTTGCTTTTAACATGATTCTTAGACACCAGGCAGAAGCATTCATCAAGTTTGTTCCAGAAAAAGCAGAGGCAGCAATTTGCAAGTAAGTAATGTCAGCTCACCATTGATACAGCTGCCATGTGATTGTGACAAAAATAATACTTCTCAGGTATTTAGAAACGGTCAAGTTCTTCTTAGCAGCATGATGTACACTTTAAAATGACTGAAGCTGTCAATCACTTGAGTTTATCGCATGCAGTGAGTTCTGCCTTCCTGTGAACACTCTATGAAGTGGTTTACACTTACTTTATCACTTATTATTTCATCTTGCTGGCTATGATGAAAGCATTTGTGAGAGGGCAGAACTCAGTCAATGATCTCACGCTGTCAGAACTCGACATTTGAGTGGTGTTGAACGTATTTCTTCTGCGCCAGTGAGTAATTTAAAGGACCTTAGTAATAGAAATATATATATACAGGTCCTTCTCAATAAATTAGCATATTGTGATAAAGTTCATTATTTTCCATAATGTAATGATAAAAATTAAACTTTCATATATTTTAGATTCATTGCACACCAACTGAAATATTTCAGGTATTTTATTGTTTTAAAACTGATGATTTTGGCATACAGCTCATGAAAACCCAAAATTCCTATCTCAATAAATTAGCATGTTTTATCCAACCAATAAAAGAAAAGTGTTTTTAATACAAAAAAAGTCAATCTTCAAATAATTATGTTCAGTTATGCACTCAATACTTGGTCGGGAATCCTTTTGCAGAAATGACTGCTTCAATGCGGCGTGGCATGGAGGCAATCAGCCTGTGGCACTGCTGAGGTGTTATGGAGGCCCAGGATGCTTCGATAGCGGCCTTAAGCTCATCCAGAGTGTTGGGTCTTGCGTCTCTCAACTTTCTCTTCACAATATCCCACAGATTCTCTATGGGGTTCAGGTCAGGAGAGTTGGCAGGCCAATTGAGCACAGTAATACCATGGTCAGTAAACCATTTACCAGTGGTTTTGGCACTGTGAGCAGGTGCCAGGTCGTGCTGAAAAATGAAATCATCTCCAAAAAGCTTTTCAGCAGATGGAAGCATGAAGTGCTCCAAAATCTCCTGATAGCTAGCTGCATTGACCCTGCCCTTGATAAAACACAGTGGACCAACACCAGCCGCTGACATGGCACCCCAGACCATCACTGACTGTGGGTACTTGACACTGGACTTCAGGCATTTCCTCCCTGCTTTCATCCGAAAAAAGTACTTTGGACCACTGAGCAACAGTCCACTGCTGCTTCTCTGTAGCCCAGGTCAGGCGCTTCTGCCGCTGTTTCTGGGTCAAAAGTGGCTTGACCTGGGGAATGCGGCACCTGTAGCCCATTTCCTTCACACGCCTGTGCACGGTGGCTCTGGATGTTTCTACTCCAGACTCAGTCCACTGCTTCCGCAGGTCCCCCAAGATCTGGAATCGGTCCTTCTCCACAATCTTCCTCAGGGTCCGGTCACCTCTTCTCGTTGTGCAGCGTTTTTTGCCACACTTTTTCCTTCCCACAGACTTCCCACTGAGGTGCCTTGATACAGCACTCTGGGAACAGCCTATTCGTTCAGAAATTTCTTTCTGTGTCTTACCCTCTTGCTTGAGGGTGTCAATGATGGCCTTCTGGACAGCAGTCAGGTCGGCAGTCTTTCCCATGATTGCGGTTTTGAGTAATGAACCAGGCTGGGAGTTTTTAAAAGCCTCAGGAATCTTTTGCAGGTGTAATTTTGATTCAGATGATTAGGTTAATAGCTTGTTTAGAGAACCTTTTCATGATATGCTAATTTATTGAGATAGGAATTTTGGGTTTTCATGAGCGGTATGCCAAAATCATCAGTTTTAAAACAATAAAAGACCTGAAATATTTCAGTTGGTGTGCAATGAATCTAAAATATGTGAAAGTTTAATTTTTATCATTACATATGGAAAATAATGAACTTTATCACAATATGCTAATTTATTGAGAAGGACCTGTATATATATATATACAGTGAGGAAAATAAGTATTTGAACACCCTGCTGTTTTGCAAGTTCTCCCACTTAGAAATCATGGAGGGGTCTGAAATTGTCATCGTAGGTGCATGTCCACTGTGAGAGACATAATCTATAAAAAAAATCCAGAAATCACAATGTATGATTTTTTAACTATTTATTTGTATGATACAGCTGCAAATAAGTATTTGAACACCTGAGAAAATCAATGTTAATATTTGGTACAGTAGCCTTTGTTTGCAATTACAGAGGTCAAACGTTTCCTGTAGTTTTTCACCAGGTTTGCACACACTGCAGGAGGGATTTTGGCCCACTCCTCCACACAGATCTTCTCTAGATCAGTCAGGTTTCTGGCCTGTCGCTGAGAAACACAGAGTTTGAGCTCCCTCCAAAGATTCTCTATTGGGTTTAGGTCTGGAGACTGGCTAGGCCACGCCAGAACCTTGATATGCTTCTTACAGAGCCACTCCTTGGTTATCCTGGCTGTGTGCTTCGGGTCATTGTCATGTTGGAAGACCCAGCCTCGACCCATCTTCAATGCTCTAACTGAGGGAAGGAGGTTGTTCCCCAAAATCTCGCAATACATGGCCACGGTCATCCTCTCCTTAATACAGTGCAGTCGCCCTGTCCCATGTGCAGAAAAACAACCCCAAAGCATGATGCTACCACCCCCATGCTTCACAGTAGGGATGGTGTTCTTGGGATGGTACTCATCATTCTTCTTCCTCCAAACATGTTTAGTGGAATTATGACCAAAAAGTTTTATTTTGGTCTCATCTGACCACATGACTTTCTCCCATGACTTCTCTGGATCATCCAAATGGTCATTGGCAAACTTAAGACGGGCCTTGACATGTGCTGGTTTAAGCAGGGGAACCTTCCGTGCCATGCATGATTTCAAACCATGACGTCTTAGTGTATTACCAACAGTAAACTTGGAAACGGTGGTCCCAGCTCTTTTCAGGTCATTCACCAGCTCCTCCCGTGTAGTTCTGGGATGATTTCTCACCTTTCTTAGGATCATTGAGACCCCACAAGGTGAGATCTTGCATGGAGCCCCAGTCCGAGGGAGATTGACAGTCATGTTTAGCTTCTTCCATTTTCTAATGATTGCTCCAACAGTGGACCTTTTTCACCAAGCTGCTTGGCAATTTCCCCGTAGCCCTTTCCAGCCTTGTGGGGGTGTACAATTTTGTCTCTAGTGTCTTTGGACAGCTCTTTGGTCTTGGCCATGTTAGTAGTTGGATTCTTACTGATTGTATGGGGTGGACAGGTGTCTTTATGCAGCTAACGACCTCAAACAGGTGCATCTAATTTAGGATAATAAATGTAGTGGAGGTGGACATTTTAAAGGCAGACTAACAGGTCTTTGAGGGTCAGAATTCTAGCTGATAGACAGGTGTTCAAATACTTATTTGCAGCTGCATCATACAAATAAATACTTAAAAAATCATACATTGTGATTTCTGGATTTTTTTTTGGATTATGTCTCTCACAGTGGACATGCACCTACCTCAGACCCCTCCATGATTTCTAAGTGGGAGAACTTGCAAAATAGCAGGGTGTTCAAATACCTATTTTCCTCACTGTATATATAAAAATGTAAAAACAAAATGACCAAAACTTAAACTAAAATGAAAATAAAAACTATAATAGTATTGTAAGGGTTGAATCAGATCAAATAATAACTCAACGGGGAATTGAATTACAATGCAAGAGACTCGAATTACATATAAATAATTCAGAATTAATGTTTAACACCTTAACTTATTCGTCCACCGATATGTAAGAACTTAAAGGGGAGTCTGTTAAAGGGAAACAGGTCTATTTAGCTCAAGTGAATGAATTAATGAATTCATAAGGAATTTTGAGAGAGAGTCTATTTTACCACCGGGCAAATGTTAGCAGCATGATGCGCACTTTAAAATGACTGAAGCTGTCAATCACTTGAGTTTATCGCATGCAGTGAGTTCTGACTTGTCTAGCAAATGACTTGTCCACTGTGCATTTGAACAGGCCATAAATATCAACTCTGCAGCGGATATTAATATCCGAACAATAGCGAAACACTATTTAACAGCCAGGTAACATAGATCGGCAGTTCAAGACATTAAATTCGTAAGCACATAACACAAGAACACTTAACTTTGAATACAAACACAATTTTTATTGATTACTAACACATAAAACTAATATCTAACACAAACACACACACTCGCACATTCACACACATTGCAGAAAGGAAGAAAGTGAGGAAAGAGAGAAAAGGAAAAAGAGGAAAGAGTTTTAAGAGAGAGAAATTATGAAATCCCAAGTAATATATGCATTTATGACACATGACCTGAAGCAACCATCGATCATTAATTTACCCTCCTATCGTTTCTTAGGCGAGGTTATTAAATTTGATCTCAATGCACCAGTTCAGTTAGAATCTGGAGGTATTACTTGCGCTTGTATCTTGTGTCGTCTTTGAGTGGGGATTCCCTTTTTCCTGGCTGGAGAGAGGTTTTCCTGGTTCTTTGATTCGCTTGTCGTGTTTTTGATCAATGTCTTGGGAAACCAATCACGTGGCGTGTTGGCGGCTGGATGGAAGTCTCGTGGGCGTTGTTTGAAGTTGAAGCGCGCTGTTGTAGATTCATTGAGACACTTTGCAGTGAAACTTAACAGAACACAAGACTTAATGGAAAGAAAATAAACTTAAGTTAAAGAAAGGAAAGTGAGAGGAGAGTATTCGGATGGCCCGAATGAAATCGTTGTTTAATCCATTTTCTCTGAACTTGGTCTGCCACGATCGTCTGATCGTCTCCTTGGGCGGATTCTGGAACTGCACTGCGAACAGCTCTCAACTGGCAGAACTCTGGAACAGAACTCTACTCAACTGAGCTCTACTGAACTCTTTGTTCGTGTTCTGAGATTAAAACTCAAATATTTGCCCATCCCCTGGATGGGTTCTCCACCCCTCCCATAAAATTAGGTTATCTGTGGTCATTTAGTTTCCTGCTCTTAAGCAGAGGGTCAATTTAGACCTAATTTCTTACTTGAAGAACATGATCCATTCTACAAAGATTTAATTCAACTCATCTGTTGGATTATACACAAACAAACGAAAAGATACCAAGCACAATGCCTTTTCGTTCACTCATTCAATAGTTACATAATTGCATGAATTGGGAGTGATATACATGCATAATGGTCATGTGTATCGGTTGTAGACTCACTTACAAACTATGCCGTCGAAGGCTATTTGAATGCAAGTCCAATAATCAATGATTTGATGCAGTTCATATGCAACACAGTTTCTGTGAGTTTGCTTGGAGGTTTTAGCTGTGTCACGCAGAGTTCATTTACCGGTCATTGAGAAGACAGAGATCTGGTTTGTTTCTTTGTCTTGTGATCACACCGAGACTTTTGTTCTCTTTGTCTAAGTTTTGGTCAAAGTTCATAGGCTAATGTAATGAAAAGTAATTAAGTAGTGTCTCCAGAAAGAATGGAGCCTACATCTCTCTGGTGATAGATGGTTGATTTCCTGGGGTCTGGAGTTGAATTGGGCTTTGTAAGGGGATGTTCATTTGTGTCTGCACCCACAATTCCTACAGTATATATTTAATATAAAAATAACACTGATTTTGATGCAATACATCTTAAACTGAATGCTGTTATGCTGAATGCTGAATCACTATAATAGATTATTTATCAATTAATTTTGTGGCCCTGGTGCCGTTTTGACGTTTTGACTCTCTCTGTGATGTCAACAGGCTCACAGAGTATAAACTGAGCAAGACCAATGTCGAGAAGCTCTCAAGGATACTAGAGAACTGTCCTCACCTATCTGAACTAGTGTAAGTATTCCTCTGTTCTTGTACCTTCTTTTTCTCATCTTAATAAACTTAATAAACTTTACTGTTGTGTAATCACAAAGAGTTATTTTTTATTTATTTCTCCATTGTAGCTTGTCTCATAACCTTCTCCGAGATGAAGGGGTGAAATGTTTTGTTGATTATTTGCCCAAACTAAAGATCTCAAGCTTAGTGAGGTAAGAGTTTAGTCACAGTCATTTAGTCGTCTTCATTTTGGGTTAATTTACCTCATAAATCTTACTTATTTTACTCCTTCACAGCCTCAGTGGCAACCGAATGACTCAAGTAGGGGCGCTGGATCTGGTCAACTCAATGAATACTTGTGAAAAAGTTGTTGCTATTGAAGTCAGGTAATGGCTAATGCACTAACACTGCCATTTGTTCCTTACTTTCATTTGCATGAACAATGATTGGTTTACAGAAAAGTTTATTTTTATTTTTATTTATTCTCAGAAAATTGTGAAGTTTGTTAGCTACTGTATGCTTTTCTCGTCTTTAGTCTTGGAGTGGAAGATCAGTCTTTGATTCATTTTGTGCAGGAACATGTCAACGGCAAGACTCTTAGGTAATTTCCCAAAATGCATGAGACACCACAGTCGAAACAATTAAATAGTCACGCGAATAATAGGTTTGTTTACTTAAGTCAAAAGTGAAAGTGGTTTGGTGTTTAGCTTCCTCTTACAGTTGTCTTGACATACAGATTAAGGGAGTGCAGTTTTGAGGCCATACATTTGAAGAAGCTTGTGGAAATCCTGAGCAGATGCCCTGGACTACTTACATTAGAGTTAGTATTTGACTGTTTGTACCATATAAGTGTTTTGTGCACACTTCATAACTTGTAAAAGTATTCTTTATTGTCCTCTGTACCTTATAGATCCACTGGTGTTAAAAATGCTTATTGTTCATCTCTTTCTTTAGGTTGTCTTCTAATTCACTGCAGAGTCAAGGCCTTTACTTTTTACTGGACAACCTGGCTGAGCTCTCCACAATCCATACTGTGAAGTAAGATTTTTTGACTTTTAAGGATTAATCTCAGATAAATTATGACATTTGTTTAGTATCTCTTTCAACAGTTGCATGAATTTTTGGATAGTTGGCATATTAATACAGGTTTTTAATTCACATTTTCTATTCCTCTCAGATTAAGAAATAATGGTCTGATTTTTGAGCAAATAGAGCATTTTGTCAAACAGTTCACTAGCTGTCACCAACACAGAGACATCAGGTAAGAACAGAACAAAATATCTGTTTATTTAAGGGTGTTTCTTCAACTTCTGGAATTTTTAAAAACATTTTAATATTTCTTAATAGATTTTTAACAGATTTTTGTATATTATAGATATTAAAAAACACTATGGCCTGGGTTCACAGACAGGGTTTAGATTAAGCCAGGACAGGGGCGCCGCTAGCAATTTTGGGCCCTATGAAAGAATATGATGTTGGGCCCCCTACCGCACAAACCTAGCTATCCAAAATCTTTGTCTGCAATTTAATAATACTGACCAATTAAGCTCTGCTCGCTCAACCCAGAATGCCCCAATTGGCTGATGAAACATTACTTTAAATTAAGATACATGATTGTGACCACTTCATTAAGTTTTGTTTTGTATAAATTGTATGATCCACTCCATGTCTCCTGGCATTGTGCATTTTATGATGTGTCCTTTCTCACTCATGCTGTTCACTTTTCATAATCAACATAGATTGACAGCATAGACATAAAAAATAACATTATAATATTTAAACATAAATATAAAACTAAATACCTTTTCTTAATGGCTACAACAATTATAGTAGCCTACAGTACAGATAAATTTCATGTCGGATGGGATTTGAGCAAATGTCGTTTTACCTGTGAGCATGAGCAGTTCATGAGTGGAGCGTTTTTCTGGATTTTGCCGGAAATAATGCAGAAATAAGCCATAATTTTGTTATATTTGTAACTCTTTGGTAGATTATACATTTTTAATTTCTATTACATTACTACTAGTTACGGTGGCCCAGTAGTGCACAACACAACGAAATTTAAAAAGCATACATAAGTTCACAACACAACGAAATAAATCCACAACACAACGGAATGAAACCACAACACAACGAAATCAAGCCACAACACAAAGAAAAATCCGCAACACAACGAAATCAAGCCACAACACAAAGAAAAATCCGCAACACAACGAAATCAAGCCACAACACAAAGAAAAATCCACAACACAACGAAATCAAGCCACAACATAACGAAAAATCCACAACACAACGAAAAGTCCACAACACAACGAAATAGCCACAACACAACGGAAATGCTCCCGACCACTAGGGGACTCTCGGAGTGCGGTAAAGTTAGTTTTCCTTGCCTTGTTCTATATAGATTCGCCAATCTTACAAATATTTAAACTCTACGATCAGTTTTAAGCAGAGGTGGACAGTAACTAAGTACATTTACTTGAGTACTGTACTTAAGTACACTTTTTGAGTATCTGTACTTTACTGGAGTATTATTTTTTAGGGATACTTTTACTTTAATTTCACTACATTTGAAAGACAAATATCGTACTTTTTACTCCATTACATTTCTAGCGAGGTCCTCAAAGTTGAAAGTCATTTCTGTAGCAGCTTTAAAAGTCAGTGGATGATTTTTTTCTTCTTTAAAAGTTTTTTTGTTGTTGTTTTTTTGCAGACAGCCTATCAGTAATCACTCTTGTATAGGGTCATGTGAAGTTTCCCAACATTTTTTGAACCCTGATCAGTTTATAGCAAAATGTAAGAAGACGGTTCCTTGGCACCGTGTATGCACCCATGGCTATACTTAAAAAGTATGTTTCCGTTTTCTCAAAAGATTAAAGATTAGTTTAGTTGGCATACACTTTGATGCCTGTCTCATAAAATGTTCAAAAATGTAAATGTCTGAGAGAAAGAGAAGAGTAAACAGTTGGGAGAATATCGGATGCGTATCAGAGTATAGGGTCCATGCATTCAGCCTTAAAGTGACAGCAGCTTTGTAAAGAGCTTTATAACTTTTATACAAGAAATTGAAACTTCCAATACTTCTATAAAAGTAACAACACTCTATACAAATGTAAAGAAATGAGTTTAAGGCAGTCGTATGCTAGCATGTCGGATGGAGCATCACTGACTGGCTTAAACCACCATGATGGCATAGAGTGCATTTATACAACAATGCAACAATAATAAAATAATGCATTGACATAAAAAAGGAAATTTACTTTTGATACTTAAGTACTTTTAAAAACAAATACTTCTGTACTTTTACTTAAGTAAAAATCAGTTTTTAGAACTTTCACTTGTAACCGAGTAATATTTGACCTGTAGTACTTTTACTTTTACTCAAGTAAAAGAGTTGTGTACTTTGTCCACCTCTGGTTTTAAGTGTGCAGTTGTATATCGACATGAAATATCAATTAAAAATCACTTACGTGCATAATAGCTGCATATTTATCCTCGAGAACGCTTTGACCCGCTGCCTCGGCGCTAAGGGAGCGTCTGCCAATTCCACCAAGTTGAAACATAATTTGTATGAATTAAATTACTTTTTTTTTTTTTTTTTTAAATTCCAATGTTGTGTTGTGCATTATTAAGTCAATTTTACCAATACAATCAAGCTGTGGAATTTTAATATGTCTGTTTTTAAATGTTAAAAGTAATTTTAATTCATACAAATTATACGTTTCAACCAATTGGTGGAATTGGTAGACGTTCCCTTAGCGCTGTGGTATCGGGTCAAAGCATTCTCGAGCATAAATATGCAGCTATAATGCATGTAGGTGATTTTAAATTAATATTTCATATAGATAAACAATGGTTAGCCTACTTACTATTAAAACTAATTGTGGTATTGATTTATTTGTAAGATTGCCGACTCTATAGAACAGTGGCAACTTTACAGCGCTCCGAGTGGTCGGGAGCATTTCCGTTGTGTTGTGGCTATTTCGTTGTGTTGTGGACTTTCCGTTGTGTTGTGGCTATTTCGTTGTGTTGTGGACTTTCCGTTGTGTTGTGGCTATTTCGTTGTGTTGTGGACTTTCCGTTGTGTTGTGGCTATTTCGTTGTGTTGTGGACTTTTCGTTGTGTTGTAGATTTTTCGTTGTGTTGTGGCTTGATTTCGTTGTGTTGTGGATTTATTTTGTTGTGTTGTGAACTTATGTATGCTTTTTAAATTGCGTTGTGTTGTGCACTACTGGGCCACCGTAACTAGTACTGTTACTACTAATAAAACCAATCTCTGGGGGCCCCAAAAGTGTGTGGGCCCTTAGAATCGTCCTATCTTTCCCCCCCTTAGCGGCGCCCCTGAGCCAGGATTAGGCTTTAGTTCATCTAGGGCATTTAAGTAGCTTTTATAAACGTTCCTTAGAAAAAAAAAATATTTGTGTGAATCGCAATGACACTGTCATATTTTAAGATATGCCAGTGCAAGTTGATTTCAGTTAAAACAGCTCAAACATGCATTTAGCCTATTCTGTGAAACTGGGGGTATAACTATTACAATATGATAACATAAACAAAGAGTGTAACAAATATAAACCATTTTAGTATTTATAACGTGAATTGATTTAAAGGTTTTTAAAACTGCAGTTGTTTACCAAAGAAACAGAAACAACAGTGTCAGATACAACTGTGATATGAAGTATGAGATGTATAACAGGACTTTTTGCATGTCATTTCCAAGGAGGCTTTCGTTTTCTCGAATTAGGTAAAAAGTGTGAACATAGAATGGAATTGTGTGTATGTATTTAGTATAAACAAAATGCTAGCTATGAAATTAGCTGTAGCAAGACAAATGCCATTTTCCCCACCATAGAATGTTAAACACAAAAATATATTTAGAGTTTATTTTCCAAAAATCCAAAGGGCCAAACATGCCTTAAGAAACAACAAAATTAGTTTATTAGTTTGTGATTAGTTGCTATTTTTATATAGCAGCTACAATAGGATAATGATGCGTTTTGGGTGCTTTCATTAGGATTGAAGAGCCGTGGCTGACAGGAAATGCTGTTATCAGTCTCATTGCCAAATGCCTGAATGTGCAGCCACACATCAAAGAAATCAGGTGCAGTCCTAAAGCACTAACCTACAAGCCACACACACACACACATCATGGGACCACGGAAACTTTATGACATGTACCACATAAGCACATTTTTTTTAACTGCGTGAATGTGACCGATTGGTTTCCTGTGTGGCAAGGTAACCCTCATTTCATCCTAATTTCAACCCTACTCACACATTCATGTTCAATGGCACAACAGATTTTGATTTACATCCATTTGCACATGATACTAACTTAATTATGTAATTCTAAGTGATTATGTAAAACGTTTAGCACTAAATATTGCTTATGAAACATCCCAAGGAGATTATAAAACATATTTTACCCATTATTTGCAGGGTCAACTGTCCTTCCATTAACATCATAACGGAGGCCAATTCCAGTCCCAGCTCCACTTCATTGTAATATTTCATAACTCCCTATAATTTTAATGCTCATACAGTGTGGAGTGCTATAAATATTGTGTATAAAAATGGTTTACAATGTTACATATGCAAAGTTAATTTGGCCCTTTTCTTTCTGACAGAGTTCATCCTGAAAATGTCTCACCTGCTCTGCTGTCCATCAGGTGTGTTGGTTTTTTGTTTGCTTGTAAGGTTATTGGGTGTTTTGTGTATTTCTTTACTTGTATTTTAATATGATATTCTGTGCATTTGATGTACAACACCACTTTTGCCACATCAGCTTTGATGGCTGTGACATAGAAGGACAGCATCTCACTCCTCTGACACTTCCCATCCAGAAATGTCTAGCCTTGCAGGATTTAAAGTAAGTCAATGAGAGGTTATGCTGATTTTGGTGTATTTAATGTCTTTTTTTCTTAGTTTGAATCCTGTTCACTTCATTTTGTGTCCAGGTTCTCTCAGCTTAAAGTGGACCGAAAAGGCGCAGAATTTTTTTCTGCAATCATTCCGTCCTTACTGAATCTCAAGAGCCTCACGTAAGTGTTTCATAATTAAGCACAATAAACAGATAGTCATCTTTATTTTATATGTATGGGTGTTTTTATTAAACTTTTATGTACTTTTTATATAATGTCTACAGTGGATATGCAGTATATATACATCACAAGACATGTTTTTGTTGCTTGTGCTAATTTTGTATCTTAAATACACACAATTAAATAATTTTTGTATTCTATTTGCATAATTTGACCAAATTAAAGCTTGATTAAAAATTAAGTACAATAAAAATATCATGCTCACAAATAATATTTTACTTGATTTCTCTTTTTTTCCTCAAGCTCTTTAAGTAAACAAGTAAACTAACTTTTGAGAAAAATGTATTGGGGGCAAAGCAATTTGGTGTGCTGTATATGGTGCCACAGCTGAGGGACAGTCATAATAATATGATAGAAGTCATAACACGTATTTCACACTGTCATGTTTTGGCTTTGTGAATCTTGTTTTACTTTCCATGTCTTTCATTTTGCATTAGGTGTGTCATTTTGCATGCGGCGCTATGCAGATACGGGGCCGTCTGCTCTCGAATTACTCTCGCGTTACTTTTAATGTCATACACCTACAGTATATCGTTTTGCACAGCGCCACTTCAAGTCGAACACACCTACCTACAGTCTTCACTATAGTCATGTGATTCCCCAGTTCCTCATGTGATCATGTCATGTGCTTCTCTTGCTCTATATGTTGTGTTTTCATTAGTTTATTCATGTCCAAGTTCATGTTCAGGTCCATGTTAAAGTATATGTTCACGTTTCTTTTCTAGTCAAGTTTCTGTGCCGATCGATCGGTGTATGATGACATCAAAGTACCGCAAGAGCGATTACAGAGCAGACGGCTTTGTATGCTTTAAAATTGCTCTTGTGGTACTTTGATGTCATACACTGATCAGCCTATGCAGCGCCGCTTTAAGTCAAACACACCTAATGAAAACATAACACGAAGAGCAAGAGAAGCACATGACATGGTGACATGAGGAACCACATGGCTAAACTAGGAAAATAACAAAGACAATGCAAATTGAAAGACATGGGCTGTGTCCCAATTCAAAGGCCGCATCCTTCGAAGGACTCGAAGGCTGAGTGTTGCGGGTCTAGCCTACGGAGGACTGTTCTTGTCGCCTAGCAACTGTGACAGCTGCCATTGATGAGTGAAAGTAACATTTATACAATATAGAAGTTATATTGAACTGTCTGAAAACAAAACAGGGATCACAAACTGTCTAAATATGTTCACCATGGTCCATATAATAAAGAGTATAAACTATATATAATTTTAATAAGCTGTCAACATTTGAACCGTGTTGAATTTTTAAAAAAATGTCACATTTGTATCATTAGATATTTGAGTAAGTTGAAGCCCAATACTTGTGTTTAAAAGTGTAATTCAGCAAATTCTCTTCAAAACGTCCTGTTGTCACTGGCGTGCAATGAATTCTGGGGTAGGCAAGGACGCGAAGGATCCATCTGTTGTATCCTTCATTTCACAGGAAATGAAAGACGCATTTGGAGGCTGCATTTGAATGCGCCTCTGAATTGGGACTCAGCAATGGAAACTAAAATGAGATTCACAAAACCAAAACGTGGCGCACTACAGCCTGGTTTCACAGACAGGGCTTAGATTAAGCCAGGATTAGGCCTTAGATCAAGTAAGCGTTTTAAAACATGCCTTAGAATAAAAGTTCTGGTGTGCTTGAGACAAAACAATGGCACTGACATATTTTAAGATTTGTCAGTACAGTTTTCAGTTAAATCAACTCAAACATGCATTTAAGTCTGGGACTATAGGCTTAAACCTTGTCTGTGAAACCAGGCATATGAATATTACAATTATTTAGAATTTACTCTGTTTTTAGATGGTCATACTTTAAAACATGTCATTTTAGAATCAGAATCAGAAAGAGCTTTATTGCCAATTGTGCTTGCACACACAAGGAATTTTTCTTGGTGCTGAAGCTTCCAGTGCACATATACAATACAAACACAACAAGAACATAGTAATACAAATTCTAAGAATAAAAATATGAAAAATAGTATAAAAAATATAAGGTCACAGTTACGTTTAGTCAGAATAAACATTTACAGATTATGAACATATTTACAGTATTTGAGTAGTATGAATATATAAACATAAATAATCTCCTGAGTTTAAAAGATTGCACTAAACAGTCAGAGTATTGCACTTTGGGGGGGGGGGGGGGGTATTGTCCTGATGGTAACAGTTCAAACAGGTGGTGTCCAGGGTGAGTGGAGTCTGTGATGATTTTCCCAGATTTGGTAGCTGAACCAAACCAGACAGTGATGGAAGGGCATAAGACAGACTCATTGACAGCCGAGTAGAACCGAATCAGCAGCTCCTGTGGGAGGTTGAACTTCCTCAGCTGACGAAGGAAGTACAGTCTCTGCTGGGACTTTTTCACAATGGAGTCAATGTGATTGTCCCACTTCAGGTCCTGAGAGATGGTAGTGCCCAGGAATCTGAATGACTCCACTGCTTCCACAGTGCTGTTCATGATGGTGAGTGGGGGGAGAGCTGGGCTGTTCCTCCTGAAGTCCACTATCATCTCCACCATTTTGAGCGTTTGAGCTCAAGGTTGTTATAACTGCACCAAACAGCCAGCTGTTCAACCTCCAGTCTGTAAGCAGACTCGTCAACGTTTTGGATGAGGCCAATGACAGTGGTGTCGTCTGCAAATTTCAGGAGCTTCACAGAGGGGTCTTTAGAAGAGCAGTCATTGGTGTACAGGGAGAAGAGCAGCGGGGAGAGAACACACCCCTGGGGGGCGCCAGTGCTGGTAGTGAGAGTCCTGGATGTGAGTTTCCCCAGTCTCACGAGCTGTTGCCGGTCTGTCAGGAAGCTGGAGATCCACTGACAGATTGCGGATGGCATGGAGAGCTGGGTCAGTTTAGCTGAGAGAAGATCAGGCATGATGGTATTGAAGGCCGAACTGAAGTCCACGAATAAGATCCTTGCATAAGTCCCAGGTCTGTCGAGATGTTGCAGGATATAATGCAGTCCCATGTTGACTGCATCATCCACAGACCTGTTTGCTCTGTAGGCAAATTGAAGAGGATCCAGCAAGGGTCTAGTGATGTCCTTCAGGTAGGCCAGAACCTACCTGAAGGACTCTCAAACGACTTCATGACCACATGACCACATAATCAAAAACTGCAGAAATGTTGTCTGGTGTGTGTTTCCTAATGTGCAGTAGTTCGTCTTTGGTGAAACTAATCAGAAAAGAATGACTAAACGCAGAACAAACGAACAAAAACAACACAATAGCTGAAGAGCTCCATTCCGAGGCTGCCATCCGCGGCGCCATCTTGTATCTGTTTTACATAAAATAACATAAAAATCAACCCCTGGTACCTAAAGAAGATGTTGAAGAAATAACCTAATGTTTTTTATTTGTAATACTCTTGGTTTTATTATACAGTGAGGAAAATAAGTATTTGAACACCCTGCTATTTTGCAAGTTCTCCCACTTAGAAATCATGGAGGGATCTGAAATTGTCATCGTAGGTGCATGTCCACTGTGAGAGACATAATCTAAAAAAAAAAATCCAGAAATCACAATGTATGATTTTTTAACTATTTATTTGTATGATACAGCTGCAAATAAGAATTTGAACACCTGAGAAAATCAATGTTAATATTTGGTACAGTAGCCTTTGTTTGCAATTACAGAGGTCAAACGTTTCCTGTAGTTTTTCACCAGGTTTGCACACACTGCAGGATGGATTTTGGCCCACTCCTCCACACAGATCTTTTCTAGATCAGTCAGGTTTCTGGCCTGTCGCTGGGAAACACAGAGTTTGAGCTCCCTCCAAAGATTCTCTATTGGGTTTAGGTCTGGAGCAGAGCCGGCCCAAGGCATAAGCGAACTAAGCGGCTGCTTAGGGCCCCCTTGGACACCAAAGGGCCCCCAAGAGCACAATATATTACTCTCCGGCAAAGTTATTTTATGATGATTGAAATCGCGAAATGGCCTTAAACAATTATTGCAAGAAATTGCAAAAAGTTTTCTAATATATGCACGGATTGATTCTGACAGCGCTGCACGAGCTCGTGCTGTCATTGGCTGGACACTATTCGCTTGTTAGTCAGAGTTCAAAGTCCAAAGTGCGGAAAAATCGGCTAAAACGTACTCGTCAGTTTTCTATGTGAATATCTAGTAAAGTGTAATTTATTCCTGTGATCAAAGCAGAATTTATCATCATTACTCAAGTCTTCAGTGTCATATGATCCTTCACAAATCATTCTCATATGAGGATTTGATGCTCAACACACATCTATGATTATCAGTGTTGAACAATGTTTTTAGGATTTTTTTGAAGGCTTTCTATTTCAGAGAAATGCTGTTCTTTTAAACCTTCTATTCATCAAAGAATCCTGGGGAAAAGTGAGCATATTCGGCTTAAGAGACTACTTAAAAAAATTACATATCCCAGTGTGAACTGTAAGACTTACTGTAAGACTTTGAATATTAACACCTGATCACTCCTGTGGGTTTGCTACTGTTACAATGAAAAACCGTAAAAGGGTAAAAACATGACAGGCAGACATGATGTAAGCAACACAGTTACAACTAATAAAATGTATACTGGATGTGCTAATTATCAAGAATTAACAATAGTCAATCGTATTGGTGGCACAGAGGGGCCCCAAATAAAATTCTGCTTAGGGCCCCATAAGGGCTTGGGCCGGCCCTGGTCTGGAGACTGGCTAGGCCACGCCAGAACCTTGATATGCTTCTTATAGAGCCACTCCTTGGTTATCCTGGCTGTGTGCTTCGGGTCATTGTCATGTTGGAAGACCCAGCCTCGACCCATCTTCAATGCTCTAACTGAGGGAAGGAGGTTGTTCCCCAAAATCTCGCAATACATGGCCCCGGTCATCCTCTCCGTAATACAGTGCAGTCGCCCTGTCCCATGTGCAGAAAAACACCCCCAAAGCATGATGCTACCACCCCCATGCTTCACAGTAGGGATGGTGTTCTTGGGATGGTACTCATCATTCTTCTTCCTCCAAACACGTTTAGTGGAATTATGACCAAAAAGTTCTATTTTGGTCTCATCTGACCACATGACTTTCTCCCATGACTCCTCTGGATCATCCAAATGGTCATTGGCAAACTTAAGACAGGCCTTGACATGTGCTGGTTTAAGCAGGGGAACCTTCCGTGCCATGCATGATTTCATACCATGACGTCTTAGTGTATTACCAACAGTAACCTTGGAAACGGTGGTCCCAGCTCTTTTCAGGTCATTGACCAGCTCCTCCCGTTTAGTTCTGGGCTGATTTCTCACCTTTCTTAGGGTCAGTGAGACCCCACGAGGTAAGATCTTGCATGGAGCCCCAGTCCGTGGGAGATTGACAGTCATGTTTAGCTTCTTCCATTTTCTAATGATTGCTCCAACAGTGGACCTTTTTTCACCAAGCTGCTTGGCAATTTCCCCATAGCCCTTTCCAGCCTTGTGGAGGTGTACAATTTGGTCTCTAGTGTCTTTGGACAGCTCTTTGGTCTTGGCCATGTTAGTAGTTGGATTCTTACTGATTGTATGGGGTGGACAGGTGTCTTTATGCAGCTAACGACCTCAAACAGGTGCATCTAATTTAGGATAATAAATGGAGTGGAGGTGGACATTTTAAAGGCAGACTAACAGGTCTTTGAGGGTCAGAATTCTAGCTGATAGACAGGTGTCAAATACTTATTTTCAGCTGTATCATACAAATAAATAGTTAAAAAATCATATATTGTGATTTCTGGATTTTTTTTTTTAGATTATGTCTCTCACAGTGGACATGCACCTACGATGACAATTTCAGACCCCTCCATGATTTCTAAGTGGGAGAACTTGCAAAATAGCAGGGTGTTCAAATACTTATTTTCCTCACTGTAAGTACTGTAATACTTTGCAGTCTGGATTTGAAAGCAGCAGCTGAGGATGAGGTGGAAACTCTTGTTGAAGCATTACCAAACACTTCAGCATTTGAGAGTCTGAGGTGTGTTGTCTTACTTATTACTCTTTTATCCAAGTAAAGTTTAAAGGGTTAGTTCACCCAAAAATGAAAATTCTGTCATTAATTACTCACCCTCATGTCGTTCCAAACCCGTAAGACCTTTGTTCATCTTCAGAACACAAATGAAGATATTTTTGATGAAATCCAAGAGTTTCAAGGTCCAAAAAGGTAGCAAAAACATTGTTAAAATTGTCCATGTGACTACAGTGGTTCAACCTTAATTTAATAATGCGACGAGAATACTTTTTGTGCGCAAAAACTAAATAATGACTTTATTCAACAATTTCTTCTAGCCTGTGTCAGACAGGGGTCAGAGAGCTCTCGGATTTCATCAAAAATATCTTAATTTGTGTTCCAAAGATGAATGAAGGTCGTATGGGTTGAGTAATTAATGACAGAATTTTCATTTTTGGGTGAACTTACCCTTTAACTTTGCACAGGGGAAAAACATTTTTTACAGGGTAAAGTATGTGTAATTTCATTATGTGAGCTTATTTATCTTTTCCTTCCTATATGTCTTTTAGTTTGTCCCAGCTTGTTTTAAGTGACCATGGAGCTGCAATATTTGGGAGAGCTCTTCAAAGTGTGCCAAATCTAAAATCATTCAAGTAAGTGTCGGATTTTCTTCATTATTTCTCATCGCAACAGTACAACATTGCTCATCTTTTTGTCCAGTCTGTCCCAGTGCTCTGGTTGGACAACAGCTCGAGGGCGTGACTTAGTCAAAGGTCTGGTGCAGTGCGTCTCACTGGCAGAGATACGGTAATACATGTTGTATTGTCATCTTTTCAAACACCACACTCTTGAATTTAAGAAATGTGGCTAGTTTGTAATACATTCACAGTCATTGACAGGATATACCATATTTAATACTTTATTTTCATTTATAGACTGGACTCTGTGGTACTTGATGAAGAGGGTATAACCATCCTAGCGCAAGGCTTCAGACGCTTGACCTCCCTTCGGAGCCTCAGGTATGGCTCGTGTTCATTGTAAATTTAGCAAACACTCAATAAGCAGGTATACTCTCCCATAAACCAATCTTTTTTCATCTCTAATCTGGTTGTTTGCTCTCCTTAGCTTGAACAACATTAGAGTGGTGACATTTGTGAATGGCACTGGTGTACTCTGTCTACTTGACTCTTTTAAGGGCTTTAGACAGATGGAAGAGATTGAGTAAGTGTTGTGGTCCGTAAAAGCACATGCACACAAATACTAACAGCATTTGGTAATTTGTAAATATCTTTTATGCATAATTACAGGTTGGAAAGTTGGCGAATGGGAGATGGTGGTACTAATGAGCTTGTGAAATACCTTCCTTCATGGACCAAACTACTGAAACTGAGGTATAGCAACTGCATTGGGTATAAGTTTAAAGGGATAGTTCACCCCAAAATTAAAAATTTGTCATCATTTACTCACCCTGAAGTTGTTCCAAACCCATATGAGTTTCCTTCTGACACAAAATAATATATTTTGAAGAATGTTGGTAACCAGACAGTTGATGGGCCCCATTGACTTCCATAGTAGGGAAAAAAATAGCTACCGTCAACTGTCTGGTTACCAATATTCTTCAAAATATTTCCTTTGCGTTCAACACAACAAAGAAACTCGTACATGTTTGGAACAACTTGAGGGAGAGTAAATGACAAAATTTGAACTATCCCTTTAAGATTGTTCCTCACCTGAAAGAACAATTCATAAGGCTTTTAATAGAGCGCCATCTAGCGGAGACAATTAAATATGGTGGAAATATACACCAACTTTTCAATGTACACTACTGTTCTCAAGTTTCTGTTCAGTAAGAGTTTTTTGTAAAGAAATGAATACTTTTATTCAGCAAGGATGCATTAAATGTATCAGATTTTTACAAACTTACAACATTTATTTACAATTTCAAATAAAGGCTGTTATTTAAACTTTCTATTAATCAAAGAATCCTGAAAAAATGTATTATGGTTTACTCAAAACGGTTATTTTAAATATTTCACAACATTACTGTTTTTTACAAAAGAGACTTTTTTGTTAAACCATTAAAAAATCTTACCGACCCCAAACATTTTAATGGTAGTGTTATTGTCTAGATTTGTTATTTATTATAACTTGCATCATTGCATCATTATTCATTTTCCTCAATTAACTTATAGTTTTTTACTGATTACATTTTTGCAGTCTCTCAGACAACAGTATAAGTGACCAGGCTGGAGAGAAGCTACTGACAGCTCTATCCCATTGCAGAGCTCTTCAGAAACTACAGTAAAACATTTACTTTATTTAATTAATGTGTGATATTACACTCTCAGAAAAAAGGTACAAAAGCTTTCACTGGGGCGGTACCTTTTCAAAAGTTACACTTTTTTTAATTAAAGGGTGCATATTGGTACCTTAAAGGGGCATTTCAGCGCTGGGAAGATGAATGTGTGTGTGGGGGGGTGTACCATAATTCAAATATACCACGGGGTTTCTACTGATACAAAGCTTAATGCTAAATCACTGAAGTGACCCTTTAAAGGTAATACCTAAGTGTACATGTTAGTATCTAACAAGAACAAAAGTGTACCGCCCCAGTGACAGCTTTTGCACCTTTATTTTATGAGAGTGTACTTGCAAAATCAGTAGCTGACCATTCTTCGTTATTTTCTTTTCAAAGGCTGTCCAAAAATCTGCTTGGTCAGGCCAGTGCCGCTAAACTATCGCAAGTCCTTCTGTTACTGCCTCAGCTTTCAGAACTCAAGTAAGCCATGCGTGTTGTGGTCTCCATAGTAAATAATGTGCTTTAAAAAGATGTAAGCAAAATGGTGATTTATTTATTATTCATTTATTTATTTATTTATTTATTTATTTTTAAGTTTGTCAGAGAATCAGTTTGACCCACAAGGATCCAAGGCTCTTTGTGAAGGTCTCATGAGCATGAAGGCACTGAAAATACTACAGTAAGACAAATACATTATAGAGCCACATTATTTTGATTTCCACAAAAATATTAAGCACTACTACTATAAGTAACTATTTGTCTCTCAGTTTGACTTCAATTGGGTGTTCCGATCTGGTTGGTGTGGCATCATCCCTCAAACACTGTCCATCCATAGAAGATGTCAGGTGGGGTCAACCTTCTTTAAATGTTGTAGTTTGACTCATAAATGCATGGACCCACATATTAAATTATTCTGGTCCCAGAACTTAGTTTATAAAGTCATGGCCTTTTTCAGCTTGTCGTGGAATGGATGTGGTGACAGTCTTGCATTGACACTGGCTAAGATTCTGCCCCTGTGTACAAAGCTGAAACGACTTGAGTAAGTACTTGGGGGCTTGCATTGAAGGTATAACTTTTTGGTTGATAACATGTTGTATTTACAGTATGCTGATGTTTTTGAAACTAATTATTGCAGCCTGGAGGCCAATAAAATAACCACGACAGGAGCCACAGCGATAGCCAAATGTCTTCCATCATGCCACTCCATTGAAGTAATAAGGTATGACTAGCATATATACTCTTGATCGGACAATTCAAGTTTGCGTAATTAATAAGAATTAATTAGTATAACTGCTTGACATGCACATAAAATCTGAGCTTCTCTACATTTGTCACTTTATACAGACTCTGGAGGAACCCAATTGCCAAAGATGACGAGAATCTAAAAGATCAGCGGCTGAATTTTTCATCAGTTTAACCACTTACAGTCAAACCAAAAATTATTCAGACACCATATAATTTTTTAGTAAGTGGGTGCAGGACACTAAAGTTAATTTATGTAAGTGAGGATAGCGAAATTAAAGTAAACTGTGACATATTATACCCCAAAATTCTTCATATAGTGGACTACAAGTAAAAATTGATACAAAAAAGGTTTCATTAGTTAACATTAGTTAATGTATTAACTAACATGAACTAACCATGAGCAATACGTTTGTTACTGTATTTGTTCATCTTTGTTAACGTTAGTTAATAAAAATGGTTTGTTCATGTTAGTTCACAGTGCATTAAATAATGTTAGCAAGATTTTAATAATACATTAGTAAATGTTGAAATGAACATTAAAGGGGTGATGAATTGAGAAATCAACTTTCCTATGAGCATTTGATATATAAAAGTTAATCGTGATATAAGAATATCCTGTAGGTTTCGGAGCTGAAAACTTCCTTGTTAGTCAAAGAAAAGCTTTTATTAACACCAGGCCCAGAAAACGCTCAATCTCAGAATATGTCGCCCCTTGACGTCATCGTATGCTGAAACGCCACCTCAAGCCCGCCCACCGACTCGTGGAGCTAAACGGATCGCGCTACCGAGCAATAAACATGCCGGTTCCAGCTCACGTGCATAAGACTTTGCGCGTTTGTTCACTTCATTTCACCGCAGAATCGTTTGTTAACAAGATACAGGTCGAGACTGGATTTGCAGACATATTGAGATTAAAACACAATGCTGTGCCTTCTATATTGGATCCGACAGGAATGGTGCACCACACTTATGTGAGTAAAACGTGTTTTTTATATGTGTTAGTATTGCATAGTTACAGACCGTATTGATTATGTGTACGTGTCTAACTGAACATACCTTAGCACGCTGTAACAGGCTGGAGAATCCTTTATTTGAGGTGTTATTGGTTCATTCGAGATCAGACTTGGACATGTAACATTATGGGCCAGGGCTCGCAAAGCCCAACGTCCCGGGGTACGTTGACAGGGGAGCTGAAGCTCATTAAATATGCAAATTGTATCCAATCCTAGCCGTGGGCGTTTACTTCCAAGTCTTCAGTGCGACACGCCCATAGAAACCGAGCGTTTTTTGAGAGAGCCTCAAAACCAGGGCAGAAAATAGCCTATTACTTATTCATTATGATGTTTTTGAATGTAAAAACCACGCGAACGTCATAAGTTGACCTCAGACAACAGTATAAAAAAAGTGAATGTCTCCTTTAACAAAGATAAATAAATGCTTTATAAGTGCAGTTCATTCTTAGTTCATGTTTACTAATGTAGTTAACTTATGTTAACTAATGAACCTTATTGTAAAGTGTTACCGTTTTTTCTTTAATTGCTAATGCGACCTTTTAAAACCAGAGACTGAACAAAATTAAGCATGGCTTGGTAATTGGTTGACCTAAATTGGTATTATCTAATTGTGCACTTAAATTTAACAGCTGACAGCTGATTGGTTGATTGTAGTCCATTACATACCTTTCTATCAAAGTTATCTGACATATCAAGATGAATTTGAGTTCTTGTCATATTTTATTACCATTTTCTAAACTATAGCGAATAAACTGATAATGCGAGAAAATGTTGAAGGTGTCTGAAAACATTTTGGTTTGACTGTACTTTTTTTTTTTAAATATTGTAAATAATATTGGTGTTATGCTATTAGCAGTTTTAACATTAAGTTATTTAATCGGGGAACACATTACCTCATTAGAGCAATTAATTACACCAAACAACAGACTTCCCAGCTGTTCAGGGACTGGAATCATTTAATGTCCATCTAATGCAAACAGTAGGCTCTGGTCAGTAAAGAAAAAGAGCATGTGACATAAGCTGTGCCAAAAAAAAAAAAAAAAAGCACAATTAACTTATATGCACAATGAAGCAGGCAGCTCTCTTGTAATGTCAGCACAGTCATGCTCTTTGCTGATACACCAAACTAAGGTATCTTGAAGCTCAGAGCCAATCCTCCATTAGGGGCATTCATGCACTGATCCACCCTGGACTCCACCATGTTGTGTTCTCCTTTAAATTACGTATTTATGTCTGGATTTTATTTGATCTGTTCAGCTTTTATCTATTGAAACATTTCTTATTTGTTATTCGCAAAGTGCTTGTGTCACTGGTAAAGGCACAACCATTCTCTCTAGTACTTGCACTGATCAATTTTCATTTATTGATGCTATTCATCTCTTGTGGGTATTTTTTTTTTTATGTGTACTGAAATTATAAATAAATATGATTCATCAAAAAATTCATATTTTGGACAATAGTTTATTTAATCAGATCTCAAAATAGAATATATATAATAGAGTGTCTTCTATTATTATTATATGATTATACTTAGTTTTTTGTGACAGCAACACTAGCCAATTCTACACCAACAGAGGCGAACTGATTCAAACTTCAAACAAACAGATGAAAAGAAGTAGACCCATGGAAATGATTCATCTTTTATGATTTTTCTATCTTATTTTTAACGTAAGAGCAAGTGTGACCATTTTAAACTTAATTTATAATAGTTCATTGTGCTGCTGGATGTTGTAGACTAGTATTTGTTTTCAAATTATTTAAACGTATTAACATACTAATAAACACACTAGTTTGTAGAAAAATTGTTTGACCGTTTACTGCACTTTGTTAAGTGTATCTCATGTCTAAGACATGATTCACAATTGTCTCGCACATACACTGAAAATAGTCTTTCTTTCCAAAAAAAAAAATAAATAAATAAAAATTGTTAAAACCAGAATACAGTTGCTCATATATTGAAACAATTTAAGTTAAATATTTCATGAGTGTTACCAACAGGTATGTTTAGGGTTAGGGGTTGGTTAGGACCAGTGTTTGGGTCTAAAAAAGTAATTAATTACTAGCTACTTATTACATATTCAACAGTGTAATAAGATTACTACTAATTATGCTCTCTAAAAAGTATTGGATTACGTATTACTAATTACTTCCTAAATCCCATACCAACCTCGACCAGTTAAGCCAGGGTTCCTCATACTCGATCCTGCAGGGCCACTGTCCTGCATAGTTTAGCTGTAACCCTGATCAAACACACCTGAGCAAGCGAATCAAGGTATTCAGGATCATAGATATGTATATAAAGGCTAGATGTCTCATGGCGGAGTCTCTAACGTCATCACCGGCGGCCATCTTGTCACAGGCAAGCTTTCTGGCGGGCTCTGTGGTACCTGATGTAAGGTGAGTGATCTGCACGAACACAAATACTCATATCTCGCTGAAATCTTGACGGATTTACAAATGGTTTGGTTTCTTACAAACGTTATTAACGTGGCTATAATTCTGGATGTCTAATTCTTGAACGAATAATGAATAATTATTCATAAGTATGCAGTGTCATAACTACATCTCTGAGGTTTATAACAAACCAAACAGTTTGAAAATCAGTAGAACATTTTGCAAGTTATGGTTAATTAAAAAGTACATGCACCATTAAAACACAATGTTACGAGGGAGCGAGCTGCCTGTCACAAGATGGCCGCCAGGTGCGGACGTCGACCTCCATTGGCCAGCAGCGCGGACGAGACATCTAGCCTTTATTATGTATATCTATGTTCAGGATCACTAGAAAATCACAGGTAGATGAGTTTGATCAGGGTTGGAGCTAAACTCCACAGGACAGTGGCCCTCCAGGCAGGGGCGGATTTAGTGATTTGGGGGCCCCAAGCAAAATACAGGAATCAGGCCCTATGTTGTGATGATTGCTGACCTTTTCCCATAGTTGTGGACAATTTTTATTTTATTTCATAACATTGTACATGTTATAAATAATTGCTTTCGTCATGTTGTAGATCCCTTGTTCATGTGTAAACGGGTTATAACAGTATTAGAGTAGGTTGGACACTAGGTGGTCATTTGTGGTAATTTTCACTGCACAATTGTTTACACAACACAAGGCTGTCTTAATTCTAAACTTTAAAATATTTTTTATATTATTTATATTAAACTGAAAGAGATTATTACACGCATGAGAATTTTCAACCAAAAATGTGTGTACCTGTGTGGAAAGTAACCTTGAGTCCTTGAGTGAACACCATTTAAAACGATAAATGTATCATATTGCTCCGTATTTAATTATAACTTCAGATGCATGATATTTTCATTTGTAGGGCCCTATGAAATCTGTTTTATTATTTTCCAAATTACATAAAAAAAAGTCCAGATTCCTTTTTTTTCTGTTTAAATTTTTTCTGGATGGTTATATACAATTTTATTAACCAAAAAGCATGTCTAATTAATTGAAACTTGAATAATTTAACAGCAATTTATTAAAAGTTTAACTAAATATATATTTATTTGTTTTATGTAGCTATTTAAATTTTTCTGGTAATCAAATGAAGGCATGCAACATTTATCTTTTATTACCCTTTTATTTTTGTACATTCAAAGTGCTACACAACAGGGGATTTAGGCCTACTGTTAAAATTATACTGTCCAAACTTTGATTTTGACGGGTTGCCTTAGACCTTTTTCTGTGTATGTTATGATGATAGTTTCTCTCAAATGAAACAGTTCAATGCTCGTGGCCTATGATTTCCGCGATGCAGAAAATGCAAACGGAATAGCGGAATCCAGTCATAAAAATTGAATTTAATGTTTAACGCGGCATGTCATGTAATTTGTCAAATTTTGGATGAATAAATCCAATGCAAGTCTGTACACTTCAATTAAATCGCGATATGGACTAGTGTATGTGAATATTAAACGGCAAAAATACAATTTAAATATGAATCCTGCATATTTTGTGTCTCTGTGTGAATTAATTGAGCGTTGTTGCTTCAGTAGTAAACCGTGCGCCTGAGTTCCCTTTTGAACGGTCAGTTCGTACTGCGTCGAAGACGCCATGTGAATTCTCCTATTCTCGGATATACTGAAGTAATTTGTAAAATCACGCAGTGCTACTGCCCAGTCAACACAGTGTCGAGACATCTCGCACGCTATTGGCTGGCCAGTGGGAACTGCACGAACCAATGGCAGAACAGCGTAATCTGAGCGTACCAATGGGCACAAAGCCCGCGAAGCTGAGCGCAAGAGCCCGCGAAAGGGGCATATAAAATACGCTGTAACTGTCAAAAACGTCAGATTAATCTCCTTCAGCGACAATGAGCTCTTGGCTGTATTTATTCTGAGACCCAGGCATTCTAGATGGCTGAGTAGCACAGATTTTTGAGATTTGATTTCTTCCTCTGACTGGGCCAGTATGAGCCAGTCGTCGAGGTAGTTCAGAATGTGCATTCCCGCTTGTCTTAAGGGGGAGAGAGCTGCATCCATGCACTTCGTGAAAGTGCGGGGGGCCAGGGACAGGCCAAATGGCAGGACTGTGTACTGATAAGCCTTCCTGTCGAACGCGAATCTCAAAAACGGTCTGTGACGTGGGATAATTTGGATATGAAAGTAAGCATCTTTCAGATCCACTGAGAAAAACCAGTCCATCGGGCGGATTTGAAAAAATTTCAGAGAGGCCTAATGGCATCAGCTTCTCCAGTACTTCCGCTGGGTATGATGCACATGCGCCCCCTGCAGTACTGGCTGAAATCACGGGTTCCTTCCCAAGCGTGGCATTCAGGCCAGCTTTGGATCAAAGTGGGCCGCGGCTGTGTCAAAGCCCTGGCCCCGTGGTCACTTGGAAACAGTTTCCAGACGGATGGTGGTCACCACGGACGCCTCCAACTCGGGTTGGGGCGCTCTGTACGAGGGCGAACCGGCCTTCGGCTCATGGTCGAACAGGGAGTCACGGTTGCACATAAACTGCCTAGAAATGCTGGCAGTAGTGCTAGCCCTTAAGACTTTTTTACCACGTCTCTCAGGTTACCATGTTCTAGTCCACACGGACAACACGACTGTGGTCTCCTACATAAACCGCCAAGGCGGGCTCAGGTCGAGATGGCTCAACCAACAGGTCAGACATCTCCTCCTATGGGCAAAAGGCAAATTACATTCACTGAAAGCAGTGCATGTGCCAGGCAGACTGAAACAGGGAGCAGACATGCTCTCCAGGGGTGTTTTTGGGAGGGCAGAGGTCGACCTCTTTGCCTCCGAAGACAACTGTCATTTCCCAATCTATTTTTCAAAGAGCAAGATGCGCTGGCCCACGAATGGCCCAGCTGCATACTTTATGCTTTTCCACCAGTACCGCTCATTCCCCATTTCTTAAAAAGGATCAGGGAATGCGAGCACACAGTCCTGCTAGTGGCTCCACTCTGGTGAAACCACATCAGGTTTCCCGAGTTGATTCAATTACTATCAGCAGCCCCATAGCCAGTTCCCCTGAGGAAAGATCTCCTTTCTCAGGCGAACGGGACAATCTGGCACCCACACCCCAAAATTGTGGGCGTTGCATGTTTGGCCACTCAAGGGGGGCTCGAGAACCTCCCAGTGAGTGTCTTGAGCATCATCAGTGAAGCTAGGGCTCCGTCTACTAGACGTCTCTATGCCCTTAAATGGTCAGTGTTCTCTGACTGGTGTTCAGTCAGGAACTATAACCCAGTGTCATGCGAGATATCACAGATTCTCGTTTTTCTACAAGAGATGTTGGATGCAGGACACACTCCATCCACACTCAAAGTCTACAGCTATCACTGCATCTCATACGCCTATAGCTGGACAATCAGTAGGCAGACACGTCATGGTCATAAAATTCTTAAAAGGAGCCAGGAGGCTTAACCCCCCTCGCCCTCCTACAGTGCCATCCTGGTACCTTCATTGGTCCTAAGAGCACTAAAAAGACCTCCCTTCGAGCCGTTGCAGACGGCTGAATTAAAGCCGCTTTCGCTGAAAACTGCCCTGTTATTAGCACTGGCATCTGTTAAGCGTGTTGGTGACATTCAAGCGTTATCTGTGAACGCATCAAGTTTTGAATTGGCCCAGGCGATTCTAAAGTCATCCTCAAACCAGGGCATGGTTATGTACCAAAGTCCTTTTTTTAACCGGATGAGAGACAGTTACACCTGCTCTGCCCTGTTAGGGCGCTTAGAGCATATATTGAGCAGTCCTCCCACTTTAGACAGTCGGAGCAGCTCTTTGTAAGTTTTGGTGACCGAACTAAGGGACTTCCGGTCACCAAACAAAGCCTAGCCAGATGGCTAGTGGACGCGATAGCGTTAGCATATGACACTATGGGCCTCCTCCTGGGCGTGGTCTAGTGGAGTTTCTATGGGTGACATTTGTAGATCGGCAGGTTGGGCCTCACCATCTACTTTTACCAGATTCTTCAGTATGGATGTCCCTGCACTGCAGGCACAAGTCCTCGCTGTATAAAAAAATACTAAGACGGTCTAACGAATATTAGACGGCCTTGTAAGCCCGTCCCCGTCATAAGTTGGCAATTGGGGCCTTCAATGCTTACACATTCCTTATAGTTACCAGCCTCTATGAGCCCAGTAGTATAAGACTTATATATATAGTCTTGAGGCCTTTCTAATAAGTGTTCAAACTTGAGGGAGTACATGTCACTGTGCTTATCATAGCACGGCGGGATTTTACAGGTTCCCATGGCGTCTTCGACGCAGTACAAACTGACCGTTCGAAAGGGAACGTACTCGGTTACTTAACGTAACCTTGGTTCCCTGAGATAAGGGAAGGAGTACTGCGTAGACGGCCGTGCTATTGCGCGGACTGGGGTGATCGCCGCTTCAGTCGATTTGATCTGACGTTTTTGACAGTTACAGCGTATTTTATATGCCCCTTTCGCAGGCTCTTGCGCTCAGCTTTGCAGGCTTTGTGCCCATTGGTTTGCTCAGATTACGCTGTTCTGCCATTGGTTCATGCAGTTCCCACTGGCCAGCCAATAGCGTGCAAGATGTCTTGACACTGTTTTGACTGGGCAGTAGCACTGCATGATTTTACAAATTATTTCAATATATTCGAGAATAGGAGAATTCCCATAGCGTCTTCGACGCAGTACTCCTTCCCTTATCTCAGGGAACCGAGGTTACATTAAGTAACCTAGTACATTTTAATGAATGGATTCTGTGATCCTGTACGCGTCTTCTGAATCGCGGAAATCATTTGGGCGCTACACTTTCTACAAGAAGCTCATTCAACGCGGATGCGCAGGCGGTTGTCGTGGTAATGAACACCACAGCAACCACTTGTGCGTCCGCGCTGAACTCGCATATAAAAAGCATTTTAGGGGGCCCTTGGCTTTCGGGGGGCCCAGGCGGTCGCCTACCTTTGCTTAATGGCTAAGTCCGCCCCTGCCTCCAGGACCGAGTTCGAGGAACAATACAATGAAACTGCACTTTTGACAATTGCATAATTTATCCTTGAACTGGCCAAAGTATTTAAAGAGAGATGGCTATATTAAAAATAGGGCTGTCAAACGATTAATCGCATCCAAAATAAAAGTTTATGTTTACATAATATATGTGTGTATACTGTGTATAATTATTAGGTATATTTGAATACGCACAAATACATGTATATATTTATATAATTTATATAAATTATAAATATTTTATATATAAATATACCACATTTTTCTTAAATATATACATACATGTGTGTGTATTTATCTATACATAATAATTATACACGGTACACACACAAAACATACATTTTAACATAAAAGTTTGATGTTAAACCCACTATTGTTTCATATAGAATTGTTCTATGGGCTATACAGTATATTTAATGCAATTACATCAGAAGTAACTGTAATTAAGTTACAGTAAAATTAAGAGTAATCCCTTAATTTAAATTTTCATTGGAAAAGTAATTAAATTACCGTCATCAGGTCACTTAGTAATTAAATGTATACAATGAAACAACTAAATCATTCTTGAAAAATAATAAAATAAATACAAAATTAAATAATAAGTGCTATAAAATAGTATAAACTGTTAATTCGTACAAAAAACGAAGGTCTACCCTTCTCAAAAATTGGGCCTGGTCAAACTTTTTTCCATACTGCAATATTGATGCTAGATGGCAGTAAAGCAACACTGGTGAATCTGGTAATGCTTTGGACGGTGGACCGCAAGCCTCTTGAATGTTTTATCATGCAATACTGTTGTTCACCTGGATAAAATCACAGATGTCAGTCTCTATGGTGGCATGACGTGATGTACAACATAATCAAGAAAAAAACATTGTATATAAACATTTTATATTCTAGCTGTCAACGATGATGATTATAATGACGAGCAAATCAATTCAAAGAGTCAATGTCAAATATCTTCCTACAAGGGATGGACAAAATGTATTATAATTATTTTTTAATTAATTATTTTACATTTTACATTATTGACAGAATCGGATTCGGTCGGATGAAAAATAAATAAAATATAAGTGAGAAAAAAAAATACAATTATATATATATATATATATTTTTTTTTTTTCATCACAAGTTCTTCAGAACAATGCGCGCGCGTTTCCGTGGTTTTTAGCAAAACACATCAAGATGCGACAGGCACAAATGTAAAACACAAGTGTGTTACTTTCTTTTCTTCTCCTCCTTTTCATCTTTTTTCGATGGTGGCATAGCTCAGAAGAGACTAGCTCGTGGTAATGACAGATGTGGACACGGGCGGAGTTCAGAGCTGTGAAAACTACACAACTGTTGGTTCATTGAGCGCGCGACTCTGGAGTCTGCACGCGCTTTAGCAGGGCGAAGCGCTTTCTTCTTCTTTAACGCAGTTTACCTTCTGATTGGGATCTTTTTTTTTTTTTTTGGCTGGATAATGCAATCAACCCACAATCCTTTTGACACGCACAGTTGCTGCCACCAACACTAATAACGACAGAAGACGCTGAAGAAAAGTAGGCTGCGTATTGCGCGAGAGCTTCGAGAGGTGAGTTATTATTGAGTTATACAGTGACTTCACGAAGTAATCATTTCCATTCACAAACATGCAGGGTTTGTTACATTTTAACGTCTGAAAGGAAGTAATATGCGCATAAAGAGTTCCGGTGTGGACGATTAAGAAAACAAACCGACAAGCCAAAAATTCGAATAATAATTAGCCTATGCCTTTACAAAAGCACAAGAACAACCAAGGATAACTCAGATGATTAAAAAATAACTCTTAAAATACAGTTGCCACATCTCCCAAGTTCTTAGAAATGTCATCCTTTGAAGGGTGAATTTAGATTTTAAAAAGACCATCCCAATGACACAAGTCGCCCAGTTTACCTTCATTCAGTCTAATCATGTTGATTACATAGGCTACATGTTACATACATGTTTGGGAAACATTTGTGCATTTTGCTTCAAACTATAGATTTAATTAATCTTAAAATGTTAAGTTGTGTCACGTATAAAGTAATACACTACTTTTCACTTGCACTTTCCTTATGCTATTGTTTTTTTAAGCCTTTTAAAGAGATGCTCATCATAGAAAAGGTGTAGCCTACGCTAATTTTCTTTGTATGGATTGCATTTTTTATGTAGAATAACTTCATAGACCCAGGCAAAAAAAGAGCATCCCTTCATTGACCCAGTTGCTGTTTGCTTAAGGTTTTTTTTTTTTTGCAGTTAGAGATTTTTTAACTGCATGTACATTAGACCGCCACAACCTCCATTCATACTGTTCTCAGTTAGCCATTATAAACTTTTTTTCTCACCACTGTATGGCTTATTAGGACAACACCTAAACAGGATGTTGTACTTTGTAATCTTAAGGTTAAGATTTGGTTTGACAGTTGAGCAAAAGGATGTTGTTGACACAATTGATACAGTATAACAAAGCTGATCCAGAGGTTTTTTAGTAAACAAATTAAGCACAAAAAAGCAAACTTACAATTAATATTAATAAGATAATATGTACTGCACACTTTGACATTAAAGAGCACATTGAAGTGTAAATTGACATCAGATACTTTAGATCTTCCTCTGTGCTGCTAGTTCACACACTTTAATCCCATGAACCATGAGGGTATGCAAGACAGAATGACAGGGAAATTATGTAATTATGTTGTAATTGTTAAAATCCACTGAATGGAAAGTCTCTAGATGTTAGATTTATGGTGGTTTATGTTCCATGTCTGGAGGATAGGGAGCCAGATTAAATCATTATTTTGTTTGGAGTGTTTCAAAATAAATTATGTACACTACAAAGAAAGGTTGTGTCTATGGGTTACATCTCTTCTTCCCTTAAAGGGATAGTTCACCCAAACATGAAAATTCTGTCAACATTTACTCACCCTCAAGTTGTTCCAAACCTGTATGAGTTTCTTTGTTCTGCTGAACACAAAAGAAGATATTTTGAAGAATGTTTGTAACAGAGCAGATAGAGCAACCATTGACAATTTCCCCCCTACTATGGTAGTCAATGGTTGCTCTTTCTGCTTGGTTACAAACATTCTTCAAAATATCTTCTTTTGTGTCAAAACAAACGTGATGAACTAGATGTTTCCAAGTAAAAAGTGTAATTAGCCTATGTCAAATCTCTTTCAGTTATTTCACATTTATATCACACTTACTGCATTTACGTACATGGTCAAGACAGGAGCTGAAACATTTTATCATATATATATATATATATATATATATATACACACTCACCTAAAGGATTATTAGGAACACCATACTAATACTGTGTTTGACGCCCTTTCGCCTTCAGAACTGCCTTAATTCTACGTGGCATTGATTCAACAAGGTGCTGAAAGCATTCTTTAGAAATGTTGGCCCATATTGGATAGCATCTTGCAGTTGATGGAGATTTGTGGGATGCACATCCAGGGCACGAAGCTCCCGTTCCACCACATCCCAAAGATGCTCTATTGGGTTGAGATCTGGTGACTGTGGGGGCCATTTTAGTACAGTGAACTCATTGTCATGTTCAAGAAACCAATTTGAAATGATTCGAGCTTTGTGACATGGTGCATTATCCTGCTGGAAGTAGCCATCAGAAGATGGGTACATGGTGGTCATAAAGGGATGGACATGGTCAGAAACAATGCTCAGGTAGGCCGTGGCATTTAAACGATGCCCAATTGGCACTAAGGGGCCTAAAGTGTGCCAAGAAAACATCCCCCACACCATTACACCACCACCAGCAGCCTGCACAGTGGTAACAAGGCATGATGGATCCATGTTCTCATTCTGTTTACGCCAAATTCTGACTCTACCATCTGAATGTCTCAACAGAAATCGAGACTCCTCAGATCAGGCAACATTTTTCCAGTCTTCAACTGTCCAATTTTGGTGAGCTTGTGCAAATTGTAGCCTCTTTTTCTTATTTGTAGTGGAGATGAGTGGTACCCGGTGGCGTCTTCTGGCGTCTTGGCGTCTTCTGCTGTTGTAGCCCATCCACCTCAAGGTTGTGCGTGTTGTGGCTTCACAAATGCTTTGCTGCATACCTCGGTTGTAACGAGTGGTTATTTCAGCCAAAGTTGCTCTTCTATCAGCTTGAATCAGTCGGCCCATTCTCCTCTAACCTCTAGCATCAACAAGGCATTTTCGCCCACATGACTGCCGCATACTGGATGTTTTTCCCTTTTCACACCATTCTTTGTAAACCCTAGAAATGGTTGTGCGTGAAAATCCCAGTAACTGAGCAGATTGTGAAATACTCAGACCGGCCCGTCTGGCACCAACAACCATGCCACGCTCAAAATTACTTAAATCACCTTTCTTTCCCATTCTGACATTCAGTTTGGAGTTCAGGAGATTGTCTTGACCAGGACCACACCCCTGAATGCATTGAAGCAACTGCCATGTGATTGGTTGATTAGATAATTGCATTAATGAGAAATTGAACAGGTGTTCCTAATAATCCTTTAGGTGAGTGTATATATATATATATATATACAGTGAGGGAAATAAGTATTTGAACACCCTGCTATTTTGCAAGTTCTCCCACTTGGAAATCATGGAGGGGTCTGAAATTGTCATCGTAGGTGCATGTCCACTGTGACAGACATAATCTAAAAAAAAAAATCCAGAAATCACAATATATGATTTTTTAACTATTTATTTGTATGATACAGCTGCAAATAAGTATTTGAACACCAGTCTATTAGCTAGAATTCTGACCCTCAAAGACCTGTTAGTCTGCCTTTAAAATGTCCACCTCCACTCCATTTATTATCCTAAATTAGATGTTTGCCAATGTATTGCGAGATTTTGGGGAACAACCTCCTTCCCTCAGTTAGAGCATTGAAGATGGGTCGAGGCTGGGTCTTCCAACATGACAATGACCCGAAGCACACAGCCAGGATAACCAAGGAGTGGCTCTGTAAGAAGCATATCAATATCTCCAGACCTAAACCCAATAGAGTATCTTTGGAGGGAGCTCAAACTCCGTGTTTCAAAACAAGTTTTTTAAAACAGATTTACAACATTTATTTGTTTCTCTTGCTTGGCTTTATCCTCGTCTAGTTCCTCTACTTTTTCGTCCTTGCCACAGATGAATCTTAAGAAGGATGTCTCTAGCTATTCTGTATTATGTAGCTACACTGAAAATACAGTTCACGCAGAAATGTCCTCACCGTTTACTCGTCTTTCACCCTCATGCCATCCGAGATGTATATACAACTTTATTTCTTCATATGAACACAGAAAAATAAATAATCTCTGCTAATGAAAACTCATTTGGGTTCCTAAAAATTCAAGCATCAAACATCACATACAGCAATAACTACAGTAATCCATACGACCCCAATGGATGAATCAATGTCTTCTGAAGTGAAACGATAAGTGTTTGTAAGAAAAATAACAATATAAAAAAAAAAAAATTAAACTGTAGACTATAGCTTCCGACCAGCAATTTTCATGTGTTTCATATTAAACGCGCACGAGAACGTCATGAAAGCTTGAAGCTTCTTTACTCATGCACGCACTGGTAACAGCTGATCGGAGGCAAAAAGATTAGTAAATTATGAGAACATTTCTTCGTGTACTTTTTATTTTAATAAATAATAATACAAAATATCAAAAGACATGGGATTCATCTTAAGATCCATCAGTGGAAATTACGGCCAGTTACAGCCGATCAAATCTGTTTTGGATTAAGTTGTTTTTCAAATAAATATTTCCGAGTGATATCAGATTTTGTATGTGTTGTTTATTGTACTTACCCTGTAACGGATAATTACCCCTTAATTAAAAAATACTTACAGTATAAATAATGTGTTAATTTTCCTGATAGTTACCCCTTTATTCCCCCACTATTACATATTGTTCCCTTATACCTAAACATACTTACTTTATAGTTACACTATAATTACAGAAAATTATGCTGTAAATTCTCTTTACTTATGCAGTACTTTCCGGGCTGTAATCTAAAGCATTACCGAAAAGTCCTAGGGGCGAAAATGCCTTGTTGATGCCAGAGATCAGAGGAGAATGGCCAGACTGGTTCGAGCTGATAGAGAGGCAACATTAACTCAAATAACCACTCGTTACAACTGAGGTCTGCAGAAGAGCATCTCTGAACGCACAACACGTCAAACACTGAAGCAGATGAGCTACAGCAGCAGAAGAACACACCGGTACCTCTCCTGTCAGATAAAAACAGCAAACTGAGGCTGCAATTTGCAAGGGCTCACCAAAATTGGACAGTAGAAGATTGGAAAAAACATTGCCTGTCTGATGAGTCTCGATTTCTGCTGCAACACTCAGATGGTAGAGTCAGACTTTGGTGTAAACAACATGAAAGCATGGATCCATAATGCCTTTTATCAATGGTTCAGGTTGCTGGTGGTAGTGTAATGGTGTGGAGGATATTTTCTTGGCACACTTTGTGCCCCTTAATACCAACTGAGCATCATTTAAACGCCACTGCCTACCTGAGTATTGTTGCTGACCACAATATGTCCATCCCTTTATGAACACAGTGTACCCGTTTTCTGATGGCTATTTCCAGCTGGATAAAGTGCCATCTCACAAAGCTTAAATCATCTCAAACTGGTTTCTTGAACATGACAGTGAGTTCACTATACTCAAATGGCCTCCACAGTCACCAGATCTCAATCCAATAGAGCATCTTTGGGATGTGGTGGAATGGGAGATTCACATAATGGATAAGCAGCCGACAAATCTGCAGCAACTGTGATGCTCATGTCAATATGGACCAAAATCTCTCAGGAATGTTTCCAGCACAAAGAAATAAGGCAGTGCTGAAGACAAAATCGGGTCCAACCCGGTACTAGCAAAGTGTACCTAATAGAGTGTCCGAATATCTCATTGATCGTATATGCAGTGCAAGATTCAACATTTAAATATATGCAATATTTTTTTATGTCTACAGTCCGCATTATTCATTGTGACTTAAGTATGAGCATGAGTATAATCATTGAAATGGTTAATATAATCATAACAGCATACTCCATATTTGATTACAGCCCTACACTTGTTTTTCACTTGTTAATGTCTGGCTGTGTATTATCCGGCACTGCACCTTGGAGATAAGTGATGAAGTGTTGAGTTGATGATCACTTAGAGGTTAAGTCATCTCGGATATGCGTTGGCATTTTGACCTCAAATGAGCGGGCTCACGTTAGGATAAGACACTGAATGATTTTATGGACATTGTTCCTGACAACAGAGATTATACTAGAAAGCAAGGTTAAGAGGAGGGTTACTCATTTGTGGACTATTTCTGATGTTGCACAAACTACATGCGTCTCATCCGGTTGTGCACTTTCTTGAATGAGATTTAGTTGAGACTGTGTATCCCTTTTTCCATGACATCACGGTCATGTGAAACGTGTCATTATTCTGGGAATGGTTACCTACACCGCTGCACTATATAATGGTTATTTGAATGCAGGGTTCATTTAGAATCCGAACAACCCTTACAAACTCAAAGATGCCGTTTTGGGATGGAAACTCAGGTGAGTTTTCGTCTCATTTCCCAGCTTATCAAGAAACGTTTCAGTTGTTTATCATTTAGTTTGTCCAAAAAGTTTCTTTAGAAAGAAAAGCAAACATTGAGGTTACGGTGAGGTACTTACAATAAAACTTTGAAAGGTAAAGCTGTTTAATTCCTCACTTTTTTCAAATCATTTTAAGGTTTATGCCGTTGTGTTGTCATGGCGAAAATATGTGTTAATCACATATTTAAAATATGTCTGAAATGGTGAGTATTTTAATGTTTATGGATTAGCCCCATTTCCATTGTACAATGCCTCACTGGAACCCATATTGTTTTCTTTTTTTGAGGAAAGTTTAAAAGATGACATTTACTTTTTGTGTTCCAAGTGTGCCACTGGATATTAGCATTAGAAATTAGTTCCCCTTGTGAACATGATAAATTGTAGTCCTACAGGTGATTCTTTCCGTGTAACATGATTGTGAAGTCATTTTCACTCATGCTTTGTCTATGGTGGTCACAGCCTAATTGTGGTTTGTGACATTAACACAGAAAGAGACAGTGGTACATCAGTATCTAAGCAACAAGAGCCCTCGCTGTATTCCTCATGTCCTGGTGTGACGCTCGTGTTCTGCGTGCATTGATGTGTGTTGAAATCATAGAGTGTTTTCACGTTTAGTGTTTATTTGAAGAGTTGTTTATCAGGGGACCATGAACCCAGGCATCCTTGTCTCAGTTGTGCAGCATTTCTGTCAGAAAAGATCAAACAATGCTGTGTAAATCATTTCTTTTTACAAGGTTCCAGTTTTCTATAAAATTTGCTTTTCTTGTTGCAAATTATTAGTGTCCTAATAATATTTTTTTTCTGTTGCCTTTTCAAATGGGTTTTTAACCCCTTAAGGTATTTTTTAGTTTTTTTTTTGTCTGAGTGACATACAACTTTAAAGACTCATAACTCCAAAACTATAGCAGGGAGAGTCAAATGGTAGGTATCATTTGTTAGCAAACATTTTTATATTTTTTAGAAAATATATACCATTTTTTATTACATTTAGACAACCTAATGCTGAGAAACTGCTGATAAAAAACGAACATATAATTAATTTTTTTAATCATTTTACAAATCTTTCTTATTTAACATTCAGTAACTCAGGAAGGAATTGGACAGCAGAAAAAATCTTTTGGGTGATGTTCCCCTATATGTGCTCTGCATCTGGATCAAATTTTGTGATGATATAAAGTCATGGGCGTCGGAACCATTGTTTGTGGGTGGGACAAGACCCGATCAATGATATTGGACCCACTCACTTTTATCGTCTCTAACATTCAGCACATGTGTGTTTACCTACCCCTAATCGATAAACACTTATTATTAAACACATGTTAGATTTCCACTTTTCTAATATTTTCTTCATTTTTATTGAAAATAAATGCCTTTCCGATCTGATATGTGATGGGAAAAGGGAGAAGATTGAGTTCGGCGAAAGGCGGACTCGAACCGCGGGTCGATTTGTGTCAAAACTAGATGCTGTGTGCCTTACCCCTACACTACTGCTGCTCTCAATGATATGGCGATTTCCTTAATTTTGTCTTTCCGAACTATACGTTTAGCAAGCAAAGCGGTATATTTGTACTTAATGTAACTGGCATCTACGCCATTAAAAAAATTCTGAGGACCCACCCACATTTATTTTGCTTCCGACGCCCATGCATAAAGTAATCAAAAGTTACAGCATTTGGTACACTTCGGGTTAAAACTTGACAGCCTGACATATGAATTAATTGTAAAAATAAAAAAAAAGTGTGTTTTATGTTGGGTATTTTATTTGATACATGTTATGGCTTATATAGTAGGAAAATATGGCGCTCATACTTGAGGAGGAAAACACTTATTTTATTTAGAGGCCCAAAACTGAGCAAAATATTCAATTTGGTGCCATTGATGATATTCATATGGCTATGAAGAATGATGAAGTTCTGATAGCTTTAAATCAATGAGGTCTTTATAACATAATAGCAGAAAACTTACATAAAATGCATGTAAATATTAGTTGTCACTCTATATCTCCCAATATTATGTTTTAGTAAGATGATATTTAAATGCTTGTTACTCACATTTCAACATGGAAATGGATAATGTATGGATAATCAACTTAACCTAAGTTGCTTCAGTCCAGTGTTCATTTTGAAAATATTACTAACAATATAACATTTCTTACAGTAACATAAAAAAAAAAAAGTTGTGTACCACAACCTGAAGGTGGACGCTTTTAAAATAATAATAAAAGTAATTTTACTTGCTAAAGATTAGGAGCCATCAATCAGACAACAGAAGGCATGTAGTAGATTCTGCTCAACGGGGTTTTCAGCAAAGATTTGATAATGGTGGTAATAGAGGCTGTAGAAATTCGCGGTAGCACTTTATTTTACAGTCCTGTTCCCCATGTACATATAGTAATTACAATAACTGGGTAATAACTGTACTAACCCTGAACCTAACCTTAACCCATGTAAGTACACTGTTAGCACACATAAGTGCACGTACTGTAAACTAAAGTGCAACCAAATTTGCATATCAAATTTGATACAGTATAGCCTTTTTAGGGTAATATTGCTGGGATATTGCTTTTTAAAGAGATTGCTTTTTAAATGAAACATACAGTGTGTTCCAAAAGTCTGAGACCACTGGTGTAAATGCTTCTATTTTACATTAAAATTATGTTATATCAGCATAATTTAAGATACATTTTTATTTGAAAAATTGACCTGACCCGTTATAAAAAACATGCGTTGTATCAAATTTGCGTGTCCTAGACATATATTATCTTATTGGTATTTAATTTAATGAATATTATTTAATTAAAGTAATATTCTAATACTTAACATTTCTTATTAGTTTTGTCATTTTATTTTTAAAAAGTTAGTTTAAAATGTTCACAAAAAAAGTTCTGTTTATTTAGGTTTAAATAAGATTCTATTTTTACTGAATGAATAATACTTTGCAAATGAGTAAGAAAGAAGTTATTCTGAGAAGTGAAATAGTGTTTTGTTGCCCCCAGGGTGTGGGAGAGGAGGTACTCCCATCTCCATGGCCTATACTCTGGCCTCGGGCCCCGACGCGGGTCCTGCCATTGCGCCCCAGCATTGCATCACAAAGGTAGAGCTCTCTGTCTGCGGCTCCAACCTGCTGGACCGTGACGTGGCATCCAAGTCTGACCCTTTCTGTGTTCTTTTCCATGATGTGGATGGCAACTGGGTGGAGGTAAGGAGTGATGAAAAGTGTTAATTTTCCACTTTACCTCCACAGATTTGCGGAGTTATTGTGGTTAACCTTTAACAAAATCTGGTGAGACAAAATTGACAAGCGAATATGAAAGAAAAGAAGATGGAATTGGGAGTGTTAGAAGATCTTTGGGGACAAAAAGCACAAGCTGGAAGCATAGAAGCTGAAATAGCTGGCATGTAGGAAGGAAAATCTAATAAAAACAGGAAAATAGGTTGCAGTGCGAGCACACGTGTGCTTGTACAGTCTCTACGGGACCGTGCCCTCGGCGGTCCAGTCACCACAGGCCAGTGCTGCCGGTCGGTAGGGCAAGCCAGATCATGAAATCACTCTTCCACGGTACACTGTAACCATGGAAACACCAGAGGACAAACAAAGGAATGTATTTGTAGTACAAAAACGCATGGTTAAACGCATTTTAGAACATGATGTGTTCAGGAATTTAGAACGCTAATAATAAATGATTAGATTTACATACAGATAAATAACAAATAAAAATGCTGCCCATGTTCTTATGATCTGTACACCAGTATAGTAGTGATCATCCATAATGAAAAATAATCTAATACTTATTACTGTAATATTTAATAATATATGTATACTGTATAAATATAGTTTTGTATATAAAAATATACTGTTGTGCTGTCTTTAATTTGCGCTACCTTGAAGTTATATTTTTATTTTATAATTTTTTATAGTAATGAGAATATATTAAGGGTCAGTAATGGGAAGTACAAATTACAAAATAAAACAAAAACATTACAGATGATTACTAAAAACATTTGCAAAAAAATCTAAGAACTTTTAGAACGCTTTGTTTTAATTGCCATGAAAATAATGTTACAATAATAAAAACAACAACATTATATTTCTAAAAATATGCTTTATTTTTTAATGCATTGATTTTGAAGTGAGATGTGACTTGAGAATATTGGTACATTAATTGACCAACTGATATATTAAGCTATAATAAACTTTTAGCATTTCATTCTCTTTAAAGTTGGCATGAAACGGAAGTTGGGATAGTCTTCTCTTCCCTATTGTTATGTATATAATGTGATACAGAATGTGATTGGATCGTAGTAAGTTGGGAGTTGGTAACTAAATGGAGGCAGAGCTGATTTCCAGTTTGCAGTCAGGCTACGTCTACATTAATCCGTATAGATTTGAGTTTTCGTTTCAAAACGCTCTCCGTAAAACCTCATAAATGCTCACTGAGATGATACAGACATCATAAAGTTATCACACACAATTCTTATGGCAGGATCATTTTATTTAGCAAAAAATCCCACCATTCACTGATGCGTCCAGGTCGCACTCGGTCAACCATTATTATGCTTGGTCTAAAACTCAACTCCACCCGTGTTTTTTCACAGGACAGCAAATGCGAGTACATTTTCTGTCATCCTTGCAGGACTGTGATATGAAGTGTGCAAAGTAACATATTTTAGCAACTGTGTAAAAGTGAATAGCACATAACTGGCACAATTGCGGTATAAACATACATATCTATTGGTACAACATGCCATCTATTGGTACATGTGTCACATGACTAAACATGCCTCATCGTTTTCAAATACCTCCGTCTTCACAGTCCACACTACGACGGTTTTCGTTGACTTAAAACGCCGTCTCAGTGTGGACGGAAGGCCAAAACGGAGAGAAAAAGATGCGTTTTCAAATGAAAACGTATTAGTGTGGACAGATGAGATGCCGTTTCGAGGGGTAGAGGGTGTTTATGTTTTTGATTAAAGATTACAAGTGGACATTCAACATTCACAAAACAATGATGTGCACAGGTAAGTAAAAAATAAGAATAGTCCATTTTGATTTAATGATGACATTTGAGGAGATCCACATATTTGCATTACACCACTGAAAAACATAACGAGTGCATAAAGTTGCACCATAAGTGGGTGACAATTCTGTTAATAACATGTCCTCTATTTGTATGTATTTTCAGCTGGCTCGAACGGAGACGGCCGTGAACAACCTGAATCCAGTATTTGGTGTGAAATTCCAAGTGGATTACCATTTTGAAGAGGTTCAGAAACTCAAGTTTGCCATGTTTGATGAGGACAAGTGCAGCACCCAGCTTTATGAGCACGACTTTCTGGGCGAGTTCACCTGCACATTGGGAGTGGTACGGTAGAACTTTCAAATTTGACCTGCTTCCAGATCAATCTGCTGTATTACATCACGAGATAATCTTAAACTGAGTGTTCTTAGTTATAATAAATTAGCTCTCTGTATCGCCTCTACTTATGCATTTATTGGGCCATCTGTTCTGTTTTAGATTGTGTCAAATAAGAAGCTACATCGACCACTGATTCTGGCTAATGGCAAGCCAGCAGGGAAGGGGGCTATCACAGTAAGACACCACATAACACACCATAACAGACATATGCATTGATAGAGTTTGTACCAGAGCATCATGATATGCTCCTTTTGGTATAGATAACAGCCCAGGAGTTATCAGACAACAGAATAATCACTCTAACCATGTGTGGGAGGAAGCTAGATAAAAAGGTGAGTTAAGAGGTTTTGATAACAATTCAAGCACTTTAAAAAGCACTCAGCGATAGAAGATGATGATGATGATTTTGTTTGTGGCTGTTTTTCAGGACTTTTTCGGTAAATCAGACCCCTATTTAGAATTCCACAAACAAGGGGATGATGGAAAATGGATGATGGTTCACAGAACAGAGGTAAGATGCTAAATAGACTCTATGTTGCTGATACTCTCATTTATATGCAGTTTTGTTCTACAGTTTTATCAGATGTTAAGATAGTGTTTCAGACCGTGTTAATAAAAACCAGGAAAAAAGAATAATAGCCATTTGTGTGTGTGACTCCAGGTCATTAAGAACACTTTGGATCCTGTATGGAAACCTTTCACAGTGCCTCTTATCTCACTTTGTAATGGAGATGTGGACAGAAACATCAAGGTGTGTGGTCTAAATATTAAGTACATATTATGCTATAGCCTTTTGTGTGAAGAGTCCCAGTAGAATTTAGTCTAGTTCATTTAATATAAAAATAAAAACATCATGTTCCCCTCTGTCTTTTTATGTGGATTTTAAATGCAACTTCCAAAACATTATTTGTAGCTTTATTACTTTGTTATTATTGAAAAAGTCATTTGTTTTTGTCAGAAATCACGCATTTACACAAAAGTATGATTTAAAAATAAAAAAACATATTTTTAAGAATGCATTAAATTGCTCAAAAAGTGACAGTAAAGACATTTATAATGCTACAAATAATATGATATATACAAAATTATTAAGCAGCACAACTGTTTTCAACATTAATAATAAACTAATTGAGCATCAAATCAGCATATTACAATGATTTCTGAAGGATCATGTGACACTGAAGACTGGAGTAGTGATGCTGGAAATTCAGTTTTGCCATCACAGGAAAAAAATTACATTTTAAAATATATGTAATAGAAAACTGTTTCACTCTAATTTGGATTAAAAAAATGCAGCCCAAAAGAGACTATCAAAAACTTTAGAACGGTAATGCACATGTGTAATTTATTACACATTATTTATTACATCCAATCACATCGCAGCTTTAGCAGATAATTTGTTACACTAAAAATTGACATTTTTCTGCTGTAATAAAATGTCAAAGCTGCTCTTTTTCATACAACAAAAAAGTATGATTGCTTGCTGTCAAGTTTTTTGCTTGGTTTATTAAAACAATTCATGTCTTATCTCACCTTGATGACCCAGAATGAATTCTACAAAACAGTTTAATAGCCTCCATTCCCATTAACATGTTCATACGTGTCACAACTCGCAATAAATGTGTGATGTCACAGGTGCTGTGCTACGATTACGACAACGACGGAGGCCATGACTTCATCGGCGAGTTTCAGACCACCGCTAACAAGATGAGCGAAGCACAGAACGCAGTGGAGGTGGGCTTGCCTTCAATTATCACTGTAGAGATTCATAATTTCCAGAATGTAGGAACTAAATGCGTGAAGTAAAGCTTGGCTCACATTAATGCCTGCCACTCTTGCGCCAGAATACTATGTGAGTACTAGCTATGCCTCATTATCTGGCATAATGAAGCTGAGAATTAGTGAGTGAGAGAGGGAGAGACAGAGAGAGAAGGAGAAAAGAGGTGGGAGGGAGAAACAGAGAGAGTAACTGGCTCTTTTGAGATGCAAATCGCTCTTATTTTACCGTTGCCTTGTTTACCCGAACAAGCATTGTGTGTTGCTAGTCACACTTAGGCAGAACATGCGTAAATGCTCTCCTGGAGAAAGAGTTAGTGTACTAATTAACATCCTTTCACTGTTTTCAGGTGCTGACATTCTGTTGCACAGCCTTAGCTAAAGGATATGATGTATTTTGTGCCATGTTGTAAAGGAATCGAGCACCCCCAGTGATTGTTACCCCTTGGTGTTCACTTTTTACTCGAATGCTCAGACTAGAATTCACAGATGATGCTGATACTTGTATTATCTTTTCAGAATAGACATTGTTATTTTATGGTAGCCTCTATACAAACACATCTTGATTTAATGTCTCAAATTTACTTAAGAGAGACCTTAAAATAATGTTACCATGGGTTCAAATAAATAAAGCTATGTACATTATATTGCCAAAAGTATTGGGACACCCCTCCAAATCATTGAATTCAGATGTTCCAATCACTTCCATGGCCACAGGTGTATACAATCATGCACCTAGGCATGCAGACGTTCTACAAACATTTGTGAAAGAATGGGTCGCTCTCATGAGCTCAGTGAATGCAAGCGTGGTACTGTGATAGGTTGCCACCAGTACAATAAGTCAATTTGTGAAATTTCTTCACTACTAAATATTCCACGGTCAACTGTTATTGGTATAATAACAAAGTGGAAGCAATTGGGAACAACAGCAACTCAGCCACAAAGTGGTAGGCTAAGTAAAATCACAGAGCGGGGTCAGCACATGCTGAGGCACACAATTGCGCAGAAGTCGCCAACTTTCTTCCAATAGCTACAGACCTCCAAACTTTGTGTGGCCTTCAGATGAGCTCAAGAACAGTGTGTAGAGAGCTTCATGGAATGGGTTTCCATGGCCGAGCAGCTGCATCCAAGCCTTACATCACCAAGTGCAATGCAAAGCGTCGGATGAGGTGGTGTAAAGCACGCCATCATTGGACTCTAGAGCAGTGACTTCTCTGTAGTGATGAATCGCGTTTCTAATCGCGCAATTAATTGTGCAAAGTTTGGTGGGGATTATGGTGTGAGGTTGTTTTTCAGGGGTTGGGCTTGGCCCCTTAGTTCCAGTGAAAGGAACTCTTAATGCTTCCGCATACCAAGATATTTTGGACAATTTCATGCTTCCTGGCCCCTTCCTGTTCCAACATGACTGCCCACCAGTGCACAAAGCAAAGTCCATAAAGACATGGATGAGCGAGTTTGGTGTGCAGGAACTTGACTGCCCTGGCCTGAGTCCTGACCTCAACCCGATAGAACACCTTTGGGATGAATCAGAGCGGCGACTGTGAGCCAGGCCTTCTTATCCAACATCAGTGCTTGACCTCACAAATGCACTTCTAGAAGAATGGTCAAAAATTCCCATAAGCACACTCCTAAACCTTGTGGAAAGCCTTCTCAGAAGAGTTGAAGCTGTTATAGCTGCAAAGGGTGGGCCAATTCCATATTAAACCCTACGGATTAAGAATGGGATGTCATTAAAGTTCATGTGCATGTAAAGGCAGGCGTCCCAAAGCTTTTGGCAATATAGTGTATATATGGTCACATTTTAGATTAGGGTCCAATTATCACTATTAACTATTAACTACGACTTTTGCCTCAATAAACTCCTAATTATTTCCTATTATTAGTTAGTAAGGTGGTTGTTAGGAATGTGGGTAGGATTAAGGGATGTAGAATATGGTCATGCAGAATAAGACATTAATATTCACTAATAAACAGCCAAAATCCTAGTAATATGCATGCTAATAAGCAACCCTAAACTAAAGTGTTACTATATATTCTATTCACAAAAAAATAGAAATGTTTTAAAGTGGACAATAACACTGCTCTCTATTCACAGGTTGAGTTTGAATGCATTAATCCCAAAAAACAGAAGAAAAAGAGCTACAAAAACTCTGGGATCATAATTGTGAAGTCATGCAAGGTAAGGAAATAAAAAAGGGGAAAGAAAATGAACACGTTCGCTGTGCACAGGCAACAAAAAAAGCTTTATTAAATACATTCTGCTTGCACATTAAAGCACCGTCCATGTTCTGGCTTAATTAATTACATTTATATTACAAATAAAAGGTCTTTAATTGTGGCTTTGCTGTAGGGACAAATTAGTTTATTAGGGTTAAATCCTCTTTAAATAACATGTATTAATATCAGCACAAAACACCTGTCACTTCTGCTCCGTCACCGTTTAATCACCTCTACTGAGGGATTCAGGCATTGAAACAGAATATGACTCAGTTGTTCTCATTAAATCTCTATTTGAACTCAACCATTTTAAAACCTTTAGCTTAAGGGAATGTCAAAGGGTGGTTACGTGCTATATGTATGTGATTATAATATGTGTTGCTTCATTGTTTCTTTATTAGATTACGAGAAACTACTCCTTCCTGGACTACATTCTGGGTGGCTGTCAGCTCATGTTTACTGTGAGTATGATAACGTCACCTCTGGAATTGATTTCTTTTTCTTTTTTTCGTCTTTGAGGGGAGGGGGGGTTCATGCATGCAAAATGCAAAAACATCATTTGTATGCAGATGATTTCGAAAAAATATTCTGTCACTGACAAAAAATTCAGCTGAAGACCACAATGGCAGAATGCAATCAAGAAGGTCGTAAAGAGTCAGATTTGAATGGTGGATTAATTTGATGGTTTACACCACCGAAAGAAAATGATGGTTAAAATCAAATTAGTTGAATCCGATACACTAAAAGCCTGTTTCTTTCCATACACTGTCCAGCAGAACAGGCTCTATATATGGTTCCTTTATGTGAGTCAATTGCCTTCACCAGTGTGATTGGTAAGAAATGATACAGAAAGTGAGTGAAATTCACAGGTTGCTATAGTTACAGTGTGCTGCAGTGTAGAGGTTCATGTCTCATTTGAAACTAAAGACAGAGAGAGACGGGGATGTAAAACAGAGGGAGAGAAAGCGAGATAAGCCATGTGAGCCCCTCAACAAAGGAAAGTGATTTCGATATTTTGTTTGGATTTACCATAAAAGGCCTTATCGTACAGATTTCACCGTAGTGCAGTTTCTGTATAAATAAATGTTATTTACATTTCTCTAGCTGTTAAAGGATTAGTTCATCCAAAAAAGAAAATATGGTCAGCATTTTCTTCTCTCATTATATCTTCTGTGAAAAAAACAAAACAAAAACAAAACAAACAGGGAGAAATTTTGAATACCGTTTTCCATACAATTACATTAAACAAGGACTGGTCATTTTGAGCTTCAAAAAGGAAGCCAAAGCATCATAAAAATGGTCCATATGACTATCTTCTGAAACCATAAGATAGTTTTGTTAGCTCACTCAACCCTCAAGTGAGCTGCTAGTCATTTATTTGAACCTGAGAACCAGATCAGTTTGATTCTTGAATGAATCATTCTGGTTTTGTGAACTGAATCAACTGATTCACTGAAAAAAACCTGTCTCAAAAGAATGATTCGTTCATGAATCAGACATCACTAAAGCACCAAAGACAGCATTAAACATTACATTTTATGTTAAAGCTGTGGACAGTATGGACAGTATTTGTGAAGACATTCAAACGTTATCTGTCACAAATTTTTTTAGCGCTTTTCTGCAGATGTGATCTCAGTTCTCAGTTGTTGTGCATTTTCAATGCAGCTGTTTACCAATTGCTGCTCACAGCATCTTTATAAAGGCAGTCGAGCTCAGGGTTCAGCAGTGGGCAAACAGACTCCTGAATGCAGCATTCAGAAGAGATGCTTTCTCTTTATATTGAGGCTTTTAGGATTTTACTCAACGTTGGCCAGAACATTGCAAAATTCTCAAGAGGATAATTGGGGAAGGTCTGCAGGTTATTTAAAAAAAAAAAATTTGAAGTAGAAATTTACTTCAATTTGAAGAATGCTAATTTATTATTAAAAAATAGTGGTGCAGGTATGATGTCACTTTGTAAGCCAATCGACAATTAGAGCATTTGTGAATGTTAGAATAACATTAGAGGAACATCAAAATAACGTTAGAGGAACATTAAAATAATGTTAGAATAACGTTAGGGGAATGTTAAAATAACGTTAGAAAAATGTTAAAATAATGTCATAAGAACGTTCTACAAACCAAAAATACATGACATAAAAAGTTGAATGTATGACATAAACAGTACTAAAATCTATCATAGAGTTAGAATAACGTTCTACAAACTAAAACATACCGACAACACATGACATAAAAAGTCAAAAGTACGGCATAGACAGTACTAAAATCTATCATAGAGTTAGAAAAAGGTGCTATAGTGCTATAGTGGAGGGGAAAGCAAAATATGTGTTCCAAGAGAGTCATTATTGTTTTCATTTGCAAAGAGGGTGAGTAAATGATGACAGAATTTTAAAATACTTTGAAAGGCATATAGTATATTACACGACTCCACATTTATCTATTGCAAGAAAGATGCTCTCGCAAAGAAATGGAAAATATGAAGGTAACAGCTGTAGCAGCCACACCAGAGAAAATATAGTAGACATCACTTTGGTTTATACTCATGTGTTAAACTTCACAGCTCAGTCACCCAGAGGCCATGACAGGCAATGTGAGGACGACTACAATAAAGGGCACCCTCATTCTGTCACCTCCTATTCCCTTCGCCCTATCATTTCAACCCTCTTCCCTTTCCTTTCCTTCATTAATCAGCTTTCAGCCTCGGGGGGAGTGATCATCCAGTGTTTAGGTGTGCTCTAGCAAGTGTGAAGGTTAGACACTGGTCTCTCTGCACTGGTAAATGTGTCTTGTAAGCATGTAGTCAGAGAACATGTCTCCTAGTTCATGACTGCCATAGGACAGAGCTATCAGATCTGCCGGTTCAACCTCCCCGGGTGATAACAACATTGCCTTTAGCTATGATCTTTGATGCCCCACTAACTGAGGGAAAAGCTTATGAAATGCATCGTACTAACAGCTGCTTGTCTTTTTTTATAGACCAGCCCAATTGGCACACATTAGCGTAATACATTGTGGATGTGTGTTTCTCCAGGTTGGCATCGACTTCACAGCGTCCAATGGAAACCCCAGGGAGCCGTCGTCTCTGCATTATATCAACCCAATGGGCAGCAATGAATATCTGTCTGCCATCTGGGCTGTAGGCCAGATCATCCAAGACTATGACACGTATGTTACAGTGCTTTTAATAAAACACACTTTAAAGGTCTACATATGGCCACAGAAGCAGTGTCATTTCTTCTTATTCACATTTTATGTCCACAGGGACAAAATGTTTCCTGCACTTGGATTTGGGGCTCAGCTCCCACCCGACTGGAAGGTGAGAAAATTGTCCGTAACTGTGCGTGCATTTGTGTCGATGTCAATTTACTTTTGCATGTTTATTTTTGTTCATCTCATACTAGTTGCCCTTTTAAATAATCAAATGGAATTGAATGCGAAAGCCTGCTAATGCTTTCGGGAAGTGTGAAATGGAAACAAGAATTTGAAGTGCAAGACAGAGAAGAGGCAGATAAAGAAAATTAATAATACTCACATATCCCAGTGATTACGCAACTGTCATCCCATCTGCGTTGCCATGGCGCTGAAGAGAATACAAGGAAGTCTGGGGGGGGGGGGGATTTCACAAGGAATGAATTGCACCCGCCGATAGCGTCGTTTATATGCACACATTGCGTTTGTTTTAGCACCCCATTCACTGAAAGGAATTATGCAAATGATGCCAAAAGTGCACTTATCTTAGCCACTTGTATATGTCCAGTAATAACATTATTCTCCATCATTTGATGAACAACTGCTGTCAAGATCAATAGAAATGGTACACAAATTGTACACATCTGTAATAAGCCTAATGGACTTAAAACGGAGGCATGTTTGTGCTAAAAATGGTTTAATAAGAAACTATTTATTTAATAGTAAGAAATGTTTTTGAGCATTAAATCAGCATTTTCTGAAGGATCATGGAACACTGAAGACTTTAAAATGAGATTTTAAATAGAAAACCGTTAAAATTTTAATCATATTTACCAACTGTATTTTCGATCAAATAAATGCATTCTGGGTGAGCATTAGAGACTTCTATCATAAATCTTAGTGACTGCAAACTTTTGAACAGTAGTATACACCAATCAGGCATAACATTATGACCTAGTATTGTGTCGGTCCCCCTTTTGCTGCCAAAACAGCCCTGACCCATCGAGTAGTGTTGTAGTCAAGACCACCTAATCCGAGACCAAGACCAATGTGTGTTGAGACCAAGACTTTGAGGGGTTGAGACCAAGACAAGACTAAGGCAGGGCAAGACAGAGAGTCGAGACCAGTACTCCTTAAACTCATAAAGATTCACATTACCGTCTAAGAAATGACTTATTTTTAATCAATAAATATAATTAGAATAAGACACTATATAGAGCTGTTACCAATCAAATGAAATTACCCAATTACATCAATGATGTTAATAAATAAATCAGACGATGCATGCACCGGCAATTTAGTGATATCCCAGCAGTTGTGGTCTTGACTGGTCTTGAAACAAAATCCAGAGTCCTCTAAGTCTGAGACCGAGACAAGATCGAGTACAAATGTGGTCGAGACAGAGACAAGACCAAGACCGGTCTTGAGTACTACAACACTACCATCTAGGCATGGACTCCACTAGACCCCTGTAGACCTCCACTAGACCCCTGCTTGCCCATTTTTCCTGCTTCTATCAACTTTGAGGACAAAATGTTCACTTGCTGCCTAATATATCCCACCCCCTAACAGGTGCCATGATGAAGAGATAATCATTGTTATTCACTTCATCATAATGTTATGGTATATCTGTGTATATCATAAAAATATATTAAAAGTGTCTTTATTGGTCGTTGTTTTTTCCCCCAGCTATTCTTATCGTTTTTCTTTTTCTCTTTGTATTCCAGGTATCCCATGAATTTGCAATCAACTTTAACCCCACAAACCCTTTCTGCTCAGGTGAGGCTCACAAACATTGTATTCTCAAATAATGTATTGTTCATGCCTGTAGAGACAGGATAAAGTTGATGTGTAGAGTTACAATAGCAGCATATATGATGGTGTTTTGTGTGCATGCAGGCGTGGAGGGGATCGTTGAAGCTTATTCCAACTGCCTGCCTCACATCCGCTTCTATGGACCCACCAACTTCTCCCCCATCATCAACCATGTGGCCCGCTTCGCTACCCAGGCCCTCCAGCAGGAAACTGCTGCAGTAAGTGCCTAAAAGTTCAGGAGGAGGATGGTTTTTCTGGAGGGAAATTAGGAAGGGAGACTAGTTGCTAGAAACCATTAATTGCTTAATTTTTTTTTTACATTTTGGAAGTTAATTTAGTTTGTGTATGATAACTTGTACACTGATAAAATTATGGATTTATCAGATATCTCCCGCCATCTGTTGGCTATGGCAGTCTTACATGTGAAGCTGAAGCACTTTGGAAATCCCTCTGGATGAGAGCATCTGCTAAATGTTTTAAATGCAAAAGCAAATGACTTTCTCACGCATTTTGCCTCCTGTTACTGTTTAGCAGTTTAACAGTTAGTGGCCACTCATTAAATGAACAAAAAGGCTTGTCCTCAAGTCACAGACAGATGCGTTTGTGTGTCAGAGCAGTCTCAATTTAAGTCTCAATTTAAAAGCCTCATTAGTCTTTATAAAGCCCATTACTTTTGTCAACTTGGTCTGTAAGACTATGGGGAAAAACTGTAGAGGATCCAAAACCACTTTACATAAATCCATCCACTTAGAGAAGAACAGTATTACTCTGTGTTCCCCCTCAGATGTTGAGTGGAAACTGTGAAACTCCTCGGTTTCTTAGATATGTGCAACATTTGAGCGAGGCACAAGCGAGCAAACTAGAGCTCACGCTCTTCTACGATAGCACAATGTGTCTGTGTTTCATCTGGCAGGGTGTTCCCGCAGCTTTCCACTTGTGAAGTTTTGCTCAATCTGTTAACTTCCTGTTAGCGTGTGCAAAATTTGCTTCACTCTCTACTGTGGCTCTGCAAGTGCCTCTTAGCTCTAGCTGATTCTAAGCTAGCAATTTTGAATTAATTGAATAATCAACTGTAGATTGATTTTTTTTCTTTTAAGTGTTCACATACTTCACAAAATTCACATACTTTAAGCAGCACAGACCCTTTTAAACATTAAACTGACTTTTTGCTTCACTTAAGCTTTTTGCTTTTACTTAAGGAGAAGTACTTATAAAAATGAAAATTCTGTCATCATTTACTCCCCCTCATGTCATCTCAATATTGTAGGACTTTCTTCTGTTTGGAGTACAAAAGGCGAAGTGAAGCTGAATGTACTGGATGTACTGTACTATCATAGAAAAAGAACAAATTTCAAAACACAACCCTTTCCACCTCAGCACTCAAATCTCACATTTTGTTACTGACATGCCAAATTTGAGTAATATGGACTACTTTTATGGTAAGTTTTATGTCCTTTCAGGAGCTTGACAGCCTCTAGTCACCATGCACTTTTATTACACTACCGTTCAAAAAGTTGATAGAAAATGACAGTAAAGAAATGTGTAATGTAACAAAAGATTTATATTTCAAATATGAGGGTATTTATCAAAGAACCCTGAAAAAAAAAAACATTTCACAAAGATATTAAGCAGCCCAACTGTTATTAACATTGATAATAATAATAAGGAATGTTTCTTGTGCACCAAATCACCATATTATAATGGTTTCTGAAGGATCATGTGCCACTGGACTGGAGGAAGTATGCTGAAAGTTTTCCCATCACAGGAATAAATCATATTTTAAAATAAATATGAATACAGAAAATGGTTATTTTAGTTTATAATTCACAATATTAGTGTTTTTACTGTATTTTCAATCAATCAGAATGGGTGAGCATAAGAGATTTCTTTCAAAAACATAAAATAATCTTACAAACCCAAACTTTTTGAACAGTAGTTTAAATAAAAAAAAGAGTATTGTTTACTAGTTTCCAGTAGGGAGTTCAATCATGGAGCCATCTTTAAGTGTCATGGAAATCCCATTTTTATGCATTTGTATTCATAGAGAGGTTGTGTATATGCAGATGAAAAGGAGTCAGTTATCCAGTCTTGCCGGTGTTGTGTGTGTGGGATGGGTGTGCCTGTGTGGTTATTTGCTGTCGTAATAGGCAACAGGACTGATCCTGGCTCAGCAGAGCCTAATTGCTCCATAAAACACTCACAAAATGTGCCTTCGGTTGTTAGTTCAAAGTCTGTTGAGGGGCTTTGAACAGCACAGTGCACACAATTTCTCCTGCTCTTATTATCAGCCCTGTGGAAAACAACCATTAAAATCCATTTTCAATTAGAGCTATTTATAGAAGTTGATTCACCGAACAAATGTTCTCTCTTTTCCCCCAGTTGTTCATGGGTTTTAATGACTAATGAGGCAGCACCCTCAGGTCTGTTCTGTGTACAGGCCAGCAGCAAGGCCAGCTTCAGAGGAGAAGGAAGCGGAGAAATGCTTTTCTGTTGTTGCAAGGGAGCAAGGCTACAAAGAATGCCAGTGCAGTTATAATACCGATGATTGGCATGACACACAGATGTGTTTCAGTAGAGAAATTGATTAGAACATTAGAACAATAAGTTGAAATTAGATTTTATATCAAATAAAACACATATATGTATATGTAAAATATATATATATACTCTGCTTCGCATCATGACCGCATTACCACGTTCATTTTGCATTATTTTTCTAATAATTCCATGGCCCGTCGTCAATTATTCCTTACATATATACACTATAATGCCAAAAGTATTGGGACACCCCTCCAAACCATTGAATCATTCAGGTGATCCAATCACTTCAATGGCCACAGGTGTATAAAATCAAGCACCTAGGCATGCAGACTGCTTCTACAAACATTTGTAAAAGAATGGGTCGCTCTCAGGAGCTCAGTGAATTCAAGTGTGGTACCGTGTTAATAAGTCCTCCTGTCCTTGCCACCGGTTAGTGGTATTTTAACAAAGTGGAAGCACATGCTGAGGCGCACAGTGCGCAGAAGTTGCCAAGTCAATAGCTACAGACCTCCAAACTTCATACGGCCTTCCGATTAGCTCAAGAACAGTGAGTAGAGAGCTTCTTGGAATTTGTTTCCGTGCCCGAGCAGCTGCATCCAAGCCTTACATCACAAAGCTTTGCTTGTAGTGGTGTAAACTTTACACCAGTTTACACCACTACATTTACACTGTAAAGCACGCCGCCAATGGATTCTAGAACAGTGGAGACGTGTTCTCTGGAGTTATGGTGTGGGGTTGTTTTTCAGGGGTGGGGCTTGCCCCCTTAGTTCCAGTGAAAGGAACTCTTAATGCTTCAGCATACCAAGACATTTTGGACAATTTCATGCTCCCAACTTTGTGGGAACAGTTTGGGGATGGCCCCTTCCTGTTTCAACATGACTGCCCACCGGTGCACAAAGCAAGATCCATAAAGACATGGATGAGCGAGTTTGGTGTGGAGGAACTTGACTGCCCTGGCCTGAGTCCTGAGCTCAACCCGATAGAACACCTTTGGGATGAATTAGAGCGGCGACTGCGAACCAGGCCTTCTCATCCATCAGTGCCTGCCCTCACAAATGCAGTTCTAGAAGAATGGTCAAAATGTCCATGAACACACTCCTAAACCTTGTGGAAAGCCTTCCCAGAAGAGTTGAAGCTGTTATAGCTGCAAAGGCTGGGCCAACTCCATATTAAACCCTACGGATTAAGAATAGGATGTCATTAAAGTTCATGTAAAGGCAGGCGTCCCAAAACATTTGGCAATATAGTGTATATATACAAGCATAAATTATACAATATTATACATTATTTTATAAAAAATGTAATTGGCATAAATTATATTATATTGTATAATTTTGCAGCAATGAGAATATAATCATGGTAATCAATACGTTAATAAGTAATATTTACAAAAAAGTCCAAATGCTTCTGAAGAGTTTGAGAAAAAAAATTAACCATCCTAAACAATCCTTCATTGTCTTTCAGCAAAACAATTATTTTTCTAATTTGAATTTGGGGCGAAATAAGACCCAAAGATGTTTTCTTGGGATTCACCCAAAATTATTTTTAATGACTTACAAATGACTGCGCCTCTAAAAACAGCTGCTTACAGGGTTAAAATAAATGAAAATAAAACAAGGAAAGTCAATAAAATATGTCATTTACATAGCACAATTTCTTCTGGTGCTCAATGAAAACATCATGTCAATCAAAACTATAGCCTGGATGAGTGCAGGCAGTTCCTCTGGTGGCGGATCATGAGCCGAGCACAGCATTGAACTCACACTTCTTAACCAAGCGCTTGGCCTGGAAGGAAAACTTAATAGTTAGTTATTATTTAACCTCCGTCAGGAGAGCCTAGAACGCTTTCTATCTCTAATTGCACCCTGTCACCTCTAAAAGATAAAAATGGCTAGTGAGATAGAGAAGAATAGAGTCTTAATGCAGTAGGAGGAGGATAGTGCTGTGGGCTTGCAGCGTCTCTTAAAGCAGAAGGGGTTTTGCGAACTCCTCGAGTGTGCCATTGTCATTATTTGTTTCCACTACAACTAAATGGCCAAGAGGTCACAGGGACATATTTTAGTCCTATTTACGCAGTCATTTGAAGCTGGAGACACTTCCAGAAAAAAGTTTTCAGATCAAGAAATGTGGTTTCATAAGTGCCGCATTATGGGTGTGTAGATTTTGTGTTAGAACACTTGATGTCAATGAAATCAATTTTATGTGTCTGTAAATATTCAATTAAGCGTTGTATGTGTCTCTGCTCTGCGTTAATGAGCCTGTCTGGGAGGACATCAAAAGCCCAGACTTCAGAGGCCACAGCAGGGAGGAAGAGGTCGCTGTCATGCACAGTCCACTGCTGGTGACGCTGGGCAGGGACCGCAAGAAGCCCAGCAGCTAGCAGATACTAACTGTGTTTAAGCCTGTCCAAACAGTGTCTTTGTAAAGGTTAGGGAATCCAAACGAATTAGGATTGTACGCCAACATGTTTCCTGCATTATCTTGAGAGTTTTAGTTTGTTATATGTTGGTTATTTGGGTGGTAAGTGATAAGACAGCTTGTGTGACTTTATGTTCTGAGTGAGTATATTTAGGATGGTTAACACAGTCCTACAGGAAGTGTTGCCCACAGTGTCTCAGCAATACAGTATGGCGGTTAGGGCAGGGGGCACGGTCTCATTCCTTGTTCTGTTACGCATGACTGTACTGCTCATTTGGTCATAATCGACCTAAGGGAAGAGGGCACGGTCTTGGATTACTTCTACTTCTGTTTCAGATGAATGCCCATTGTTCATGTTGCCTTATTCAGTGATCTCTTGCATAATACAAATAACACTACTTTTTTGGAGCATTTATAAGAATATATGAGTGGTTCTTATCTGTGCAAAAATCTCCACCATAATGGTAGTGTGCGCTAGGTACTTGCCTTAGTAAGCACCACTATTATGCCATAGTCTGCATAAGTGATTCAGTTTTTTTTTTTTAGAGAAAGCGAGGGAACACTTTAGCATGGTGTTTCATTATGCATCACTGTTTGGAGGCACTTGACTCAAAGATTAGTTGTCCACAAGTGTGCACTGTGGTGAATACATCTCAGCGCACCACAGTGAAAAAATAAAGAACAATTTCTTGTGCGATATGCCTATTTAGGTCACATCACCAGCTAAATTTAAGGCCAATTAGCTTTTAGATCGGCCTCTAAAGTCCCAGTTCCTGTGTGTAACTTTTGCTGTGGGAGATCCAACTTTCTTCTTTCAGAGTGTGTGTAGTAGGGCTGGACTCCTGGAGGAAGTATTGTGCCTATTATGGCTTGAGAGACGGGCAGCGCTCCATGCTAAGTTTTACTGTCAGTGAAGAGCTGCTGCGGAGAGCAGGAGGAAGGGAAAATGACAGCTTAAATCCCTCCACACATCTACTCCAGCTCCCCTTCTTTCTGCCTGTTTTGTGTGGGGGGAGGGCGGTGAATTTCAGCACATCAACGCATCTTATTTTCCTTCACTCTGTCTTTGTATCTCGAGTAAACTGTCGGATTTGGGGCTAGATGAAATATCTGTCATTAGCAGCTCTTGCTAACTACTGTTGTCCATAATTAAGGGTTAAAGGTTTTTCCAAAACGTTCAATCATTGAGCTTGGGCTTTTCTAGGCGATTATATATACGACTTTCACTGGGCGGATGATAAAAAGGGCAAAAAACGTCAAACCTTTATAGTAAGCATGGACTCCATGTCTAAGGCAGAGAAAATCATATAAATGGCACTTTTTTACTTGGGACGTGGGTTAGTAAACCCCTAAAACACCCTAGCAACTGCATAGAACTAGCAACCTCCCAGAACACCTTAGTAATTCGCTAGCAACCACCTAGAACAGCTTAGCAACTACCCAAAATGCCTTAGCAACCACATTGCAACATTCTAGCAACTATCCCAAAAATCTTCTAGCCAGAGAACCATCATGGACTCCATGTCTATGGCCTTGAAAATCATAGAAATGTCTCTTTTGAATTGGAGCTTAAGTAAAGCACTCAGAACACTTTAGCAATCTGAACACCCTAGCAACAGCATAGGAAATACCTCAAATACCTTAGCAACCGCATAGCAACCCACTAGCAACTACCCCCAAAACCAATGCTCTTGCAACCACACAGCCACCAGGGTAGTGTGTACTCCATATCTAGGGCCAAGAAAATCATAGAAAAGTACATTTTGACATGTGTAAGTAAACCCACAAAACACCCTAGCCACTGCATAGCAACACCCTAGCAAAACCTAAGCAAAGTCCTAGCAACCTCCCAGAGCTTCTGTGCTGCCGCTGTCCGCACTAGCCTAGACTACTTGTGCGTGTGGTGTGAATCAGCTAAACTTCACAGAGGTCAAATCAGCAGATCAAAACTTCCGCGATCGTATTGTTCCTTCAAATAACAAGTCAAGAGAGTGAACAATGTAGCCTGGTCCTACCAGACTCTTGTACATTTAATTTGTACATAGAGTCTGGCCACTCTCCATTGACAAGCATTAACTTCCTTGAAGGTGGGTACTCTGTTAAAGTTTAAAACTATTGGATCTGCCCAGAGCCATTCTGGATCTGCCATAACCAATCGCTAACGTATGTCATCTCAAACTAGCGCACAACATCAACGTCATCATTCTCAACCACTCCCTCTGTTCACTGATTGGTCGCTGATTAAAATTTGACCGGAGAAAACCAGAGAATATACCGCAATCCCAGACGGAGTACTGAAGGAAAATGAAAATTGAGCGGAAGTACGTAGGAGGGCGGAGCCAGGCTATGAACAATGCACATCAATAAAGGAATTTTATTTCACTATTTAAGATAGCCCGTCGGGCAGGGTGGTGATGCATTTTGGTAGCCCGACTAGAAAACACATTAGCCCCGGGACGTCGGGCTAGCAATTTTGCAAGCCCTGAACACACTAGCAACTAACCCAAATGCTTAAGCAACTGCATAGCAACACCCTAGAAACTACCCCAAACAAACTAACCAGTGCACTAGCATTGTGAATCCTATATCTAGGGCTTAAAAAACCATAGAGAAGGCTCTTTTGACTTGGGACTTTGGGTTGGTAAACCCACAAAAAGCCCTAGCAAATGCATAGCAATGCCCTAGCAACCACCCAGCACACCTTAGCGATGCCATAGCAACCACCTAGAACAGCATAGCAACTACCACAAATGCCTCAATACTCTCTCTAGCAACCACCCAGAGCACCCTATCATTGTGTCGCCGGGTTCTGCATGGGCAAACCCAACAGTTTTCTCAGAAAATGTAATAATAAATTGCATTTACAGTATCTGAGCCTCTGCTTTTGAACGGTTTAATTTAACAAGATGACTCACAAAATTTGGTGCATGTGCTATTTAAGAGAACAGCACTGTAATTGAGAGAGGATGTGAGCATGTGACCTTCTACAGGCTCCTTTTATAGTGTCAATTTCTTCTTTTGCAGCAATACTTCACACTACTGATTATTACTGACGGAGTGATCAGCGACATGGACGAAACACGTCATGCTATAGTGCAAGCCGCCAAGCTTCCCATGTCCATCATTATCATCGGGGTGGGCAATGCCGACTTCACCGCCATGGAGTTTCTGGATGGAGACAGCAGCGCACTGCGATCCTACACAGGAGAGGAGGCGGTCCGAGACATCGTGCAGTTTGTCCCATTCAGGGACTTTCGCAACGTGAGTGTGATTTCTTCTCTAGCTTGATCTCTTGATTCTACACTAGTTGAGTTATATAAGGGTATTGTCACTGGGTACATGACGCATGCAATGCTTTAAAAATTGTTATCTCAATGCCGGGTCAAAAAGTCTTTATCGAGCAGTAGCATTAAACTCTCAATATTATGCAGATGAACTGACCCAGAGGCTTTAGCTTACGCATATAGTCAATATTTCTGTTGCCACAGACCTCTGGATAGTTTCTTGTTGTTCTGAAGTGAATCCAATCCTGGATCACGTATGTAAACAGAATCTTACGTAGGCGTGCGAGTAGGTGGTCTGTGGGCCATGTGATTTCCTCAACAGCAGGAGGGAATGGGCAGCACTGCCTCATTTGGGCTCCATTCAGAGGAAATTAAAAATTAATTTAGCTTAGAGAGAATATGGAAGGAAACGGTGCCAACATTCACCGCCACACAACCGAACGTGTCTGCCATTTCTTCGTTTTCATTACATGGAAGTGGATTTAACAATCTAACAAGTGCCCACTGCCAGCGTGTGCTTAAATATGCATCCTCAATGATGTCGTTGCGTGTGTTTGTTGTTCTCGCAGGCTCCGAAGGAAACTTTAGCCAAATCCGTATTGGCAGAGCTGCCGCAACAGGTCACACAGTATTTCAAACAGAGGAACCTGTCGCCTAGCAACACAATGCCGGAATAAGAGCTGGAGGCCTGAAGTTCACACTGCATGTTGCCAAAACCTGCTAACTGTTTACAAACCCCCCTTGACCAATTCAATGGACAAAGTGCATGTTTTTTCTGTACATAAGTGTTTTTAGTAAATGTTTTTATTTATTGGTTTATATATATAAATATATATATATATATGTATGACAAATTATCGATTTAAATGCAACTGCCATTTGTGTGTCTACAAAATATGTAACAGTGTTTGGCTGAATGTAACTTTATACTACCGTTTTCTGTGTTTGAAAGCTACAGAGTACCTTTTATGTGGTGATTTGTACTAAGTGATAAGCGTATGGTGCCATGGTCAAGGTGGTGTTGTTGATTTTGTACAGTTTTATCAGTTGTTTATGTTCCACTCAGGTCAATAAATTTCATTTGGGAAAATAATGACTGGTGCACACATCACATGATGCACAAACGCTTTGATTCGGGAACTGAGACTTTAGATGGGATTAGAGCTTCAGTTGTGAAAATGCTAGTGAGTAACAACAACACCTTCAAGTAACACTTGAAGAACACTCTGCATTGACCACTTTGAACAATTCTAAATCTAAATTGACCACATTTACTTAAAGGGATAGTTCACCCAAAAATGAAAATTCTGTCATTAATTACTCACCCTCATGTAGTTCCAAATCTTCGGAACACAAATTAAGGTATTTTTTTATGAAATCTGAGAGCTTTCTATCCCTCCATTGACAGCCTACGCAACTACCACTTTCAAGGCCCAGAAAGGTAGTAAAGACATCATAAAAGTAATCCATGTGACGCCGGTGGTTTAACATAAAAACATTTGCGTCACTTTAAAATATAAAGTATGTGCGGCTTGCGCATATGATCCACTCTGTGCTATCGTGTCTCTGGACCGGAGCAGACTCTGTGTGCGCTGCGGCGGGTCGCTAGACTGGGTAAACCCAGCCTGATCTGCCTGCGATTTGAGTCCAGTCTGGAAACCTGTACATTCATTTCTGCTTCTGTTAGACTTTTGTGGGAACCAATCACAGACTGGCTTATCCACCTGGCGAGCTATTGTCAAGTTTAACACGATGACGGATAGAGAAGCGATGGGTCGTTGCCCATTGATCACACCTTTTGTGGTCTGATTGGTTGACGGAGTATCCAATTGCGTACAGAATCGCCTCTTGTGCAATAGAAAATACATAGCAGGCTCCCCAGACCAATGTTCAATCTTAAATTAAACACACCATTGGCAGGGCTCAATCCGAGGGACGGGATAAACGGTTGTCTTTCCAATTCCCTCTGCATGCAATACAACCAACCAGAGCAACCAAGAAGGTGAAGCGGAGCTAGTTGATAGATTAAACTTCTCAACACACATCTTCCTTTTATAAGAATGACTTCAGTGCCGTTCTTTGTTCTTTTCTCAAAGAAAAGCTTAACTCCAAGTCTTCCAGAGTTGAGGCCAAAGCCGATTTGAAAGACCGCTGTTCGCCAGCTTCTTTGTTTACAAGTAGCACACGGAACCACCGCAACTCTGTCGTCATTATGTTAAGCCTGCCCACCGACTCTATACACGATGTGATTGGCCTGACCAGAGTTTTGGTTTTTCACAGCTTCGGCATCTATTAATAATGTAGGGGGCGGGGCTTCAGGTTCTATGGAGCATTTGATTGGACAGAAAATCTGAGGAAAAGATGAAGTGCAGCGTGATTCACCTAAATTGATCCATATAGAGTGGTGCAGGAATGACATCACTTTGTAGGCCAAAACGTGGAAGCGAGTTAGCATTTTAGCACTTCTGGTTCAATCGTCCAGAAATCAATGTTTTTTTTTAATGGGGTTTTGGTTAAATGGCTAAAATAAGGTCTGTGGCGAACACACACACTTTCACGTTTTACGTCTTTCACGTTTTATTTTCACTTTCAAGACACTTTCACGTTTTATTCTACGACATAAAATACATCAGTATTACCCCACTCATGATTTTTTTAAGCTGTTACGTGTCTTGAAAAAGGCGGTTGCTAACAAGTGGCTAAATGGGACTACAGAGGATGTCGAGGAGATTAAACGCCATCACGCCGAACAGGTAAATTCAGCCTTTTACAGCCTCATTATGCTCTTATAAACTATTCTAACTCAAACGTTCTGGGAAAATGTTTTGAGATAAAAACTGAAAGAGTTTAGCTTTCAGCTAGAGCTTAGTGATGGTGACGTTGAAATCGCAGGACCGTGGTGTAGTCCGTTTATAGCCTACCTTTAGCTTTTTACTTCTGGCGACTTTAGACTTTAAAATTCATAAAAGTTCTGTTCATCTGTGATGATTATCTTGATGGACAGAACGTGCAAAAATCACAAAATGTTGTTGATCAGAGTTTTTTTTTATTTTTTAGCAATAATCCAAAAGCCTATGGGAAAATACAATATATATATATTTTTTTTTGAGGGAACCAGTGTGATGCTAACTGCCGGTTGGCCTACGAAGTGACGTCATACCTGTACCACTCTATTGGCATAAGTGAGAGACTGTAAGTTTTGAATGATTAAATCTTCTAAATAGAAATTTGTCATTGTTTTCGAGTACACTAGCTTATAGACTACAGTAAGGCTAACATATTCATACTAAAAGCCAAAAAAAACTGAAAATACTGAGGGACTGTACTCTAGTAAAGTGCAGATGTAGGCTAAGCAACGGCTCGACCATAGAAGTCTACAGTAAGACATTTAAGATTATTTACAAGTCATCACTTTTACCAATAATTGAAATAAAATGTAAAAAAATATTTTGCTAAGAATAATTTCTATGAATCTATACATTAAGCCTTTACATTTAATGCATTACTATTTTAACATCTTATTTATGTCCCGTGCATAGTGAAACCAGAATTTATATGTAGATGTCACTTGGCAGCATGAAAAAAAACTTTATTCAATGGATTATGTAGCCTCGAAAGTGAGCCTTCCTTATGATCTAAAACGCTGTCACTTTGTCAGTTCATCGCAATCTCAAAAAGTCTAATTTTAATAAATGAAGCAGCCAACAATGCACAATAAATCTCTTGCATCGAGTCTACACTTGTTAATGAGAGGTTTCGCGAGCATGGATAACTCAGCACTGAATAAAAACTCGAGTTTTGATTCTCACTAACACCTCTGATTGGCCATTGCATTTAAGAGATCAACAACTATGTTTGTATGTTTGTCTACATTGCTTACTGCTGGAAAAACATGTTGTAAAAAGATACATTTGACTGGAGCTTTTGCAAAATCTGTTTCGCCAATATATTATTATAGTATCAACTGAGGGTGCTCTTGCTTGCGTTTGAGGGTGCTCTAGAACCACCGGGCCTTGAAAGTGGTAGTTGTGTAGGCTGTCAATGGAGGGACAGAAAGCTCTCAGATTTCATTAAAAAGATTACAGGTTTGGAATTACATGAGGGCGAGTAAACGACAGAATTTTCATGTTTGGGTGAACTAACTTTTAACATTTTCCTGGTCTTATTGTAATATTTGCATGTTCCTGGTCTTATTGCATGCATGTTATTTCAAAGATGAAAAATGTATGTATGTCTTTATAATCTTTCATTAACTCCATCCCTAAAACAACTATTTTAGCTGCTGCCAAGGCCGCCTGTGCAGGAAAATAAAAGGACAGTTCACCCAAAAATAAAAATTCTGTCATCATTTACAACATTGCCAATGTCATTCCAAACAAATGTGGTTAGTTCTCACACATCAAACAAGCACAGTTGAGCATCCGTGTTTACCATATTTGATCAATTCTATGCATGTGCATTGCTCATTGTTTAGAAGCGTAAATGAAATTGTTCATCATATAAAGCATTCGTGTCTCTTCATAGGACTTGTGCTTGATTCATATTGATTAGTTTTACATCTTTATGAACTTTTTGAAGAAGCAAGACAATTTTGGTTGCAAGGACTTTTCAATGAGAGAATAATACAAATGTATTTAGTGTTACGAAGATGAATGAAAGTCTGATAGGTTTGGAATGAAATCTATGAGTAACTGATAACAGATTTTTGGGTGATCTATCCCTTTAAACAATAGCCAAATACTGTAGCTATTTAGGCATTGTTTTTAAATAGTGGTTATCGCAGCCGTTTTACGATCTTAGTTGACAGTAGTTAAAGGGTTAGTTCATCCAAAAATGAAAATAATGTAATGTATTACTCACGTCATGCCGTTCCACACCCATAAAACCTTCGTTAATCTTCGGAATGCAAATTAAGATATTTTAGTTGGCTAAATGAGGCCTGCATAGCCAGCAGTGACGTTTCCTCTCTCAATATCCATTAATGTACTGTACGATAATATTTTTGGTGCGCCCAAAAAAACCCCAAATAACTAATATAGTGAAGGCTGATTTCAAAATACTGCTTCATGAAGCTTCGGAGCGTTGAATCGAATCAGCTTCAGCGATTTGGAGCGCCAAAATGTCACGTGATTTCAGCAGTTAGTTTGGCGGTTCGACACGCTCCGAGCCTTCATGAAGCAGTGTTTTGAAATCACAAAAAAAAAATGTATTTAGTTTTCTTGGCGCACCAAAAATATTCTTGTCGCTTTATAATATTAATATTGAACCACTGTACTCACATGAAATGTTTTTAGTACATTAATGGATCTTGAGAGAGGAAATTGCTGGCTATGGAGGCCTCACTGAGCCATCGGATTTCAACAAAAATATCTTAATTTGTGTTCTGAAGATCAGTGGAGGTAGCCTGGATGCCAGCCGAACTTAGCCCCGCCCACAACATTTTAACTCGGGCAGTTCGGTCTGGACTTGATCCGTAGAGAAGTAATTATGCCCGAACAGAAACTGTTCGGACCAATGAAATTGTCAGAGCGGGCTTTAGACGATGATGGACAGGGGTCTCCGGGAACAAAAAGGCATTTGGGCAAAATATGTGTTATTTTGGCACGTCTGCCTGCTAAAATTCGCATTCCTGGGACTGTATATCACATAATTGGGGTCGTTTCAACCCGCGGACTTGGCAACAGTGCAGTTGAGTTCTGTTGACATTTGACAAGTGACAACTGACTTTATGCGTCGCTCCGTTGCTCTGATTGGTTGTAGGTCTATCCAATTGATGTCTTTCCTGGTTCGGTTGAAACACACCCCATAATCACAGCCCAACGGAGCAGTATCAGACTCATATTCTGACTAGAATTGAGTATGACAACGTCAGGCTACAACGGAGCAGTGAGTATGACAACGTCAGGCTACAACGGAGCAGTATCAGACTCAAATTCTGACTAGAATTGAGTATGACAACGTCAGGCTAGAGTGGAGGTCTTACGGGTGTGGAACGGCATGAGTAAAAAAATGACATTATTTTCATTTTTGGGTGAACTAACCCTTTAACATCAATATTAAAAAAAGGTTACTTTTACTTAAGTAATAATTGAAAGACTGAAATGCTTCTGGGGTGAAATTAACCTTCACCCTCAAAAAGCCTCCACAAAAGTGTCTCACAGCATTTCAAGAGGGGAGCAATTCTCCACAATTAACTACAAGTCTGGTTCCATTCTCATATGGAAATTTTTCCCAATCCATTCATTTTTCCTCACTGAATATTCAGTTTCACTCAGAAACTCATTACAGAACTAAAATGGGTTGTGAATGCGGTTTCATGTTGGTAAGAAATAAAAAAAGAGAGAAAAAAGCCCAAAAAACATGAGAAACACCTTTATTTTCCATTCTGTCATCACTGGTTATTTTCCAGTGAACAGTCACAAACAGTTTCATGTCCTTATAGGGCACAGTTCATGAAAATTCCAGCATTCTTAGCATTGCAGCATTTTGTCTTTAAAAAAAAAAAAGAAACATCAAATAAATGTAAAATTCAACCAAGACTTTTAAATATCTTTAAACAAGCCCATAATATGTCTGCATTGTCCTGTGATGGTCAGGGATTTGGACTAAATGTTTCATGTCTTCTTGATCCACAGCTGTCAGTCAGTCAGTCAGTGTCCCCTTGGCCACTAGAGCTCTGCAGAAACCGCAAGGGTGGGTAGATGGGAAGGTGCGTCACCAGGTTAAGCTGCCAGGGGTTTAAACTGTATGGAACGTAATATGAGGAGGATGGGGGAAGTGTCATGTTTTGAAAAGCACAAGACATCAACAACCACAATAGTAGTTAACATTACAGCCTTTAATAAACGTCAAGCAAGTAACCAAACAGCCTTATCCGAAACTGAAACACTGAAATAACGGATACCTAGAGCTAAATCGTTTTAGGTATTGATCTGTGCTCCGCGCCGCTGAGAAGGCGAGGGGGCGGCACCCAAGCCTTGGGCAGCACAGGTGAGGGAGAAAGTGATAGTGAGTGAGTGTGATCTGTCAGTATGTTTATCTGAAGAGCCTGTGGCGCTTTATGGGAGAGCCAATCTCATCCACGATACCTTCGCTGTCGCTGCTGGACTCAGAGTCGCTGCTGCCTGAGTAAGCGCCGAGCCCTGGCAGGATGCCCACGCATACAGCGGCGGAGGGCAGGTGGAGAACGCCCGAGCGAGTCACGTCCGTGCCAGGGGATTTGGGCTCGACCGCCTCCTGCTCTGAGAACACAAAACAATACACGCACATAGAGCGCACGCAGTCTCTGATGCTTTTGACATCTAACGTGGCAGGTTAATATGGAACGGTGAATCGATATGATATTTCTCTTGATTTCTAGCAGTAAATATTACAAAACGTTTACAATTTGCCTTAAAGAAATATTCCAGGTAAAATATTACACCATTTTGTCCACATTTTCTGTGAAAACTATGATACATATTTTTCCCCCAAGGATTCTTTAATAAATAGAATTTTCAAAAAAATATAGAATATATATATTTTTTTGTAACAATGTACAAGTCTTTACTGTTGCTTTTAATCAATTTAATGCATCCTTTCTTAAAAACTGAACCCAACTACTGTTCAGTTCAGTGCCCCCCCCCCCCACCCCTCCCAAATTATTTTCTGCCATAAAAGACAGCATTGTCTTTTTAAGTTATGTTATTAAACTGCTAAAAAACTTTTTTTTACAAAACACTGGAATTTTCATGAACACTTCCCTACCTTTTTTTAATCAACTATAATGTTCTGGTAATTGTTTTTAAAGCAATTAAAACAGTATGCCACATAATTACAGATCTAAAAATGATCTGAAAATCACTTTACATAATGACATTATGTGAAGGCAGCATTACACTACATTGCTTACCTGTCTGACTGCCATTGCCAGAGACCGTCTCCTCTGCTTTCTGCTTTTTACTCCCTTCTGAGGACTGAGATGAGCTGTACAAAGACAAAAATGAATCGTAAAGATTATGCATGCAGTCTCGGATTTCTACAGGTATAAAATACATTAATGCCCAGTTTCACAGACAAGGCTTAGTATAGTCCCAGACTAAAATGCATGCTTGAGCTGCTTTAACTGAAAGCAACTTGCAATATGTCAGTGTCATTGTTTTGTCTCAAGATCACCCTACACCTGTAATGTTTTTTTTCTAAGGCACGTTTATAAAAGCTACTTAAAGTTCACCCAAAAATAAAAAAAACCTTTCATTAATTACTCACCCTCGTCATTCCAAACCCGTAAGGCTTTCGTTAATCTTCAGAAGGAAAAAATGAAGGGTTTTTTTTATGAAATCTGAGAGCTTTCTGCCCCTCCATAGACAGCTATGCAACTGACACTTTGGTGCTTCAAAAAGTAGGAAGAGATTGTAAAACTAATCTGTCTCTATATGAATCGAGCGGTTCAGTCCAAATTTTCTGAAGAGACCAGATCGCTTAATATGATGAACAGATTGAATTTAGGCTTTTATTCACATAAACATTCATTGATTCACACATCAGGTAAATGGAATCTCAAGCATGTTCGCTTGATGTGCGAGAACCAATGAGGTTCATTTTCGTGTTACGCAGTATGTTTAAGCTTCCTCATGAACCAATGAAGTTAATTCTCATGTTACACAGTACGTTTGAGCTTCTACAAGAACCAATGAGGTTCATTCTCATGTTACACAGTACGTTTGAGCTTCTACAAGAACCAATGAGGTTCATTCTCGTGTTGCGCAGTACGTTTGAGCTTCTACAAGAACCAATGAGGTTCATTTTCGTGTTACGCAGTATGTTTGAGCTTCCTCATGAACCAATGAAGTTAATTCTCATGTTACACAGTACGTTTGAGCTTCTACAAGAACCAATGAGGTTCATTCTCGTGTTGCGCAGTACGTTTGAGCTTCTGCAAGAACCAATGAGGTTCATTCTCGTGTTGCGCAGTACATTTGAGCTTCTACAAGAACCAATGAGGTTCATTCTTGTGTTGCGCAGTACGTTTGAGCTTCTGCAAGAACCAATGAGGTTCATTCTCGTGTTGCGCAGTACGTTTGAGCTTCTACAAGAACCAATGAGGTTCATTCTCGTGTTGCGCAGTACGTTTGAGCTTCTGCAAGAACCAATGAGGTTCATTCTCGTGTTGCGCAGTACGTTTGAGCTTCTGCAAGAACCAATGAGGTTCATTCTCGTGTTGCGCAGTACGTTTGAGCTTCTGCAAGAACCAATGAGGTTCATTCTCGTGTTGCGCAGTACGTTTGAGCTTCCTCAATAACCAGTGAGGTTAATTCCAATGTTACACAGTACGTTTCAGCTTCTGCAAGAACCAATGAGGTTCATTCTCATGTTACACAGTACGTTTGAACTTCTGCAAGAACCAATGAGGTTCATTCTCGTGTTGCGCAGCACGTTTGAGCTTCCTCAATAACCAATGAGGTTGATTCTCATGTTACGCAGTACGTTTGAGCTTCTGCAAGAACCAATGAGGTTCATTCTCGTGTTGCGCAGTACGTTTCAGCTTCTGCAAGAACCAATGAGGTTCATTCTCATGTTACACAGTATGTTTGAGCTTTCTCAAGAACCAATGAGGTTAATTCTCGTGTTGCGCAGCACGTTTGAGCTTCTGCAAGAACCAATGAGGTTCCTTCTCATGTTACACAGTATGTTTCAGCTTCCTCGAGAACCAATGAGGTTCAATCTCGTGTTGCGCAGTACGTTTGAGCTTCTGCAAGAACCAATGAGGTTAATTCTTGTGTTGCACAGCACGTTTGAGCTTCTGCAAGAACCAATGAGGTTAATTCTCATGTTACGCAGCACGTTTGAGCTTCCTCAAGAACCAATGTGGTTCATTCTTGTGTTGCGCAGCACGTTTGAGCTTCTGCAAGAACCAATGACGTTCATTCTCATGTTACACAGTACGTTTCAGCTTCTGCAAGAACCAATGAGGTTAATTCCCATGTTACACAGTACGTTTCAGCTTCTGCAAGAACCAATGAGGTTCATTCTCGTATTGCGCAGTACGTTTGAGCTTCTGCAAGAACCAATGAGGTTCATTCTCATGTTACACAGTACGTTTGAGCTTCTGCAAGAACCAATGAGGTTCATTCTCATGTTACACAGTACGTTTGAACTTCTGCAAGAACCAATGAGGTTCATTCTCGTGTTGCGCAGCACGTTTGAGCTTCCTCAATAACCAATGAGGTTGATTCTCATGTTACGCAGTACGTTTGAGCTTCTGCAAGAACCAATGAGGTTCATTCTCGTGTTGCGCAGTACGTTTCAGCTTCTGCAAGAACCAATGAGGTTAATTCTCATGTTACACAGTATGTTTGAGCTTTCTCAAGAACCAATGAGGTTCCTTCTCATGTTACACAGTATGTTTCAGCTTCCTCGAGAACCAGTGAGGTTAATTCTCGTGTTGCGCAGCACGTTTCAGCTTCCTCGAGAACCAATGAGGTTCAATCTCGTGTTGCGCAGTACGTTTGAGCTTCTGCAAGAACCAATGAGGTTAATTCTCATGTTACGCAGCACGTTTGAGCTTCCTCAAGAACCAATGAGGTTAATTCTTGTGTTGCACAGCACGTTTGAGCTTCTGCAAGAACCAATGAGGTTCATTCTCGTGTTGCGCAGTACGTTTCAGCTTCTGCAAGAACCAATGAGGTTCATTCTCGTGTTGCGCAGTACGTTTCAGCTTCTGCAAGAACCAATGAGGTTAATTCTCATGTTACACAGTATGTTTGAGCTTTCTCAAGAACCAATGAGGTTCCTTCTCATGTTACACAGTATGTTTCAGCTTCCTCGAGAACCAGTGAGGTTAATTCTCGTGTTGCGCAGCACGTTTCAGCTTCCTCGAGAACCAATGAGGTTCAATCTCGTGTTGCGCAGTACGTTTGAGCTTCTGCAAGAACCAATGAGGTTAATTCTCATGTTACGCAGCACGTTTGAGCTTCCTCAAGAACCAATGTGGTTCATTCTTGTGTTGCGCAGCACGTTTCAGCTTCCTCGAGAACCAATGAGGTTCATTCTCGTGTTGCGCAGCAAGTTTCAGCTTCCTCGAGAACCAATGAGGTTCATTCTTGTGTTGCGCAGTACGTTTGAGCTTCTGCAAGAACCAATGAGGTTAATTCTTGTGTTGCGCAGCACGTTTCAGCTTCCTCGAGAACCAATGAGGTTCATTCTCGTGTTGCGCAGTACGTTTGAGCTTCTGGAAGAACCAATGAGGTTCATTCTCGTGTTGCGCAGCACGTTTCAGCTTCCTCGAGAACCAATGAGGTTCATTCTTGTGTTGCGCAGTACGTTTCAGCTTCCTCGAGAACCAATGAGGTTAATTCTTGTGTTGCGCAGCAAGTTTCAGCTTCCTCGAGAACCAATGAGGTTCATTCTTGTGTTGCGCAGCACGTTTCAGCTTCCTCGAGAACCAATGAGGTTAATTCTTGTGTTGCGCAGCACGTTTCAGCTTCCTCGAGAACCAATGAGGTTCATTCTTGTGTTGCGCAGTACGTTTCAGCTTCCTCGAGAACCAATGAGGTTCATTCTTGTGTTGTGCAGCACGTTTCAGCTTCCTCGAGAACCAATGAGGTTCAATCTCGTGTTGCGCAGTACGTTTGAGCTTCTGCAAGAACCAATGAGGTTAATTCTTGTGTTGCGCAGCACGTTTGAGCTTCTGCAAGAACCAATGAGGTTCATTCTCATGTTATGCAGCACGTTTGAGCTTCCTCAAGAACCAATGAGGTTCATTCTCATGTTACGCAGTACGTTTGAGCTACCGCAAGAGATTTGTTCTCCATGTCCAGCAGGTTTGGTTGAGTTTCTGTTTAAGTTTGCTGATCAATGTTTATATGTGAATAAAGCACTAAATTCAATCTGTTCATCATATAAAGCGATCATGTCTCTTCAGAAAATGTGGACTAAACTGCTCAATTAATAGGGTTAGTTTTACAATCTCTTTATGAATTGTTTGAAGTGTCAAAGTGTCAGTTTCGTAGCTGTCAATGGAGGGATAGAAAGCTCTCAGATTTCATCAAAGAAATCTTCATTTGTGTTCCAAAGATGAAAGAATTTTCATCTTTGCGTGAACTTTTTCTTTAAAGGGGCACTTCAGCACTGGGAAGATGAATGTGTATTTAAACTGTGTCATTTATGTAGTAGAAATGTGAAATTATTTTTGGAATTTGGTGCCTTCTAGACTGAGAAAAGACAGAACATTTATTTTTGTCTCATGTGGATGAAAGACAACTCTCAGAATGCAATTGCTTCGCTGCCCTACGAGGCCACTCCCAAAGCCACGGCTATTGGTTATAACTTGCCCACCGCGGCACCGCCCCCAACGTTGTTTTGATATTCATAGTAATACAATAATTTAGTTCAGTTAGAGAATAGTCACTACAATTAAAAACCGAACGTGTCTTTTCAATAAAGTGAGTGAGCCGAACGAAAGATCACGAGAGAGAAGAGCTGAGCAGAGCTGAGGTAAGCGTGGCAGTCATTCTCGGTGCGTGTCCAGTCTGGCGCGTTATCAGATCGCATGTGGAAGCTAAACTTTCATAGGAATTCATTGAAAAGTTGAAACACTCACTTTGCTTCGTACTGCTCCGTTACGAATGCCCAAGCTGAGCGGCAGCAGGCGTGCGCATTTACATTCTGTGAGTGAGATCCCTCCCCTGTGGGCGGGTTGAAAACTAGCTCCTTGTGGAACTAGCTCCTGTAGTCTCTAGGCTCTGGCCAAAAATCCTCTGATGAGGCAAAATGACGATATTTGAGTCATCGGAGGATTTTTCCCAGAAATAAAATGCATAATTATCTCGTCTCACGGGGATATGAGGGGGGAAAGTACCATAATTTGAATATACTACCGGGTTTCTACTGATACAAAGCTTAATGCTAAATCGCTGAAGTTACCCTTTAAATGTCCTAATTTAACTACGGCCTAATCCTGGCTTAATCTAAGCCCTGTCTGTGAAACCAGGCGTAAAAATAATTATAGAATACACATTGTGGCGAGTTCCTCCTTTCTGTACCTGCGTCGTTTCACTGCCCCAGCCAGCAGGTGGGCCTGAGACAGGTGACTGGTTCTGTGGGTCTCTGAGGGTTTGGGTCCTGCCTTTTTCTCTGGCTCCTTCTTCTGGCTCTCTGTGGCTGCCAGCTTCTGCAGAGCGCTGTAAGGTTCACTAGTTAAGGAAAAATCACTGACGTACACTTAGGTGTAATTAAACTGCAAGAAAACTTCACAGCAACATGACAACCTACTTTCCGACCCTGCTGTTGTGGTAAGCCACTTGACAAATGGCGTTTTTCCTTTTATACTGAATCTCTCATAAACCTAAAATAACTTCTTGAAGAACTCCACTTTAACAGCGCACAAACAGAACTAAACCCACAGCCAGATGAGGAAGCTACGATAAAGAGGGCAACCGCTCAAAAAAGCCAAAGTCACACACCAGAAGTCACCACAGCAATCAAACCTACTTCCTTTTCATTTAGCGCATACAGATGGCCTAAAAAGGTGACACACTTACAGGTAAGACTATTTGGCGCCTCCACGGGAGGCAAATTCAGTAGAATTAGGGCACATTACTGTATTATTCTACAGATCACGGTTCTCAGCAGTGCTTTTAGATGCAGTTATTAAGCCCTGAGAAAGGTTTCAGTTGCCACGACAACACATCCTCCAACATTCTATCTACAGGCATACCTGATTGGCCGAAGAGAAAGGCTGATCGTATTAGATGTTTCAGGATGAGAAATCAATAGTATATGATATATGGATAAAGCATGCCCTTTGATCTCGGTAGTTTAACACAACAAAATTGTGCTAATGTGGAACAATCTGCTGCAATTCATAATTCATTGTTACACACAAACAATGATACCGAAACAAAACATGATTCAATCCAGCGTAAGATTCATATAACTGATTCAAACCATTTTTTTGAACTCTTCATTCAAAGAAACAGCTCAAAAGAGTAATTTGTTCAGGAATCGTTGCATGTATGTAGTGTTGTATGTTTTGATATACCTTGAGTAAGCAAGGTTTTGGGTTAATCAGTTTGAGTTCACTGTATATGTGACGGTAAGTTAACCTTGCTTTCTAGAATACCGTGAATGAATGTGGGAAACTGGGTAAACTGACTTAACACACAGACTGCCTTGTGTTCCACTGCACTGCTTTTTTTATTTTATGTAAACATGCACTAGATGGACATATTTGACCTTGAGACCTGTTCAAAATTTAAACCAAAGACTATCCCAGCAAACAAAGAACATTCCCCTAACATTAGTATACGTTTCCCGTTTGGTTATTTTTTGAGAACCAAACAACATTCTAGGAACGTTCTTTTCAGGTTTTATTTTTAGCAACTGTAAAATAACATTCAAGGGAGGTTATTTTTAAATAACCTAAAAATAACTTATACAGAACATTCCCTAATGGTTATATTAGGTTTTTATTTTGAAACTATAAATTAACGTTACCAGAACGTTGCAGGGTGATTATTTTTAAATAACCTAAAAAATCATTTATACAGAACATTCCCTAAGGTTATTTTTAGGTTATAATTTTGCAACCATAAATTAACTACTAGAACGTTGCAGGGTAGTTAAAAAAAAAAAAAAAAAGGTGCAGCGTGTAATATTTACGAGGATCTATTGACAGAAATTTAATATAATATACATAACTGTTTTCAGTGGTGTATAAAGACCTTACATAATGAACCGTTATGTTTTTATTACCTTAGAATGAGCCGTTTCTATCTACATACACCGCGAGTTCCCTTGCAGTGAAGTCGCCATTTCTACAGCAGCCCTAAACGGACAAACTGCTCTACAGAGCGCTAGTCACTCTCTGCTCTCTCAGACGACGGCATTTTTGTCCTGTGTCGGCCACCGTAGCTTCTCTGTGCTTCGAAAGGGAGGGGTGAGCTGTGTGCGGTTGCAATTCACAATCTCACCACTAGATGCCGCTAAAAATTACACAGTGCACCTTTAAGTAACCTAAAATAACTTACACAGAACACTCACTAATGGTTATTTTTACGTTTAATAACCATGTAAGATAACCTTACGAATAAATGATTGCATTATTTTTATTTAATGACCTATTCAGAGCTCTGAAATTAGTTTAACACAGCATTTATGTTGAAATGAGAATTCAAAACATGTTATAATGATCAGATAAATCCAACTTTATAGCTAAAATATTAAGCCAGGGTTAAGCATAGTGTGAAAAGCACAGAAATCATAAATTTGTTATTCCATAGATTGTGTTGAAGTCATTGTTATTTGGTGCTGAAGAAATATAAAATCTGGGTACCCTGTGAAATATAGTGAATCTTACATATTAATGGACAAATGTAATCTTATTTAATCTTCCATATGATGGTTAATTTACTCAGGTTATTTTTTATTAATTAAACAATAAATAAAAACAAGATATGGTTTGTATAATAGGCAGCCGTCCATACATCCAACTTCCATATGGCTGGGTCTATATCCTTACCCCGCTGTACATCAGTAATCATCCAGCACACCCATGACCCAGTATAGTATAGTAAGAATATCAGAGGAAATAAAGAGGTTAGGAGAATGTTAAAGTAACGTTAGAATAACATTCTACAAACGTTGGTTCTCTAAACGTTCTATTTCCGTAAAGAAAACTTTCCTGGCTAACCAAAAACAAACTTTAAAAAAATGTTCTGGGACCCAAAAACTAACGTTCAAAAATTGTTAGCTGGAATGGCTAAGGTGCAGTAAGTGATTTCAGGGAAACACTGTTGATATTTAAAATCTAGACCCAAACAAACACACCCTACCGTAAGCACCATGATTTATCTGTGCACATCATTATTTTATTATATTTTATTTTATTCATATGCCCTCGTAATCTTTAACCAAACTAACTTACAACGACATCACTTCTCTGATGTGTATACTGGCGGACAGGGCAGGACAACCTGTCACTCAAATGAAATCGCAGCAATAGCAAACCACAAAGATTTAATCAATTTCCGATTAACAAAATCAAATCCCACCCTACATTTTTTTTTTCTTGTTTGAGAAGCTCTTGGATATATCACAATAGGAAAGAAACAACAAACGCAACTTCCATTATAAAGAGAATTTTTGAGAGAGAGAATTTTTGTTAAGTGTGCCAGAGGTTCAGGGTTAAGCAGCTTAAGTGATAGATTGAAGTGCTCTTCTGTGTGAAGACTGTGTGTGCACAAGCGCCAAGAGAACACTGTTGCACCCAGTACGATTTTTAAAAAAACAACACATTCCAGCACCAGATCGCCTCATATTTAACACAAACGAAAAAAATGCTAATGAAATTAAGATGTTTCTTTTATATTGGGTACATCCGTGCTGCAATATGTTTCAAAAAGTGGTGGGGACATGTCCCACCATCAAATTACGCCACTGTTTACGACGCATTTTGCTGCTTTTTTCAGCCTCTCGTGCACAAGCGCCTTGTTTTTAAGAAGTTTGATTTTAAACCGCTAATCGAAATTTGTATTCATTTTAATACGTATTTCTACAGCTTTATCAACTGTGAATGGTTTTGCATGACCACAAGGTATCAGAGTCCAAAAACGTCCATCTGCAAAACAAAGTAAACTGATTGAAACTGAACACACAGAGACCGTCTGCTTCCCAAACCTCCACACCATTTGCAGAGCCAGCATGGATTTCTGTCAGTGCGTCAGGTATCTCCTGGGGCTGTCTTGTTTGAGAACATGTACACTAACAAGGTACAAGAACTCTACTTTACTTTTCACCAGCCATCATTGCGCTTGACAGCTGAAGCTTCTACCATCAGCTTAACGAAGGTGAATGCAGAGACAGACTCAGGCAGAAAGCTAAACTCCCTGTCAATTTTTTTTCCAAGAGCGCATGACAGTAATATAGTATGTGCTTTAAGGTGCAAAAGGATATCCTGTACTCTTTTATCTCCTTAGCTTCCTCGTCCCGTCTGTGTTTCTCTATTAGAGACTGCTGCCGAGAGACTTCGTCGAGAAAGCTGCTCTCGTCTTCATCCAGGCCTTTAACCATGTTCTCTGTGGAGAAACACAATAACAGAATTAAAAAAGGAACCGTTAACAGAGCGGTCATAAACAGTTATATTGTCTGTGAATATGACCATCACGCTAGTAGATCAAGAAATGTGGCCCTTGAAATCAACGGCAATAGGAGCAGCAATGGTCGCTAGGGAGACCGAGAGTGGGTTTGTCACCAGGGATACGGAGATGAAGCCGAGATGCTAAGATCATGCCAGTCTCCCATCAGCACCCGCAAGAACAGACCTGCTCTTGATCTCCATCACTCCCATCACTCCCATCTGTTCACACTCATAGACACCCACCGACATGCTCAAACACACACCAGCGCATGTGTATGCAAGCACACGCATGTTTTTGCGCGAACGGTGACAGATAAACCCCAAAATGAGGTCAGAAATAAATGGGAGAGGCAAGCCCCCTGAGACCATGCGATGCGTGTCATCTGAAAGATCTGTTTTTGATTAAAAAAAATAAAGGGATGAATATGGGAGGAAAGCAGCATGAGTGCTTACTGAATTTGAACTGCTCATCATATTCTTCCTGTTTCTTGTCTTTCTGCTCTTGTAGCCTTTCGAACAGAGATCGAGGGTCGTACTCCTCCTCGGGGGCCTCTGTGGTGCAATGAGAATGGTCAATGAAAACTTGGCAAATGCATCCGGGAAGAATGAATGCCTATCCTTAATTTGTCTGATAAAGTGAACGTAAAAGTAAAGTTAAGTCTCACCCTCCGGGTCCTCTGGCTGGCGGACCTTCTCCCATTCTTCCTGTCTTTTTTTCCTTTTCTCGTCTAGTTCAGACTCTGACACAAACTTTCGGCTGAGGTCCACACCATCTGCCATGGCAGAACCTACGCAACATGCATACATTTGTGTAATTTATGTGTTGATCACCACATTTATCAATATGTTTAATCCATAAAAACTCACCTAAATGCTGTTTAATCAGGATAAACACTGTAGGTAGTTCATGAAGTCATCTGCAAGAGATTCTGTTCAGAGATTCAGAGGCAGAGAATAAAAATGTATGATAATTAAAATAAAACAAATTGCACCCATCATAAATGTATGCAGAACTAATGCATCTAACTATACATTTATATGGGAAGCACAATATAATTTATTCTCCAGGTCTATTTAGTGGATTTCTGCAAGGAAAGGTAAACACTACCCCCTAGTGCTGGATTTGAACAGTGAAAGTAATAAATTCCAGATACAGACTGGCCTATTTATGTGATTTTTTTGCTATTAAAACTATTTTAAAGTGCCAGTATAATGCATATGCAGACTATGCACCATTAAAATGGTGCTAGAAACACACAGAGAGCCATAAATATGAATAATTTAAAAAAAATCTATCTAACTCTAAACCATAGCTTATCAGCACTTCTACTCTCAGTGTGAAATGTGCATGATAAACCCACATCATATCAAGTAGTATTACGATAACAATAAACATCAAAACAAAATAGACAGGTAGAAACGACACATATAATGCCAATATGGGTGAAAAAGGTCAGTGACTCCGTACGTTTCTTTATTTTGAGTATATACAAGAAACACTGCAATAATACTCTGCAATAGTATTTTCATGAGACAGAACCGCAGCTTCAGGGCCTGATATTGATCTGAAGCCGAACGTGCAAGGCTTTGATCGCAGTCACTGGAAACAGAAGCAGTCCTATTCATACAGCTATTCGTTTAACACACATTATATAAGCCTAAAGTCGGTTTGTTTTATACAGGCAGACAAATAATGACCGAAGTCAAAGAAGAGACGAGGAATAAATCGTTATTTTAAGAAGGAAATGGTATCAGATATTCACCTAGTCCGGTTTTGTGTCCTGGTAAAAGCGTCCCCCCAGCAACAGCTGCTAAGGGCACAGTTCCCACGCACGAACATTGACTTATGGGAAATGTAGTTTTCATGGAAAGGTTTTGCTTTCAATTTGTCATATTATTATCATCATTATTATTATTATAATTATCATCATCATTATTAATACAATAACCAAAACAAGCAAATACCCAAACACAAAATACACATTTGTAGCTATAGTTTCTAAACGTGTATGCTGCTATTTTCCATTACAAATGCTATAGATATAAAACATAAAGAAAAAAAGTTAACATTGGCCTTAGCATTGAGGAGTCACCAATAATCTTACATCCTTATTGTAACAAATGCTATAGTTAAACAATTAAAATAACTTTGTTACTTTTCCATACGGCCAAGTACGTTAGAATCAAGAGGACCTTCTTGAATTACATGTAAAATGTGTTCTGCTAATAATGACATATATTAGGTAAACCTGGCTTTCAGATATTACAAATGATGACAGAAAATGTACATTTTCAATATAAGAAAATTAAGTAGGCTACAGTTAGTTTGACCTATCATATTACTTTAATTTAGGAAATTCTGTCAGACTGGTAAGGTTTTAGGTGCTTAAATAAAATAAAAATACATAATATATATATATATATGGGCTGGATAATATAGCCTAACAAAGATAACAAAGATACATGTTACACACAACATTTTATTTATCATTTCAAATGTACAATTTGTTTACAAATCAAATCAATCAAATCACTTTTATTGTCACACAGCCATATACACAAGTGCAACAGTTGGTGAAATTCTTAGGTGCAGTTCCGAGCAACATAGCAGTCATGACATGTACAACATTTAAAGCAACAACAGATTACACATCTGATGCGCACACAATTACTCACAGCACAGTAAACACTACAATAAACAATAAATAATTTACACAATGTGAGTGTAGTTCTCACAGCTTTAAACAATATACACATACTTACAATATACATATACTTTAAACAATATAGCCTACACTAAACATACATTAAACAATATACATTAAGCTATAATAATAATATACAATGTACAGTATACATTATTATTCACAGTAGAGATCCAATGTACAATAGGTGCTATATGATAAATGATAAATAATAAATGATAAATAAATGTGTATATAGTGTGTGTGTATCTACAGTAGGTTGTGCTGAGTGATATTCTGTCAGTGTGTGTTATGATCCTGATGGATCAGGAGTTAAGGAGTCTAATTGCTTGTGGGAAGAAGCTGTTCTGGAGTCGGCTGGTGCGTGTTCTGATGCTGCAGTACCGTCTGCCTGTATTACTACACAACGCTGTATTTGGTTTGTTTTACTGGTTGCTAGGAGGGGTTGGGTCCGGCAGCATCATGTGCTGGAGATAGAAATATGCGACGACACACACACAACGAATCGTTCTTTTGAGTCACATCTTTTTTCAATGAACCGAGTGAACCGGTTCACTAAACCGAGTTGAACCATGAGTTGAATGATTGTTCATGAGTCGGTCGGTCTCGGAACGGATCTTTCGGACGCGAGTGAGCCGAGATAATGCACTAAACAGCAATATGTGCCGACCACGTGATGACGCAATTACGTACTGACGTAAATAACAACTGAATCATTTTTTGAACCGGTTCTCTAAAATGAACTGTTCAAAAGAACCATTTTGCGGAAATGAGTCTGACTTCCCATCACTGACTCTACACAGAGCGCTCATTGATCCTCTCTAGCTATTTATCTCACACTGAATCCAGCCAGTCAATCCTCCCACTTTTCAGTCAAGCGGTTACTTTCATTATCAAACACTGGCTGGATCTGTCTTTGTGTGTGGATCGACAAAATGTTGATTGTTGAAGTGGCTGTGAATGAGAGTACGAATCATTTACTTCTTTACTGAGAAGTAAAGAACACACACACACACACTTCCCGTGTAGTCTTTGTGCTCGGCCTACGGATCCGTGCTGCTGCATTTACAGAGAATTCTACGCTTTACCGGGTGAGTTAATACATGTGTCTGGTATATTCACATTGTTTAACGATGAAAGACGTGTTGGTGTATGTGGCAAGTCAGAGGAAGGCTTTAAACTGATGTTTTATTTCTCTTATTTGGAGGTGTGGCTAGTTGTGTGGTTGGTTGCTAACGTTTATTTCTGTCATGAAAAAGCTGTGTTTCAAGACCTATGAGCTGCCTATCTAGACAGTATTGTTGGAATTATATTCACGTCAGTAACATTTCGGCATAAGCATGTGCGGTTTAAAATGTGGATAAGTAGACATTATAGGCAGAATGACTGCCTGAGTCACCATTCACTTTTATTACATGCAAATTCATAATGAAAGTGCATGGTAACTTACGCTGTCAGTCTCCAACCATCTGCCTAACATCTCTTTTTTTGTGTTTCACGGAAGAAAGAGAGTAACAGGTTTTAAAACCTTTATGACAGATTTTTATTTATAGATTAAATGTCTCTTTAAATGCTGCCTACGTAGGCAGCTCACTAGAGTTTGAGACGCAGCCATAGAGACTCAAGTTTATTGACGCTAATTTACTGAAATGACAGCGTGCTGTTTATAAGCTTTCAGCGGGTTTGTAAATGTCAGTGATTGTGTACACTGGTCAGTGTTAATTCATGTGTGAGTAGATTATCGGGTTTTAAAGGGGGTTTCGTAAAGTTGTTTGCTGTGCTAGCTGTTAGTTAGCCGCCGCTAACACTGACAACTGCAGTAATCCCAGATCCTAGCAAGAATATTTCTATAGTTTATGTATGTTTGATTACGTACTTCCTGCTGTTTAATGTGACTTATTATACGCTATTAATAAATATGTGTAATCTGTGTAAATTTTGGTTAATATCAAATGAGTCAGGTTAGGTTTTATACCTGGGATAATTGTGCTGTATTGGATACTTGTAGAGAAACATTGTTCACTAGACAAGCCCTGGATATTATTGTAACTATTAATATAATAAATAATGACAAATTTAAATAACAAATATATATATATATATATATATATATATATTCATTCAATTGGAATATTTAAATGAGTTTTGACTAGTGTGTGTGTATATATATATATATATATATATGAGAGAGAGAGATAGATAGATAGATAGGTGTGTGTGTGTCTATCTATCTATCTATCTATCTATCTATCTATCTATCTATCTATCTATCTATATATATATATATATATATATATATATATATATATACACTAGTCAAAACTCATTTAAATATCCCATTGGAATATATTTATAATGCCATGATTAGATAGATAAGTGGCTGTCGTCACTGTTTAAGTGTTTTACTTTGATAAGCTATATGAAAGAATATTAGTGGGTCCTTTGAGCATTTTATTGCATTTTGCATGGTCATGTTTTCTGTCCACACTGATAATAATTTGATGCATAATCTTTTTCAGGAGTGAAAACCTCCCAGACTGTAGGATGCGTGTTGACTGCACCATCAGCTTTGCACGTCTGCGTCTGGCTGCTGATGGCCTGCAGTAGCACAATGACCGACACGTCTACCCGACCCGTACTGAGACACCCTCTAAAGTCCTTCCAATGATATGATAGTAGCCACCTGGATTGCATTCTGTGCCAGCAGGAGCCTTGTGCGGGTTCTACGACTCACCGTAGAACAGCTGCAGTCAGTGCAGTTTTGGCCCAGCCTCTCATCCGGTGGAACCATGGGGAACAGCTGCGTGTGCAGAGAGGACAGTGATGTGGAGGAGGGATCGGCCCCTCGCAGGCAGCTCAGGCGAGTGGATAACTCTGTGTCTGATCCCCCAGAGGCCAGAGGCAGCCGGCCCAGGGACCCAGTTCGACCGCCCCGGCGAGGTCGAGGACCGCACGAGCCACGTCGGAAAAAACAAAACGTGGACGGTTTGGTACTGGACACGCTGGCTGTCATCAGGACACTTGTTGACAAGTGAGTGAACCTTTAATGATGAGGGGTTCTGCAAAGATTTGTCATTAATTCTGAGTAGGAATGAATCATGTGTGTCATATCAATTTCAGTTCCCCATTTCTTGTGCGTCAGCAATAACATCACTCCATCTTTGGCTAAAAGCATTGGCTTGCTATTGACGTTGAACATACATTTGCATTGTGGGCTTTTTTTCCCAGTAATATTGTTTACCACAGGGATGACACAACATCATTAATGTATTGCCCAAGATGGCAGCTTGGAATAACGGAGCGCTTCTTTCATGCTGCTTTTAACAATTTGGCTTGATATCAGAGTCGCCAGTCACTCTTTCTCTTTGTCACATGTTCTTACACCTTCCTACACAGCCGGCCTACGGCTATCTAATGATGGATGTTCACTTTAGACGAGAAGTTATTCTATGTGGCCATCAGGTTTGGTGTCTTTGTCTTATTTGTAAGACCTGCATTATTACCTGGTTATAATAGTTTATGGTCACTTCCTGTTTGAAATCTCAGATTACAGGGGACACACACACACACACACAAAAAAAATGTTTTCCTGTTTTTTGATTTAAAAGAAAAACACCTAAAGGACACGAGGGATAGTTGCTTTTCTTTTTCTTCTTTTTCTTTTCTTTTTTCTTCTCACAGCTGGAATATTTTGTTTGCTCAACCACATTCTTTGACAGCCATTTTTACGTGCTTGCACCTGAAACTAGGGTAGGTTGATATAGCTAGGAAATCTCTATAATTTCAGACTTTTGAAGATCAATATTTGTCTCAATTTTATGTTTTTGCACTGAAATTCAGTCAATCAGAGGAAACCGTATTCACAATGTTGCTTTATGTTGTATCACCAGCAAGATCATCACAGATATAACATCCACCCCAACTTGAAACCCAAATACACACCTACAACTTGATTGTGTTGGGCCAGTGGTTCTCAACTAGGGGGCCCGGGGCCCATTGGGGGGCCTCAGCAAACTTCCAAGGGGGCCACAGAATAACATAAACAATTGAATTATATTTAAAGATTAATTAAAAAAAAATCTTAAATAAAATCAAAATTCTTTTTTTCTTCTCAATTACTATTGTTTTTTGTAGAATCAGAATCTTGAATTTCATAGAATCGAACTGAATCATGTTTAATTAATTTTATATATCAACACTCCCTGTTTCTGTTAATGAAGATGTTTGAAGACAAGCTATATTGTCATAATTGCATTACCAGAGCAAATTTTCTAGGCCAATATGGGGGCTTTCAAATAATGTGTTTAGAAAAAAGGCCCGTGGGGCTTTGAGTAAAAAAGGGTGGGTGGGGGGTGTCTGTTCTGTGCAGAGCAGAAAATCAGTGTTTCTCTAACTAGAACAGTCCCCTGTGTGACCATTACACAACGATCACACAGCAGTCAGACAAACATGGCTGGGGGCATCAGACCTCTCTCACACTCTCTTCTTCTCTTTTTCAACCACCCTCATAGCTATCTTTTCCTTGTCCTCATTTGCTGTTTGAAAACGTCACCCCTAATGCCCACCAACCACTGATTTATGACTGACAAATGAACCACACTGGTGTCACTCCGCAGAGTAGAGGCAAATTTATTTTCCCTGCTTAAATGTCTCTGGTGGTGTTTTCATCGTGCCGGGCTCCCTCCTGGAGCACCTCAAGGGATTTTGCTATCGCTGCTTAGATTTACTGTTGCAGACCCAGGCTGCAAAATGGATGCATAGGCCCTAAAGCCAAAACAACCCCAGCAGCGGCAGTCTGCCCTCCAATAGCAATCCGTCATGTGTCGCACAATCACCCATTATACCATTAGGCTTTCATAACTAATGTCTAGAGCAGCCAAGGTCTAAATAAGATGCTTACACACTCATGCACCCAGGGTATGAGGCACACTGGCAAACATTTTCTATATTAGGTTGCTCTACTTATTTTAAATTAACTTTTGTATTTGTTCTTTTTTTGTTTCAGTGACCAAGAGCCGCCGTACTCCATGATCACACTGCATGAGATGGCAGAGACAGGTGAGTCTAGGACACATAAAATGCTGAAGCAATACTTGTGTTCAATATTCTTAAAGGCACAACATGTAAGATCTTTGGATTAAAATATCCAAAAAACATTAGAACAATGTTATATAGTTTGTTGACTTGTGTACTTGCATTATCCGAAACGTTTTCAAGAATGCTTAAATCCAGAGAAACAAGCCATTTTAACCACGACACGGACCATGTCCGTGTGTCGCCTTTCAATGACATCATACCCGCGTTATCCTCTATTTCCATTTTTTATTTTGTAGAAACCATGGAAACACCAAAGATGCTTTAATATATTATGCGTTTTATTAAACAAGTGAGCAACTGTTTGGACCATGTTTTACCATGCTTAATATCTCCTAATATCGATCTAGCTTACTGCAGTGTGCAACAAGTGTGTCATAGTAGCCGCCGAGCGAACGAGTAGCCTTATAACATAACTCTCAACACACTCAAATGTATGTGATATGATAAAAGTGCTGCGTTACCCAACATACACTTGACCGGAAGAAGCGTAAGCGGTCGTCTGCGGCATAATAAAAGCTCAGCGAAATCAAGGCATCATCAAGCTACGCCTTTGCTTTGAATAAGCAACCTCTAGTGACGAAACATTGCAAATTGTGGCTTTAACGCTATATGCTAAAATAAGCGAGTTCACTTTTTGCTAATGCTCATCAATTTGTCTCAACCAAGATTGCATATGGTTTATGGGACTCACAAACTCCTCTGTTTGGGAGGAGTAAAGTTTATTTCCTATAAATATTTGGATATTGTAATTTGTACTGTAAAATAGTTTAAAAAAAAATATTTCTTAAATTTTTAAAACATATTACAATAGAAATGTTTCTTATTTTGTTTATTTTTATATAATAATGTTTTTATTGTTGTTATTTATTTAATAGTAATATTGATATGTAGTCACAAAATTATGACCAAAATGTGCAGACCCTCAAACAACCTGTAGCTTTTTTAATTAATTAATTTATTTTTATTAAGAAAATTACATTGCAATCACAATTTTTATCAGAAAATAATTAGTATCCCCCCAAATCGTGCAGCTCGACCACCTCCAGAGATTGGATTGCTATTTATTTAAAATTCTTCTATGAGGGTCATTTTATGATTGGACAGCTATTCAACGCATGATGTCTACAAAAACATAAAATACCTGAAGAGAGCAATCTATTAGGATTCCCATTCATCTCAATGGTAGATGCTTGAAATGAGCCAACCTAGATGGTGCCATCCTTGCTTCACAGCATTCAAAATTTGAACTGATCACCTGTGCTCTAATTATTACCAAATAATCTGGAATCGCAGTTTAGTGTGCAGTCAGAAAGCCCTTCACCTTCATTATTTTCTGCTTTGTTAAATTATGTCTAATTCATCTACTAAAATAAAACGTTTTTTAGATAGAATGAGTAGCTACATTTTAATGGTTATCAGTGTAGAAACGACATGGTTATTAGCCGAAGTGCCAAACCTTGACTCCCTAGTTCCCAACTTGTTTTTTTTTCCGTTTGGGGAACAAGTTGTGACCCTCTGGCTACTGATTAAGTTATTAGGTTGTTAATCTAACAGCGGAAGCTGTGGAAGCTCTGTGTGTATTATTGACGGCTCCTTTTGAAGTTTAGCTTGTGCCCTGTGCTACCATTGTCATGCCGTCGCTCTTTTCTGTTACATTAGCTGAAGTTAGTGGGTCACGGCTCAGCTGCAGACTTTAAAGTCCCTCAGAGTCTCACAAATGCAGGAACAAAGACGGTGTATGATCGTGTGTATGAGCTACACTGCTTGTGCGTGATTACAAGGGCAGTGCGCTGCTGTTTCGTTACTTACCCTTTTTGCAAACAAATTTACTCTGTATCTTTAATTTATAATATTCAATTACTCGTTGATGTTATCTGTACTGCTGGTGTACTGATGTAAGGCTGAGGGGTTGTTTGGGTCTGTAATGGATCAAACTCTAATCAGGGGTCAAAATTTAGCAAGGTCATCATGTGCAGGTCGCCAGCTTGCCTCTTTTCTTGTGCCATTGCCAAAGCCTCCATGACTGTTGATTTTATTTATACGTGCATCTGTTGCTCCGAGCTGAGCCTGCATGTTGTGGTTTGAGACTCTGTGGCGTCAGGTGGCTGCTAAGAGCTTCATGCAGGAGTGAACAGGTGGAAACGTTACCCTGGGCTTTAAGACTGAGATCAAAACTCCCTGAAGAGAATTTCACTGTAGTATAATATATAGTAATTTTAGCAATTTATCTCATTTGGTCATCATCATCATCATCATAGACCATCTGCTCTCAAGATGTTGGCAGTAGCCTTTGGAAAAACCCATATCAGTCGAACAATAACTTTCAATGGTGTTTGAAAGCATAGTCATAATAATGGCTCGGTAATACACAAAGCATGTCGCATAGACTGATCTTCTGTTTGTTCTTCCCCATCCTCTTTTGTCTCTGTCCCTCTCTGTTTCTCCCACTAGATGATGGCTGGTTGGAAGTGGTGCAGTCTTTGATTAGGGTAATTCCTCTGGATGACCCACTAGGACCGGCCGTAATAACCCTTCTACTGGATGAATGCCCTTTGCCCACCAAAGTGAGTTCACATCTGCATTACCACACAACATTGACTTCCATATTATATTTCCATCTCTCTTCTCACTAATGGGCAGTGATGCAGCTCTATTTTTGCTAGCACTTTGCAAATGGATCACAACATTTCCAAAGTATTTGAGTTTATGCTGCATTTGTGTAAAATTCCTCTCTCCACCTTTTATTGATATCAGCAGACGCTTCATTTTTGGTGCTGAAATGTTTCTTTTTCTCATTTTATGTTGGATACCAAGATTAAAAAAAACTGTTTATAGTTTCTGTTTACAGTTTATAATTCAGACAGAATTGTACATTAAGGCAGATTTTATGATGTTATAACTGTTTTTGTACTGATGCTAAATTTATAATTAATTTGTTATTAATTGTCCTCTTTTGGCTTATTAAATGTCCTATTCAGACTTGAGTCCATCAATTTATAAAAAATAAAAAGTAAAAGTAAAAAATGTAAACTTTTTTACGTATTAAGTATTTAATTCATTCGATTATCTACGAAGTAACTATATTGTGATTTTATATATCATTAAGATTTTTTTAAAAAGAAAATTAATATTTTTATTCTGCAAGGATGCATTAAATTGAAGAAAAAAGACAAAGGATGAAAAAATAAATGCTGTTTCTTTGAACTTTGTATTCATCAAAGAATCCTGAAAAGAGAGAGAGAAAAAAACAGGCTTCCCACAAAAACACTGTTTTCAGCATTGATAATAAGAAATGTTTCTTGAACACCAAATCAGAATATTAGAATAATTTCTGATTAATCACATGACACTGAAAATCCAGCTCTGCCATTAAATGCATTACATTTTAAAACATATTAAAATATAAAACTTGTATTATTTTAAATTTGTATTTTTTTGTATTTTGTTTTTGTAATTTGTATTTTTGATCCTCGGTGAGCATAAGAGACTTCTTTCAATAGCATAAAAAAAATTTGGACCCATTTACAAATTCAAGCATTGATGAAGAGTTCATTGTCTTGTCAGGATGCTCTGCAGAAGTTGTCGGACATGTTGAATCTGAGTGCTGCTGTGGCGCGTCAGGATGCCCTCATCCCAGCCAAACACCGCAACACCACAGCAGTCCTGGGCTGTCTGGCTGAGAAACTGGCTGGTAAGGGACATCTCACACAAGCAGACACACACTACATTTGATGTCCAGTTGTTTCTAAGAATTACATTTAAAGATTTTAAAATGGTTTAAAGTGAATCCTAGATCTGTTGCATCTTGTTTTATGTCATCTTTGCACTAGCATCTCTGAAGCTAAAGAGCTGAGTTTACAGTCTGTGAAGACCTGTCATGCCTGAGCATGCTGCAGGCTCCCTTAGAGGCCTGTGATTTGACAGCTCTGCTGAGGCTGCACACACAAATGCATGCACACACTGTCCAGTTCTCTCTGTTTCAAGATATGTGCTTCTGTTTTTAAGGTCAAACACATTGCCCAAAGGAATCATTTGGTTAATACTGGAGTACTTAATCTTTTTACTCTTCCGTCCACAGGTCCAGCGAGCATTGCGCTCCTCAGCCCTGGAACTCTGGAGTACTTACTTGAGAGTTTGGTAAGAGAGTTATTATTACACATACAGACTAACATGGTAGTTATTAAAGGGGTTACATCATGGAAAACTGAGTTTTCTTCTTTTGAGTAAATTATTTTCATAGATATATTCTGTAACATTCACACAATGCTTACTTATCAGTCCACTGAAAAGACTCGCAAAAATAGGTTATTAAGAAGTTAGTGTGGTGATGTCACAGCCAAGAGCACATTAACATACACCACCGTTCAAACTTTTGGGGTCAGTACAGCTAATTAATACTTTGATTCAGAAAATATGCATTAAGATGATCAAAAGTGACAGTAAAGACATTTATAATGCTTTAAAAGATTTCTATTTTAAATATGTTCTTCTCTTTTGAAATTTCTATACATCAAAGAATCCTGAAAAATACACGGTTACTCTGATAATAATGTTTCTTGAGCACCAAATCAGCATATTTGAATGATTTTTGAAGGATCATGTGACACTGAAGACTGGAGTAATGATGCTGAAAATTCAGCTTTGACATCACAGGAATAAATTAGATTTTAAATTATACAAAAATAGAAAATTGTTATTTTAAATAATATCTCACAATATTGAAATAAATTTTTACTGTATTTTGTATCAATTAAATGCAGCCTTGGTGAGCATTATACTTTCAAACAAATTGTACTGACCCCAAACTTTTGTTGCTGTCTGCATTTCCATCGCAGTCTAAAGTACCGTTAAGATTAGTCCGGTGATGTTGGACTGTGTGTGACTTTCCAGAGCCCACTGGATTTCGTCCTCCGAAAATAAACTTAATAAAGCCCGAACCTCGTCTTCGGTCCGTCTGTCATATTTTTTAAACTCCATTGTTGATTTGAATAGCAAAGAACTCTGACTGCACGCACCACAACAGACTTTTAGGTTGAAATAAAATGCAGCGTGAACTAAACCAATCAGCGTGTTCAGCACCCAAGTCCCATCCCCGAATGTTCCTGAACTTTGAAAAAGTACTACCTCGCAAGCAGGGCCGTTTTGAGGGGGAAATGTTTACCCGGAACATTTAGACCCTGGACCACCCGAAAGTCCCTAGTTCCTGTGGAAAGTTCCCACGGTGGAAACGCGGCTATTGTGTTTAATCGCTTGCATTACATTAAATTATGAATCTTTTAACATTATTAGTGGACTACACTACTGCTCAAAAGTGTAGACTATGGCCCCTTTAAAGCTCATCTGAACAGTGCCTCATTCCTGTTTGGAGTCTGAGATCAGGGCCGTTTCTAGCCATTCTGACACCCTAGGCGAAATCCTTATTGGTGCCCCCAGTCAAATTTTAAAAAGCAACATTGGTATTACTGGTATTAATTAACAAATACATACATACCAAATTATATTTGTATATATTTGTTAATAAGGATTCAAATTAATAGCCAGATGCCTGTATAGCCCTAGGCCTATAATATATAGCCTATATTTGTGTAGTCCCTAGTTGCTGAGAAATTGTTCTCAGACATAACTACATAATTATTATGTGTTATTAGTACATTTCACATGAAAGAGATAAGAATAAATACTGATTCAGTGTGGTTTTTTTGTTACTCATTGATGCGTGAACTTCCCCTTTAAATAACGCAACACTTTGCCCTCTCTGTGTACGACACTGCTTGCGTTAAGCACTATTAGAACTGAATGAATAGATTCAGCATTCAACACCATTCGTAAAGATACGTTAAAATTCGTCAACGTGATTTAATAAAGGATGTATTCATGTTGTGAATTTGCTCATTTTATTATACCATTTTTAAATTGGCCGCTAAAGTTTTATATGGGACAATTACAAAACACACTGATACTTTTAACAATGCATTGGTGCAAAAACCTTTTGGAGGTGCAATTAAGAGAAGAAAGCTTTATAGAGTCAAAATATAACTGATAATCATGAAATGCTGAAGTAAGTGTGCAGTTATATTTTGCCTCTAACATACACACCGAGCAATGCTATCTGCCCATTCACAGCGGGATTTCCAGTCTGCCACAAATACTGCCCTAACAAAATACAGATTTGTACCTGTTATTTTAATTGGCCTTTAGTTTGAATTTAGCTTTATTTTATGGTTAAAAAAAGTGTTACCTTGCCAAAGCATTGACCGAGTTCATTGGTCTAATGGTGTTGTTGAGCCAGCGCTCCAAACGCAAACTTTTTTGACAGTAGCCTACTCTGATCTGATGGCATATAGGAATCGTCAGATTGACAGTTCTCTGATCCAATAGTGTGGGGGAACTAGTGGGGGCGGCAATAACATTTTAGGGTGGCCCTGACACCCTTTACACACAAACATCTAGTGCCAGATATCCGCTTATTGGCGCCCCCCTACTGATGGTGCCCAAGGCGACCGCCTAGTTTGCCTATGCCTAAAAACGGCCCTGTCTGAGATCATCTTAATTCCTAGTTTTGCATGATTGTTTTAATGCTGGTATCATAGCCATTAATGTGGTCTTATTGGTGTTCTAGAGCTCTGAAGCCCATCCCACTGTCATGCTGTTTGCTCTCATCGCTTTGGAGAAGTTCTCTCAAACCAGTAAGTCTTAACTGGTGTTTTCTCAAAATGTTCAAACAGGCACTTTCTTGGAAAGAAAAGGTACTTTAATGAGAGTCTGTCTTTGTTTCAGGTGAAAACAAGTTAACAGTGTCGGAATCGTGTATCAGTGACCGTTTGTCTGTTCTGGAGTCCTGGGCAGATCATCCAGACTACCTAAAGCGTCAAGTGGGCTTCTGTGCCCAGTGGAGTCTTGATAACCTCTGTGAGTAACTTTGAGTGCAATGGCATGCATAACTTTTTTCGAATGTTAATAAGGACTTTTGGTGTTTTGTAGCATTTACTGAGATGTTTTAAATGAAGAAGAACCTAAGAAATAAATATTTTCCACAGAATGTGAAATCTTTTAGGTATATTTCCTTCTGAATTGTGTGCACTTTCTATGTTATAGCATAGTTAAAAAAACAATTAGTATTAATAATTAGCTTAACTGTTTGTATTTTGTGATAGTTTTGCAGATTTAAGTCAAATATTATATTAATATGCTTGTATATTGTGTCTCACTGATAATTTTATCTTTGTTTACTCTTTGGTTCATAGTTATTAAAGAGGGACGCCAGTTTACTTATGAGAAGGTCAACTTAAACAACATCAACGCCATGCTGAACAGTAATGACGTCAGCGAATATCTCAAGATATCTCCTACTGGACTTGAGGTGAGAGAAACATCATTATTGTAATTGTGGGTAACATTCTGCTAAATGGATTTAGATATTGTAAGATGTTTTTAACAGAATGGAACAAACTGCACTATTATTGGTAGCTAATATACATTTATTCAGAGCTCTTCCAAATTGCAAATTTAAAAAAGCAAACCGAAACCAATTAAATGTACACACATGAGGGTTGTTGTAGAGTAATGAATTCTTTGCATTCTTACTCATAAGGAACCGTTTCTCTTCCAGTTACTATAAACAAAATATACTATAAACAAAACCTCTTTTGTTCACTTCTGTACCAATTCTAAGCATGCCTTAACACAGTGGTTCTCAAACATTTTCTGCTTGGCCCTCTTTTGTGGCGAAATCTGCTGACTGTACACTCTCCCTTAAGCAAGGCTCAGACTACAGGAGTCTTTAAATCTTAACAGATTGTGAAATATGGTTGCATACCCCCCTTTTTATAACTCTGCGGTGCACCCCCCAGTTTGAGAACCACTGCCTTAAAAGGAGAACTCCGGGGAATTTTTAAGTTAATCTCGATCGTTATACCTTTGTGAGTACTGTGAACAGGGCCCTTACATGACAACGAGATGCTTTTAGCCACTTAGCCATTGTTTAAATTCACCTAAATAGTGTTTTAGACGGCAAGCTGTAGTCTCACGCTGAAGTCCCGTGGGAACTCAGTTGTAGCTGGAAAAAGGCAAATAGTCCAGGTGGGAGGAGCGTCGTGTGTGTGAAGAGTGATGATCGGCTCACAAGTGAAGATGAAATGGTTCGCGTTTGTGCCGTTCCGAATTGTGGCAACAGAATGCGAAAATACAAGAATTTACATTTTCATCGTCTTCTTTTTCATGACCTCGAGATTCTGCAGCTCCTCCCACCTGGACTACGTATTTGCCTTTTTCCGGCTACACGGCTTGCCGTCTAAAACACTATTTAGGTGAATTTAAACAATGGCTAAGTGGCTAAACACATCTCGTTGTCATGTCCCCATAACTACCGTTTTAGCTGAGTGGGAGCTCTGGGCATTAACTGTTGCAAGCACCAATCCGTTTTTTTTTTTCTATAGACAGTACTCACAAAGGTTTAACGATCAAGATTAACTTAAAAAGTTCTCCTTTAACCTATTGTGGAAGAACAACTAGTTATAACCTTAAAAAAACAAGCAATGTATTGTGATTAGTTTATCCATCAATCTTAAAAATGTATGTCTAACGTGAGCTATCATTTTTTTCCTCAGGCACGTTGTGATGCGTCATCATTTGAGAGTGTCCGCTGCACGTTCTGTGTGGATTCGGGGGTTTGGTACTATGAGGTCACGGTTATCACCTCTGGTGTCATGCAAATTGGCTGGGCAACCAAGGACAGCAAGTTTCTTAACCATGTGCGTTTCTGGTTATGTTTAGATTTTTGTGCTTTCACTCATTCTCAGTTTTATATTCTTATATTTACACGAAGAGCACAGTGTTTATATGAACATTCCTATTTGATAAACACAGTGCTGAGAATGTAATGGCATTATATTTCATTTGATATAATATACAGTACCGTTCAGAAATTTGGGATCACGATGATGTTTTGTTGGTAAGAATTCAGCAAGGATGCTTGGTCAAAAATGACAGTAATGACACTGATAATAAATACTGTTCTTTTTAGCTTTTTCTATTCATCAAAGAATCCTGAAAAAATTTATTAGTTTCCACAAAAATATTAAGCAGCACAACTGTTTTCAACACTGATAAACATATTACAATGATTTCTGATGGATCATGTGACACTGACGGAGTAATGATCCTAGAAATTCAGCTTTGCTATGACAGAAATAAATAAAAAAATTAAAATAGAAAACAGTTAGCATAAGAGACTTATTTCAAAAACATAAAAAAACCCTCTTTTTTTTTTCCAAAAGTGGTTGTCTATATTTAAAATAATCTGAATTCTAACTAATAATAACATTAATATTATTATTTTGCGTATGTATTTTGGCTATCATTAAAAAAACAATACTAGTGGGCTGTTATATACAATTGTTTTTAGGTATATTAAAAACAAAATAATAATTCTGTATCACATAACTGAAGAAAAAATCTGTAGTGATGAATAACACATTTGCGTGTTTGAACAGGAGGGTTATGGGATTGGAGATGATGAGTACTCGTGTGCGTATGATGGCTGCAGGCAGCTGATCTGGTACAACGCTCGCAGTAAACCTCACTCCCACCCCTGCTGGAAAGAAGGTTTGTGCGGACGGAGCTTCCTGTTCAGCACATATGTTCTTCAGTCATTTGATGATTTGTTACATTTATTGTATTTCATCATTTTAGGGAAAAAAAGTTGTTTGCAAAGATTTGTGAGCAGTGTTCTCTGGAATTTCTAGGTGATGCCATAGGCTTCCTGCTGGACCTCAGCAAGAAGCAGATGATTTTCTATCTAAACGGACACCAGCTGCCTCCTGAGAAGCAGGTGTTCTCCTCTGCCACGTAAGCAAGACTCAATTTCTTTACCACAAGACTCAAAACAAATCTTTGTGGAGCTTTTTGAACACTTGCTTTACCTTGTCTTAGGTCTGGCTTTTTCGCTGCAGCCAGTTTCATGTCCTACCAACAGTGTGAGTTCAACTTCGGAGCCAAGCCCTTCCGCCATCCCCCCTCCATCAAATTCAACACATTTAATGAGTTTGCCTCGCTTGCATCAGACGAGAAAATCATTCTGCCCAGGTTTGCACTGTTTATTAGATTTCTGTACACAGAGCAAATGATCAATGACTGTTATGTTGTGAATGTGAATAATGTATTAGTTATAACCTAAAGCAGGTGACTTGTACCATTCATGCCAAACAAAGCACATAAAATTGTGCTCTTTTATTTCAGACACAGGCGTCTGGCTTTGCTCAAGCAGGTTAGCATCAGAGATAACTGCTGCACCCTCTGCTGTGACCAGATGGCAGACACTGAACTGAGACCCTGTTTGCACAGGTACAAAGTGCAGCATACCGAATCAGTGTTTACACCACTGGGTTTATGGGTAAAGGGATGCTCACAGTTTGCTCAACAAAGCTGGATTGGTGTGCTTGGCTGAATCGGATTCGATAAAACCAACTGTTGCTATGAGAATTAAGACATTTAGAACATATTTGTTTTGATTTTACCCTCTTGCATTAAGCCAAAATGAGCGAAGTAAGATAATAAACCTATTAGGAATTTCATTGTAGTGTGTTATCAAAGGGTACATAACACACACAGTTTCTCATGTTAATCTTGAGTATAGAGTAACATTGCATCCTTCATATCTCCGAAGAGTCTTACGTTTTCTGATTTATAAAAGACAGATACGCTGTATAGAGCCCTGCATTTCTGCACTTTTTTTTACGCCCCTGGGACCGGGCTTTGGGCCAGTTTTCACATCATACCTCAAACGCGGGACGCATTTTAGACGAAATTGTTATAGGCTATATATGACATGTTGTAGTCAGTTATGACGGCGCTATGCAACACGCACTGTCACAAATGAGTAAAGCAAGCCAACACGCAAACTGCCGCAAGTGAAACTGAAAGTCTTAGATGCTCAAAAACACAATCATCTTCATTAAAACTAATGAAACTAAATGATCTCACCAGTGCTTAGGTCACTCTCTCATATTGCGGCCTTTAATCATGAAATTAGCTGATAAATAAAATTCAGCTCATATCTTTTGCTTTCGTTGACGTGAACTCTGTTAAATGTACATATAGCACGGGAATTGAAGATCGGATTTATATTAATTTTGCAAAGAGGTATAAGGTAAGACAACCTGCATGTTTTTTATTTGTTTAGATTGTGTGGTCCGTTTCGTTTGTGAGCACTGAGCAGCGTCAGCCTGCCTCAGCTTGTCAAAAATGCCTTTTTACTTTGGTGGGGGTGACAGTAGGCTAAACGTTTAAACTAACATTGTGACACCTTGAAGTGTTTTATATCTATGGGTTTTATTATAGGCAAGACAAGTCAAGTGTTGATTTGAGAGGCTAAATTGATCAAACGTGGTAAACTCACTGTCAGCCGCTGACCCATTGGTCGTCACTTTAAAAAACAAAAACTTTAATTTAACAATAAAAAAAATGCTTCAAACATTTTTCTAAATTAACTTAATAAATAAATAAATGAAATATAACTACTTTGACATTCAAAACAAAACTGAACTATTTTAATGGCTGCAACAGTAGTGTAATAGGGAGGATAAAATGTAAAAAAAAAAACCGAAGAAAAAAACACTGGCTCCAGTCAGACTCAGGCCGAGAATTTTGATAAGCTGTCAGACATGGGCTGGGCTAGGGCCTCAGTGTCTCGGGCCAGGGCCGGGTTAGGGCCATAAACTGTAAAAAAAATATGGACATAGTGTCTGTGACGTCACCCATAGGATTCTGAAGAGCCGTTCTGAAGTACAAAGTAGGGTCGAGCTGGCTGTTGCCATCTTGGCAGCGCGTCATCATGCGCCACTCCCGGATAATAGAAAATGGGCAAAGAAGCGGGATGTGGGTGGAGCTGAGGTCACCTATCACTCAAAGTGGTCACAGCCTTAATTATGCAGGACTTTTAGGCTTTATATAATGTAAACGAATGAGTTATAAAAAAATTCACCCCCCTCACAGTTGTCATGAAGGGCAAAATTAGCTATATAGACCAAAACAACAATTTGTACCAGATTGCAAACATTGTTTTTTTCTGCTGTAAAGTTGGGCGTTTTAACATGGTGCTCAATGAGATTCTGCTCTCTTCTGAGCCCTAGTGGCCAGTCGATGAATTGCAGTTTAAGTCACTTCCATATCGGCATAGAGAGAAACTGCGGGAGGTTGCTGCTTGGTTAGGACTAGATTTGAGTCCGTTCAGGGCTCTAACGCTTTACCGATTCCTTCCAAAAACAGCCAAACTCGTGGAGGTGTGCAGTGGGTGGAGCTAAAGAGTCACGAGCAAAGCACACACATACACACATACATCATGGCGCTGTCCCGTAACCCGAATGAAGCTCGTTTATGGCCGCGCTCTTGCGCTCGCTCTGGTTGATGTGTACACGTGCCCATCCGGGAGAAGTTCCCATACAAGGAATTCTGCCCTTTATGCTGTCATACAGCGCAAAAAAACTTTCCAAACCTTAAAGGGTAACTAAACCCCAGCTCAGCGCTTAACTCCACCCACTGGCAATATTTGAGAAATGCTGGAAAAGTGGGCAGAGCCCAGTGGAGACGGTGTGGATGAACTGAGGGCGGGACTGAGCAGAGGGCGTGCACCTGAGACCCGCAGTGATGGATTGATTGACAGCTGTCTGACTCGTGAGTCGCAAAAATGGAGAATGACTGGAGTGTCATTCTCCCCCACCTTCACCTGAAGTGGAGGAGGGTGAATTGTCTGTAGACACAGACCCGGAGCCTTCAATGCGAGCCGCTGGCTCAAACTGCGTTAACTCCCGATGCCGACAATGCTTGTGAAGCAGCAGCGCAAGAGAACTGACCGAATCTATGAACAGTCAAATCCTTTCACTGAATGCCACTAAAAATAGATCAGATACATACAATGTATTTTCACTCAAATTAACTGAATCAATAAGCAGTGCAGGACCAATAAGTTCAACACAAGTCGCACAAAAATTATTACTGTCCGTCGGTGACTGGGAGGAGCAGTCGCGCCGCGCGCAGTCCTACATCACCGGACTAATTTGCCTAATCTTCTCGGTACTTTAGACCACAGTGGAAACGCAGACAGCAGCAGGTCTGGGGGAAAAAAAGTTCCTGGTACAAATTGTTCCGGGTAATTTCGGTGGAAACGGGGCTTTATACTCATTGGTGGTCAAATGTGACCGTACACCCTAACTATTTTTTAAATAAATGGCCTATATTTTAGTTCAATAATATTTATTGAATATTTTGAGGAGATCTTTTGGTACTAAATACTATTTGTGCAATAATTATGGTCCATTAATGACCACTAACATTTTTTCTTCTAATATTTTTATTATTTATATTACAATTAGTGTATTAATTAAGGTTAAAATAGAGAATTCCAATGCAAAGAGGCAAATTAGAGTCATTTTGTGGCTGGAAAAATAAACATTTTCACTTGTAATGCCATTACCCACTAGGTGCCTGTATGGCTCTTTAAGCAATATAAATATGTAGTCTAGTTGCTCAAAAAAGTATTGCAGATCATAACTGCTTACTTATTTGTGAAATTTTTAAATGTTAATAATAGTGAATAGTAAAGAATGCAAGCAAATATAATTTAACCCCCAAAAAAGTTTAAAATAGTGCTAAAAGGCAAACATATTTTCCCTTATGTACAGTAGGCTATATACATATGAATTCATACTGAATCAAGATCTATATTTGTGCCCATCGTCTCATAAGCTAATGCTGATTTTAGATATCTACGCTGTAAATCAACCAGTTAGCTATTGTGTTGTGGCACATACATTTATGCAGGTTATAGATATTTTATGTAACTTATTTTGCCACACAATATATTGAGTTGTCTTTTGACTAAAACTAGACTAAAATGATGAGACTTTTAGTCGACTAAAACTTGACTAACAAACAAAGATATGCAAATGACTAAATATGACTAAAACTAATAAGGACATGTGGCACAAGACTAAGACTAAATTAAAAAAGGTGACAAAATTAACTCTAAATTAAAACACTTTCTTTATACCCAAATGTCAAAACATTTATTCGAGTCAATGAACAGCACTAATAAAGCCCCAGTCTTGCAGATCATTAACTAAAAAAAAGTAGGTTTAGGGTTTAGTTACCCTTTAAAGGAGTGTATTTGGCACAGAAATACTCCATCATACGTCAAACTCGTTGTTGTTTTTTTGGGCCATGAGAATCCAACTCTTTAACAGTGTAAATAAGTCAGAATGCATTAAATGGCATAAGACACCCCCAGCCACCGACCCCCCCCCCCCCCCCCTCCTCCTCCCCCTCCTCCCTCCTACCCCCCTTTAATGAACTCCACAGTAACCTCATAGTTGTTGTTATATGCCTTTGTTTCATAATAGAAAGTAACCAATTATTGTTCATTAACTGTGACGTAAGAAGCCTATAGAGTGCAGCAGTCGGGTACCTGAAGTAAAAATCCTGTAAAATTTTTCATTAGAATGAATTGATTTTTAATGATGACGTTTAAACTGTTAAAGACAGACCCACTGTGAGCTATGAGGTTGTTAATCTGTGTTATTTGCTTTTTTTTTTAAGCCATCAGCCTACATTGCTTTAACTTATTTTTTAAATAGTCATGTTTAACAGTGAAATTCCTGATGGAGAAACTACATTACCCATAATTGTGCAAAATAATAATTTTTTTATCGCTTTTTAAAAAAAAATGTGATTGTCATTTGCAGTGCTTCATTGGATTGTAGTTCTTTTACCTCATTCCCTCTTTTATCCATACCTTTTTTCTTTTTGTCTGATTTTTATGTACTTTTTTTGCTTCAAATCAAATATTGTAATGTTGTGATTGGTTCATGGCTTATAACTTAATTAATGGGAAAAATATGAGTGATTATTATATTATAATGGAAAATTTATATTTAACAGAGTTATTAAAATATTAGGGTTTTTAAAGATTTAATCAAGTGATTTAATGGGACATTTAAACCTATTGTTGATTACTGTTATATCACCTTTTTGTGCTGAATAATTTACTCATCTTCTGTTTCTCTTGTGTTATGTCTTCAGTGGGATGTGTATGGAGTGTGCCTTACAGCTGGAAACGTGCCCACTGTGTCGCCAAGACATCCAGACACGAGTCAGACTCATTTCCCACGTGTCCTGACATCAGCCCACCAGCCCTAGATGTGGACTTTCCCCCCTCAAGTTTCCATCCTGTCCAGTCCCCTCTGTCTGAGAGATCAACCTGACCAATCGAATCATGATGCTGTCTCAGGATTGGATGCAGTGGTGTGGACCTTTGAAAGATGGAGTAGACCTTTCTTAAAACTGGAGGGAAGAAGAGAGTGAACACTACACTGTTGCACTCCAAGAAGGCCCCAATCAGAGGGCTGTTGAGCAAACCTGGAGGTTAAAAGGCTTCTGGGAATTTTTAATCTACTTTTCCAGGAACAGATAAATTATGGAACAAACGCGTCCGTCACATGCTGATCTGTCTTTGAGTTTCTCCCCTCAAGCTCTGGTCAGGGTCTACTGTGTGTCTTTTCAGAGTTGTTAAATATATATGTGACTTCCCTCATCGTTTTTTTTTTTTTTTTTTTGGAATTCCAAGTTACAATCTCAACAGGAAACGGCAGTAGTGTCTTAACCACTTTGTTTCCTCTTAATGTTCATGCCTGCCTCAGAAAACCAATTATTATTCCCCTCCCATCAGACTTGATTGTACTTGAATCCGTTCTGATTTGATCGCCCCACATTCTGAATATGATTGCAAAATGTCTTGATGAATCAAGACACTCTGATTTTTGTTTTTTTAACAATAGTATTTTACGTTGATGTATAATGCAAAGTCCATTTAGAAATAAATGAAGCCAAATTACATAAGGTAAAATGATAGAATTGAGTGAGAACTGATTCCATCAGACTAAAAGGCAATCCTTAGATGAGATTTGGAGTAATTTCATGTGTTTTCTGCCATGGTTAATGCACATATCAGTGTCCTAATGCTGCTGATGCTAAATGTGAACTTTCTTAAGCAGTTATAGAGACTGAAATCTCTAACGCTCCCAAAGATAAGAGAGTATGATTGAATTAAGAATCTTTCATTTTTTTGAATTGTGATGTTTGTAATAAATGTCTGTTCTATGTGCTGCACGATTGTTGTCATCTGACATTATTTACTCATTTACAAACTCAAAATACAAACGCACCCAAGAGTTAAATGGAACTATACAGTGATAAATTATCTGTTGAGAATTGCATTTCTGAGTAACTAAATGATGGCCGCATGCCTCATAGTCCTAAGCAATACACACACAAACACAAACACACCTACCTTTATTTATTTTGTGAGAAGACAGATCTTTAGGACTGAGCAGGCTGTGTAATGGCGTCATTGGTTTCGTCGTTTGTCTGCCTGTCCGATAGGAGGCGGCACGCGCTTCCTCAAATACACTTGTTCATCGAAAGGAAGTCCGACCGAGTGTGTTGTTGCAGGTCCTTTGGCGGAATCCTTGAGCATTGATTTGGATTCATCTTCTATTATCCACAATTTTCATCTAAAAATAATCTTAATATTTACTGCTCTCGTCAGAGATGACAAATTAATCAATTTATCGCGAGAAAAAGCAGCGGGAATATACGTAACTGAAGATCTACGAAGGTAAGATGGGCTACACAACAATTCGGTGTTTTCATATCAATAGTTTGACAAATATCACAAATAGATGTTATTTTAAGAAAAGACCATATTGTTTTTGATGTATTAAAAATAATAGTTGAGTAAATGCAGGATTTGCGGTGCAACCAAAACTCAATTGTGTCTTGCACGGCGCGATATTATGCAAATTGAGGTTGTTTATTATAATTAATAAACTGAAGTTCATTTAGAAGAAATCAAATGTCGGCGTGGGCACAGAACGCTGGGGGCAGACGACCACCACCAAAACACAGTGGAGGAAGGTATGGGAGTAACTTACGTTACAGGCTTTGTTTCTAAACACTGGAGCTGCCTCATTTTCCGCATTTTTGCGCTTTAAATATTTGGCTGTGTGTTTGGAACATTTGAAGAGTTACAATTATTGTTTTCAAGTGCTGTCTAGTTAGGAAACTTTCTAGGTTTCAAAACACATCCTACGTTTTACATTTCTGATATTATGTTTATTATAATCATGTGTATTTATTCAATGCAATCTCAGATCTTTTCGAAGACCACCATATCCTATGAGGGAGGACAGAAAAGATGATCTTCTGCAATCTGAGAGGTAACTTAAATGTGACTAAAATAGTGTTTTTTGTAAATTCAACAAGGTGGCTTTATTTTTTTTCTGGCTTTAAAGGGATAGTTCACCCAAAAATGAGAATTAATTTTATTAATTCTGTCATTAATTTCTCACCCTCATGTAAGACTTTCGTTCATCTTCAGAACACAAATGAAGATCTTTTTGATGAAATCTGAGCGCTTTCTGTCCCTCTGTTGGCACAGCTACGCAACTGACACTTTGTCGCTTCAAAAAGTTAATAAAGAGATCGTAAAACTAATCCATATGAATTGAGTGATTTAGTCCAACTGAACCTGCCTCTCTATATTCATATGGATTCATTTTATGATCTCTTTGGGACCTTTTTGAAGCGTCAAATAGTTGTGTAGCTGTCTATGGAGGGACAGAAAGCTCAGATTTCATCAAAAACATCTTAATTTGTGTTCCGAAAGATGAACGAAAGTTTTACAGGTTTGGAGCGACATGAGGGTGAGAAATGAATGACAGAATTTTCATTTCTGTGTGATCTATCCCTTTAAAGCTACACTGTGCGATATTTTCCTCCATCTAGCGGTGAAAGGGTATATGGCCATCCAGTAAATATTAGTTTCTTTTCCTCCCAATTCCGATTTCGTTTTAACTCCTACGGTGGCCGATTTAGTCCAAGATTAACATGGCTTTCAGTTCGATCCAGCAATCCCCCTCTTCACATTCGCCATCGAGTTGTAACGCGTGTGTCCGGGTGAAAAATACGGATAGCTCACTCAACGCAACTGGAGTCGATGCAAACACGGAGGCGATTGACAACAAAGCCCGCACTTTATTCCCCGCGGAACCCCCCACAAGAGTCCGGCACAAACTCCACTTCCGCCCACAGCATTACCCAACAAAACAAAAATAAATGAATGTTAGTAACAGAAGACAGAAAATAATCCGCACACATGGGAGTTCGAGGCGCAGTGCACACACACACACACACACACACACACACACACACACACACAACGCAGGCGCTCCAACCGGGGCGAACGCTCTTAAAGGGGCCACACTATTTTCCTACTCGTTACAGTGTTAAAACGCGAAAGGTGAAGCTTGAATTTACGGGTATGTCCCTCTTTGGCTAATGTACTTTCAAGATGGAGGGGCAACATGGCGACCCCCATTCGAACCCCTTACCCGTATGTATTTTCAATGGCATATTATAAACTTACGAGAACTTTATTACTTGAAAGAAGTAAATATACATTAATGAGCACACATATTTTTGAAAGAACTAAGTGTTTTTAGCTAAGAATAAACTAAAAAAGTTACACAGTGTAGCTTTAAATATCTTATATGGGATCTTTTGACATATGTTTCACACAGATATACATTTATTACTTTGTGAGCGATTCATTACTAATTTGAACTCAATCTAAGCACCTTTCTCCTCCATCTTACCTCAATTTTCAGTTTTGAAAGCTTAGAAGAAAGGATTGAATACTCAGGCACAGCAGACTATGGGCATTCACCACGTCAGTCATCTGGTATTATTTTTCATTTAATGTTTTTTCAATAAAGAACTTTCTCACTGTTACTGTTGTTTCTCTTATGGGAAATCTTTTCTGAGCAACTTTATTTGTATCAGCTGTTTCACCTGAAGAGTATGAGGCATCAGTTCAGCGCACTGCCATATATGAGAAGTTCTTGCAGCATCTACATGGAGATGCTGCTAGACAGCCTGCAGACTGTGTCGTCCTGTCGGTGAATAACCAGAATGTGTGAGTATATACCTCAAGTAGCAGTAAAATTCTCTTGTTATTTTTGTGTGAAACTCACTTCCTTTATGTATAAAATGGAAATGTAATTTCAGACTTTTTTCCAGAGTTAGCACATGAAAATATGGGACATGTTTACCCATTTTGTGCAATGCTAGTTTAGTTTTCTAAAAAGTCTCTGTTGTGTGAATGGGCTTTGTTATTGTCCGATGTTGGGTTGATGGGATTTGTCAGGATTAAGATGTGTAACAGCAGTCATCCTTGAATTCTGATGGATGTGCTATTATTATAAGTAATTTAGGAAAAATTAAATGTGAATTAAATGTGCCTTTAAGTTGAACAAAAAATCCAGTATTCTAAAAGTTCATATTTAAGCAAAATTGCCCCCTGTTTAACTTAAGTCTCTGCTTCGTTCTTAGGGTGTGTTCACACTTGTAGTTCCATCTCTTGCTTTTTTTGGTCCGGACCAAAAGTCCTGGTCCGCTTCGCGTTCACATTGGCATTTTAACACAGAACATAAAGGCATAGGCTTTTATTGCATATATTTCGCGACTGAACATAACAAACATCCAAATCAATGCTGTGTGCTCGGCTAAATGCGCTCGTCGTACGTGTGTAGCCTATGTATGATTGTATTTTGACTGAAAACTTGTGAAGAGCTCATAAAATGTGTAAAAAAAAAAGTCAAACAGTGGCAGGAATCCCTCCGTCACACACACAAATGAAGATCTGCTGCGAGGAGACGCAGTTCTGATGCCTGTACCGAATTGTAATACAGAGTTTTCTGTCCTTTTTAGGGGCGCATGTTGTGATGACATGTCCCCTTTTTAGTTTGTTTACATGTCTTTGGTCCGTGTTGCGTTCATAAATCATTCGAACTGCTCCGTTTCGAGTTCGTTTGGCCCATCTGTTCATCTCGGTCCACTTGTTTGGTGCACACCAGGGTGCGGATGGCAGCGTTCACACACTTATTCAAATGAACCGCGCTCACAGAACAATTGCACTAGGGTTTGCTTTAATTGAACCAAATATGCCAAGTGTGAACACCCTTATTCTTTACAAATCACTTTCAGTCACTCTGTAATCTTTATACATGAATTAAATAATCCACTTATATTACTATTCTACAATGCTATTCCAAGCGGGCAAAAAAAATCAATCACTGACTGTTAAAATGAAATCTTGAGCATAAAATGAAACCTGAGCATAACATTTTGTCAAACTCTAGAAGTTGACTCCAAAAAAAGTTTAATTTAATAATAAAAGAAGTCCAAAGTTGATTTGTATGTTGTGTAAATTATATTAATCCAGCAAATCAAACAAATGTTTACACCCTGTGGTCTCACAAAAAAGGAAAGAAAAAAAAAAGAGCCTCTGGAAAAAACATGGTGGTACAAAACTTGCATCATTTAACGGTACCACTGCATCATGTGTTGCATTCAATTTAAAACTAAAGGCTTACGGGGTCTTTAGAGCCCTGCCCTAAAAAGCGTAGTAAGAGCGTGCTTTTTATGGCAGGGCTTCAGAATCTGCTGTTAAACATTTTGATTTAAATTTTCTATTTCACATTTCTAAAAAAGGGTAATAATAAAAAGACATTTAAAATATTTTCATAAAAGCAGGGAGAATTATTTATTTTTATTTGCACATGACTGATTTATTCGAGTACATTTTCACTCTCCTACACAAACTTTCACAGTTTTCATGAAAGAATAAATATGTCCAGACTGTATTTATTTAACAAATTGATATTTGATATTAAAATATTTCATTAATCGAGCCATATTTATATGGCGTAATTGAACAAAAACACAACCTCTAAAATATGAAAACTCAAACATTCTACTAATAAAATGGTAAATGCATCTTTATACATGGAGGTTTTTAATATACCTTTAGTAAAAATGCATATTTCCTTTTTTTAATGATATACAATTATTGACATACAAAACAGATTTATGTGATCTGATTAATATTTCTTGTCATAACGGTCTTATGTTAAGTGATAGAAGTATTTCACATTTTAATCAAATCTATATTACAATATTTGTACACTATATTGTTAATTTAGCTATATTGTACATTTATGTCAAATTATGATATTAGTATGTAACTTTTTACCTCATTTAAACATTTATCACTTACTTTGATGTCTTTTGAGATGTTTTTTTTTTCTTCTCAAAGACTAATTCCACTTGCAAAAGCATTTATTCAACTAAAACAAATGAAACACCCTTATCTCATTTTCTAATGTTTAATACACTTTTAAAATGCTAAGCAGATATGTTTTGGTTTATTCATTAAATCTACTCTTTCATTACACCACACCCAGAACGACCTCACATTTCCTCACGTCATGCCCTGAAGCATGGTGCTCAATAACCAGATCTCTTCTTCTTCTTTCAAAGGGATTACCCCAAATCGATAGGCCAGTGTTTGCAGGAACGTGGCCTCTCGGTGGAAATGCTTTACCTGCAGGGGGAATCAGGCCTGACCCGGGCCCTCCAAGATGTCCGCTCCGACGGTTCCCCCTTATGTATTCTCGTCGAGCAGACTAATGTAACACTCTCCTCGTGCACAGTAATCATATTTTCAGAGTCCCTCAAAAGTAAGTCCCGACTCCCACAATTTATCTCCCAATAAAACCACTTTTACTTCAAACAATAGTTAAATAACCTTATATAATAGCTACAGAGAAAATAACTTGGTGGTGGGCATTTTTATATTATTGTTTAGTATGATAACTAGTATGATAATTTACTCCTGTGATTACACCAAAGATACATGCATTTACATACTAAAAATCTACTGTAACTTTCAGAACAGCCCAAAAAGATAATTAATTTATATAAACAGCAAAAAATGTTGATGTCATCTCAATGTAAGGCAGACTTTGCAAAAAGGCTGTTGGTGTATCTTGTGGCAGTTAAAAACCAAATTGCGAACACACAAACTGGATCTTAGAATAGAAACATGCTTTGTTATAAAATAGTTATGGAAAACCTTTTGATTTTAGATTTTTTTTTTTTTAACCTCTAAAGGTGTTTTTTTTTTTTACTGCGTTGTGGCCACATCTCAGTTGTTGTTGTTTTCAAAGTCCTCTGTTTTGAAGACAAAATCTATTCACAATACCCCAAATTAAACCACACAATAACTTAGTAGTAATAACTGTAACACAATAACTGTTTTACACTTACACAAACCTAATTCATAACATCATTTTGAGTGATCCAAATAAATTAAGCATGCATTCCTTACAAAAAACTGACATTTATTATAACAGGTTTGGGCACAAATATTTTTACCAATCAACAGTTTTTAAATGTTTTCACCATTAAAACCACGCAATCATTCATCAATTAGACACACATGTATAACATCTAAACAATCACATTAACATCACATTAAAATGGATGAAATGCCCTAATTCGGATATTATAATTAATGCCCACCACTTAATTATTAGTTGAAAACACTGTTAATAATGTATAGTGTAGTTCAGATGTTTATTATTATTATTATTATTTTTATTATTAATGTTTTTTTTTATTTCTATAAAACCGCACCTTGCTGGTAAGTTCTCTTAAGGCTGATATACACTTTTTTACACATTTTGAAACACTAGGCGTCATACACTAACCAACTTTGGTTACAGAGAAAAACTAAACGACTGAGGATCGCACACTTCCAGACTTTCAAGTCGATGTATGAAAAATTAAAACAATGTGTTAAAATCTGCTCAAAATATCAAACGTGTGACATCCTTCGAATGGCTGGAATCAAAAATCTGAAGTCTATGGAGTGCATTTCAGCCTTTATGCTAAATATAATCTAAATTGTTTTACTCAAAATGTTACAATTCAATATTGAATGTATGCAGGTCCATCCTTTTAAACGCGTGAATTGAATTGTTGAATTTTCCCAGTGTAGGAATTCGTTATTGCTGAACGGCATATGTCAAGACTGAATGACATTGTGAACAAAACCAGTGATCAAAATCATGCACAGTGCCTTCCTCATATTACACACAGGACAATTTGTCCAAAACCACTTTTAAAAGCAATCTTATATAAACATTATATCTGTTGTGTCCCTTTACTTACAACTTGCAAGCGTGTTCATGAATGTGAGCGCATACTGAATTTTAATGTGGTAATTGGGTTAAGCAGTGGTTGCCAGACTGCAGCATGTTGCTGATGTGGTAGAACTCTTGCGCACACTGCTTAGACTGCAGCGGCTCACACTGAGCTCCATATGTAACCCCCCTCCCTCCTCTGGCTGACCCTTCCTCTGCCTCTCTGCAGTTCATCGAAACATGCCCAAAGAACAGGCCTTGGAGTTTGTGCTGGTGGAGTTTGGGCGCTTGAGCGGTTCGCGGCGGGTGCTGGACCCCACGGAGGCAGCGGCACGGGCGGCTGAGCTGACAGAGGACTACCTGGAGCGTGGCAAGCTGGAGCACCACACTGTTCCCTCTGCCACCCGCCAGCTGCTCTTTCTCCTGGCCGAAGGATTGCACCTGTACCCAGAGGAGCTCAGCACACTGGCCGAGTATCTTCAGAACCGCCAGGACCATCTGCGAGGTGAACATGCTTCCATGTCTTGGTCTAGATACATTTATAGTGATAGTAGTTTTTTTATAAGCGTGTAATTCTCATGTTGCTTTTAATTGGCACATTATAATTGAAAAACTCGACGTATTTATGAATTGTATAATTCAACATTGCACATTGTACACAATTACATTTTTTCTTTTTTAAATTTAGACTATTCTATCGGTTTTTATGCATTTCTGTTAATCAACCCTTTCACACAGCAGTCGTGGTAAATTACTGTAAAATTACCAGAATGACTTTAATGCTAAATACACAAATATGATGTTCACACAAAACAGCGTTCTGGCTTTTACTGGTAAGAGACCATTCACGCATCAGTACCAAAATACTGGTAAATTCTGTGATGTCAAGTCATCGGAAATGATCTTTGTATTCATTCGCCTGCATGAGGAGAAGTGCTTCAGTTCGATCTGTGCAATTTGACACTATTTTTTGATGTCTGAGTGACAGGCATAAGGGTTTTGCTCTTTAAAAACAGGAGACGTGCATAACAGTATCCATATCCAACTGCAGAGCCGCAGCGCTGATGAATGAACATTTAGAAAGCTGTGAGAGAACGTAATCCATCTAGCGCATATTTACATTGAAAAACTATTCAAAAGCAGCAGAGCTTATTTTAAACAGCACAGAGTAATCACGTCATCTCCATAAGAACTTTATGATTGACCCAAAGCAGACTTCTTACGCCAGAACGTTCTGACCTTGTACGTGCTCACACCGGTAATCTTCATTCTGCGTTCACACACAACATCATACCAGTAATTTACTGGTAATGTGACAACTTCACTTCCCAAAACCAATTTACCGGTATTGTGGTCTTGTTCACACATGCTCCCTTAACGGTAATTTACCAGTAAAGACTGTGTGAAAGAAGCTACTCATATATCGGTTTGTCATTAGCACTTTATTTAAAATATTTAAATTAAATGATCATTAAAATGCATGTAAATAATTGTATTTGATAAGATTATAAAGTAAATTAATAATTATATCATTTAATTTTGTGTAATTATTTAACTTGTATATTAAAGGTGCACTATGTAAATTTTTTTTTCTTCAGTAAAATATCCAAAAACCACTAGGCTAATGTTGTATATTTTGTTCAGTTGAGTACTTACAATATCCCAAATGTTTCCAACTATTTGTAAATCGTGGGAAAATTGCTATTTTAACCAAGGAACCGGGAAGTGTGAGGGAGTCGCCTGTCAATTGCGTCATATCTGCGTTACCCTCGGTTTCCGGTTTTATTTTGCCGAAATCGCTCTCACTGCAGTGTGAACAAGTGTCATAGCAGCCGGCGAGCGAACACACAGAGTAACGTCATAACATCATTTTCAACACACTCCGATGTGTCTAATATGATAAACAGAGCTGAGTTACCTCGTGCTGATGACCGGAAAAGCGGAAATGGCATAATAAAAGTCCCGCTGCTCGCAAGGCGTGTGTTCCGCTCTTCTTATTAACAATTGCTCCTGCGGGCTTGCTCAGCTCCACACGCTGCTTCATACTACAGTAACGTTAATAATCTCATCCATGAACATGATTTCTGCCCGAGTCTTTTCCACCGGCTGTGAGGTGAAGACCACATCTCCCATGAATACGTGCTCAAACTTGGCGTCATCAAACTACGCGACCTCTAGTGGATGGAAAAGTTACATAGTGCAGCTTTAAATTAAAACAATTGTTTTAAATATAAAATCTATTTTAAAAAGTAACAGCCAGTCTGTTGATTGCATTGTGTATGTATTGTTTTTATTTCTACAGGGAGTGCAGAATTATTAGGCAAGTTGTATTTTTGAGGATTAATTTTACAACATTAATAATTAAACAACAACCATGTTGTCAATGAACACAAAAAACTCATTAATATCAAAGCTGAATATTTTTGGAAGTGGTTTTTAGTTTTAGCTATTTTAGGGGGATATCTGTGTGTGCAGGTGACTATTACTGTGCATAATTATTAGGCAACTTAACAAAAAACAAATGTATACCCATTTCAATTATTTATTTTTACCAGTGAAACCAATATAACATCTCAACATTCACAAATATACATTTCTGACATTCAAAGACCAAACAAAAACAAATCAGTGACCAATATAGCCACCTTTCTTTGCAAGGACACTCAAAAGCCTGCCATCCATGGATTCTGTCAGTGTTTTGATCTGTTCACCATCAACATTGCGTGCAGCAGCAACCACAGCCTCCCAGACACTGTTCAGAGAGGTGTACTGTTTTCCCTCCTTGTAAATCGCACATTTGATGATGGACCACAGCTTCTCAATGGGGTTTAGATCAGGTGAACAAGGAGGCCATATCATTAGATTTTCTTCTTTTATACCCTTTCTTGCCAGCCACGCTGTGGAGTACTTGGACGCGTGTGATGGAGCATTGTCCTGCATGAAAATAATGTTTTTCTTGAAGGATGCAGACTTCTTCCTGTACCACTGCTTGAAGAAGGTGTCTTCCAGAAACTGGCAGTAGGACTGGGAGTTGAGCTTGACTCCATCCTCAACCCGAAAAGGCCCCACAAGCTCATCTTTGATGATACCAGCCCAAACCAGTACTCCACCTCCACCTTGCTGGCGTCTGAGTCGGACTGGAGCTCTCTGCCCTTTACCAATCCAGCCACGGGCCCATCCATCTGGCCCATCAAGACTCACTCTCATTTCATCAGTCCATAAAACCTTAGAAAAATCAGTCTTGAGATATTTCTTGGCCCAGTCTTGACGTTTCAGCTTGTGTGTCTTGTTCAGTGGTGGTCGACTTTCTGCCTTTCTTACCTTGGCCATGTCTCTGAGTATTGCACACCTTGTGCTTTTGGGCACTCCAGTGATGTTGCAGCTCTGAAATATGGCCAAACTGGTGGCAAGTGGCATCTTGGCAGCTGCACGCTTGACTTTTCTCAGTTCACGGGCAGTTATTTTGCGCCTTGGTTTTTCCACACGCTTCTTGCGACCCTGTTGACTATTTTGAATGAAACGCTTAATTGTTCGATGATCACGCTTCAGAAGCTTGGCTATTTTAAGACTGCTGCATCCCTCTGCAATATATCTCACTATTTTTGACTTTTCTGAGCCTGTCAAGTCCTTCTTTTGACCCATTTTGCCAAAGGAAAGGAAGTTGCCTAATAATTATGCACACCTGATATAGGGTGTTGATGTCATTAGACCACACCCCTTCTCATTACAGAGATGCACATCACCTAATATGCTTAATTGGTAGTAGGCTTTCCAGCCTATACAGCTTGGAGTAAGACAACATGCATAACGAGGATGATGTGGTCAAAATACTCATTTGCCTAATAATTCTGCACTCCATGTATATATAAACATTATCTCTTTATTACTAATTTTTTCCTTTCTTCCCCAGTATCTTCTGCTGAAGTTGACAGTGGGGTTGCTCCTGTGATAAACAGCCTGCCTCCAGGGTTAGGAAAGCCTCCACCACTTCTGCCTGCTGGTTCTGGACCACCACCAAGAGAGCAGACAAACCCACCCTCAGGGTCAGGAGATGCACCCCCAGGCCATTACATGGGATTGCAAGGTTTGTTTTTGAGGCACAGGATGAAATGCATTGATGAAAAAGAAAATAAATATAGACTGGATTTTTTTTTTACTTTTAAAGTTTGTGATACTTGTGTGGTATTTGAATGCAGTATTCCCTGTGTTTTCAGGCTCGTATCCTAAGACGAAACCACCTCCTTTGCTTTCAATGCATAATCTAAAGCCACCTTCCCACAGACCAACTGCCCCTCATAGTCTTTTGCCCTCTCGGGCCTCTTTAGTCTCGCACGGTCCTTCATTTAGTTCTCAGCCATCTAGAGGGCCAGCAGCCATTCACAGTCTTGACATGCCACAACCTCTCTTAGGCCCAGCCCCTACACATAGGCCATCTCCCACCCGTGCCCCTTTGCTTGACACGCCGCCTCTTGGTTTCCAGTCCTCTAGAGGACTATTGCAGCATCCAGGCTCTCATGCATTGCTAAAGACACCACTTATTTGTGGACCCCCTCCGCAGAATGGACCCCGTGGTCCTAGAGTACCACCACCTTCACTCAGGAGCCTTCATATGGGAGCCCCAACAGGTCGGCACTTTCTCATGTTCTCAAGTCTATTTAGAGCACTATTGGTGTGGAAGGATCTGTCACTAATTTTCCTTTTCTTCTGGTTCCTTTTGTTGAATTTCTTTTTTACCAGGTCCAGGTCCGCGGCCACCACGACGCCTGCTCCCTTGATTCTCTCAGGACACCCAATTAAATAATTGGCCAATATTGTCATGTGGGACAGTTGTAACATTTTGGCAGTTTAATGTTTTATTTTTTCTAGGAATTTGCCTTCTGTGTTTCTTTCAGGATCCCACGATGAGATGTTTAAAGATGTATTGATATAAAAAAAGCCACGGTGGTGTTCTTCTTTGTTTCCACAGGTGTAAGCTAATTTTTTTTTAGAATAAATCTGAAATATTTCAATGACACCAATGTTTTCAGAATATATTTAACAGCACTATTCTCTGTACAATGATTGGATATATTTCAAATACACATTTTGGTATAAGGCTATTTAGATGGATGGTAGATGATTCTTGACCTCCAGGGGCCAAATTCACAACAATTTTTGACTGGTCAAAAATTCCATATTATTTTCTCGGTACAAATTCACTCCAAATTTTAATGTAATTGTGCCATCCGACTGCAATTTTCAGGTCATGACACACACATTTTATATTGGATTCAAGTAATTTATTCTTTTGGATTTTGGAACAATGTTCTACTGGAACAGAGGGGTCGCTGCTGAACAGGTCTTTGGCTGACTGATACAGGCACCCCTTATAGATTTTGGCTCAATCTTTTTTTTGTTTCTCTTGCTCAAGAAACACCAGAGCAAGATGCTGCAACCACCATGCTTGACAGTAGGGGTGAAATGTAAGCCTTGAGATTAGTTAGTTAAGAAAGTTGTTACCATGCATTACACTTAACGGTTACACTTTAGAATAATGGTCATTAGTTAACATTAACTAATAATGAACTGCACTTATAAAGCGTTTATTAATCTTTGTTAATGTTAATTTCAACATTTAATAATGCATTATTAAAATCTTGTTAACATTAGTTAATGCAGTGTGAACTAACATGAACAAACCATGAACAGCTGCATTTATGTTAACAAAGATGAACAAATACAGTAACGAATGTACTGCTCATGGTTAGTTAATACATTAACTAATGCTAACTAATGACCATTATTCTAAAGCAGGGGTGTCCAAAGTCGGTCCTGGAGGGCCACGGTCCTGCAGAGTTTAGCTCCAACTTGCCTCAACACCTGTCTGGCAGGTTCTAGTATGCCTAATAAGACCTTGATTAGCTGGTTCAGGTGTGTTAATTGGGATTGGAGCTAAACTCTGCAGGACACTGACCCTCCAGGAGCAGGATTGGACACCCCTGTTCTAAAGTGTTACCCACTTACCTACTAGGCCATGAAAGCTCTGAAGATATCTTTTGTTTTTTAAATTTATTTAATTTATTATTTTTGTGCACTTTGGCCTCAGGCTAAATAAAGTCAGGCTGAAATTTAGATTATAATTCACTGACATTCCTCTCCACTGAACTGTTAACCACTGTGACTAGATCAAATTAGTGAGCTCAGAACCAGATCAGTAACATTCAGGAACAAATAATTTAGACCAATTGTTTTAACAGAATCAATTGATTTATTGAAACTATCTAAAAAAAAGAAAGAAATACATCTCAAAATGTACATGCATTTTTCTCATATGCACTGCATAGCTTCAGAAAACTTACATTGCACATGTCGTACAGATCACAATTATAATACATTATGGTGTTTTTTTCTCATTGTGGAGCTTGATAGCACCTTTCACTTTCATTATATTGAAAATATGGCCACGATATTATTTAAAAAAAATCTACCTTTTGTGTTCCAATGAAGAAAGAAATTTCGATTTCATAGCAATTTTGGCGACATGAGGGTGAGTAAATAATGATTAATACGTTTTGGATTAATTATTCCTTTAACAAACCATACACAGAAACAGGCTTGACTTAAATATTGCATTAAAACAACATAATTTCCTCTGTATTATGATAGTATGGTTGAAAACCTTATTACAATCCTTATAGGTTTGTCTTCAAGTGGGTGATTTAACTAAGAGGTCATGTAATAAACTCTTCTTTTATAAACTCCTTTGAACAATTGATAGATGCTAATGATAGACTCCATTTGATCCAAACACTAAGAATTTTCTACTAGCCTACATGAGACATATATGAGAGTGAAATCATTTTTTGGGAAAGCCAATTTATAAATCTAAAGAGGGGCAGAAAGATATTGTTAAACTACGGAAGCCCATTTATGCATTTTGGTAGATAATAATTATGACATAATGAAACATATGAAATATTAAGTCATAATATATTAAATAAAATTGAGAGAAGTCATAAAACAAGTTGAAATTGACAGAAAAGTCGAAAAGAATTAAAATTTTGTCTCAATTTCCACTTAGGCCTACGTCATAATTGATTTACCACAACGTCTTTTTCCTTAGCAAAAATGGCTTCCATAGTCAAGATAAATGGACAGAGAGGAAAAATACATTGTTTTATTATGGTAATATTTTAGTAGAACTAAAGAAGTCTTCAAGAAACGGTACACTACTACTCAAAAACTGAGAGATTATTGTTATTGCATTGTTAAATGACAATTACGTGGAACTTAAATAGTCAGAAAACCTACCACCTCATCCTGAGGGAGAAAAGATCCAGCGTTAAGTCTGTCAGTCTCATCATTTTGCCTCAACATCTCATTTTTTGAGAACAGAAGTCATACAGAATCGGAACAATATGAGGGTAAGTAAATTATAACAGAAATTAAATTTCTGGGGAAACTGTCCTTTTAAATAAGGGGAGATTAATCGAATCCTGATAATATTACAATTTAATATAAGTGTTTGATATTGTGTCTTTGCAGTATGTATGACTGTTTAATCACCACAGAGACAAAACTGAAGCAGGAGCCTAATAATACACGAGACACGACGCTAATTGAGTATAAACTTATTTAACCACTAGATGGCGCTGTAGGCCTACAAAACATATTCTTAACGTAGCAGTTCAATGTTTAATTTATGGTTCTTCTGTATAACAAACTTCTAAACAGCGTTTGCTTTTCTATTACAGAAAAGTACTTCTCAGATTAGATTTGGTTATATTTTATTTGAATATTTCATTTGAAAGGAGAAACACTGAAATACATCATTTAATACGATTTAAACACACAATGAACACTACAAATTGTTTTCGTTCTCTGGAACACATGGCAAGTTCGAATTGATTTCCTCTCAATAATAGTAAATATAATTTCCTCATGCAAAATGAACCATTGGGAGATGAAACGAAGGCTTGCTGAGTGTAGCTACTGTTCCTAGTGCAATTTCATAATAATAAGAATCTGTATTTGTGTTAGTTTGTGCATATCCTCTAAAATTGGGCGAGACAATGTTGCTTTCAAACGACTTAATGTTTGTATTTGAGGACAAGATAAACTTAAATTACAAACCAAATATAGAAATAAGACTAGATATTTCGAAGACCTAATTCATGGTAGAATAGTGCAATGATTATGTGAAAAGAGTTCTTTTATTAACGTTTTTCAGAGCAACTGTTGAATAATAAATGGATGGGTTCTTTCCTCAGAATTCGCCTTCAAATACGTGCTAAGATTTCATAAGGCCTAAATGTTTCTTAGGCCTTGCCTGAGAACGAAAGTTTTTGTGTAGGAATCTGTGTGTATAACGTACACTGCATGTATATCCAAAACCACAGCAAATGTGTCTTTAGTAGGGCATGTTTTACAGCTGTTTGTCTCTCCACTCTCTGATCACAGACACTCAACCGCAGCTGTGAAGTATCCATCACGTCTCAAAGTAATGGAGGCCCGGTTCTGCTTCATTTCACCAGCTGGGAGGTGTTGATTGGGCCTTTTTTGGATAAGCGAGCAAAAAGCAGCTCCACTAAAGCTGATAAATGCAAAAGGAGACGGAAGGATTACCAGTCAAACGGAGTGAAACCAGCTTTCGCCTTAACGGAAGTGCAGGCATGCCTCATTTGTGTCTCACGACATGCGATTCAGTTACTGTAATTCCGCAATCACACAGAATCACTTTTTTCCCCCATAGAGACACACACTTGCCATTCCCGCACAACTGGATATCAATCAAAATGTATCACTATGAATATTCTTGGCATTATTGTGTTAGAATTCACAGATACCCAGGTCGTCTCTAAACGCAATGTGCTTCTTTGTTAGGACAGCACCACACTGAGCTCCTGTATGCTGCTGTGAGTGAGATCTTCATTAGAAACCTTGAGCCCTTCACCAGGATCTGTGCCAGGTACTTGGTCTAACAGCCAAACATGTTGATAATTAAACCCCTGTAATCGAGAGGTGTTATCACAACAATTAACAGCAAAAATGTGAAGGTATGAGCGAGTGTCTCAGAACGTGTGGCTTTGTACGCACTTCCTCCCCTTGTTGTGCTATTGCAAATGTTTCACATTCACTGCTTGAATCCTTCAGCTATTTATTTAAGCGCCGAAGTATCTGTGCCTTTCCGTTTTGAGTGCACATTTTGTGCAGTTTTCCTCTATCAAACCATCTTGGGAGGGATTTGATGCGGGGGGAACACGCACAAAAACATAATTTCTCTTCCCGTCTTTTTTCCTGAAAGCACATTTGTCTCTCTCCTACTTTCCCTAATTCTCCAGACGTGTTCCGACCGTTCTCTTTTTTCCCCTCTCCCTCCCCAAAGTTGGCTGCTTCTGCCCTCGTTCCTAGGCATCAGCTGAAGACCCAGCAAGGCCCCCGTACACAATGAGCTTTAATTGGGTTAAGTTTGTCCGCCACAGATAACATTTCTCTTTCTGTGGAGAATAAAACAAATTGCTGGCACTAATGGCACTGTTTAATGTAGCTCTTTTTATTATGGATGGAGGAAATTAGGAGGAGACTCCCAACAGAGAGCTGATGTCGTGGGAGTGAGTGCATTGTTGCAGCTCATCAGAAAAGCGTTTTTGCTGGAGCGCCGGCCTCCTCGCTCATCTCTTTCGCTAAGCCCTTTCATGTGCCCTTTTGAAAACACGGCCCGCGCACCTAAGAATTGGACCGTTAAACCGTAGAGCCCGTGCAATCTGACGAGATCGGGTCCCGCGTTTGACGCCATGTGTTCCGAACCTGTTCTCCGTCCGCTGTTTTTTATGCTTTAATGCCCTAAGTCCATAAAGCTGGTGTTTCTTTGTGCAAGTCTGGGGCAAGAGCCAGGGAAACGGGGGCTAGAGGGGGGCTTGTTATTGAGGTTTTGGCACAAGACGCAGTAAGCCTAAAAGCCTGAAATTTGTTCTGCATTGCTTTCGTTTCTGAAGAGGGTCCCCTTTTTTCAAGTCGGGCGTCTCACTGCAGAAAGCTAATGGCTTGTGAGGACAGATGCACACCCTGGCATTTAACACGCCAACACCTGAGAGTGTTTGGAAGACAATCAGCAGTAAAAATGTAATGTTCAATCTGGATTTTTATGGTGGCTAATCAGGACTGATGAAGTAGAGGGTACATTAAAGTGCAGCCGAGCGGTCAGCCCCAATCTGCGTTCCTGCTCTGCACCTCTCCCTCGTGTGCCCGTGTGCACTCGGCATCAGCACGGCTGTCTGGGTCCGGGGTCACTGTAACAAACAAAACGTGCTGTTTTAAGCGCCGTGCTGTCCTTATATGGACAATTAGTGCTGTATGGTGGCATATTTTAGCAATCCTATATTTTGCTGATGTACACGTTGAGACAATTAAAAAGCTTCTGGCAAAGCTTTCCTGCCATTTTTTGCTTCCATAATAGACTCTATCAGGTCAGGTCACCGCAGCTCGGTCCCGAAAGTAAAACCCGAATCGAAGGAAAGCTAATAAAATGGTCCTTTTTTTGGCCCTGCTTCAGATCCATTAGCTTTGAACGCGCTTGTATTTTAAACCTCCTTGTACGGATTGACATAAATGACACTGCAAGCGTGTGCCTCTCCTGTACTTTGTTAACGAGACAAAAGAGTGTTGGCTTTGCAGTATTTAAATCAGTTATGTCTAATTATTTCATACAAAAATAGCCTATCTAGGGCAAAGCCAATGAGATGTAACATTGTCTGTGGAGGGGGGGACCTGGAGGAGTTGGCGTGAGTTCAGCTGAACAGAACAGAACAGAGAGAATACGCTGTAGGCAACATAAATATAACATGAACTCTCCAGGCTTGTGACAGTACAATGGGGGAGTGTTTAAGGGTGCTTTCTGAGGCCGCACTGTCCAATGGGTGATAGTCGCATAAGAATAGCTGCATACCTAGGTACTGTGAGAGAGGAGACGGATGAGAGAAAGGACAAAACGCTGTTGAGTTATTGCTAAATTTTGAATAATCGTCAAATGAATAATATAAGGGCATCAATCTACCGCCATCCCTGCTGCGTGAAGGAAAATACTAGCCAATACTGAGACCGTTTGAATTCAGTTAGCAGTGAAATGGAGTGTTGCAAAGGCCTCCGTCCTTATAATATCCAATGTGAGATTTTGATCCTCCTCTAAACGTTCAATATTTCTAAAAAATCGCATGCAACCATCCAAGCTCAAAGAATTATTTGCCACTCATTAAAACCATCCTAAAATAGCAACGGTGTCTATTCCAAACAGGACCACCGCATTTGCCGTTCACACCTCTTTTTCTCCAGCGTCTTAATTAATTTCATCCACATGTCTTGTAAGTCTTATTCTGAACTGTTCATTGTGGCACAAGAAAAATGCAAATCCGTAAAAAGATGACAGAGGGTGTAATCGTGTGCTGTGTGATTTCACAATGCCACTCTTTCAAACCATTCATGTCTCAGCTGTCCTTGACCCTTAAGGAGCTTGTAATGTGGGCTATTTTCCTCCTTTGAATTTATCCGAGAAAAAGGGACCACTGCGGTGAGCTTTCGCCCCTTCGTGTCAGCGGCCTCTCTCTCTGGGACGCCAGAAGCACATTTAAAAGCGGTCTCCAGGCGTGCGCTCAGACGAGACAAGAGGGGCCCCGGTCCTCCACGGGGGGTCAATTTTAAAGGCCGCTCCGTGGCTCCGCGGGGTGCCAGGCTCAATCTGCAGGATATCCCGCTGACCGAGACAGGGTGCCCAACATGTTATCCATGACAACGGCCGAGCAGCTCCGGCGCGCTGCGTGTGATTTTGACCATTTCTTAGGTTGATTTTTGCACAAATGATCCTATTTCTGCGACTGCACTTAGGCATTACATGCAGACAGCCAGACAGTCGCTATGGGGACTGAAAATACTGCTGAAAACACCTAATCCTGCCAATAAGAATGCAACAAGAATCCTAGAAAAAGGGGTTTAAAGTTCATTAAAACATATCCCATTATAACAAGTAGAAAAAACAACTCCAAACATTATTCTCGTATGCAGATGTTTTCCAATAAACAAAATGCAAGCACTTAATGTTACAAAGCCCAACAATTACAAATCTGTCATCGTTTACTCACCTTCTTGTTGATTCAAACCTGTATGACTTTATTTTTTCAGTCACCATTCACTGCATGGGGAAAAAAGGTGCACTAAAAGTGAATGGTGATTGATGCTGTCAGACCTTAACATACAGCCTAACATCTCCTTTTGTGTTCCACTGAAGAAAGAAAGTCAAACGGGTTTGGAACAACGTGGGGGTGAGTAAATGATGACACTGTTTTTATTTTGGTTAAGCCGAACTATCTCTTTAAATGCTCAATCTTATCCTTTAAACGCAGATAAACGTTTTACAAAGACGACGCAGGAATGTTAAATGTTCAAAACAAGCCCCCCAAATAGTCAAAATGTATCGTATCCAATCGACAGTTAAACGCTGGAGTGAACCCGAGACGACGGCACGAGTACAAGGAGCGCAAAAAAAGCGAATCCAGTCCGTCTTTTTTCTTGCACGCTGCAGAGTTTCCTCGAAGCTCCGTGTTTTGGCCCCGATCCGTGCTCCAAGTTAAGCTGTAGTTTCCATGGCTGACCATGGTTTGGTGCTGTTGGCTCTCTCTGTCTGCTCAACCCAGGCTGTGCGGAGCTCCCTGCGGGATCAGAGCGCTCCCCCGCCGGGACCCTACTCTCACATCCTCCTGCTGGGACACGGCTACATTTCCAGCCAAGCCTGGCTTTATTATGTGTGTCTGCGCTGCAGCCCCGCCAGCAGTCGGATCGGGAGGCGGAGGGAAGACCAGAGTCAGGACAAAGAAAAAGGGAGAGAGAGGCTAGCGACTAGAAATATTTACGGCTTTTAGGACGATAAACAAAAAGAAGAAAAATCCCCTCAGGTAAAAATGCTGCGTAAAATGCCATTGAGAGTGGCACCTTCGGAAAAATAACAGCGAAGGAGGGCGGTTCGGCGGGATCTCAACGAATAGAGACAGTTGCGACAACTGCTAAAAGGAGGAAAAACATTGCGAATCAATTCCGAAACATCGACGAAGTGGGTTTACCATATTATCAGCAAGTATTGGCACCTCTCGCTACTGATCAGGTGTAATTTGGGCACGCTCCGCTTCTCGAAACTCTGAGCGCGCGTGCCCGCTCCACCGTCAGCGTCTGCCGTTACGGAGGAACAAAAGAGCGTTCGCGTCTCGAGCACGGGAAAAGCCGCAAGTTATTCGTTAAATCTACAGGTTGGAGAAGTTTAATCATTGGAATATCCTTTTCCTTTGCCGTACTCTCTCTTCCTTTGAACGCTTCTGGACTAGCGAGACTGAAGTTGCCGCATTGCAACAGGCAAAGTGAAGAAATCTCCCAAGTATCAGCGCGTGACCTGTCAATATTACTCGGAGAGGACAAGACACCCGTTAAAGAAAGTAAAATATTGCTCTTAACACGGAGATGTCTAGACGCAAGCAGGCCAAACCCCGCTCCGTTAAAGGTAAGCGTTTTATGTTGGTATACATGGGGAACAACTCACATGGCCAATGGGATTTCATGGGTAAAACTGGCGGGGATTGCGAAATTGATTGATTAATGTTTTTGCTTTCGATAGTGACATTATGCTCATAGACTTTAAGTATGCTTTTTTCCACATAGAAAGACAATTAAGAGATGAAACTTACATTTTGATGCCAGCTGCCAGCAGGTCTTAGGTTGGCAGTACAAGTTACCTCTTATAGGGAAGGTGCTGTAGAAATAGTGCTCGAGTTTGTTTTAGACTAGTAGTAATATTTTTGAACAGGTTTAATGTTTATGAATTATTTTTTATAATTAAACAATTAAATCATTTATAGTCATACGCATTAGTATTTAATGCTTTTTATTTTTTAAATACATATTTTTTTACATTAAACAAATAATCAATATTATATGATTTACTACTACTACTCCTGATAATAAAATAGTTTAAAACCAATATATTCATATTTTGTCCTCTTTTTTTTTGGAAATAACATTTGAGATGTTCACGCAACTCATTTTAGACACCCCCCTCTCAGCCTGTAGTGGTATTGTGAATGGAATCTGCTTCTTTATAGATCTCAGTTTGTTTATCGTGTCAAATGTATTCCTGGTTGTGACTTTGACATGGCAGAATCAGTCACACACAGTCTCATCTCATTCACGCCCCTCCTACAAGACTCAACACTCGCAGGCAGGTGAATTTAGGAGCAATAAGGCCTGCTGCTATTTTGCCTTGTCCATCAGTAATGTGCGGCAGATATTGTGCTGCCGGTCGAGATATCACTTGGCACCCTCACCCCAATAGAAACCAGATGGGCTTTCGGGTGGCCATGTGGCCCATATTAGTACCCCCTCCCCCAAATAATAACCAGTTTTTTGTTTTAATTAACGGCCGCAATCTGCAGAGGTTCATCAGGGAAGGGAAAAAAATGGTCAGAAGTTTGCATAGAGAGTAAGTGGATAATATTCATGGCGGGTAAAGTGAAAATATAACGTGTTAAGAATAAGTTATTGTCATAGATATTTAACATTGACAGGGCCTGTTGGGTGCAAATCAATCCTAAACAATGTTGCCGAGTTGTTCTGGAGAGAGAGAGCAGTCTTTTCGACCCTGTAATCAATACCGTAATATTTATTTTGACCAGCTTTTATTGTTCACACGCACAAAGCGATAGAGAAATATTATATTTAAATATGTACCCCCCCCCCCCCCCCTCCAAGTATTAACTGATAATGTTTTGTTGTTGTTGTTGTTGTTTTTTTCCAACCCCAAGGCAATTTCAAGTCAAATGCTTGGTTGTATTGCAGCTTTCTATCAAGTATGCATTGGCCTGCTGCAGCACAGAGGTTTGGGGGGTAAACAGTGATTGTATTGACTCAGCGATGCACGTCAATCAGAGGCCAATTAAATATGTAACCAAGGCTCGCTCTGTCCCTATCTCAGCCCAGCACCTTTAGCTTTGATTGCTATGCTCGCAGATTAGAAGGGCACCAACAATATGTCTGAGTGTGGTATGCACAAAATCATTCATGTTTTTTATGTCCCGGTGTCTAGTGTATTGGCTCGCTCATCCAGAGGTTAAGCTTGTTTGTCATTTAATTTTTGCTTTGATATGTGCAAATCTGCAGGTGTAATGGCTGTAGGAAACATATGCAAGCGCATAGAGAGGGGGGTTCCTTAAGAAACCGTTGCCCATTGTCACGTTAGACTGGGGATTATTTTCCCAGTAAAGAAATCATGCTCTCACATCACATTACATTAGAAACTGCGATTGCCAGTGTTACTCGTGCACGCAAGAGCGAGAGAGAGATTATTTAGAGAGGAAAAAGACAGCGAGCGTTCGTCTGAGGGGGAGAGGGAGCTGCGCTTATCAAAATATTATTTCTCTCAATTAATCCCTTTTTAATGTGTGTCTATGCACTGAGTGTTCAGCTGTGGCATTCCTGTTTCATATCTCCACTGTCCCCATGAGTGTTTCATGCATTATGTAGCGATGATTATTACTTAATTACACATTAATAAATCCCCTTCATTTGCAGGACATTAAGAGGGGGATGAATGCACACGACAGGAAGGGAAACCGAGAGGGCACTTATTTCCATTTTTTCACTGTTGTTTACAGTCAGTCGAATCAAATTGGACCTTTTATTCTACGAAAGGGAAAAAAAGGTTTGAGTAATGCTTGCTGAGAAGGAAATCTAATGGCATTATTCCCCTCTCTGCCCACTGACATCAGGGTATTTTTTGGTATGTGTGTACGTGGATGGGATTGTTCCTGTTTTACATGTTGAAATGTCTTTCAGGAATGCATTCCGCTCTTCCTGTACAATCTGTATCCTTTAGCAAGGGTTTCGATTGGGAATTGGGTAATTACTCGCTGTTTTGAATGAACATTTTCAGATGTGCTACTGAGGGACTGTAGGAAGGAAGAGATTTTCATACATAGATACACAACACAGCAGCGTTTTTTTTTCTTTTCTTTCTTTTTTCTTTTTTCGGGGACAACTGGATTGCAAATAATCAATTAAAAAATGTATTTTGTAATTTTCTTACATGAGTTGCGTATTTGTCTGACTTTAAAGAACACAGTCGAGGTTTTCTGTTGTGTGACTTCAGTGGTAATATTCAAAACTCATCTTCCGGAGGAGCTCTCTTACGAAAAGAGACAATGAAGCTGTAATGTGCTGTTGTGTTGCTCGTTTTTGGTATGTGTTTATGTAGCGGTACAGATCTCATCTTTTTGCTTTCCTCCCTTTCTGGCACCATCTGGTTTTAACATTAAATGGCTTTTTTATTGTCACCTAGGCTTTTGGCAACGGTGTGGAAGTTTCATTGGTCAGTAGGCTGTTGTAAAATGTTGAAGTGAGTTACCATAGAGCTGCAGAGCCACAAATGAAGAGATCAGGGATACGAGAACCCCCAGCGCTCTTATGCATCCCGCATTTGTGTTTTTCATTTCATGCTTTGATTTGTGAGCTGTTTCCATTTTTTACCCTGCACCTAATCACTCTGTTGCATCTGGTGCATTTTCAAATGATGGTTCATTGAGAATAATAGATTACAATTATTTTTAGTCAGTATTTCCATTCACTTTTCTGTTGTAGTGCCTGAAGCATTTTTTGTTCAACGTTTTTCTAATTCTGTGTTTAACTGAACTTATTTTTTTGTTACTTAATAATAACAATAATAATAATCTTCTGAAATTGAGAATGTTTGTTTCAGTTCCAGGCAGTTTATGTGAGGATCGAGAATGAAGTATTTATTTTGTGTGTGTCTGTGTGTTGACTGTTAGAGGGTGTGATTTTGAGGTAATGGGAGATGAACCACAAAATTGATTTTTATGCTCTTGCTTTTTTTTGTTTTCATTGACTTCACAGCGTGAACAATTAGTTAAACAACTCTAAAAGTACTTCATCAGAAACAGAAAAAAAATGTAATTGCGCACAGTTTGACAGCAGCTGAGGTCTTTTTTAATGGCTGTCTTTGGGTGTTGATGCAACTGGTATAATATTAAGAGGGGAAACGTTTTTCTTCCGCTCTTTAAAGTTCTTTTTAAACCAAATAGTTATACTTTGCCATATCTGGAAGCAGTGACACCTATTGGTGTGGAGATCGTGCCGTAATTCGTCTGGTCTGTGATGGGGGGAAAAGGCGGGTGGGTTTGGATGTGGGTTTCTCCCTGGTGGGCAGTGTGTCTGCCAATGACAACTCCTTATCAGCAGCCTGCCTGCTAGTTTTGTGGGGAAGAATCTGTCTTAATGTAAGAGCTCATTCGTAGGCTCTGCCATTGTACCGGCTTAGCCACACGCTTTATCAGAAGGCCTGGGCTCAGTGGCCCGGAACCGGAGCTCGCTGCGGACCCGCTCCATGCCACGCTTCACTTCTAAAGAGAAGGCGTCGCTCTGACGCTCGCTGTTATTAATTCTGTTTGTGTGGTTGGCATTCCCTGCGACCCCCTCTTCCTTCCCCACCAAGCCTGCCAGCCAAGGCTCCCCTGTCAGGCCTTCCCGGAGGATGGCGGCCGTTCTAAGATGCTGCGCTCTGGAACCCGGATTGGGCTGCTGCAGAGGGCAGATTAAAACATGCTGGAACAACACGCAGAGAAAGAGTCTCTCAAAGCTGCTCGTACCCATGTAGATTAAACATGGCAGCCATTTTCACTTAGTCCGCAGAGAGTGTCAGAGACTTTTGTCTAAAAAGCACGCTGTGGTACGTCTTGGAAGTATTCTTTTCCATTTAGGAAATTGGGTTTGGTGACCTAGAATAGGAATTTGAGTGACGTTTCATACAGGAAGGCTCGTTGATAATTTAGGCCTGTCAAACTGTCGATGTTATGAGCCACTCCGGGTTACACTACCTACTACATTTAAAAGTTTGAAATCGGTAAGATTAATATTTTTATTCAGCAAGGATGCATTCAATTGATTAAATGTGACAGTAAAGACTGTTACAAATGATTTATTTTTCAAATAAATGCTGTTCTTTTAAATTTTTTGTTTCTATCAAAAAATTCTGGAAGAAATGTATCACCATTTCCAACAATTTTTAACTGTTTTCAACATTGAAGATTTGTTTTTTGAGCATCAAATCAGCATAGTAGAATGATTTCTGAAGGATCATGTGACACTGAAGACTGGAGTAATGGTTGCTGAAAATTCAGCTTTGCCATCACAGGAATAAATAAATAAATTGAATACAATAAAATGGAAAACGGTTATTTTAAATTGTAAAACTGTTTCAGAATTTTACTGTTTTCCTGTATTTTTGATCAAATAAATGGATCCTGGTTGAACAAAAGAGACTTCTTTCAAAAACATTAAATGTTAATCTTACCGACTTTAAACATTTGAATGGTAGTCTATGTCAAAAGTTAGAAGTGTTTGTCTGTGTGTAATTGACTTTTCCTGATATTGAAAGATGCATTAACGCTCGCCTCTCTTCTTTCTCCTCTCCGGGTGGCTGCTCTACGACCCTGCCCCGTCTCAATGGGCTGTACATTAAACATAAGGAAAGGGGGCAATTAAGCCCACTCTCTACACCTGGCTGATGCATATATTTATTGGCCTGTCTCCCTGCTGGACAGGCTTTGGGCCCTGGTCTGAGCTTTTTGAGGGTGGTGATTGAAGGGCTGCAGAGGTCATTAATGAGGAGTACTGGTGCTGGTTTGACCCCTGCTGCACCCCCTAGAGTCCCCTCTGACCCCTCACCAGGTCATCTGGCCTCCCATGGCAGAGCGCTCAGAGAGCCGTCCGAGACCAGTGAAGGACTGGTATAGCTGGAGGTGAAATATTCCTGTGTGTGTGTGTACGCATACGCAAGCATGTGCCCACGCACAGAGAAAACATTGAACGCTTGTGGCCCTTTCCAGAGCAGAACCTATCGATTTCACAAGGCCTAAAAAAGTTTTCTAGCAGCAACAACAAAACCGCTAAAACAAAGATATGCTTACAGAGTTGAGCAGCCTTGCCCTTTCAAACACAGATGGAGTTTGACTCTGCAAAACGAAACTTTTGAGTAATTTGCAGAGTTCATCCGATGTCAAAACGTCTGGCTGTACCTTTTTCAGATCTTCCAGAGAATTACGTCTGCGAATAAAGAGGCGTAATTGATTTGGCAGAATGATAAAAGACGACTGCGACCCTTCACTTATCAATTAAAGTAATAAGTTTTAAAAATACAGACATGACTAACAATAGCGAAGCAGTGCTTGTCAGTCTGCTGTTTCGTCACAGACAGATTATGTGTGCGAACCACAGGTCTCTGTGTTGGGTTAGTAATGCCTTGATAAATTGATTTTAAGGCGTGAAGCTTCCTCGCTTTATCCTGAGGCTAGTCTGGAACCTAGCATAGAATTCTTTTTGGCTTAGAGAGAATTAGCCCTTCATTGTAAAAGACCCTCAGTTCTGCTAGCCTGCCTGACCCCAGAGAAAGACGAGTCCTTGATCCTGGAGTCAGATGTGTTTTTCCTTATTTTTCTTCATTTAATTCCCCGTCAAACAGCAAGCCCCCCCCTCCCTTCCCGCAAAGTCAGGGATAATAACCCGTGCAAACAGCGGGGCTATGCTGAAGAAACAATTAAAGCCGCTCCTCATTCGAGAGCGCTCGCACACACACATACGCTCACAAAGGGAGAATAAAGGGGAGGGGACACAGGAAAAAGCGTAATAATGACATTTACAAAACAGCCGTTCTTTTATGATGTGTTCGTTTGTTGGTTAAAAGTCAGGTTTTTCCATTGTGTGCAGTTCAGTTTGCATGTGTGCTTTTTTGGAGGGCTGCTCCTGTATTCAAGAAGTTCCCAGAGGACCTGAATGAGGCAAAGAGTGATTATTACTCTCTCCTTCTCTCTGTTCACCTCATATCACCTTACTTCTCACCCTTCTGCCTAACTATAAACTTGTTAAATTGTTATATATATATATATATATATATATATATATATATATATATATATATATATATAATATATATTAGGGGTGTAACGGTACACAAAACTGACGGTACGGTACGTACCTCGATTTTGAAGTCCCGGTTCGGTATGGATTCGGTACAGCAGTTTTACAAAATTGCTTTTTATTAATTTTTATTCAACAGTGGTTTAATGAAAAAAAATGTGCCTGTCCTTAAATGAATTAAATTATAACTAAAAGTTTCTTAAAGATAATGCTGTAAACTATATAGGGAGCCCTTACTTAGCCTACATATAGCTATTAAAGATTAACAACAGAGCCCAAACTATTAGCCTAAATTCAGTTGCTATTTATTTTTAGATATAATATTCAACACTCATAAGCTTCACATAAGGCAGTTTTTGCATTAACTTCTAAATCTAATTATTTTTATTCGTTGTTGAAATATAATCATTTAGTGGCTGTAATTTTCATGACAAGTTTATTTAAACATACATTAAATAAACAAGACATCACTAACAGGCTAAGTAGTATATAATGAGTATATATAGGCTAATATAATGAATATAACGGCTAATATAGTGCATGTATTCAGTGAAAGAGTTGATTTCTCTAGTGAGCTAACAGCTGTGGACACTGAATAACTTCTGAGTAAACGTGATTCTGCATGACATTGTTTACAAGCAGTTTTATTGTCTTTCCGCGGTTGAAACGCAGATGGAGCGATTACACGACATGATACATTTCAGTAAGTTGTAATGTATCCTCAACCTACCTTAAGATGTATTAATTTATTTGTATTCTTTAGGAAGAGATGATCGCATTGACTCGCGTGCCGCGCGCTGCCGCTTTAAGTTGAACTGATAGGCTACGCGTCTATCAGTCACATCACCCCTAGTAAACACAGAGGGAGCGATTACACGACATATGATACATTTCAGTAAGTTGTAATGTATCCTCAACATAACTTAAGATGTATTAATTTATGTTTATTCTTTAGGAAGAGATGATCGCATTGACTCGCGCGCCGCCTGCAAGTTGAACTGATACGCGTCTATGATCGCATTGATTCGCGCACCGTCGCTTTAAGTTGAACTGATACGCGTCTATCAGTCACGTCACATTAAAGAGCGTTAAAACGGCATTTATCGTTTGAATTTCGTGATATAATGGACTGAATACTTAATATGTTCGTGTGGGAACTCGGATTGAAGTGTGTTCCGCGCTTACAACAAGCTGACTATTAACTGTTAAAGATTACATTCATAACCGTTCGGTACACGCGTGCACCGTACCGAAAGCCCTGTACCGAAACGGTTCAATACGAATACGTGTACCATTACACCCCTAATATATATATGTGCGAGTACACTCTAAAAAAAAAAGGTTCTATATGGCACCAAAAATGGTTCTTGGCTCGTAATCATAGGGGAACCTTTTTAAGTGCTATATAGCACCAATTTTGGTGCTTCAGTGGTTCTTCAGAGGTTCTTCACCGGTTCTTTGAATAAGGTGCTATATAGCACCGCTACCATATACAGAACATGTTAAGATATGGTGCTATATAGCACCAAAAGTGGTTCCCCTATGATTACGACAAAGAACCATTTTTGGTGCCATATAGAACCTTTTGTTTTTAGTATGTATATGTACAGTATATATTTGCAGTTTCAGAAGGAGTTTGTAGGTCACTCTGCTGTACGGTCACATTTCACTTAGGTCACTAAGCTACGTCATTACTTCAGCTTGAATTATTCTGATTGGCTAAGAAATAGATAAACTAAAATGTATCTATAAAATTTCTACACATGGACTGATAGACAGAAGCATGTCTTCATCGATTATATGGCTGACATCCGAACCCTGGTTTTAGGCACAAAGTGACCCTCCGAGGTCACAGAACTAAGTTTCTGGGCGCCGGCTCTCCCTGGGGTGCCAGTTGCTCACCTCACCAATACTGACCTGACAATACAGATCTTATCAACAGATTTAACAACAATACAAAATACAATGCAAAAACTGAATACAGCCCTATAAGCCTTCACTGTGTCCTAACCAAACGCGACACGTGAGAAAATATATTTATCTTAGGCTACTGTTTTTATTTATGCTGCGTTGTGGCTGGAACAACATACAAAGTATGACAAGTGCAGATTATGTGCATTATTTAATGAAAAAGAATTTAAAGTGAGTTTGAATATAATTTTTCGTGCCCTTTATAGACAGCCTTACTGAAAGCAACAATGGATAATTCTCCTCAGATCTTAAAAAAATAATTAAAGGAAACAACTATGTTCAAACTGTCAAGGTGAACAAACAAGTGTATTCTATGATTTAAAAAAATAGTTTCAGTCACTCAGTAGCCTATGTATTTTTAATCATGCGAAAATTGTGTACTATTTAGGAATTCGGTATTGTAGGCTACCAATTTAATTGTGAATGCAGTCAGTGCACTTGCAGAGAGCCCGACCACACACTCTTCTGATTGGCTGTGATTTTTTGATTGATTAATCTGGGGTTGAGTCTGGTTTGCCGCTGAAAGTCTTGTCGCATCGCGTCTGTTTAGGACACAGCGTTAGGCTGTTTAAATTTGCTTTTCAAAGCTGCAACAGAACTAAAGAGCATGCAGCATCATGAGCTGTTTATTTCCCCTGCTTGTCTGAACGCCAGGGTATGGCAACTGCCATACGTAAACGCTGTCCCTGATCTATTCTGTAACAAAGAATACTATCGCACATACACCAATACACAGTTTCTTCAAGGTTGGAGTTGGTTTAGCTTTTGCTCTAAACAGAAAACTTTCCCAAAACATACTGATAACATGTTCTTTCTCTCAGTGAGAGGTTCAGACAATATTCACCATTATTCTCTAGTATTTGAACATATAGAAAAGCATATTGTGTAAATATTATCAGTACTTTACTATTTGGTAGTGGAGCTCATGTTATCACCTGGGTTTTTAGCCACTAATTTTGTGGCAGCATGTGATGATGTGAGGCGCCTCATTAGATTAGAATTATTGCCACTGACGTGGAGAGACTCTTTCTTCCTGGCATAAGTTGCACGTTACATAAACATTCTTACCTTTCACCTCTACCAGGGAAAAGTAGCGCTTATACTTCCAGTTAACGAAAGCTACCTTTGAAGTCGTTGAACTTGGTTTGTGTGACTGTACATGTGTGTGTGTGTGTGTGTGTGTGTGTGTGTGTGTGTGTGTGTGTGTGTGAGAACTTAACCTATCAACCTCAACCTTGTCTCCCACCCACCAATCATCATCAGTTATGTGTACCACCCCACCCACTCCACAACACGCATGGCATGCACGCCCGCACACACACACACACACACACACATACACCAACCAGAGAAAAAAAAATGTTGCAGGTCCGTTTTTTTTTTCTCAGTAACGTTAATGGCGTTGTAACAGGAGAAACAGTAATTGGTTTGATTACTCGTTACTGAAAAAAAGAATTCCGTTAGTAACGCCGTTATTCCCATCACTGACCCTCAGTCACCTCTCAGATACCGACAGACATAATAGAAAACATGGAGAGCGCACACGTAATTCTATAACTAAGTAAAATCTCATAAACTTGAAACAGTCATTAAAATCATTTACTATGGAAGGGTAAATATTGATTATTGGTTAATATCTTGATTATAAATCATCATAAAGGATATATATATATATATATATATATATATATATATATATATATATATATATATATATATATATATAATATAATATTTATTTCACAAACCTTGCAGACTTTGTTGAATCCAGCTTTTCTGAAGGGTGCATTTGTAAACCACATGAACGCACGCGTATACACTATGGTTAACGGTCGGTCTGTGCGAATTGAATACGGACAGGAGAAGAGTTCAGCTTCACTGAACTTTTAAACCCTTGATTTCAAACTATGCCACGCTATATACAGTTGACCACTATGTCATATTCATGTAATTTGTACTGTGTGCTGTATGTTAAATTAGTATTGCCTTGTCTTAAAAAAAAACCTGTTGGTTACAGAGTTTACTTCCTTTTACTCATATTTTTTATAACGATTTCTTTATTTGTGAAAAATACTGTAATAGGATTGCAGAATTATTATTAGGATTGCAGAATTATGAAGTTGCTGATGAATATTAAGTTAAATAAATCTAAATAATTCATATATGAGCTTTATATCGGCCACCCTGCTCTCTAAGATATCAGCATCGGCCATCAAATAATCAATAACGGTCGACCACTAGTGTTGTGTCAGGAGAGATGACTCGGGGCACATATAAGGTGGTGTGTAGAAGCAAATTATCCACCTCTGTGGCAGCACATGCATGGTGGATCTGCATTTCAATGCAGCTGACGTGCATGTTTGTGTTAGAGCACTGCCAGAGAGACAGAATTGACTCCAAACTGTGTCAAAACGCTCGCCATATCCAAACCAAATCAGTTAACCTTATGTTATATCTCGTCGGCTTAGTCCCCAGGTAAAGTTCTCCATGCTACAGCCACAGCGTGTATTTAATCATCCATCTGCTGGCACTCAGACGTGTGTGTGTGTGTACGATGTGGGCTGCTCTGATGGGTGTGTATCTGTGTTGTTGTGGTTGAACATGATGGGAAAGGGAGTCTGTTTCAGCTTCTGCAATACAAGGGGAAAAAAATCCAGGGCCAAGAGAAGTGCGCAGAAATTATTAACCATCCACACACTCGCGCTCCCAATTCTTCTTTATTCTCTCTTTCCTGCTCAGCTTCTCTCGCCTAATAAATGCTTCATATCACCATCAAACAGGGCCCGACTTGCTCCAGGAGAGACAGAGAGAGGGAGCGGAAAGAAAGAGAATTGGAGATCGCGGGGCGTGGGGGTTGTATACAGTGGGGCCTTGGTGTCGATGGATGGATGGATGGATGGATAGATGGATAGGCGGATGGACAGTTGTTAAAAATGTAAAGTTTGGCCTGTTCTGAAATGATGGACAAGTGGACAAGGACAAGGGACCAGGCTGTCTGATTCTTTTTCTTCTATCTGGGTCTAGCTCGGATCATTAAAATCCAATATCAGATATTTGCCCCGTAATACCTTGAGGCAAAGTGTAAAATGCAATACTTTACACATTGGTACCGAAGTAATCAATCCGTAATTAGTTAGGACACATAAGTCCAAGTCTGTCGCACTTGTTTTATACCTTCTGTTAGACAGTAACATAAGTAGCCTGAGTTATGTAATCAGAATTAATGGTTAAAGTGTTGCGTTACTTAAACACTATAATTTACAGCAAATTTTATTTATTTCCTGACAAATTCAATGAATAACATGCCCCATAATGTTGTCATGTGTGGCATTCTTGGTTACGAGTGATTTCACAAAACTTAAAGTAAATCGACAGCTTAGGGAGTAACACAATAATGCAACTTTTCACGTTAACGTTACATTGTGATACTCCCTAAAGTGACTAATTACACGTTAAATTTAGTAAATCACTGTTACATTACAATGTTATGTGGAAGATATTTTCAGCTGCGTTTGTTAGTAAATAGATAAAATAGAAAAGGAATGACTTGTGATAATGAATTTTTAAAGTAACAAGTAATGCTTTTTTGATTTATTTAAAATTTTAAACAAATACAATTGAAAATGTCTCCCTTGCTCATAACGTATAAGTGATTTTTATTAAACGCAGTATATGTAACTTAACTTTTATAAAAGTAACAAGTATAATAATTGAATCGCTCCTTTGTAATGGAATGGTTTATATTAGAAATGATTTAAGCTATTTATTTGCTGACAATTTAACTTTAGTTTTAAAAGTAATGTTCACCAGCACCGCTTGGGTGTATTTATCTATGTTTTGAGTCTGAGTTCTTTAGAAATTCTCATATACTGGAAAGGAAGACCCCTGAGAGAGGTCAAGGACTGAGCGTTATCCCCCTCCCAACGCACACACTTTCCTTCTATATCTTGTGGTCATGTCCCATAAAAAGGGTAGCTGTAAGTGTGGGTAGAGTTCATTTAATAAGAACCCCTCCCACAAAATCCCTATACACAAACAAACATGCGCTGGCACGGTCTCCGGCGGGCTAAACAAACAGAAGAGGGGTCTCAAAAGGAGCGTGATTGCAGAGTTAATCTGTCCTCTAGTGATGCAGGCCGGCCGCAAAGCTCCTTCAGAGAGGGACACATTGTAATGCCTAATCAAGTCTGTATCAAACTAAATAATGCTGTAGCGTGAAATTGGAAGCTGAAGTCAAAAAGCACTCCCCAGCCTGTACTACAGGATAAGGCAATTAAGACTCTCTCTCTTTTTCTCTCTCTCGTTCTTCCTGTCTCCTGAGCAGTCAGGCTGTACTCTTACGTCTTTGTGTGTAACAGCCCTGTTCTCTTTCTCCCTCCTGTTCGGTTGATGGTATTGTTGGTGGTGTACTGGGAACATCTATTTCTGGAGGGTCCCGAAGGCGCTGTGATCCAGGGAGGCTGTCCTCTTCCTAGGTCAGGGGCGTTCGGCACGGGGCCTTCCACCTGCCAGAGGGTGTAAAGCAGGCATTTTGGTCGTTTTGTCTCCTTGAGTACTCTACAGATAAATCAATGGAGTACTCGAGGATGGGGGTCCATCTGAGCTGGTTGTATGAGCAAAGGCGTCAGACCACACATGCCATGTCATGTTAAAAATGCTTCTTTATAAAAAAATCTATTTTAGCAAACATGCGTAAAAAGCATCTCAAGACCCCATTCTGTTCCATTTAGTTGATCTCCATCTAGATGTCTGCGAAAAAGACTGCATCCTCTCTCACCCTAATTCTTGCCGTTTTGTGCACTGATGCTGCCCCAGACTGAAAGACAATGTGTACAGCAGGTGCTTCAGCTATTTTCTTTCCAAGGCCAAATTATACAATTGAATTTTGAGGAAGTCCAAAGATTAAAGGGACATTTTATCAAAAATGTGTATTTGTCATTTACTCACCCTCATGTCTTTTTCTAAAATTTTCTAAAAACTGTCTTTCTTCTGTGGCACATTAAAGACAATATGTTTATAAATGTCTCTGTAGTTAAAAAAACATTTTTTTATTAATATATTTAATTTTATATTTCTCTATGCGGTTGTTCAGCATTTTGGTCAGCCTTGCTTGTTGTTTTTAAATGTGCTCTATAAATTAAATAATCTTGAATAAACTGTCCTTACAATGGAAGTCAGTAGGGTCCAATGTCGTTTGGTTCTAATGTTCTTCAAAAAAAAAAAAAAAAAAAAGATTTTGTGTTCAGCACAAGAAAGTTAGTCATACAGGTTTGGAACGTCATGAGGTTGAGTACATTTTCATCTTTGGGTCAACTATCCCTTTAAGTTTAACATTGCTAAACAACTAAATACGGTGTGTTTGTTAATGTAATATTTACGATATAATATAATATCCTTCAAGTCTACACCCCACTTAGCTGAGCGAAGGCTTGTGGTACCATCACAGAGAGGCATGAAATCCCTCTCCAGAACATTTTCATTCACCGTTCCCGGGTGGTGGAACGATCTTCCCACCTCCATCCGGATGGCAGAATCACTGACAACATTCAAAAGACAGCTGAAAACTCATCTCTTCTTTATGACGCATTGCTTCCTGTACTCCTCAGTTGTAAGTCGCTTTGGATAAAAGCATCTGCTAAATGCATATTTGTAAATGTAATATTTTAAGGGCAAGATTTAACGATGTTCATTATTGAGAATGTTGACTCTTTTCCCTTTTTTCTCTTTTTTTCTTTAAAGAAAAAATCTTGTATTGTGCATGAACCTGCACCTTTGCATAATTACTTGCATGTATAGAAATACATCTGATGTGTGTGTGTGATCGTATGTACACCTAAACTGCTGATTTATGCACTTTTGTGTACAAGGCAACACAGCAATGTCATCTTAATCAATAGGAGGGTCATATAAAAATAATAGACGTGCAGGATTTGGTCAGCAGGGTGCTAGTTGACCATCCAATGGTGTACAGTGTTGGCACAAATTGCTGTCTGATGAACTGCTGAAAATAACACGGGGACCAGTCAAAATGGAAAGTTTGAAAGTCCTTTATGGCACGTTTGCATGGAGTCTATACTGAATTTCGATTAAGGGTTTTGAAATTCGAGAGTCCAGTCATGCAATTATTGCGTTTACAAATTATACATCGCTCGCTGTCACTTTTGAGTACTAATGCCCTTTCCTATAGTGTAAAGATGATTTTGGACAAGGTGGGACATGCTTGTGGCGGTGTTGGGTTCTGCCGTTGTGTCCCTTTTGCAACCGCCCCCCTGTCCCGTCCCCGTTTGATGGCATCACGGTGGGAAGAACGTGATTATGGTGCTCTCCCTAGTGAGCAGCGATCTGAACCTTGTGTCACAGTCGCTGACAGCCCCACACAGCCGACGGGATTTAATCACGTCTGCTCTCCCTCCATGTTCTCTCTTTTCCTCTTTCGCTTTATATCGCTCAGACTCGGCTTCTCTCTGCCTTCCTCGATCCTTCTCTCTCTCTCTCTCTCTCTCTGCACAGGTATATTGGAAACATTTTTCCTCTTGTCTTTGACAGGCGAGACAGATGAAAAACAAATTTCAGATCTGATCTGAGCGCCCCTTTAATCTTTGACTATGTTTTCTTCTAGTGAACACCGTAGCTCCACCGTGCACTTACGCGTGTATGTGTGTGTGGTGCCAGTGTGGTTTACGTTTTTCTCAAATCTTTGAGTTGAAAAATGTGCCTGGGTGTGTTTTTTAAGCACATTTGTTCCTCTGAGTGTGTGTTTATGAGAGTGAGTGTGTTTAGAGTCAAAGAGTGTCAAGATAAATATATAAACTTCAGTGTTCTGCACTCTGTTGAAAGGCAGAATTGTGGTAAACTGATAAGGCCCTGACTACATCTTTCACTGTATATGTATGTGTGTGTGAGAGAGAGGGAAATGCAGAGGAAGAAGGAGAGTTGACACTGCACCCAGGGTTTTCCTCAGGAAACGGCTGCTGACGGCCTTTAGCCAGAATCTCGCATCGCCAGGCCAGGAATGTGCCATGTGTGCGGTGAGGAGGGAGGAGTGTGAGAGACAAAGAATGTGTCTACGTGTGTGACTTTTTTTATATTTGTGTCATACTGGTATATACTGTGATTTAGACTGGCATCATGGTGGATAGTCTAATTTCTGATCCACTAGCGGTAAAAAACAGAATTGCAAATATAATGATTATCTTCAAACATGTCTCCCAAACACTTCCATTTGCCACACTGATTGTCAGTGATTATTTTATTTTATTATTTTATTATTTATTTTATTTTATATAATATATCATATTATACTAAATCATATTAATTTAGTGCTTGGCAATCCAAAATAAAAGTTTTTGTTTACATAATAAATAAATAAATTATATATACACTCACCTAAAGGATTATTAGGAACACCATACTAATACTGTGTTTGACCCCTTTCGCCTTCAGAACTGCCTTAATTCTACGTGGCATTGATTCAACAAGGTGCTGAAAGCATTCTTTAGAAATGTTGGCCCATATTGATAGGATAGCATCTTGCAGTTGATGGAGATTTGTGGGATGCACATCCAGGGCACGAAGCTCCCGTTCCACCACATCCCAAAGATGCTCTATTGGGTTGAGATCTGGTGACTGTGGGGGCCATTTTAGTACAGTGAACTCATTGTCATGTTCAAGAAACCAATTTGAAATTATTCGAGCTTTGTGACATGGTGCATTATCCTGCTGGAAGTAGCCATCAGAGGATGGGTACATGGTGGTCATAAAGGGATGGACATGGTCAGAAACAATGCTCAGGTAGGCCGTGGCATTTAAACGATGCCCAATTGGCACTAAGGGGCCTAAAGTGTGCCAAGAAAACATCCCCCACACCATTACACCACCACCACCAGCCTGCACAGTGGTAACAAGGCATGATGGATCCATGTTCTCATTCTGTTTATGCCAAATTCGGACTGAATGTCTCAACAGAAATCGAGACTCATCAGACCAGGCAACATTTTTCCAGTATTCAACTGTCCAATTTTGGTGAGCTCGTGCAAATTGTAGCCTCTTTTTCCTATTTGTAGTGGAGATGAGTGGTACCCGGTGGGGTCTTCTGCTGTTGTAGCCCATCTGCCTCAAGGTTGTGCGTGTTGTGGCTTCACAAATGCTTTGCTGCATACCTCGGTTGTAACGAGTGGTTATTTCAGTCAAAGTTGCTCTTCTATCAGCTTGAATCAGTCGGCCCATTCTCCTCTGACCTCTAGCATCAACAAGGCATTTTCGCCCATAGGACTGCCGCATACTGGATGTATGCGCTTCCCTTTTCACACCATTCTTTGTAAACCCTAGAAATGGTTGTGTGTGAAAATCCCAGTAACTGAGCAGATTGTGAAATACTCAGACCGGCCCGTCTGGCACCAACAACCATGCCACGCTCAAAATTACTTAAATCACCTTTCTTTCCCATTCTGACATTCAGTTTGGAGTTCAGGAGATTGTCTTGACCAGGACCACACCCCTAAATGCATTGAAGCAACTGCCATGTGATTGGTTGATTAGATAATTGCATTAATGAGAAATTGAACAGGTGTTCATAATAATCCTTTAGGTATATATATATAGTATATATATATATAATAGGGGTGTAACGGTACACAAAACTGACGGTTCGGTACGTACCTCGGTATTATTTGAAGTCACGGTTTGGTACAGCAATTTTACAAAATTGCTTTTTATTTATTTTTATTAAACAGTGGTTTACTGGGGAAAAAAGGTGTCTGTCCTTAAATGATTAAATGACCACTAAAAGTTTATTAAAGATATTTCTGTAAACTATATAGGTAGCCCTTTCTTGCACATTAATATTAAAGGTTAACAACAGAGCCAAAACAATTAGCCTAAATTCAGTTGCTATTTATTTTTAGGTATAACTCAAATAACATAGTACACAAACATGTAAACTTCATATTAGGCTGTTTTTGCAATAACTTCTAAATCTATTTTTTTTTTTTTTTTTTTTTTTTTTTCCTCCCATTCGTTGTTGTAATATAATCATTTATACACAGTGGCTGTCATTTTCATGACAGGTTTATTTAAACATACAATAAATAAACAAGACATCACTAACAGGTTAAGTAGAATATAATGAATATATCGGATAATATAGAGCATATATTTAGTGAAAGAGTTGATTTCCCTAGTGAATAAAATTCTGTGGACACTGAATGACTTCTGAGGTAAATGTGATGCTACATGACATTGTTTAGTTTATATTGAGGTCTTTCCGCCTTTGAAACTGATTGAGCGATTACACCACATATGATACGTGACAGTAAGTTGTAATGTATCCTCAACATACCGTCAGATGTTCATTCATGTTTATTCTTTAGGAAGAGATGATCGATCGCATTCACTTGAACAGTGATCAGTCACGCCACATTAAAGAGCGTCAAAACGGCATTTATCGTTTGAATTTCGTGATAAAATGGACTGAATACTTAATATGTTCATGTGGGAACTCGGATTGAAGTGTGTTCCGCGCTTAAAACAAGCCGACTGCTAACTGTTAAAGATTGCATTTGGAAACCACTCGGTACATGCGTGCACCGAACTGAAAGCCCTGTACCGAAACGGTTCGGTATGAATACGTGTACCGTTACACCCCTAATAAATTATTATTATTATATTCCCATCTTCTAGCTTACATAGTTACACAGCTAGTAATGCTTAAGGTTTAAGCTTTTTCTGCATTGACAGCTAATAAAATGATAATGTTCTGATGAATTTTCTAGGGCTGTAATCGCCCAGTCGATTAGTCGATTATTAGTCGATACGTTCTGGCTCGACCAAAATTCTGATTGGTCGATTTTTTTTTGCAGCGTTCATTTAATTAGGTTGGCCACGTTCAATTTTAATCAGTTTGGCCGCGTTCATTTCATCAGCTTGGCCGCGTTCAATTCATCAGGTGGAAAGCACTTATTGCTAATGGGGGTGTTTTCAGAGCACCCCTGTTTCACAGCTAACAGTCTGTCTTCAGAACACCCCCTTGTTTTCACTTATTTTGGATTAGCCCAACCCGCTGGAGAAGAGAGACAGATTGAAGCACGCTATTTAATTGTGAGAGCGTTTACCTAGTCAGTCCTCTTCTACCATGTCAACAAAGACATCGGCAGTGTGGCAGCATTTAAAAAAAATAGAAAATGGGAAAAAAGTTGAATGCAAATTTTGCAAGCAACAGTTTGCATATCACAGCTCGACGACAAACATGTCATAAAACAAATAAGGCAGTAAGCTAACTTATCTGCGTTAGGTTGCCCCGTCTGTTTTGAGTTGCACTTTATTTCGTTTCTGCTCTTGATCTGGCTTGTTTAATAAATATTAGTTTTTTTATTAAAGTGGACGTGTCTTTTGTGTTTAAGAGTAAAAGCTTTAAGTTAATAGTCTATTCGTGTCTCAGCCGCGAAGCTGAGCTGATCCTATGTTCGAGCTGCACAGAGCGGCTGAAATGATAGTGTCTGTCAGTTATTATAATACATATGACATAAACAATTGTCTAAATTATGTTGCATATTCCTCAAAGTTCTTGTGATGATATCACTAGTTGACTACATAGTATTTACAATTACTATATTTTCGGAAAGCATAAGCTATGATATTGCGCAGGTGCACACTTGTGTCAGACTCATTTCAGTGCAAAATAATAAACTATTTAATATGTAGCCTACTAGTTTTTTATGTTTATTTATAATTAATTTAGGCAGACAACAAGGCCACCAAGTACTGTGCACAGTGCGCAGCTAATTAATTTAACGTTTTTTTTTTTTTTCCTAACGTCATTTTTAGTCAAAAATTTCAGGACTTCAGTCGACCAAGATTTTCTTTGGTTGATTACAGCCCTAGAATTTTCAGATTTTTTTTGTCAGTAATTTACAAATTGTGAAATATTTAATTCTGTTATTGTAGTTGTTTTGTCAGTGACAATTTATTTAAAGTAATTTTTTTAAGGTGTGAAATTGATAATTTTTTTTTTTTTTAATCTGCTCCCTTTTATGTCGCAGCTCAGGATTTTAATGTTATTACTATTGCTATCGGAAAACCTTCTCCATGCATTTCATACGTCCTTGCTTATAGTCCCAAACTAACACCATTTGTTGAGGTAATGTTGCTATGTTCGGTTGTTCAAACAGAGCAGTGTTTTGAGAGTACTGTACCGTGTTTACACTATGTAAATCAACCATAGTCATCTCTGTTTATTAAACTCTCATTAATTTTTAACATCAGAAAAATGACACAACATTTTTTTAAGCTAAATATGTTTTGCTTTCAAGACTCTGACTGAATAGATATTGTTAGATTACACTAGAACATGTTGTATTTGTGCTTCTGTGTGCGGTGTTCTGTCTCATCTCCATCTTCTGTCACATCAGAGGTGTTGTGGATCTCTAGTTGGCTCTTGTAAAAACATCAAAGTTAGCCTCACTTCAAGCATTCTCACAAACATGCAGCACACCTCAGCTTACATAAAGAAGAGAGAAAGAAAGAAAACATAGAGAAATAGAAAGCACAACAATAAGAGTCTCTTTTGACCTGAGCCATCCAAGTTCTCCCAAGAGCACAAAACCTCAGGAAGACAACACAAGTGCTCTTGCCATTCTCCCACTCTTGTATCTGCTCTGTTTTTCCTCCACACCATTTCCTTCTTTTACAGTGTTGACTTCCTGTCCCTCATTCCTCTAGCTCTGTCCATTGCTCAGATTCTCTGGTTAGTGTTATATCATATAAATACTGTAGATGCGTATAAAAAAGTCAAGCTCTGTCTGAAATCACCAGCAATCTCCACGTTTTCACTTATGTTAGCTTTAGGTTTTTTCTTGCTAAATATTTTATAGTTAATTTTACATTGACATCTTTAGAAATTCTATTTAAAAATTTTTTTTGTCATTTTCCTAATGTGTTTGAACCCATCATCACTCCACCCTCCTATTTCCAAACTAGAGTCATAGGCATGTTTTCTGAACCGTTCTTTTTAACAGCATGTGATTTTTAAATGTGTGCCTAGTAGGGGTGGCACGGTTCACAAAACCCACAGTTCGGTTCGTATCACGGTTTTAGGGTCACGGTTTTCGGTTCTGTACGGTTCTTGTTGTTGTTGTTTTTAATCGTTAACACTCCAGAAATTTACTTCAGCACATGATATATATAGCTTAATCATCCACAATTTAGGATACAGTATTAAAAATTGTTATATCAAGTTGTTTCCTAACTGGCTGTCTACCGAGTCCGACACATTGGCGTAACATTTTTCATGTTAATCATATCAATTTTGATCAGAACAATGCACTGTGGCTTTAATTCAGCTGACCTGATTAACACATTTCACCATGAAGTGTCACAATCACCATATGACATCCAGTGCTGTGAAAAAATAAAATACACGAAAACACAACATTGCCAGAAGTTTTTGCCCAAACTTCAAAGGCATGTTTAAATTATTAGAACTAGAAGCATATCTTAACTTTTAAATGTTACATTTATCATGTGAACTACTTATATACAACATATGCATGTGTGTATGAGACAGAGGGGAACATGGTCGCATTTGCAGCAGATATACCTGTATGTTGCCCATCATAAATCAAAGCATGAGACAGACAGGGGTCGGAGGAGAACACCGGAAAATGTTACAGAATGGACTATATTTGCCTGTATTTGCAATCCACGAGCGGCGGTTCAGCTGCGCAACTCGCGAGACAAACACTGCCAGTGTGTGTGTGTGTGTGTATGCGCGGCGCGGCGCGGCGCGGCTCCTGCTCTTCGCACTGCATCTGCCCTGCTATATGTTGCTGGCGCATCCTCCAACTCCGGGCAGCCTTCCTTATCTCTCCCACTTTCATTTCTACATGTGACGTGACCTGCAGCACTCCACTTTTACTTTACTGTATGTCCACACACACCTCTTATTTTGCGCGAAAAGGACACCTGCTGTCTGAGGTAACATACGGGCACGAGGATACATTGCGCATGCGCGAACCGTGCGACGCACACGCTCCGAACCGAGACGAGCGAACCGAACTGTTCGGTTTATTTCCATGTACCGTGCCACCCCTAGTGCCTAGTTTCAACGTATGTTTTAGAGGGAGACGCTGGACTCTTTCATTTTTTTGATTGATGTAGTGGTGAGTCTGCGGTCTGGGTCCAGTCAGTCTTCATTGTGTCCCTTTGCCATATAAGCCCCCCCCCAGCGTGTTTTCTGGCCAGTGCCACTGGTTTTTAAGGCCATTTTGTGCAGTGGAGCAGTTTCAGTGCTGATAAAAGTATTTGGTTAATCAGCTTCCCTCACCGTCCCTCGGCCTAGGTTTGGAGGACAGGCTATTGAAGTTGAAGCCCTTCTGGGAAAAGCCCAGGCTGAGAGATTGGCATGGTGCTCTACCAATGCTAGGACCTGCGAGATGCAGCTGGCAACCAATGCATTCGGATTGCGATGGTCTGAGGGCGAGGCTGTCAGCTGCGTCCCATCCAGCAGGAAATGCCTGTACCGCCCTCACGGGCCGGCCTCCAAAGCCTGATTGGACACAGTGACCCAGTTGAGCGATAAGAGTCCCGGCAGAACTCCCGCTGTCCACGCTTCCGTACCGCGCTCGGGGAATACTCATCCCTGTCACTCCGTCTCTGCTGTCATTTCACTGCAACTAGAGTGTGTGAGTGTGTGTGTGTGTGTGTTTTCAGGGGCGGAGCTGTCACAGAATCCGGCCCGCATTTAAAACAGCCCTGGCTACAGGGAAGGAGTGAAAGAGAGACATAGACATATTGAGGAAACGGTCTCCTCCTTCTCCTGTCAATGCTGGTGTGTTGCTGACAAATGGCTGCCTGAGTGTAAATATTATTTTTTTAATTATTTATTTTTTTGGCACATCTCTCGCTGTCAGGATGGCAGCAGTTGTTTAGATGGTGATATTTTGTAGGTGTGGAAATCAGCAGGGATCTGGCAATACAATATCATATTGATATCTGGATATATGACTCCATGTTTAGTGTATAATTGCAATTCAGAAGTGTGAAAAATCTTTTACTTATTATTTTCATTGGAGTATGGCGCTTTGGACAGTCAGCAGACTCAGCACTTTATTGTAGAGCCATGTAAGTAGTGTAAATTTATTATACAAAATGTCTATAAAATTACATTTTTAATTTAGAAATGTTATAGGGGTGCACAGTATATCGAAATATTGCATATGTACGTATTACAATATGCATATAGCAATGGCTTGCGATAACTGTATGATTTTAATGCTCCAAAAGATTACAAAAAGTTTTAGGTCGACGCAGACAACAGAGAGTGGACTGGGCACATGACTGTTACGTGTGACATGCTTAATGTTATTAATTGCAATAAGGGCCTACTCACACGCACAGGAGACAGCCTCTCGGACAGAAGTAAACAGCTGAGAAAGAAAGTGTGTGTGTAACAATATATTGAATACGTGATGCTCTTAAAGTGACAGCAGCCTAATAAACCTGCATCCTGCTTGTGCTTAATGTTAATCAAACAAAAAAAGACAAATTGAAAATTACTCGCTGCTCTTGACGGAATGCCCTTTGAAGCTTTAATAAATATCAGTCTATATTTAAGTTTTATTTTTACATTTGATTATGTAATTTCTGCTGTTATATAAACTTAAAGTAGGCCTATACCTGAGACCCCAATCATATTTTAAAATGTTATTTTTATATTTATCTAAAATAGACTTATTATATTTAGAAATGGTCTATATTTAATTAAATTTATAGACTATTTTCATACAACTTTTGCCACCACTGTAATCTAATACAGTATTGTGAGGTAAAATATCACTCAAATTTATACTATACTTTTTCCCCCCTTCACCTCCAATATGACCCTTAGACTTGATGCCCGTCGGTCTTATGGTGCAGTAATTCTGCTGCAATGATGGTTACTACATGCAGCCATTGCTGAAGTCCAGCGGCTGTATTGGGCTCATCGCTGTAGTAAACACACACCAATATTGTATACTATACAGAATGAGCAATACATTTCAACTCAAGGTATTTATGTGCGTTTATGTGCTGCGGTCACCATTTGTGTGTATGTGTTTTCGCTCTCTATGTAGTTGAGTCGCCTCTTTTGAATGGCTTCATACCGCTGCGTCCAGGTATTGATCTTCGGTGGTTGCTTGTGATGTGTGTAGTGCTGCTTACGGGAAAGAGCGTATGTATTTTTATATGTGTGTTGGCAGGAGTGAATTGCACCATTCAGAGAGCAGGCCTACGAACGGTGCTCTCTTGGGTGTGTTTGTGCCCGTGTGTGTTTGAGTAAGTGCATGGGCTTCTTTTAGCGTGCTTGCCTCCTTCCGTGTGTGTGTGTGTGTGTGTGTATCTTCCGTGTGTGTTTGTGTGTGTGTGTGGGGGTCTGTTCTGGCTCAGGTACGCCTCCCCCCTCTGTGCTGCAGCAAGATGACGGTGTCTCTGGAGGTCTGCAGGCCAGCGTCTAGAGACACAGCCGTGCGTGTTCCCGTCATTCTCCCTGCTATTAAAAGCTATTAAGCCATGCAGAACAAGTCAGGCTTTTATCTATTATTAATTATCTGGAAATGAAAGACACTCTGCCTCTACTTCTCCCTCTCTCCTCTCTCCTTCATGGCGAGACTGGGCGTCAGTATAGGATGACCGTTAAGGCGTCATTAACCCAGAAACATGGCAGTGATGGACAGCATGCTGGATCTCTTCATTTATAATGTGTTTTTCTGTGTCCCGGAGAACACGGGCGATGTGAAGCCACACATAGCGGCCATTAAATCAGCCCTACTGCAGGACTTGTGGGATATCTATGATTTCCTTTATTAAATGTTGATTGCCTAGCCTTATGCTTTTTTAAAGCCGGTAGATCTATCTATCTATCTATCTATCTATCTATCTATCTATCTATCTATCTATCTATCTATCTATCTATCTATCTATCTATCTATCTATCTATCTATCTATCTATCTATCTATCTATCTATCTATCTATCTATCTATCTATCTATCTATCTATCTATCTATCTATCTATCTATCTATCGTTCTATCGTTCTATCTATCTATCGTTCTATCTATCTATCTATCTATCGTTCTATCTATCGTTCTATCTATCGTTCTATCTATCGTTCTATCGTTCTATCTATCGTTCTATCTATCGTTCTATCGTTCTATCTATCGTTCTATCGTTCATTGTATCATCTGTCTATCGTTCATTGTGTTATCTATCTATCTATCTATCTATCTATCTATCTATCTATCTATCTATCTATCTATCTATCTATCTATCTATCTATCTATCTATCTATCTATCTATCTATCTATCTATCTATCTATCTATCTATCTATCTATCTATCTATCTATCGTTCTATCTATCATTCTATCTATCATTCTATCTATCATTCTATCATCTGTCTATTGTTCATTGTATCATCTGTCTATCGTTCATTGTGTTATCTATCTATCTATCTATCTATCTATCTATCTATCTATCTATCTATCTATCTATCTATCTATCTATCTATCTATCTATCTATCTATCTATCTATCTATCTATCTATCTATCTATCTATCTATCTATCTATCTATCGTTCTATCTATCGTTCTATCTATCGTTCTATCTATCGTTCTATCTATCGTTCTATCTATCGTTCTATCTATCGTTCTATCTATCGTTCTATCGTTCTATCTATCGTTCTATCTATCATTCTATCTATCATTCTATCATCTGTCTATTGTTCATTGTATCATCTGTCTATCGTTCATTGTGTTATCTATCTATCTATCTATCTATCTATCTATCTATCTATCTATCTATCTATCTATCTATCTATCTATCTATCTATCTATCTATCTATCTATCTATCTATCTATCTATCTATCTATCTATCTATCTATCTATCTATCTATCTATCTATCTATCTATCTATCTATCTATCTATCTATCTATCTCATTCTATCATCTGTCTATTGTTCATTGTATCATCTGTCTATTGTTCATTGTAGATAGATAGATCTATCTATCTATCTATCAATCATTCTATCACCTATTTATCGTTCATTCTATCACCTATCTATTGTTTATTCTATCATCTATCTATCGTTTATTCTATCATCTATCTGCTCAATTAAAAAAAATAATGTTTATGAATAGTTTTAAGGCCCTTTCACACAGAGCTTTGATCCCAGAAAATTGCCATAAAATTGCTAGAGTTCCTTCTTTGTGAACGCAAAACATCCTGGGTTCGACCCCGGGATGGTGACCTAGTAGCATTGCCGGGATCAGGCCCGGATTGCGCCCTATGTGAACAAAAGGCAGGATCAATCAATGCCATAAGGGGTGTGTCGTAGTAATGACGCTGAAGCTGTGATCGTTCACCAGCTTGGTGGAACGGTACTCGATGCGCTAGTTTTTGATGAAAAAAAGTACACAAGCGTGTTACACATTATCAGTGTATTTTCTGGAGTCTCTGTGTGAAAGGGAGTTTAGTGGACAAACTGTTTGTTATTATTTAACAGTTAACATTGTTAACTGTGTGCTGTTAACGAGCCACTTTAGGTGTGCGTATATTGCCTTTTCCAATCATCTTTTTGACCCTATTGCTGTTTCTCCATATTGCCTACATTTGTAGCCCAACAATTTTTCTTTTGTAAATTGTTATTAATTATACATGGCAAAATCCCAGAATTCACCACTACTCTGTGTGTGTCACACATGTTTTTTGTGATGATGTTTGTGCCACATGTTGGACAGACGGAGATCAAACACCCCGCCCTCCATGCTGTGGACTCCGGCATTATTAATCCAGTGCAAGCGTCAGTCTGGGGCCCGGTCTCCCGATTCCATCAGGAGCGGGTCTTAGGGACACGCAACAGGATCCCAATCGTGATTCGTGATGTTGCGTCGGTAGCCATTGGCCCTGCGTGGGCCCATTCTAATGAGGGGGCCGGACCGCAGTGCACTCTGGGCCCAAACAGCTCGCCGCTGGACACTAATCCCAGGGTGCCATGGAGCTGTTTTGTACTGACAAAATCACACACGCTTTGCTCAGGAAGCAGCACACACACTCGTACACAAACAAGGCAGGAGCACAAAGACACAGGGGTATGAACCCATTCAAATGCATAGGCTCAAACACGCACAGGGCGCACACACATACACACACACTGAGCTGCAAATGGGGGGCTGCTAATGGCTTCCAGTGGGAGAGAAGGAGAGCAAGGCTTTATCCCTTAAGTGTAGAAGACTTAATCATACAGAATGGCCCGGGGCCAGTAACAGGGCTGTACGGCACGCCCCTCCACACACGCATTAGGTATTCTGCAGCTGAATCTCCTGCAGACGGCTGCAGCAGAGCTGGGCCCAGGTGAGACTCCCTCTGAGCGTTTGCTCACTCACTCTCTTTCTCCCTTCCCTTCCATCTATCTCTCTTTCTATCTTTCTCTCCATGTCAAACACGCATACCAACAGTGGTCCACAAGAGCTTTTCATTGTAATGTCATTTGAGGTGCGTCTGCATAATATTCTCGCCCTCCCTCCGCCCATCTATTAGTCTTTTTGTCTCTCTCAAAATTTATATTCATACAAGCTCTACTAGCACGACTGTTTAAATAACAATCTCTCTTTTCATTTTCTTTTTTTCTTCTTCTTCATATTCTTCCCTCCCCTCTCTTTTCTGGCAAGGCACTGCAGTGCGATGCCGATCTTTGAAGCTTTACCTGCAGTGTGTGAGGCCCTTACTGGGAGAAGCAGGGGTCCGGCGCGCGTGAGGGTCCGCATATGCGTGTGTGCTCGTTAAGGGCCCTCGCAGCATCATGTCTGAGGGCGAGTGTGTTTCTTCTCTCTGGGTTAAGAGATGCGATCTCGTTCTTTGTATGCGCAGCGTCTCCTCGTTGTCGGAATCTCTCACTTGCGGTGAAACGCATCCCTGATTTGATAACGCAGCGGATCCTGACGGAATTCCTCTCCGGTTCAGGAGGAGTGTGTTCTGGTAATCCTGCCAGTCACAACGACAAGGGTTATATAAACAGATGCTAACAGGATTCACCCCCAGTTCCCAATTTTTCTCGCCGTGGTTATGTCCGGGGGGGATTTTAAGGCGAGTTTCATGCTTGTCGAGCCTCTCACGGACAGCTATCCACACCTGCTTTCTTTTTGTATAGCGCTACGTTATATAAACTCCTGTAGCAACAATTGGCGTTTAGTTCTTTCTTTTTTTAAATACTTTTTTTACGTTTATTTATTGCAGTGGGAGATAAGACAGGAAATTATGAGAGGTAAAGGGAGTTAGAAAATATATTATGAGCTAGATTTGAACTCCTGTTGTGACCACAATGCCTCAATAAGTGTTTCTATTCACTTTTTTCATGAAATGGAATTTCAACATATCTTTTTTCCACATGCATCTTATCAACTTGATATTTCACTGAAACGACAGACTTCTTTTGGATGACGTATATCGGACTTTCCCAACCGTTTTGTCTACTTAAACCTCTTTACTTTCTTACAATTGACAGCAAGCTCGCATTCGGATGAGACGTTAAACCGAGGTCCTGACTCTCTGTGGTCATTCATTAAAAATCCCATGGCACTTCTCATAAAAGAGTAGGGGTGTAACCCTGGTGTCCTGGCCAAATACCCTCCATTGGCCCTTACCAATCATGGCCTCCTAATAAACCCCATCCATTGAATTGGCTCTATCACCCTCTCTCCTCTCCACCTATAGCTGGTGTGTGGTGAGCGCACTGGCGCCGTTGTTCTGTGGCTGCCGTCACATTATCCAAGTGGATGCTGCACACTGGTGGTGGTTGAGGAGAGACCCCTGACATAGTTGTAAAGCGCTTTGGGTGTACAGTAGTACATATGAATGTGCTATATAAATGCCCCATTCACTCATTCATTCAGATTTGCCTCTTTCTGATCAACCACCCTGCAATTTTTTTCAATAATCCGTTTCACTCAGATGTGTAGATACTATTTCTGTTAAATCACAACATTTAACATTTACAATAATTACATATCTTAAATAAATAAGTAAATAAAAAAAAATAATAATAAAAAAAATAATAATAATAATACAATTGTTTTATATATATATATATACTCACCTAAAGGATTATTATGAACACCTGTTCAATTTCTCATTAATGCACTTATCTAATCAACCAATCACATGGCAGTTGCTTCAATGCATTTAGGGGTGTGGTCCTGGTCAAGACAATCTCCTGAACTCCAAACTGAATGTCAGAATGGGAAAGAAAGGTGATTTAAGCAATTTTGAGCGTGGCATGGTTGTTGGTGCCAGACGGGCCGGTCTGAGTATTTCACAATCTGCTCAGTTACTGGGATTTTCACGCACAACCATTTCTAGGGTTTACAAAGAATGGTGTGAAAAGGGAAAAACATCCAGTATGCGGCAGTCCTGTGGGCGAAAATGCCTTGTTGATGCTAGAGGTCAGAGGAGAATGGACCGACTGATTCAAACCACTCGTTACAACCGAGGTATACAGCAAAGCATTTGTGAAGCCACAACACGCACAACCTTGAGGCAGATGGGCTACAACAGCAGAAGACCCCACCGGCTACCACTCATCTCCACTACAAATTGGAAAAAGAGGCTACAATTTGCATGAGTTCACCAAAATTGGACAGTTAAAGACTGGAAAATGTTGCCTGGTCTGATGAGTCTCGATTTCTGTTGAGACATTCAGATGGTAGAGTCAGAATTTGGCGTAAACAGAATGAGAACATGGATCCATCATGCCTTGTTACCACTGTGCAGGCTGGTGGTGGTGGTGTAATGGTGTGGGGGATGTTTTCTTGGCACACTTTAGGCCCCTTAGTGCCAATTGGGCATCGTTTAAATGCCACGGCCTACCTGAGCATTGTTTCTGACCATGTCCATCCCTTTATGACCACCATGTACCCATCCTCTGATGGCTACTTCCAGCAGGATAATGCACCATGTCACAAAGCTCGAATCATTTCAAATTGGTTTCTTGAACATGACAATGAGTTCACTGTACTAAAATGGCCCCCACAGTCACCAGATCTCAACCCAATAGAGCATCTTTGGGATGTGGTGGAACGGGAGCTTCGTGCCCTGGATGTGCATCCCACAAATCTCTTATCAACTGTAAGATGCTATCCTATCAATATGGGCCAACATTTCTAAAGAATGCTTTCAGCACCTTGTTGAATCAATGCCACGTAGAATTCAGGCAGTTCTGAAGGCGAAAGGGGGTCAAACACAGTATTAGTATGGTGTTCTAATAATCCTTTAGGTGAGTGTGTATGTGTGTGTGTGTGTATATATATATATATATATAAAATATATAATTTGTGTGAAATTTGAGCTTCACCATTGTGGGCAGGCCTTCAAAGTCTGGTGAAACGTATAAATATTGCGTCTCTGTAGTGCTATCAAAGCATTGCTGTTTGTTTGAGAATCACCACCAGCAAGTCTTGCATGAGTTTGGGGCAGGATTATCTATTTGTCCAAACAATGGCAGACCTGATTTGGAAACCTGTTTGAAAACAGTCTTTTTTTGTTGCAGTTCCAATTGGAGACACTAGTGACACAGATATTAGACCTTTTACAAGTTCAGATAGAAACGGTGCATGTTCATTTGTGCATACTTATTGTGATTTCCCCATACCCTTGTTATTTTGGTAGATAAGCATCGCCCGTTGTTAATTTAAAGTGCTCATTTTGAAAACAATTAAAGGCTGTGTCATTCTCCCACCGGCTGGCAAGCGTTTTGGCGGCTAAATGCGAGCGTTGTGTTTGCCATGTTGTTACGACGCGCTTGTTTGATCTCTACCCTCGTCCTATTCTCCGCTCTGCTACGCTGATCACTGTGTTGCCGTCAGCTACACTCAGATATATTTGTCTTTGTGTGTGTGTGTGTGTGTGTGTGTGTGTGTGTGTGTGTGTGTGTGTGTGTGTGGTGACGGTGCTGTTTAACACTGCTTAACAGGACCCAGAAATGCAAATAACGCTGCATGCTCACTCCAACACAGCAGTAATTAACTGAGAAGGAATTTCAATAATATAGAAATAAATTGTGTCAAGGATTTGTGTGTGTGTGAGTGAGATGTAGTGAGGGAGTTTGAAGATGGCCCTTGGGGGAAATGTGTTTTTTCCTCTTTCTTTCTTCTTTTAAATAATAGTTTAAATGGAAAAAGAAACAGCAGTCCAACCCTGCAATGGTGCTAAAAAGGGGGAGAATTCCCCAGGATGCTGATTATTTATTAACCCCTTCTTACCTGTAGATTAATACACACACATATATATACAGCTATTTATAAAATGAGATAATATGATTACATATTACATATATTATATTATTTTAATATATGGCTGACCAGACAGTGGAGATTTACTTAAAATATTATCTAATTAAAATAGTTTAATTAGATAATAATTGTAATTCCAATCTTATCTTTAATTCAGTTTTAGAAAAAGTTTGCTCTGTCAATTGGCTGTGCCAGTGGACGCAAAGTGTGGGCGCAAAACTGAATGATCTTTCTCTTTTTTTATAGATAATAATTCAGTGATATATTGACAGCTGAGCTAAAAATGTGAAATCTGCTCACCTTATAGCATGATAAGGTGCAGTTACAGACCTGAGAGGTCACGGTATGTAAAAGCATGCAAATGATCTGGTCAGCAGTGTCCATTTTGGATCTTGAAATGGAGGCACAGCGTCAATCTCTTCTTCTCCATCCAGCTCCTGTGCAGCTCTCAAGGATGTTAAGGAAACTGAGAGTATCCAAGGTAACATTTAAAACATGCTGTTATCATTATAATGTGCACTCCACTGTATAAAGCTTTTACAAGCAGGAGCTGTTCTGGAGGAAGGAAGCAGTGTCAGTGCCTGCAATGTGGAGCTTTCCTTTCTCTAGTGCACAACACAAATGAGTTATGCACTTGTTCATAGTGGTAGACCGATATTGGTAATATAATACTACTGTATAAAAACGAGAAGAAAAAAAACGAAATTAACACTTTTATTCAGCAAGGATGCATTCAGTTGAACAAAAGTGACAGTGAAGATATTTATAATATATATAATGTTACATTTTGAAATTTTTGAAATCTCTATTCATCAACGAATCCTGATTTTTTATTTATTTATTTATTTTTTATTAAATTTTAGATACCAGAAAAATATTAACCACTTAAACTCTGCGGATCCTGGTCAGCTTAGAGTCTCTACTTTCTGGAGATGGCATTTGGCATTTGTTTTACACAAAGTAACTTATTTACACTAAATTACTCTGGTACCATTTCTGCCTGGATTTGGCCTACCCAAATTGAAAAGCTTCCCATACCGTCCCAAAATACAGTGGTCTAAATTAAACATTTTGGTGTCCTTTTACAGGAAAGCCCTTGAAGTTACATAAAACACTGCTGAAAATGATAAACATGTAAGTATATGTTGTCTGAGCTGTAATAATCCCCACACCCAAAAAAGAGACGCTTTTTGATTTTTTTAGGTTATAAATTAATTTTTGAAAGTGTTTATCTCAGGCCCTGTGTGCTCTAGCACCCTGCAGACAGTTTTGGCTGTTTCCACTAGATTCCAGAAAATACTGGATTTTTTTTGTTTTGTCTGGATCATGTATGCAAGATTTATTCAAATTAATCTAAATGGAGGAATATAACCTTTTTTATGTAATTTCCGCCAGAGCACACATGGCCTAAGTTACACAATTTCAAAACTGAATTTATAACCAAAAAAAATCAAAAAGCGTCTCTTTTTTAGGAGGGGGGGGGGGGGGGTATTACAGCTCAGACAACATATACTTACATGTTTATCATTTTTAGCTGTGTTTTATGTAACTTCAATGAGTTTCCTTTAAAATGACACCCAAATTGTGTATTTAGACCACTGTATGTGGGTATGGGAAGCTTTTCAATTTGGGTAAATCCCCAAAATGGTCCCAGAGCTTAAGAGTTAAGCAGCACAACTGTTGATAATAATAAGAAATGTGTATTGAGCTGCAAATCAGCATATTAGAATGATTTCTGAAGGATCATGTGACACTGAAGACTGGAGTAATGATGCTGAAAATCACATATTCAGTATTACTGACCCCAAACTTTTGAACGGTAGTGTAGCATACATTTTAATTTTAGCGTATAAGACTTATTTTGTCAATATTTAGTCTCAATTAACACATTTTTTAGGGATGCACAATATATTTGTAATATTATCGACTGATATTAGAGATGTTTTTAATTTATTATTTGATTTTGTGTATTTATTTGTTTTTATGTTTAGATTACCTTTGCTGTCATCTAATGCTTAAATTTAAAGTTACAACACTTAAAGTTAATTTTTAAAAACTCTGTTAAATGTAATTATTACCAAATCCAAATCTCCTAACATCAATGTAATATACTGTATATTTGGACAAAATATTATAGAATCTTTGTATCAACATTGATCAGTTATCTATACAAATCATTACAGACTTATCTGTATTGGCCGGAATTGTAATATTGGTAACAATCCGTCCCTACTAATTTTGCCAGAAAATGTGTATATCAGTCTGTCACTACAAGTAGAAGTATTTACTATTTACTTGGGTCTGTGGACGGTTGACAATCACGACATGCCCGTTATATCTCACATTCTCCTTCATCTCACACTTCATATGGCTGAAGCCCCCCCGCCGCGTCACAGTTCACAACAGCAGCGCTTTTCGCACACAGTGCGCCAGGGGATGAAGACAAGATACACAGAAATAAATATGCTCAGCTAATGAGGGAGAGCAGGAAGAGGCTTTTAATAGAATGCTGCTTTTAAAACTCCTTCTAATGACTTTTTTCTGTTCTTCTCCCAGTCGCCCTCTTCTTTTGTTTCTTTCCATGCGGGGTTGTGTTTGGCTGTGCGGATCCTAGTGTGAGGTCTTAATATCCTCTTGGGTTTTATGTTTAATTCTTGTTTTTTAGGAGGGTTGGAGAGTTTGAGTCACTCAGGACTGCAAGTGTGTTCTGAGGGCCATCTGTAGTCCAGTGGTCTGCAGCTGTGCGGCCCATCCCTGTAGTTGAGCACCAGCCACACCTTGATGTGTTTGGATTTTTATAACAGTGATAATTTATATTCTGTAGCATCTGCAATCACTTTTATGTATCTGCTCATTCACTGGTATTTCTGACCATTGACTTCACAGTGGGTCTGGAGTTGTAGCTCTCTCTCTCTCTGTGTGTGTGAGACAGAGAGTAAGCTAGTATGTCTTACTTGGCTCGAGCCCAGTGCAGTGCAGTAGTGTGTAGGAGGCAGAGGTCTGCCAGTGCCGCCGGCAGCTTTGTTTTTAGACGGGGATCGGGGCTCAACTGTGTGTGGTGCTGTTGTGCTGAAGCCTGGGGCTGAAAGGAGCTGTCTCTGTGTGTGTGTGTGTGTGTGTGTGTGTGTGTGTTTGAGAAGACGTAGGGCATTTGTCTACCGTAACCCTCTTCCTCCTCCGCACTCCTGCGCTCTTTCTCTCTGCCTGACTACACTCCAATATCCTTCCTCTAATGAAGCGGGAAATGGGGGATGAGTGGCGCTCTGATTGGGAGTAATTTAGCGTTTTTCCCTCCTCCGTTGGGAAGACGCGTCTTCAGGAACGTGATGTCCCTGCAACTGAGATTTAGGTGATGCTTCGCTTTCAGTGCTATGAATTCTGGTATTGGACCTAGATAGGGGGGTTCTGGATGGTTGCTCAGGTGGTGATGGGGTAGTATGTAGCCACAAGTTAAAAGAGCGCAACTTGATGTCTCTGATATTCTGCTCTCTAGGTGTAATGTGGGTCCCTTCTACAAAATAAGTTCCCCCCCCCACCCACAGTTTTAAAAAGTCAGGTCCTTCGAAGAAGTAATTCATAATTTTAAAGTAGTAAATACGTATAATACAGTATATACTTATTATTTAGAATATTATACTACTAATATATATATATATATATATATATATATATATATATATATATATATATATATATATATATATATATATATATATATATATATATATATACACATTAATATTATTATTATAATTGATAATAATAGTATGGTAACACTTTACAAGAAGGTCTCATTTATTAACACAAACTAACAATTATTGTTAGTTATTATTATTATTCATTGTGCATGAACTAATGTTAACATACAACTTTTGATCTTGAGATTAACATTAACTAAGATTAAGAAGTATTATTCATTGTTAGTTCATGTTAACTAATGTTGTAACAAATAAAACCTTATTGTAAATTGTTGCCAATATTACTACTACTACTACTACTACTGCTGCTGCTTCTGCTGCTACTACTACTACTACTACTACTACTACTAATTATTACTATTATTATAGTCATATTGATATACAAAACAACATTGTTAGCCAAATTGTAGCTAAACAAACAAGCACAGCAAACCTGGAGTTTAACTCTTTCCCCACCCGTGTTTTTCTTTTTGGTTTTTGGTTTTTTAAAGCTGCCAGCCACCACCAGTGTAATTTTCACAAAAACTTATTGGCCCCCAAAATATTTTGTTGTATGAATATCTGAACAGGCATATATCAAAGAACATACCCTCTGCTTTTAAACAAACGTCATGCTTTCTTTCTTTTATCAACAATTGAATGTGGGTAAATTTCATTAAAAAAGCAACATTTTGAACAAAAAGCTGAGAAAATAGCTTTTTTGTCAAAGAATACATCTGAATCAGATTCTGAACGATGATCAAAACATAGATGGAGTAGATCGAGTTCATCAACACCACCAAAGCGTGCACAGTCCTAAACACTTCCTGGCTCGACATTTCATTCAGTAACATTAGGCTGTTTTGATTTATACGCTGTTTATTGTTGATGATCGCATTTTTTTTTTCATATGCATCTGCTTACATATGCTCGTTTCTGCTTCTTCTTTTTCTGTGTTTTGATCTGGAGATACTGTAATCGTTCAGGAGATGCGTTATAGCGCCCCCTATCTTATAACAGTGATAACATGGGAAGCCGTATAATCTCGTCAATGGAGTAAAGTGCAGAGTTAAAAAACAAAAAAAATCACATTTTAAGCAGCATTCACTTTTTTTTTTAAGTGCAGTTTGATTCTCCCCCCAAATCCATGCTTTTTTATTTTACAGTGAAATATTACAATAATTTTTTTTATTGAATAATAGATTTATATATATAATAATATATTTATTTATTTTTAAATAATAAAATATTTGTATTTTATAGTCATATTGATATATAATTCATGTATAATATAACATTTTGGCCAACTTGTGCAGCTGTACAAACAAGCACAGCAATCCTGGAGTTTTTTTTAAATCACAGAAAACTAAATTTGATTTATTCCCCTAATTTGTTCAGTATTAACACCCGTCTTCAACAAGCCACACAATTTGATGTATCTTTCATGGCTGTAGCACAAACGTTTATGACTTTCTTTATTCTGTGGAACACATAGAGAAGAAATACATAGAGATGCACTATCCCTTACTTAGGGTTAAGGACTTATAAATTATAAATTCTCATGATAAATTCTTTACCATGAGTATGAGAAATAGTAATCACCACTAATTATCTTTTCTTAAGGAAGGTAGAAGTGTTCTGTGAGTGTGGGTGTCTGAGTATACCTAACACCTGCAGTGTAGGCAGGATTTCTGGAGAGATACTGTGCTTTCTGTGTGTGTGTGTGTGTGTGTGTGTGTGTGTGTGTGTGTGTGTGTGTGTGTGTGTGTGTGTGTGTGTGTGTGTGTGTGTGTGTGTGTGTGTGTGTGTGTGTGTGTGTGTGTGTGTGTGTGTGTGTGTGTGTGTGTGTGTGTGTGTGTGTGTGTGTGTGTGTGTGTGTGTGTGTGTGTGTGTGTGTGTGTGTGTGTGTGTGTGTGTGTGTGTGTGTGTGCATTTTTTTGTATGACTAGCAGCACTCATAGTGGATCTTGCAGACTACCGGGAGCATACCATAAAGCCAGGGGGAGAGAAGCCCAGCCCTGCACAGTGGAGAACAAGAGAGCAAGATCTGACTAGAAAAAGCAGCATGATATCTCCCCTGATAAACAGTACAGCACGGCATCGGAGCGGCTCAGGCCGGGAGACAAACTTATTCTGTGAACAGAGAAAGAACAGTACACACAAATACAATCCTACAGTGAAGGGAAGAGAGGGTCAGAGATGACCGAGAGCATATCTAAGCAGTGTTGGGTAGATTCAGTCTAATCAGAACCGCAATAAGCAATTGTTGGGCCTGGTACATTCATCACACAATCACATTCCGGTTACAAGTGATGACGCATGATGTGCACGGTACGGTGCTACCATCATGATCATCTGTAAATTACAAACTGATTTATAATCGTTGCCTCATAAGTAATCAATATTTAATCAAATAATCCATAACAAAAGGAATTATAGGATTATAATGTGTATTTTAAAATGTAATCTACTCAATAGGTGATTACAAATAGGTCATTCTCTAAACAAATTTAGACTGAATTCAGTTTAGTTTTTTATTTATTTTTTATTTCAGTCAAAACTTTATCGCCTTAATTATACAAATAAATGTGTATATTTAAAATATTCATATGATTATTTTGTTTTGCTCTGTTTGCAGAACTTGAACTTGAACTAATGTTTAACCTGGCAAAATAAAGAGCGTTATAAATAAATAAAGTAATAGAAGTGATTTTTTTGTCAGGCACCTGGCTAATAATAATAATAATAATATATTAGCATTTATTGTTTATTTAATATGCACAACATTGACTTTCTTCTTGACAGAAAACTCGAGGGACATGTTTGTCACCATATTTTGAGGATGACCCAAGCACTTGATTTTTGAAATCTGTTTATGAATTAAATGTGTCTACTCAGCACTGCCTCCAAATCTGGAACAAGAATAAAATTTAAGCCAAAAAATGCCAAAATTTAAGATTAATTTAAGATTGGGAAATTGAGTAACGAGGGGAAAAATGTGAGAGACTTTGAAACAAAGGACAGAAAGGGAAAGAGAGGTGTGACGTATCCCTTGACTTTGAAAGGAGTGGAAGAGAAGACCTCAGTGTCCTGTTAGCAAAGGCCTTCTGTTGTTTCTGGGCTCTAGCGCTTGGCGTCCGGTAACAGGCCAGTCATTCTGACCTGGCTTGGCTCCTCGGGCCTTGACGGCAGGCTTTGCTCTGCAGCTCCTGGCTGGAGTGTCTGCGGTCCTGATATTCCACAGCTCTGAGAGGGAAAACAGGGGCCTGTTGGCCTTGGCTTGGGAGTAGAATATGGAATTGGGAGGGTGGTAGTGGAGTCGAGTTCGCACCGACCACCCTGCTGGGAGCAGCCTCGACGAGAGCAGTGTACGGTGGCTCAGACAGCACTTTATGCAATGGTGTGTGCATATTTGAGAGAAAAAGAGTGTCTGTGTGTAATTAAGGGACTGATAATGTGGAAGGAATGCAGTATGGCTGTCAGGGATATTGCAGTTTGTTCCCCTCTCTCTCTCTCTCTCTCTCTCTCTCTCTCTCTCTCTCTCTCTCTCTCTCTCTCTCTCTCTCTCTCTTTCTCTCTCTCTCTCTCTCTCTCTCTCTCTCTCTCTCTCTCTCTCTCTCTCTCTCTCTCTCTCTCTCTCTCTCTCTCTCTCTCTCTCTCTCTCTCTCTCTCTCTCTCTCTCTGTATTTCTCTTCTTTTGTCTCTCATTTTTCCCCTCTTTCTCTGAGAGTCTTTTCCTGAGAGGAAGTGGGTTTAGTGAGACTGCAGTGATGCCCAATGCCAGTGGGAGCATATCTAACCACAATTTCCTTTACACAGAGCAGATTCAGTCTCTCTCGTGCTTTTTCTGGCTTTCTCTGTCTTTCTCATTCCCACTTTTGCTTCTTTTCTCACATAAACTCTATTTAAAGAAACGGCTCACTCAGAAATTAAAAGTCTGTCATCATTTACTCACCCCATATTAGTCTAAACTTGTATGACTTTCATTCTTTCACAAAAAAAACAATGAAACACACATAATGAAAGTGGAATGAGGACTGGGGCTACCGAGCTTGAAGATGGCAAAAGCAAAAACATCCCCATTTACCTTCATAGAATTGAAAAAGAGCAGTGTAAACAATCGCTCTAAGGCCTCCTTTTGTGCTCCTCAGAAAAAAGAGAAAGGGTTTGAAACAACATAAGGGTTAAGAGTAATGACAGACGTTTCATTTTTGGCATTATTAATGCTCTAAATCTTCATGTGGTTAGTTTGATAACTTAATTAGTGTCTTAGCCTCTTTTGAACCTCATCATGGATGTTTATCTTTCCTGCTTTTTGTTCCTTATCTTCATGGACGTTGTTCGTTGAGTGTGAAGACTTCTACACTTAATAGTCCATTCATGCTGAAAAAGTGCTGCTAGAAATCATTCCTTCATGCACTGATGCCTCTATCGTCTAATGTGGAGTGGTTACGCAAATTACAGACTGTTTGTTGTTGAAAAGTTACAGTGTGTGTGCTTCCATTCTAGACTGTATGCTAAAGTGCTTCCAGGCCACAAGGAGTTTTTTAGAGACCGGTAATATGTGTGTGTGTTTATGGTGGTGAGGCTGTGGGGGGTGGTCCAAGTTCTTATTGTGTCATGAACACTGCTGCTTCCTGTTTGTGTGCCAGTGGGGCTTCCTTCCTTGACTATGCCCAGGAAAACCTTTATCACACATTCCTCCTCTCATCTCACTGCCTCCTGTTACCTGTTTTTGCACCTCCAAAATTAGCACATAGACAAACAATGAGCACTTACACACAACAAAGCCCTTTTATGTGCATCCAACAATCAAATCGAACGCATCATAGACTCATGATGGGCCGGCGTTTATGTGGCACGCTTCTGAGAAGAATGCCGTAAATGTTTGTGTGCTCAAAATGTGTGATTTGGCTACAGAAGCACTCTAATACGCTCTCTCTCTCTTTTTCGGTAGCAGTGGAAGAGGCCGAATCTACAGAGTGCGGCAGTGGTTGGGACTCCTCTGTTCAGACAGGTATGATTTCGCTAGCGTGGCGTCCTGCACGATACATCCAACCCCCTGTTCCCTCTGAGACGACCTGCTGCATCACAATCTCTAATATCAATTCCACATGGCCTGCAGCCCTGTGCACAGAGGGAGGGAGGAAGGGAGGGAAGGAGGGAGAGTTTTTTTTATAAGACACAAGAGGTTGGCGTCCAGGTGTATGCTGGACTGGAAGCTTAGCGGCACTTCCTGTCTGAACGTAAAGGCACTTTGCCGCACTCCGAATGTAATATCGCACGACTTGACGAGTTTGATTACACCTCCTCTCTGGAGAGGAACATTTCTATCTGGCAAAATCCAAGCGGGCTGTTTTAGATCATGCATCTTTTGGAATATTATATTTTGCTTTTCACCCTGTTACCTCAGAAGCCCTTTTCGCTACTCGAGCATTTTCAAACCAGGAGACGTATCTAGACGTGAAAACATTACCGCATCATCAACAAAGCTGCGTTTTTTGACTGGACATTATCCAAAAACAACACCACTATACATTTTTTGGGATACTGAATTAATTAGTCTTTGCTTGTACAAGTCAGCACTGTATTTCAGAATGATACAGGAAATTCAGCCAGGGGACTAATGCAGGGCGGGTGTGATTTCACCCTTTGAGATTTAATTGGTTTGTGAAAAGTGGTTTCTATATGATGGGTTAGTGGCAGAAGGGGACGGAGGGGGTTTGAGAAATAAAAGGTCTTGTTAAAACGTTAAAGACAAACGATCACAATAAAAGCTGGATGATGTAACGAAAGTAGCAACAGTTCCATATTGTGATGTACATCCACGTTAAAGGGATTATTTAAAAAGGAAAACAAAGTTGGGAGGGGATAGTTCAGCCCATCGGTTGTTGATTGGATGGAGGCAGATCTGAATGCGAGTTTGCAGTTGGTTGTAAGAAAGAGGCGGGGTTTAAGCAGAGAAAATTATTGGAAAAGTCTGGCATACAACTATAGAGAGAATTATGACTTTTAAAAATATAATAATCAAATAAATTGAAACATGCATGGATGAATAATTCACAAAAAGCTCAATAACGTGTTTATAAAATAGAAGATAGATTTTCATACCAACTTAAAATTTAGCGGGCAAAAAAGCTCCATTGTCTATTGTCAACAGTGTAGCAATGTATGAAGCACAGCTCACACAGAAGTCACTTTTAAAATAAACAGCTTTCTGTTGATCAGCACAGCAAGTTATTTGACCATGAGCAAAATTCGCTTGAGGACTCCCGATTGAAATGACTGGAATTCCCCAGGAAATTTTACTGTGCAACAGTAAATGTGACCATACCTTATGACTAAAAGAACGCAGCATCTATGCAACAGGCCATTAACTTTTGATATATATATATATTTTTAATATACTGACTGAATCTTTGTGGGATTTGTAGCTTGGCGTTGAGGGCTAATGTTGTCGACGTGTATTTAGGGCTATTTCCCAGACCTGTTCCCTCTTCTCCCCATCATTTCCTATCATCTCTCTTATATTCCTATCAGTAAACGTGCTCAAAAGAGCCTAAGTAAAAAAAAATATATAGCCTATATTGTTATCTTATTGGTCATTAGGGTATTAAAAGGGTATTAAAGGTCCCGTTCTTCGTGATCCCATTGTTCAAACTTTAGTTAGTGTGTAATGTTGCTGTTAGAGCATAAATAATACCTGTAAAATTATAAAGCTCAAAGTTCAATGCCAAGCGAGATATTTTATTTAACAGAAGTTCCCTTTCAAAGCCTACAGCGAATGGCTGGCTTGGACTACATCCTGGTACTTCCTTCATAAATGACGTCGATAGAACAGTAGAACAGACTAACCTCCGCCCACAAGACTACGCGAAAAAAGGGGGCGTGGTCTTGTTGCTGTCCCACGTGGAGAAGAGGACGTGTCGCGTGGAGAAAAGGAAGTGTTGCGTTTGACTGTGTTTGTCGCCATGTCGTCGAGACGCTGTTATTTTCATCCCGGAGTCAAATCACCTTTGTTTGGCTTTCCCAGGGACGCTGTAGAGATCATTAAGCGCGCATACATCTCCCGTTAAGAGGCGTGACCTTTCCACGTGCGCTAAGCTGCTGTCGAATCACAACACAGGAACCGGGCCATGTTCGCTAAGCTGCTGTCAAATCACAACACAGGACCGTGCTATGTTCGCTAAGCTGCTGTCAAATCAAAACACGGGAACCGCTGGCACAATCAGAACTCGTTACGTATTTCTGAAGGAGGGACTTCATAGAATAAAGGAACTCATCAGCCGTTTTTAGGACAGTGAATACAGCGGTGTACAGATAAGTAAATTGTGTTAAAAATACTGTTTTTTTTTTACACGCGAAACATGAACACATGTTATATTGCACACTGTAAACACAATCAAAGCTTCAAAAAGACACGAAGAACGGGACCTTTAAAATCACTAATCAGATGTCTGTTAGTTTTGTTTGTGCATTTCTAAGTTTGTGCATTTCTAAGTGTGTGCATGTGCGTGTTGGATCTTGGTGAGCTCAGCAGAGTGAAGGGAGTAAGAGAGCGAGGCCCCCGGGGGCCCAAGGGGATGACGTGGGCCCCTCCTAACCGGCCCTGAGGGAGTGCTGCAGGGGTGCTGACTGAGGTCCTGGGTGGCTGCAAAGTGCTGCGTGTGTGAGATACAGCAGGAAGGGGAGTCCCAGGGCTCTCGCTAAACCCTCTGCTCTTCCTCTCTGCCTCTCCTCCTCGACTCCTCCCTCTATCCCTCTCTTCTTCATTTCTCGTGCCGTAACCCCATTTGCTTGCGCTAATCAGCCTTTTTTTCCACCTCTGTTCCGGGTGGACTTGGTCGCATTCCGCATCACCTCCTCTTTCTTCCTTTCTCTTTCCTCTTTGTCTCCCTTTTTTCCTTTCTCTCTCTCTCGATCCCTTCCCCCTATCCATACTCTCCTGTGTTTGTTTGTGCTGCTGTGCTGGGGCTCAGGGGGCCGCTCGCCATCTCTTATTTAAAAAGATAAAAAAACCTTCCTTCCCTTTATTCCCTAGGAGATGATGTCGACAAGGACACTGGCAGGCTTTTCCTGGTATTAAATTCACTTCGTCCCCACCCCACCCCTCTCCTCGGTGGAAAATGTGTACCGAGTTTGGAGCGAGTGCAGGGGGGGGGGGGGGGGGGTATAGTTAAGGGGTGGAGAGGTTAAAGGAAAGAGTTAGAACACCGCCCCCCCACCCGCGAGCCCCCGAGGACCTGATTGAGGCCCCTTCGGTCTGTCCCACTGGGGGAGCGGGCCGGAGGTACACCCCCCGTTTCCCTCTCTCTCTCTCTCTCTCTCTCTCTCTCTCTCTCTCTCTCTCTCTCTCTCTCTCTCTCTCTCTCTCTCTCTCTCTCTCGCTCTCTCTCTCACTGTCTTTCTCTCTCTACCCCATGCTCCCTGAGATAGAAAAACAACCCGTCCCTCCCTGGCCCAGAGGGGAACAAGAGAAGGAAAGGAGAAAAGAGAGAAAATGAGCCAGGTCTGACACTGGAGACTTGAAGAGATGGTGGTGTGGAGAGAGAGAGGGGGGGGGGGGGGGGTGGGGGGTCGGTCGAAGGAACGAGAGGAAAGAGGAAAGGGAGAGAGAGTTTATAGAGACAGATGCAGACGCTTGTCTTTTTTCGAAAGACGGCACAGGGAGGGGGAATTGTTTTTTTTATAAGTGCCATCAGAGCTGTGAAGTTGAGCATTGTTTTTCCTGCTTCCTGTCAAAGAACCGGAGCAGTGCTTTTGGATGCGTTCACACACGCACGCACGCACACACACACACACACACACACACACACACACACACACACACACACACACACACACACACACACACACACGCACACTTTGAAACAATAGCTCTAGAGACTTTGCTTTGTCAACATATAGGACATCGTCTGACGTACATTTGCAGGGATCAAGTACATTATTACTCACACACACACACACACACACGTGCATGCACACACACACCGACACACACAAGCACCCAATTTGTGTGCGTGTCCCCGACTATGATTCATTGTGGAAAAAGGCTGCTCATATCCCTGTGCGCTGGCCGATAGGGGCTGTAATGGTCTTGAATTGAATTATTTTATTCATTTCCTCCCTCAGCTATTGGTGGGCCAGCAGGACCTCTTAACGCAGCCAATCGGATGGCTCTGTCTGTTCTCCCTTGGTCTCACCCACACTGGGCGAGTCATTGTGACCTCACCCGTAATGTGAGCTTTTTTGGTCACCTGTGTATTCCTCAGGCAGAAAGGGAGCTGTTGTGTTCTGGTTTTATTTGGCAGCGGGGCACCGAACCAGGCCTATTTATGACCCTCTTAATGGCCTACGCTGTCAAACCCGGCACACGTTAAACTTTTGTCGAGGCCAAAATGAAAGGGAGAAAGAAAGGTATGTGCTGCAGTTAGTACAGTACAGAGCAGGGCTGTTTCTATAGGCTTAGTTGGGCCTGAAGTTCAGATTTTTACTTGCCAATATTTTGACTGGTCCTCCTGCTAAAAAAATATACATTTTAGTAATTCTTAGAAACACAATTCACATGCCTCAGGAAAATGTATTTTTAAATTACGTTGTAACTTTTTCGGACATAATGGCATATTTTAAAGGTCCCGTTCTTCGTGATCCCATTGTTCAAACTTTAGTTAGTGTGTAATGTTGCTTTTAGAGCATAAATAATACCTGTAAAATTATAAAGCTCAAAGTTCAATGCCAAGCGAGATATTTTATTTAACAGAAGTTCCCTTTTAAAGCCTACAGCGAACGGCTGGCTTGGACTACATCCTGGTACTTCCTTCATTAATTACGTCAGTCAGTAGAACAGACTAACCTCCGCCCACAAGAATACGCGAAAAAGGGGGCGTGGTCTTGTTGCTGTCCCACGTGGAGAAGAGGACGTGTCGCGTGGAGAAAAGGAACTGTAGCTTGAGTGTGTTTGTCGCCATGTCGTCGAGACGCTGTTATTTTCATCCAGGAGTCAAATCACCTTTGTTTGGCTTTCCCTGGGACGCTGTAGAGATCATTGAGCGCATTCATCTCCCGTTAAGAGGCATGACCTTTCCGTTCAACTTGCGCTAAGCTGCTGTCGAATCACAACACAGGAACCGCTGGCACAATCAGAACTCGTTACGTATTTCTGAAGGAGGGACTTCATAGAACAAGGAACTCATCAACCCGTTTTTAGGACAGTGAAAACAGCGGTATACAGATAAGTAAATTGTGTGAAAAATACTGTGTTTTTTTACACACGAAACATGAACACATGTTATATTGCACACTGTAAACACAATCAAAGCTTCAAAAAGACACGAAGAACGGGACCTTTAAAGTCTATATCTTCAAAATGACTAATCAGCGGATTGCCTGAGGGTTAAGGAAGGCCTGTATAATAGGCTGGTTTTATGTTCACCTGACCCCGATATAATAATTTGAGAAAAAATGAAATATAAATTTATATTTAAAATAGAAAACATTTATTTTAAATTGTAGTAACATTTCACAATATTAGTGTTTTTTTACTGTATTTTTTTTCCAGATAATTGCAGCCAAATTTCACTCATTTATGCATTCGACAGTCATAATGAATTTTTGCAAAGAGTTTAACTCCAATATTGATAATAATTAAACATGGTTATAACATTGATTTTCCTCATCGCCGTATCTGTAGAAAATCATAGTATAAGGTGCGAAATCTTTACTGCAGTAGTTCTTAATACCGGCCCTGGGGACCCACATAAAAAATGTGCAGAGCGTTGGGTCCGCAGGACTGGAGTTTTACTGATTTCTTTGATGCTTTCAAGACTTCTTGATATTCTCACAGATTCGCTAAAACCAGCTAGGTATTATTACCGTGGTAACATGTTTAAATAACTACACAACATTGGCCTGATTGGGTAAGCGATCGCTCAGTCAGGCCCAAAATGGCCCATTTTTTTGTTGTTGGGCTCTACTGAGGCAACTGTAGAGAGCCAGAGGATTGGCAAGATCTGTTGGATGACATAGAGTGAAAAATCAGTCAGTCTCCTGGCCCCTGCAAATGCTCCGTCCCCTCTGGAATCTAACCTGAGCTGGATTCAGCCATGCATTCCCTGTTTGGTGACTGGGAACGAGGGATGAGAGGGAGGGTGGGAGGAGGACAGGAGCGATGATGACCGTCGGCTACAACGCAGCCCCAAAATGGCCCTCTTTCTCCATGATGCAGTGGGCAGTTTAGAAAAGAGGACACAACTAAGAGATCCATCTCTCTATCCCTCAAGTGCTTTTGTGTGTCTTCCTCTCCCTCTGTTCATGTCTCGCTGTCTGTCTCGCTCTCTCATTTGTGTCCCTCTCTATTTTTCTTCATCTCCTTGCATGAACCTCTGGAGGTCCATAATATATTTTTAATTTCCCCAAGGCAGCGACAGGAAAACAGTTTTAATGTGTGAAGAGGAGGTGTGCGTCTCTGTGTGTGTATGCATTAGCATGTCGCCACGCGTGTATATTTGCGTGTCGACGTGTGTACGCGTCGCTTGCACGTTCACGTGGCAGCTCGCGGAACCATGGGCTGGAACAGGTGATGGCATCGGTGAGCAACTGTTTGGCTTGTTTGTGTGTTCTGTGTGATTTAATTCCCATCCTTCCATGACGCGCTCTTTCATCATCTCCCACTCTTTCTTCTCTGTGTCTGGGTGTACGAGCGTTGGGTGCTGGGTCTCTGGAGGAGAGGAGACTGGTACAGCGTGGCTGGCAAGCGGCAGTCCCAAGGGGCCATGTGGTATTGTGGAAACACAGCTAGCGGAGGCCAGAAGAGCCAGAGAGAGAGGTCTACTTGCTTTAAATAGGTCCCGTGTTTACCGCGTTAGGCCCTGCGCTCCCCCGAGAGACCACGTGCATGCACTGCACCTGCTCAAGTGCTGGGCCATCAGGGGCCCTTGTCCCAACTCCAAACCGGAATATGCACAATGCGGATATAGATGTACCATACATGTGACCTTAGAGCTAGTGGTCAACCAACATGGGTTATTCAGCGGACGATGACAGTTTATGGAGTGCAGGATGACCATTGTTTCTGACACATAAATGTAATGACAAAAAAGTCAATATTTCAATATTTACTCGATTCACTAAAATTTGCATTGAAAACATGAAAAGTTTACTATCCATTGACAAGGCTGTTGGTATTTGGAATTGATATGAGGAGGAAGTATTACTTATGTTTATTAGAAAAGATGGCACGATTGCTGGCCAGTTCTAATTATCGCAAATTGTCAAAAATGGATTAATCCGTTAGGTTTTTGACAGTTGATATATCTCAACTTTGACTTGAGTTGGCTTGAGTTTAATTTGGTTTTATTTTCTTAGTTAAATTTATTTTTATTAATTTTTTTGTCGTATATTTATTTTATTTCATTATTATTATTATGGCATTCAATTTATTTTTATTTATTTATTCTTTTTTATTTTCTTTTTTTAATTTGTTTTATGTTATACTCTTATTTCATTTTATGTTATTTTTTATTGTATTATTTAAAATGTTTTATTTTCTTTTATTTCATTTTCTTTTATTTTCACAGGTTCTTTTGTAAAATATTTTATTTTGCCAAGACGGCTACATGTCGTTTTAATTTTAGTGATAATTTTAATATTGAACTTTAACATGTTATGTTCAGTAGCATATTAGTTGCTATTTCTAATTTTCATTAGAAATTGGTGCTGAATTTTAGTAGTGTAACAACATCATTACTTATAACTTTTTCTGCTTTGACCTGTGAGCTACAATGGGGTGCAAATTCGTCTTGTTTGAAGGCGCTGGTGCCATGGAGTCCATATTAAACCTGGATTGTCTCTCTGTTGTGTCTTGACGCGGTCCAACATCATTAATGTTTTCTATCAGGGAGCGTGTCTGTGCCAGTTTTCTGGGACAGGATGAGCGATGGATTTCGACAGGTAGGCTGTGTTCGTGTGATGAGATCAGACATACCTAATCGAGCTTAGAGAAGCACTACAATTCCTTTGGTCTCTCTAACTAATGCAGCCTTGATCTGGTTTACATTTGGCCACGTCTGGTTCGAGTGTGTATCTGCGTGTGTGTATTTGTGGTCTAGTTGAAAGACAGCCTTGTGCTTTAATGTTTTCACAGGAAAAAAAGTCTTGTTGAAGTTGGAGCTGCTATTTTTCCAGTGCAGCACAGTGTGGCTTGTTCTTTTGTTGGGGTTTAGTTGTGTTCTGGTATCTGTGTGTGTGTGTGTGTGTGTGTGTGTGTGTATACCTCTTTCCCCAAACCAAGCTTACTCTCGGCTCCTGTTAGCAGACAACACACACAACTGCTCTTCTGATCTCGGTTTCTGTCTCCTGCATTCTTTTCTCTTTCGGTTGACTCGCGAGTATGACCTCCATATGTGGATTTCCCCTTTTAGTACTTGAAATAATAAAAACATTCAATTAAACGCACACACGTTACAGCATAACTAAGAGCAGACACAGTGGTGGAAAGGGAAATGGAGTTTTAAGGGTTCTGGTCGTAAAGAGAGTTCCCTAGCTAAGGTCTCAATGTTTTAGCTGAGTTGCTGACTTGCCGTCTTGGTGAGCAAAACCCACAATTCAAAATGGAAAGCTTTTTATTGCATTATTTAAAGATCACATGAGATAAAAATTTAACATTTGTGGCTTTTAGTCCATGTCTATTATCTTTGATCAGCATCTACATTTTAGTGCAGCCCTAAAAGTTGACAAACTTAACTTTAAGTTGATATATGCACTTAAAATATAAATTAAAAAGATACTGTACTCACTTATTTTGTCTAATCAGATGCTTTGTCCAAAATTTAACATGGGAAAGGGAACTTCGCTTGTCAAGCAGATACATTTTTTTTATTTAACCATTATTGTGTGTTGTGGGCGATTATGAAGACAACATAGTTGTGCCATTGGATCTGTGGCTCTTAGTAGCACTAAAGCATCTTCTTGATCCTTTGTCACTTTGTGATTTCAGTGTTCCTCTCGTCAGTGTGGAGCATGCCTTGCGGTGTCCATTAAGGGCAGCATCACACCAATGCTAATTATTTCCCGCTCTCATGATGGAAGCTGCACCACACTTAAAAAAAAAAAAAAAAAAAGACATATCAACCTAACGAGGGGTAATTAGCAGGTCCCTGTAAGGCGGGGCTGTGCTCGGCAACATGACTGCTCTGTGGATTCTGCTAATTCACTTCTCCTCATCTAATTACCCCACACAAACATGGCTGTTTGTCTTTCCTGAGAGAGAAAGTGTATGTGAGGGGGGGGGTTTGATTGTAGCAGACCCCCCCACCCCCCACCGCCACCACCACTACCTCTATCACTCTCGCGCGCACACACACACACTCATGCACGACCTGAGGCTCAACTTGATGTAAAACAAACACAACCATGTTTAATATAAAGCATAAGAAAGGGCTGTTAGTAGAGCTATGAATATTATACAATATCATAAAGAAAAACAATCATTAATATATAATGATAAAACCAGAGTTTCCGTCAGACCATATTGTAAGTGTGGTTTAAAAAGTTGGCCAAGCTTTATGAATATTAAAATTCTTTTCTTGCATTAGAACATGCAATTTACCATTTTTAGAAAGGATGCCAACCCTTGGGACTGCATTTAATGACTTCAACTCTTGAGCACCATTTGAATTACTTTGTAACATATGAATATGAATATATCCTCTGTTAAAAATTGCTGCATATATTTTTGGGACAATTCTTTTTATTCAGCAATTTTTGTACACATATATTATATATATTTAACATTTCTTATGTTTTGATTTCTTTTTTACACCCTATTTTTTTAACGTGATTTTATGTACAATGTATGCATTTTAATTTGAATTTAATTTAGCATTTTTATTTTATTTATTAATGTACACATTTTTTGGAGAATTTTTTTATTTTTTGCATTAGTTAAGAGTGAATTTGTGTGTGTGTGTTGAGTGAACGTTTATAATACCCTTGTGTAGTGTACGTTTATGTTGTTTACATCTGTTTTGCAAGTAGTTGGGTATATGTGTGTGAGGTTTTGGTTCTGGGACAGGCTGTCTCTCAGAGATAATGGCCTGCAGAGTGAGGGACGGGAGCTGCAGCTGGCTGTGAGAGAGTGAGTTGGGCTCTGGGCATATCCCCTGCTGGGGACCCCAAAACACTCATTAACACATTGGTCTTGCACACACGAAAGGACAGCAGCACGCACCCTAACTTAAAGCATTGATAAAATACTCTCCCATACATGAACAAAGGTGTGGTGGAAAGAGCTTGCCACCTGGGACACCAAAGTCTCAAAAGAGCATGTGCTTGATGAAGTCTTTTCCATCAACATACCAAGGTCTACTCTGATAAATGGAGCTTTCAATCAAGTTTGCTACACCGTTGTCCAATAACCCTCACTGAACACACACACACAAGCTGAAGCGTTGTGTCTCTTTGGCTTGTTTCTCACCTAGCCCTCTCACAGTAGAGGGAGTCTAGGCCCTGTTGTGAGGTACGCCAGTGTGTGCGTCTGTTCTCCACCTCCAGTGTTGCAAAAGGACACTGAAGAGACAGAATTGCCCCTCATACTCAATCAAACCTCAACAGCCTACCTGAGGCACAACATTATAAAAATAATAGACCACATTATGTCACTAACACGTTTCTACTACATTAAAAACACAAATAGCATCACAGTTACCACAGGCTTGCTAGCTTGACAGCTATTACAGTAATGTACACACAAATAGCCGCACAGTCTCTGTCAGGACCCGCGCATGCTTGAGATATACACTCACCTAAAGGATTATTAGGAACACCATACTAATACTGTGTTTGACCCCTTTCGCCTTCAGAACTGCCTGAATTCTACGTGGCATTGATTCAACAAGGTGCTGAAAGCATTCTTTAGAAATGTTGGCCCATATTGATAGGATAGCATCTTGGTACTTGATAGAGATTTGTGGGATGCACATCCAGGGCACGAAGCTCCCGTTCCACCACATCCCAAAGATGCTCTATTGGGTTGAGATCTGGTGACTGTGGGGGCCATTTTAGTACAGTGAACTCATTGTCATGTTCAAGAAACCAATTTGAAATGATTCGAGCTTTGTGACATGGTGCATTATCCTGCTGGAAGTAGCCATCAGAGGATGGGCACATGGTGGTCATAAAGGAATGGACATGGTCAGAAACAATGCTCAGGTAGGCCGTGGCATTTAAACGATGCCCAATTGGCACTAAGGGGCCTATAGCTGTGCCAAGAAAACATCCCCCATACCATTACACCACCACCACCAGCCTGCACAGTGGTAACAAGGCATGATGGATCCATGTTCTCATTCTGTTTACGCCAAATTCGGACTGAATGTCTCAACAGAAATCGAGACTCATCAGACCAGGCAACATTTTTCCAGTATTCAACTGTCCAATTTTGGTGAGCTCGTGCAAATTGTAGCCTCTTTTTCCTATTTGTAGTGGAGATGAGTGGTACCCGGTGGGGTCTTCTGCTGTTGTAGCCCATCTGCCTCAAGGTTGTGCGTGTTGTGGCTTCACAAATGCTTTGCTGCATACCTCGGTTGTAACGAGTGGTTATTTCAGTCAAAGTTGCTCTTCTATCAGCTTGAATCAGTCGGCCCATTCTCCTCTGACCTCTAGCATCAACAAGGCATTTTCGCCCATAGGACTGCCGCATACTGGATGTATGCGCTTCCCTTTTCACACCATTCTTTGTAAACCCTAGAAATGGTTGTGTGTGAAAATCCCAGTAACTGAGCAGATTGTGAAATACTCAGACCGGCCCGTCTGGCACCAACAACCATGCCACGCTCAAAATTACTTAAATCACCTTTCTTTCCCATTCTGACATTCAGTTTGGAGTTCAGGAGATTGACCAGGACAACACCCCTAAATGCATTGAAGCAACTGCCATGTGATTGGTTGATTAGATAATTGCATTAATGAGAAATTGAACAGGTGTTCCTAATAATCCTTTAGGTGAGTGTATGTTAACAGCATACAGAGCAGAGTCCAGAATTATATCGGAGAGCATAAAAAGAACTGGTTCTTTTGAATCATTTTCTTTTAAACATTAGTCTCTTTGGACAGTATTCTCAACAGCCCTGATTTCATTGAGTTTAACTGTGCCACAGTCAGTCTGTGTTTAAAAACTATACACCGCTTCAGAATGATTCCACTAAGCCTGTTTGCCTTGACCTTTAGTCACTTCTGCAGGTTTTTCCTATGTGGGAGCTCTAAACAGAGAGTGTACCCAAAACGAAAATTTTAATTTACTCACCCTCATGTTGTCCCAAAGCTTTTTTCTTCAGTTGGAACACAAAACGAGAAATGTGTACTTTTCGTAATTTGTAATGTTCAGTGCAGTTGTAATTTTTTCATTTGAATCAGTTCTCAAAACTAGTCTGAATGATTTGTTCATGAATTGGACTCACAGACCTAATGAATTGGACTGAAATAGGAAATTATATGAGAATAACAACTGCACAAAAATATTGAATGGCTTCAATAAACATGTCCTGCAAGCCTTCTTTGTGGTACTTTTATGGCTCTTTTTGAAACAGTGGCTGGTGGATGCCCAATTTTACCAGCCACTTATATTTTTTAGCAGCCACTTTTTCCGGAATTCAAATTTATAAAAAAAAGTGCACTAGCATATTTTGAATTGCTTCAATACATTCTTTTTTATTATTAATACATATTCAGAGTGATGGAGGTGGAAACACAGTGGAGTAGATGGAGTCCATCAACACCCCCAATGCTTGCACAGTCCTGTACCTCGTTCAGAAACATTAGGCAGTTAATATGCTGTTTAATGTTGATGATCGCGTTATTTTACATATGCGTATGATTACATATGAGATCGCTAGTTTCTGCGTCGTCTTCACATGTGTTTTGATCAGGAGTTGCTGTACTCTTTCAGAAGATGTGTCATAGCGCTCCCTAGTGTATAACAGTGAAAACACGGAAACCCGGAATATTCTGTTTGGCAGGGAAGCGTTTTCTCACAAATGACGGAAAATTCCGTGTTTGGCTGAGAAAGAGTTAAACATTTTTTGGGGGCATTTCAGAAACTTAGGAAATGGACAGGGGCCCACAATAACACACACACCTATTAACTCGATAATAAAGCAGTAAAGTAGGCTATCTTTCAACTCAGGACAGCGCCACTTCTCACAAATACAGATTGAAGATGAAAAGTTTAACTGACACATAATCGAGCTCCGGAGTACCCATGGTATCGGCGCCTATCCTCATGGCTGCTAAAACTAGCTATCTAGCCATCACAAAACACAACTTCAAGTTAGTAATTCACTTACTCGCACATCCAAACGTAGTGCCCTTTTTGCCGAATAGAATTCTCATTCGGTCCAACTGCGTCGATTGCATAGAGCAGATAGCCTTTATTGCCTGGTCGTCGGGAAGGTAGGCTATCCATTCCCTCGTTTTCCCTTCGTCATCAATGTGCCACTTATTCGAAAAGTACCTTCTCTTTTTCTTTACTTCGCCCTCAACAGTTTGTACATTCATAGCTACTGCTGACTCTGCAGTGGGCCTCTTAACACCGGGGATATGTCGCCACATTTTTTTAACTAATAATTTTCCTTTCGTCTGTACCTCAGCTCAGCTATATGTGTCACGGCCCATTCAGCGCCGTGACAAACAGCGCTGAAAACCAATCAAATGAGTTACTTGACAAAAGTGCATTATTGTTAATTAGCAACAGCATTCTTTGACAAAAGCTGTCCAATCCGTTACAAGGAATGTTTTAAGTAGATAAAAATATGTTTTACAATCCAGCCGCCACTGTGGCGAAGTCACCACTTTGAAAAAGTACCAGCCATTGGCTGGTGGCGGGTGCTAATTTCCCACCCTGATTGGAAAGTCTTATGGCATTGGAACAATATGAGGATGAGTAAATAACTATATTATATTTTTGGGGGGTCTGCTATCCCTTTAAACATTTCAACCGCCAGATACGCAAAATAAAAAGCGAGCCACATTGGGTGAACCCTAATTTTGAAATGTTCACAGACCTCACCTCGACCTGAGCCCCACCCTGCGTCCATCAGCCTCTCCTCACACCACGCATCATGTTTACGCACGCATTCGCACTCGTGTGTGTTTGTCAAGGCCGCGGTCGGAGGTGGAACGACTGCAGCTGAGATGCATGATGCGTGTGTATCAATCTTCCACTGCAGAGAGAGAAATGGAGCCCTGTAATGACGGTGGCCCTGCACTCTAATGGAGTGTGTTCTGGAGGGGCCCCTCTAGAGACTCCCCTCCCCTCTTCCCTCCTGAGAGGGCATACGCTTACAGGAAAGGAGGGGGGAGAGAAGGCAGTAATGAAAGGAAGATGCAAAAAGAGAATGAAAAAGAAGGATGGAGGAGTTTAAAAGGCAGGTTAGCAGTATAGTGCTTTCCGCCAGCCACTTTTATCCTTGTCTCCATCTCCTCCTGCATGCCAGCCCCGCTTATGACCGGAGAGATGGAGGTATGGAGAGAGGAGAAGGGTAGGGAAAGGTCCCCTCCTGCTCCTCCCTCGTTGCCATGGTAGCAGGTTGTGCTGGCATGTGCCTTGGTTGGCAGTGCCTGTACCTCTGGCATGAGGGTACCTGGGGGAATCAGGGTGTGTGTGCGAGTGTGTGTGTATGTGTGTGTGATTGAGTGAGGAGAGGTAGGGAGTGTTCGAGGGTTACTGCCACCATCCATTTTCCCCGAGATTAGAAGCTCTCATGGATGAAATAGTGTAGTTAATGCACCTTTTGTGTGTTTGCGCGTGTGTGTATGTGTGTAACCGCTGCTCAGGGCTCTATCAGTGTAGTGTCAGTTAGGGGCCGTTCTCCTCCCTGTCCAGACGGTGTTCTCACCACTGGACAGATGGCCATACCCCTCCTACCTCCTAGCCCAGCCCGCACCACCCTCCAAACCACCACGACGCCCCCACCTTCACCCCCACCTCTCTACCCTCTGCTCTGGTGGGGGTGAAATAAACTAGAGCACCTCGACGCTTCCTTATCCAAATGCCCCTCTAGATACCGAAACCCACCAACCCCCCCTCACCCATTTCCACCTGCAGTCCGGACTGGGCTGGGGCCCAAAGCGAAGCCCAGGCTCTCCTCTGGCCGGACTCCGATCCGCAGGCCCCATTAGCGTGGGCTGCTGCGGTGCGGCGTAATGCAGAGCCAGGCCTGGCCAAATTAGAGCTGATCAGAATGTGTGGAGCACAGGAATGGCCACCTCCTGCTTCTCTCTGATTGCACAAGTCCAGGATGATTAGACAGGATGTTAAGCCCGGGGGAGCCGGTGAGCAGCCCTCCCTCTCTCCGGCCCCCACTTCCTCCCTCCCTTTTCCCGCTCCCTCTGCCCTCACGTTTCCTCCTTTCCCCTGCGCCTTTTCTCAGCTCCTTGGTTTCCCTTGTTGTCGATGTTGGTTTTTTTCCTGCTTATTTGATTTCTTTTATTCATTAATGCTCGTTTCGTATTCTATTCCATTGCAGTGTATCTCTAGTGTGTTTCAGATAGAGAGCTGATCGCACTTACACTCATGACATGTAAAACTGGTTGTATATTGCATCAGACGTTGCATAAACTGAACAACACGTTTTTTGTCATTTAATGTATTTGATTAACATTCAGAATGCTTGATGTAATTTTTACAGATAAAAAATCTGGTGTATGGCATTACTGCTTTTAGAAACATTACCACAGTAAAGGATTCAAATAGAGATTAAAAGTTTAGAGAAAAGTCAAATAGATAAAATAAAGTTTTAAAATCATGAAATTTTAAAGTTCCCTTGCGGTTATGGACTGGGAAAGTGATGTGAGTGAGAAACAGGAGATTCCAAGTGTAGTCCAGTGGAATAATTCATGGGTTATTGGTCATTAAGTCAGGTGACCTGATCATTTGACCGTCTGTTGTTTTTTCATATTTAAGTCGTGATGAAATGGAAGTAGCAACAGTCAGGGACTTGGTTCTATCCATCGGTTGTTGATTGGTTGGGTGCAGATCTGAAAGCTTGCAGTCATTTGTAATAAAGAGACTAGGTTTAAGTGGACTAAATTATTGGAGAAGTCTGGAATGCGTAACCAGAGAGAGAAATCTGTTGTTTCACAGAAAGATCAAGTTATGACATTGATTAAAAATTACAAGGTCACAACATTTAAAAAAATGAAACCTTTGCATGGAATAATTGTTCACAATAAGATCAATAACATGCATTTAGAATTTTTTTTTTTTTTTTGTATATTACACTTGTTGTATGCACATAACAAATCATATTAGCATTGACACCCTTGTCGAGTGTGGTCAGAATGGTCTTTGACCACCTCCATATGTGGTCTTGGTAATCACAATGCAATCACCTGGCTTTTAAAGTGGTCAAGTGCTATCCGATTGCGATCTGACCACTGAAAGCGCATGTTAATAGCAGGTGTGACGGGGGCCTTTGTGTCTTAATTTGGATCAATTTTATCAGGGTCTCTTTGCTCTCATTCTGTCTCACAATCTCATACCACCCCACATTTTGTACGCCGTCTTGTCTCGCTTCCTCTGTCTCTCTTTCACTCTAACTCAATCTTGCTCTCTCCTCCCTCTTTCTCCAGTCTCGTGTGTAGTCCTTTCAGCGTAGAGCCTTTAATGTGATAATAAGGTGTGAAAATGGAGCCACAATGGCGGAAGGAGGATTGCAGTGGCAGATTTCTCCACTGGTCCTTACTGTGTGCCACAAGTGACTGGGTGGCTCACACTCAAGCGGCTATCGAAGCCTCGGGCCCCTCTCTTACTCTTCAGTCTAGAGGCTCATGGGAGCTTTGATGTAGTTTTGACTGAGACTAGACACACTTAGGGTGGGGATTTATACCGAGACTGAGAAAAGTGAACTCTTTTAGGTAATTTTTAACAGTGGAGCTATTCCAGTCATGTGCTACATTTTCTAACAATTATGACTCTCTCAAATGTAGCATTGGAAAGTTGAATTGATTCAAGTGAATTGGTTCATCCTAAATGATTCTTTACCTCATATGCAGCATTGGAATGACTGATTCATATTAGTGAATTGGACCTTTCTCTGGAAAGTCTGAATCATTCTATGGAATTGATTGTTTTTTTTTTCATTCTAGTGAATCAATTCATTTGGATTATTTACTGATTTATAAAATTATTTCCTGAATTGAATTCCTGCACAGTCATCTTTGTAATAAAACTGCATTTTATGTAATGTTTGGTTAAATGCTGCTGCTCAACACTGTTGTTAACTATTTCTAGTTTAATATCTCATATTTTGTTTTCTACTTGTATTAGTTCTGTTGTGTGCAATTTCATTTCATCGTTTAATTTTGAACAAAATAAAAAGCGAGCATCACATTCTCCATTTATTATTTTATTCAGTCTCATTGTGCTTAAAAATACAGCTTTTATTACATAATATTGTGTATGTATGTATATGAATATGCATATGTAGTGTAGTTGACATCTTATTCAAAAGATTAGTTTACTACTAGTAAACCTACTTTAGTTCTTGAGTTCTACTTTGGCAAGCTGCAGTTTCAAAATAGCTTCGCCAATGCTGGATACATTTTTTTTTTATTGATTTAAGTTTTGACAAGTACAGTAAGTTTTGCTACCCGTGACATTTGCAAAAGCTCTGCATCAGCACATATATGAAGTACAACACGTAACAGTCAAGAAATAATTATTATAGTTTGCTTCATCTGTCAATAGCAATCCCTTGTCCTCACATCTTGCCTCACATCTTTCTCTCTGCGGTGCATGTGTGTATATGCATAGATGCAGCCGTATCAGAGCGAGACTCTGATAGAAAGGAGAGCCGGGTGACGGGTGAGGACGGAGAGCAGAGTGTGACCAGTCATGACGAGAGGGTGGGAGAGGAGGATTTAGATGACGACTCCATCTTCACCTGTGACAACTGCCAACAGGACTTTGAGTGTCTGGCAGACCTGACCGAGCACCGTACCAACCACTGCCCAGCAGGTTTGTGTATGTGTTGTGTTTCTCCACTGTCTTTAGCCAAAGTGTTTTTTCAATGTATCCTCCTATCCCAGTTTATGTTTATGTGCCATTTGTGGGATAACTTTTGCAGATTGCCACAAATTTCTTTCAATCAGACTTGTTAATGGATGATTTTTGCCACAGCATTTAAGACAAACTGGTGAGACTACCTGGTTAGCCATACAGTGGCAGACGGGGGAAGTGTTTATTAAACCTACTTAATTTTTAAAAAAGAAAGATTTTTTTTTTTCCGTGTGGTTATTCTATTGGCACAGAAATTATACAAGGTTTTAATTTCTTATTTCTGAGTAAATCATATTGGCAGGAGGCAGAAGTTGGTATAGTTTTCGAGGCGGTGGGGTTACTTAGAGGCCGTTGGCTGTTCTGGAGTCAGTATGCTCCCTCAGGAGAGTGGTGTTTTAAAGCTAACACGCAGTACACGCGCACAATAGCCGTTATTACAATCGCGGTAATTAATGAAACGCTGAAAGCGGCCCTGCAGGGGCATCTGCTTCCTAGCAGATTAATCAAGGGCCTCTCCTTAACGAGCATAAAACTGAAGAAAAGAGGGGGAGATGAGTGTGTGTGTGTGTATATATGTATATATATATATATATATATATATATATATATATATATATATATATATATATATATATATATACACATACACATATATATATATATATATATACACATACACATATATATATATATATATATACACATACACATATATATATATATATATATATATATATATACACATACACATATATATATATATACACACACACATACATATATATATATATATATATATATATATATATATATATATATATATATATATATATATATATATATATATATATATATATATATATATATATATATATATATATATATATATATATACACACACACACACATACACATATATATATATATATAGAGAGAGAGAGAGAGAGAGAGAGAGAGAGAGAGAGAGAGATGCCACTCCAGCAGTATGTTTATTGGATAATCTTGCAGTATCTTTTCAGCTATATAAAATTCTCAAAATATATTGCTAGTGGATTGTTAATATCCACAGCCCTCATCATACCAGAGCACACATGTTTCTGAGAGCACACAATATGGCATGACACAATCCTTTCCCCCATCTCCTTCCATTATTTTGGCTACTTCCAAAGTAATGAAATCATGGCCCTGGATTTTAGACGCAATCTCAGTTTTGAAGTCATCGGAGAGCTGCATGTTGCGTATTGGAGGGGAAAAATAAAGAGTGAAATGAAATGACAAAATGCACTTGTTCCCAGGAGTGTGCGATCTGGAGATTGTAAAAAAGGGTGCTTTTCAATCGGAAGGATGCGTCCCAGTAAGAGTGCATATCTAGGCTGCAATATCAAAGTCCGTCAAAGGACGTTTCAATTTAAATGATCCTTTGAAGGCAGTCTGTATCCTTCGTGTCCTCCAATCACCCACAATCCTTTGCACACAATCCAGTTCACAAAAAAGAATTAGCAGAAAATGAATCGCCATTGTGGTTGTTCTTCCCTTCCCTTCCCTTGAACTTTTTTATATATATATTTTCAGGTTTCTTTTTCAACTTAGTTTCTTTTTTAGTTTCTTTATATTTCAGTTTTAGTTTAGTTTCATTTTGAATTTTTTAAGACAACATTTCTAATTTTCGTTTACATTGTTTTTCATCTAATATTTGTATTTTATTTAATTTCAGCTTTATTTCAATAAACCAAATGTTTAAATAGTTTTAGTTAACAATATTAACCCTGATTATTACTTTTTAATAATAATAATTATTATTATTATTATTAGAGAATAATCTATTAAATTAATATTGAATAATGCAGATTATTATTCAATATTAGTTTAATACAATCTCCTATGTATTTTTAATTATTTATAATAACAACAACAACGGCAATAATAATAGCAGCAGTAAATAAAAAAATCACTTGCAAACCCTTTCAAGTTCTTGACACACTCCTGGGAGCTGGTCTAGTGGGGGAGAGAGTAGCGTGCTGCTGGTGACTTCATCTGATAAGGGACAAACACACGCCATTTTGTGTGTGTGTGTGTGTGTGTGTGTGTATGTGAGGGAGGCCATGTTGTGGAGAGCAGTGGATGGTTCCCATGGCCCCAAGGAGAGCCTGGCCAATATCAGCACACCAGCAGAAGGCTCATAAAGCCACTCTATCAATTTACGGTTATTATTATGACCGCATGCCCGTCAGAGCAGGAATATTCTCTAGCACAGCCGTGCCACGCCAAGGCATGAAATGAAATTTCTATTCCCTTAACAGAAGACACCGTGGCTATAGAATTACACCTGGAATCCCATCATGTGTTTGTGCCTGCATGTGTATTTGGCATGTCCGCCTCGTATTTGTGCACTGTCCTCTTGTTTAGCTTCTCGACAATAATATAACCTCTGATATGATCGCTAACCATCCATATCAACATTGTCTTTCTCTGACTGTCCCTCCATCCCTCTCTTTTCCTTGTTCCCCCTCGCTGCCATTGATCACTGCTAATATGAATTCCACAGGAGACGACATTGGAGACGAGGAACGTCTGCCTTTCTGTCCCTCCAAATGTCTTTGGCTCTGCCTTCGCCCATTACACTCCTAGCGTTTCCATCTCCTCCTACTTTCATATATAACTTTAACTTCTTGTGCTCTATTTCTGCTTATGATTTACAATTGAGTTCAAAAGTCTATCACATTGAAAATCAGGGATACAAAATTATTTTTAAAAATTAAAACAGAAACATTATGATTTAACATGAATAAGAAATATTTCTGATTTTGCACTGCATTTGTAGGTCACAACGCAAATAAGCCAATTTCTGACATTGATCATGTGACTCTTTGTACAGACGGTCAGGTGTTCTTGCTTTATCAAGTTTTACTCAAATTTGTGAAGTTCATGCAGTTCAAATGCTCCTGTCATTAAAGGCAAAAGCCATTCTGAAGTTCACATTAATATTGCTATTCAACTTTTCACTCAAATTATGCTCATAAAAGTTTAAATTAAAGCATTTTTGGTAGTGGTCCCCTGAACTTTTGGACCCTACTGTATGTTTTTAAGTTAATGTGTGTATTATTACTGTATTCTAGAATTTGTATGTTTGTGATCAATGAATGTTTGTTTTATTTGTGCGTCATGTGAAGGGAGCAACCATTGTAATTTAAAAAATTACCAACTTATTTTTGGAACAACGGAAATAATTTTCTACACTACCATTCAAAATTGTGGTTTTGTTCAAATGTTTTTGAAAGAAGTCTCTTATGTTCACCAAGGATGTTTTTATTTGATAAAAATATTTTTTATTTTAAGTATTTTCCCCCCAGGATTCTTTGAACATAAAGTTAGAAAACAGCATTCATTAGAAATAGAAATCTTTTATAACATTGTCTTCACTGATCAATTTAAAGCGTTTTATATCTTAAATTCTTTCTTTCAAAAACAAAAAAACTGACCCCAAACTTTTGAACAGTAGTTTAAATGACCCTGTGTCTGTTTACAGGATTACAGTGTAAGTGTGTGTGTCTGTGTTCAATTTGCTGGTAGTTGGACAGCATTATATCGTCTAGTGTGTGTTTATATTTGTCTGTGTGTGAATCTATTGGGTCATGAGTGTGGATTCGTGTTTGTATGCACAAGTATGTGAATGTGTGTGGGTGATACGGCAGTGTGTGTGTGAGTGTCATACTGTGGGCTGATTCTGAAGGGAGGCTCTACTGGAGGAGGAATCTGGAACACTGGCTCCCTGAGGAGCGCTTGGAAAAAACCTCAGATCAAATGGAGAACATTCACTGCGCTGCTCCGCTCCACTGCCCTGCAACCGGCCAAGGTTGGGCCCTGGCTGTTAACAACACTCACCTCACTCTCTTGCTCTCTCTTTCTCCCTCTCGCCCCCTTTCCACATGTCCCCTGTGGCATTGTGCAGCTGACCCCTCCCTCTCTAGTCTGGAACAGAAGGCCTTATAGCCTCCTGGGTTTGGCTTAGTCGAAGAAAGAGGCCCAGTTTAGACTCCACAGCACAGCATGTGGACCAGTAGGCCCGTTCAGGTGTCCTCTCAGCCTCGTTTTTGCTGTATGTGTTGCCTTTATTGGTCCACCTTATCCATGTGTTGTATATAGCAGTGTTGACCACCCTGCGAGCTTCCTAAACTCATGTGGCAGGGCAGGGGGTGAGCAGGAGGCACAGAGGCACAGAGACACATGCACACACACAGAGGTGACCGCTGCATGGCAGCTGAGCTCTTCTAGTTTGAAATTAGAATTCCTCCTCTGACCCATTTCTCACTTGATCAGTTCATATTTTGATCTGTATAGAAAATAAATGTCAGGATGTGTCTTCCTGAAGTAGAGCGGACGAGAAAGACTGAAAGACTTTGGGGACTAAGCCAGAGAATGGTTGAGTGAAGCAGGCAGCCGTGTGGGTAAACGAGAGAGCTGTCAGTCAGCTGGGGGGCGGGCTCTCCACCTGTCAGATACAAATAGGAGGCGAGTGCTAATTAACCCGCCTTCAGAAGACTGAGGGGAACGGCAAGCGCTCCAGAGAGACAGAGAGAGAGAGAGAGAGTTGATGGTGGTGGTGGGGGGGTTATTAGTCAGTAGAAATAGCTCTACACAGCTCACACTCTCTCTGTCACTGTTCCGAGAAAGAAAGAGAGGGTGGGAAGACGAATGGCTTCTTTTTTTTTGGGGCCTTTTTGCCACTTTTATTTATAGGTATAGTCAAGAAAGGACATGGAGTGATGGGTAGAATAAGGGGGAATGGGGTCAGTAAATGTCACCAGCTGGATTCAAACTCACATGGGCTGTGTATGCGCTAACCACTAGGTCACAGTCTTGACAGTGAGGTGTACTCGAAGTTGAGATGCTAGTTGAGTTAGCTTCAAACTTGCCAGTACTCACTTTTTATTATGTCATTTATTACAATGAATTAATTTGAAGTTTTATTTAATTGAAATATTTATTACTTTTATTTGTAATTTTATGTTTAATAATACTAGTAAATTTAATAACATTATTACACTTGATTCAGTTTATGCATTTTATTTAATACTATTTAAATATTTATTAAATACATTTGTAATTTTTTCTTTCATAAAACAAGTATATTTAGGTAATATTTTACTAAAATATTTTATAATCAAACACAGAACTTTGTGAAGGAGTTGTGAATGCATTTTCTCCTGCGTTCTCCTTGGTAATCGTATCCCATTCGCTCTTTCTCTTTAAGTCTGTAACATTCAGTGCACACCAACTCATTTACTTCTATAGACACTCTGACACACACAGAGCGGTGTGCCCTCTCCTCTGCTGGCAGGCTAGGTGGGGAGTTGTGTGTCTGGCAGGCAGTTGAAGTGTAATGGGGGTATGTGACGGGGCCTCAGGGTGGTTCGGTCCCCTGAGAGAGCAGTCACCCCCTTCATTTTTTTCACTAAACACACTCGCCCAGGGCGCTTCACGCCATGAATACATATCCCTTTTCCACTTATCCATCCTTCCATCCATTTGTCCGTATGTCTGTCTGGGCCAAACGAAGACCCCCCAGCTCCTGCCTGTCGTCACGACAGCAGCTGAATCCAGGGAGGCCAAGACTCTTATTAAAGTTGCAGATCATTTTCCTCTCCCTTCATCCTACAGAGAAAGAGAAGAGTAGTTTGTAATTTGATCTTGCTGTGCTGAAAAAAAAGAAGCTGGACAAGGACATATTAGTACCTTAAATAAGTTTTATTGGCATTAGTTTATTAGTCACATTTGTGTTTTAATAAATGTGGCTGGACATAAATTTGTATGTTGAAGGAATTCTTCGGGTTAACTACCACATATAAGATTTTCCTTACCTTTCATGCTTACAATGGAAGTCTGGTGCCCCTTTTCCACCGACAGGGGGCCAATCTGGTAGCCTGGTCTTACCAGACTGTTGTACATTTCATTTGTACAGAGAGTCTGACCAGTCTCCATTGACAAGCGTTAACTACCTTCAAGGCGGGTACTCTGTTAAAGTTTAAAACTATTGGATCTGCCCAGAGCCACTCTGGATCTACCATAACCAATCGCTAACGTTTGGTCGTGACATATGCCATCTCAAACTAGCGCACAACATCAACGCCATCATTCTGAGCCACTCCCTCTGTTTGCTGATTGGACCGGTTAAAATTTGCCCGGAGAAAACCAGAGAATATACTGCAATCCCAGACGTAGTACGTGGCGGAAGTATGTAGGACGGCGGAGCCAGGCTACCAATCTGGAGCCTTTCCGCACGTCTCAGTTGAGCTGAAAAAATTGGCTCCGCACTGGCACCTAAAAGCTGTTGATCTCCAAATAAAATAACATTTTATTAAAAATGCATTTAATTAAAATTTAATTAATTTTACACACACACGCATATAACTTTAAAAAAATGTTTTAATTAACACAACATTGCATTAGATGCAGATTGTATTTGCACAAAGATACTGAATTAAAATACTTTAGATGTTTAAATGTTTAAATCTGTATGGCTCATAAACAGACTTTGTGAAGTTTATTTGCAGACAGCTTTTAACATAATCAGTTACATCATTGTTCAACTGTCAAGTCAGCAGAAATGCAGTCTGAAGAGAGGTTTGCAGATCCCAGGTTGAGCTTCGCGGCATACCACATATTTCCTCCATTGTAAGCACGTAACTGTCTTTTTTTGTTTTTAAAATCATGAGACGAGCTGAAATCGTTGTCTGTGGTAATCGACAGCATGCCATGTTCGTCTTTAGCTGTATTTGCTTTGTGTGCGTTTGCGGCACCTATATCAGAGGAGCACGTGTGTTCGCTTCTGTGTGTTTGCACAAATCAGACTACGCGTGTTCCCTCAAAGTGAGAGCTGCTTTGTGTGTTGGTCCTCCCTTACCCCCTCCATTCCCTCTCTCGCTCTCTCTCTCTCTCAGAGCCAGAGGGTGGCCTGAAGATTCCTCCACTAAGCCTTTGGCACAGATACAAATGCAGTCACAGCTGGTTGTAAACTCAGGTTTTCCAGGGAGAGCAAGAGCCCTGCCTCCATAAGAGAGAGAGATTGAGGGGAGGGGAGGGGGCACAGCATGCAGGGAGAGAGAGAAAGGGAGGGGGTGAGACGAAGGAGGGTTGTTTCAAAGCACACTGGAAGTCATTTTTCATCATAGGGTTCATTTTTCACGATGAAGTTCTTTTCTCTCTCCTTTTTCTTTTTCCCCATCGCTGTCTTTCAGCGACTCTCTTTCGTTTCCTCTCCTCCTCCTTCCATACGTGACTCTACTTATCTTGTGTTTACCCCCCCTCACTTGCTCTCCTAGCCCTAGATTTTCCTCTTCCTCCTCTTATAAAATATGGATGGCACCAGTTTTGGGAGAGTTGAGAGGCTCTCTGGCAGAGAGAGCAGTTCTCTGTCTCTGTAGAGACTCAGTTTGTGCATGCACCTAAACACTTCACTGAGCAATCTGTCAACATGTCAGCAACACATGTTTTGTAAAAAAAAAAAAAAAAAAAAAAAAAAGAAAGAGGAGGAGAGAGGAAAAAAGAGAAAAAACGCTTCCAGAGGGAGTAATGGCTCCCACCAGGACTCCGAAAATGCTTTGAATTCAGCAGATTTCTATTGCGGGGGGACTCCCCTGGGGTGCCTTTTTTACAATGCCTGCATTTCAGAAATTTGAGCCAAAGACCCCTGGGGGCGTCCTTTCATAATGCCTGAAAATGTAGGGTTATATTGTGTGCAGTTCCCCATGGGGCCTTTATTAATACCTGAATTCTGAGGGACTGGAAATTACACAGGGACTCTGTGGGGGCCTGCGCTCGCACCAGGAAGGGAGAAAAACTCTGTGGGGACGTTCTCTCTTCTCTTCTCTTCCTTTTCCTTCCATCCTCTCCTCTCTCGTTTTTTTCTTTCCTGCTCCACGCAAGAGCGAAATAAAAGAATTTGCCAAAGGACACAAAAAAGGAGCGTGTGTGTGTTGGCGGCAGCGTACTTGTATTCAGCTTGCCTTCTCGGAGGGAAAAAATCAGCCGATTAAAAATGTAACTCTCTCTCTCTCTCTCTCTCTCTCTCTCTCTCTCTCTCTCTCTCTCTCTCTCTCTCTCTCTCTCTCTCTCTCTCTCTCTCTCTCTCTCCCTCTCTCCCTCTCTCTCTCTCTCTCTCTCTCTCTCTCTCTCCCTCTCTCGGCTGCTGTGTCGAGCAGGCGGGCGGAAGAGGGGAGAGTAAATATTTGGTCTGTCTGCGTGTGCCCAGGAAGAAGCCAAAATCTGCTGGAATATCCACACACAATTTTTTCCCGCTCATTGGAGAGAGAGAGAGAGAGTTAATATTCCTGCCACCAAACGTACTCATTTGTATTCATTGGCTATACGAAGGGTGTGTACTGACAAATAAATGTACAGATAATCAAAGTACACAATTACAAATCTATTTCTTTTGGTGCTTATCCACACCAATATGCATTATTCATACTGTGCGTATTTGCGCAAGCTCTGGTCACGCGTCCTTTTTGTTTTAGGGTTCAAATCGTTTCTCTTTTTTCTGTATCGCACACATGTACTAATGCATAAATATTACTCATTCATGCATAAATATATGTGCGCGCCTCAGGAAGTGCACCAGTTCAAAATGAATTTTCTTCAGATTAAATTCAACTTTCCATTCCTGGATGTTGACTGCTCAACTTTGAGCCCCAAAGTCAGTTGAGGCTGTGTCTGCTCCCATTGAGTGATTGTGTGAGTGCATAGGTCCATTCTAAGATGGCCGCCCTTTGTTGGTTTTCCGCAGGGACGAGGTCTTTGTCAGAGGCTCTGTGGGCGGAGGAGGTCAGGTGTTTCGGTCTTCCGTTGATCGCTTTGCGTCTTAGTTAGGGTTTTGTGAGAGAATGTGACCCCTGGTTGGTGGGTGTGACCTTGGTGACCCCGGGCATTGGAGAATAGAGCTATCACCAGGTTCTTTGCGGGGAGCCGCGGTAATGAGGAACAGCCTGTTCTCTCCGATTCAGCCTTGTTCCCCCCTCCTTCTCTTTCCGTCTCTCACCCTGTAGTGGATAACCCAAACTGCCCTCTTTCTCCACGTCTCCCTCTCTCCAGCTCTCCTGCAGTGTCCTTTCTCCCTTTCTCATTTTCTTTTCACTCACTCCCCACCTCCTGTTGAGTTCGGCCCATTTGCCCCCAACTCCCTCGCTCTCTCAATCTCTGGCTTCTCCATTATGGTTTGTGGCTACTAGCTGTGCTCCTCCACTCCTGACTGGCTCCCTATAGCCAGCTTAGCGTGGGCCGAATGTGGGCGTGGAGTGGGCCCCTGCAGGTCCGGCCCTTAAGATGCATCGTTGCCGGCATTGTTACCATATAGTACGAGGATGCGGTCAGGTGGCATCGTATGTCAACACACCCCGGAGCTGCAGACCTTGGGTACTTGCACGCATACACCTAGATCCGCATACTCTTTCACATTCTCACACTCAAGGGGCCCAAATCGCGCACACACAAACTCTCACATACACACACACACTTGGTGCAGTGAAGCCAAAGGGCAGTGTGCCAGGGGGAGAGCTGTTATAATAGTTTTAACCCTGCGCTCAGGTGTGGCTCGCCTTTGTCAAGTGAAATGTCAGGAAAAGCGGTGCCCCTGGGACGTACGCACGGAGAGAAACGGGCAAGGCTGTCTGAATCCACACTCTTTTCAAAGAGCCCCAGCCTTTCCCCCTCCACAGACAGACCAGAGTCCATTAACCACGGCTCCCAGCATACATGCTCACACACTCACCCTTATTGACACACACTCACTGATTCAGCATGTGTGCACGCCAGTAGAGATGGACACATACTGTACACGCCCATAAGTGCTTTTCCGTTTTTTTGCATGTTTTTTTTACTTTTAAATTGGTGTTCGTACGAGTCTCTTTACAGGTCTGCTCCATTACCTAGTAGTTGCTGTCTACATAGGTAACTGCCCTATAAGGCAGCATGCAATCTGAAATGGACCCTTATAAGTGATACATTTGGAACTCTCTACATAGGCAGCAATTTGCAAATAGTGCTCCTAAAGTAAAACACAGTTGTTCCTGGTAGAGTTTGATGCTAACATATTGCTAAGCTAATGGCATGATGCTCTAATCATAATATTTTTCCGTCTCATGTTTTTTTTATTGGTCATATCACCGTGGTGATTGCCTACAAATACTAAACCCTAACCCTACCATAAACTCTAACTATAACATTAGTGTAGTGGTGGTAGCAGATTCTGATAGATAGCAATACTGTTCCATCCATCCATCCTTGAATTTGTTAAAAGGTGATTGCATAATTTAGTTTACCATTGAAATCAGCTGCGGGGTGGGGTTTGTGCTTAAATGGTTTGGAATAAACAACATGCAATCCTCTAAAAATAGTTTATGAAATAGTCCTTTTAAATACATTTGAACCATTTTATCATTACTTTTCTGTATAGAGCAGTGTAACTATAACTATCATCTTGATGTTTGTCATTATTTGTCTACACTTGTCCGCCATCTTGGATTTTTTTTTTCTGCGTTCCTCCAGGAAAGTTTCTACTTACGAGTTGGGAAATTATAAATTTGTCACACGTCCAGTGATTTTGGTTGTAATCACACAAATTTCTATCACTCTTTCTTGACAAAGACAGGAAGCTTTTTAGCACTAATTCTACACGACACATTAGGATACACATTAGGTATGTCATATTTTTTGGGTCATTCTTGTGCTGTATCATCTATGTATTTCATCACAGAGAATGATGGGAAATGTAGAACACAACACAAAATTGTACAGTCACCATTTACACCATTTACAATTACAATTGATCAAAGTGTGTAAGTGTCCTTTCTCATGGTGTCATGATGTGGCGGCCAATCAAAAAAAGTTTGTTTTGTAGTAACACAAAACGCCGGCCTCCACTACTGTCAATATTACATCTCCTATGATTTGTGCAAGATTCACATCTAACATAAATGCATCAAATATCACATTCTCATTTTCGTAGTTACAATATATCGCCGTTGATATTTTGCACACAGCCCTCACTCAGTAAGTGTCCACAAATGATAGAGAACCTTTTTTCCCATCTTCCCATGAGGACAGCCCCCCTCAGGGACCTCTGCCAGCCTCAGGCAGGCTCTCAAACACCCATTACGCCCTCCCTCTATCTCTCTCGCACATACACGCACTCATACACGGTGACGTCAGTGGCTGGTTGCTCCCCTGGGTGCCAGGAGCAGTCTTTGTTCCCCCTCGTTTTCCCCCTCCCCTCCAGTCCTGCTCCTCTCCATGTCCTTTGTCCCTGGAAATAGCCATCCAGCTAAGTGCCTGATTGGAATCCTTCGCATCTTGGCAGGGTCGCAAGGGGGGGGCATCCGAGACCGCGAGGGAGTGAGAGATGGATGGATAGTAGGAGAAAGAACAGGACAGGTCTAGATTTAGAGAGTAATATCGGATGAGGGAGGGCATGAACGTTGTTTTTTTCCCTTCTTTCAGCAGAATTAGTGCGGTAGGTGCGTATTGTTTTGTCGAGGCTAGTGACAGTGGAGTTTCCCGGGAGAAACGGAGAAAGGGAAGTGCGTGATGGGGGTTGAGTGTTCAAAGGAGACAGCCCTCTATTGGGGTTAAAGATCTGGAGAATCCTTCTGCTGTTCCTCCGAGCTCAGAGTCTTTTCTATCCACCCAGCCTTTGTAAAATATTTAAACCTGTTTCTCATTTCTGGGGAGGATAGGAAACTCACGGCTGAATAAGTAACCAGACCTGGGAGTGGGTGGCGTCGCAGACACAAACCCCACCTCGGAAAAGACGAAAAATGCAACACACATAACCCGATGAGAAAAAAAACTTGTCACGTTATATTAGCCTTTGTGTTTTGCCATTGCCTTTCTTTCTTCAGTTCTTCTGTTCTTTCTTTCTTTCTTTTATTCTTTTCTTTCTTTTCACTTCTTTTCCTAATGAGAGCAGCTCCAGTGGAGCGCAGTAGGGCCGTGGCGGACCTGCTCTCTGGCTGGCTGGTGGGAGCGCCCTGCTCAAGTAATGAACTCCCCCAGGACACAGCACAGCAATGCGGGCCTGTTTCCACACTCTGTTCCCAGGGCAGGCTGGGTCTGCTGTTGCCGCCGCTGTTGTTGGGTGGGGAGACGAAGAGAAAGAGAGGGAAACAGAGAGACTGGTTACCCCCCGGTCTGCTGCCAAAGCATGCGGCCTGCGAAAGCCTAGATAAAGTTAAGTGGGGGTTTGGAGGAGAGGGAGTCAGAGAGGGAGCGTCGGGAGGCTCTTACAGCTGTGGGGGGCTTTGTGTTGACTGGTGAGGGGCTGATAACGGGTCGGTACGGATCGGAGACGACTAATAATCCACAAGCATGCTGAAAAAGTTGAGTGTGGTTGTGTGTTGGTTTGGGATTGTGATGAAAACTGTGTACTGGCACCATGTGTTAATCTCTTTTTTATGGTGTTCTTTATTTTTTGTATTTTCAATTTTTGTTTATGAAGACATTTGCAGAATATAGGCAGTCCTTTCTTTATTTCCTTCTTTCTTTCTTGCATTTTCTGTACTGATTTGTTGGATGGCTCAGTGTCTTGTAATCAATGGTGATTTTTGTTGTGATTAGCTTACGATGGAGAGTTTCCATCACTGGTTTGAATCAGAACAAATAAACTTCTTGATGTAGAAGTGGCAGCGTCATTCCCCCAGAGTCCAAAAAATGCGATCTGTGGATGTCAGAGAGGCTTGGCAGGGCTCTATAGTGATCCAATCGCACATAGACAAGAAGTTGTTCCGCTATTTGTGCCGGAAACCACAGCCAAGTCTTAAATCTAATTTTGGCCACAATCTGCGATCAATGAAAAATCCTAAATGTGATATTTCAGAACATTGGAGAGCTGGAAATTAACTCCACGGCAGCAGTAATGAAGTGAAGAAAGTTTAGTGTGGACGGCGATGTGGTTGCGTGACTTGTTGCCCGATATAGACCGAACCTGTGTATTTCTCTCATTTTACACCTCAGACACATCTAAGACCCCTGTCAGACACTTTCCAGAGATAACAACACTTCTTCCAAATGAAATAAGGCATGAGCGATTGTTTTTTCCCTCCGACGTAATAATACCCATATGTCCTTAATTATTCATATTTTAGTAATGTAGTCTCTTAATGGCTGGAAATACAAGTAAGTAATAAAACACTTGGGGGTTTGATTTAATTTAATTTTTTCATATTAATTTAATTTTGGGGCATGTGTGCGAGCTTGTGCGGCAGAAAACGCACCCTTTCATATATTGGCTGTGTGCTTTTGCTTGTGTGGTGTGTGGTGAGGAGAGAGAATAAGAAAAAAGTGAGAGACCAGGCATTAGGTGAAGACATTAGGCAGGCATATAGAGGCCTATGTGTCTTTTCAATTCCCAACTTTTGTTCTATTTTCTTTCTGTTCATTCAAATGTGTTTAGCAACACCTCTATCATCAGTTACAGCTTCTTGTCTTTATTTTTTTTAAGTATGTAGGAACTAGTAACACAGTGTATTACCCTTATATTTTAAACTTTTCTTCCGAGCTCAATTTTTTTTTTTACTTTCCCTACCAACATTTTCACTAGCTTTACCACAAAAGAATGATTATTTTAGTCAATACATGTACTTTTATATGTTTACGTGGAACAAAATACATGAAATTAAATGGAAAAAAAGAAGATTTAAAAATTAATTTGACTTTTTTTCCCCTTGTATGTTTTTTTTCCTTAGTGGATGATTTAAATAAATAAAAAAAACAGACTGAAGAAGGGACCTTATTTCTTTTTTGACTTGGGACTAGTACACAACCACCCAGAGCACCCTACATAGATCATCCCAGCATAATGGCGGGGACTTTTTCCTTATTACATTTGCTTTATAAATATATAACTGTAGTTGTAAGTGATTTTTAATGATTAAACCTACACCTCTCCAGTGGTTGAGTTTGATAGTCTGTCATTGATGAAGGCAACACACATCCCTGAAGTTCTTCCATAGGGTAGGGTAAGGAGAATGAGGGAGGGCATACATGAAAGCCATTTTCATGTTTCTGTTCACCCACGTTTATTAAAAAGTGGTGGCGGGGCCACATTTGATGTGAGGATGGGGCTGCCACTTTTACTGTTAGTCCCACTGCAATCCTTTTTTCTGCTGTGGAGTTTGAGCAGCTAGTGGTCGCCATTGATCTTCTGCACGCAGTCACACTGCCCTCTACCACACTGTGTGCCTATTTTTGTGTGTGTATGTGTATGAGCAGGCTTTTTTATTCATATATGTGCAGGCATTTGAATTCATGTTTGCATGTGCATTTCATGTATTTTACATATGTGTGAAAGTCTATACACATTGTATGTTTGAATGCGCGTCTGTCTGGAGGTCAGCTTGCTTCTCCTTCCCAGAGAACAGCCCCTGGGGCGATGCCAGAAGTTCCAACAAAAAGTTTTTTTTGTTGTTTTTTTCCAAGTCGTTCAGTCACAGTGGACAGCTATCCCCCCTATGGACCAGCAAGGGGGCTTCCCGCATGTGGTGGGGCCTTGCCGGCAGAGGGGGAGGGCGAGGACGGGATCTGGCAGCGCTTGTGCGTCCTGGTAGGGGTTAGAGTGTGTGTGTGAAGGACTAGCGCAAAGGCAACCCCAGGAGCCAATGGATTGGAGAAGTTTTCACATTGCCTCCATCCTCTCTTTCCCTCTCCCCATGCTTTAGCGGATGTAGGCCGTAATTACTGGACCCCCTGGCTTCCCTTTCTCCCGACCGCAGCCTTTGATCTGTTTCATGTCGGGCAGATTTTTTTTCCCACTCGCTGTACCTTTGTCTCGTCCTCCCTTTCTTTTCTCTGCCGCTCCTTTTCCCCCAGCTGAGCCCCCTTTGATGGAGACAGTTTGAGCTCTTTAATACACAAAGAGAATTTTCTCTCTCGCCACCCTACATTTTGTTTTAAAGTTGGGTCCTTTTTGTTGACAACCACATTGAACTTGATACTGATTTTTTTTCCCCGTTTGCTAGTTTATTTTGTGTTTTTATGGTCCTCATGACCTTGATTAAAGGCATTGTGCTCTTTTTTCCCTCAGTCTGTCACTGTGTTAAAAGTAAAATAAACTCACAAAGCTAATGGCTGGCCACTCTTTGGGTCGTCCAGGCATCCTTTTTTCGCATTTGAACAGTGAAGAAACAAGATGTGTGTTTTAGTTTAATGTGTGTTCTTGCCATTGTGTGTGTAGGAGAGAGTCTCAGGGAGTGCATAGGTTTAACAAAAATAATAATCCACTGATGAAAACCGTTCAAAGTGAATAAGCGGTCCTCACCTGTTGGCGGTCGCGCATTGTCCGTTGTTTAGTGCATGTCCCGCCGGGCGTTGATCCATAGCCTCCCGCATGCATGGATGTGGGGGTTGTGTTTGTTTGTAAAGTAATGGCATTGTTAGCATAATGTTAGGTTGATTTGCTATTCAGTGTGGCTATTCTTTTGGGCTAATTGCCACGCTACATAGCGCTCCGGCAACGTTAAAGGGCCGGTGTACGTTTCTAAGAAGACTCAAATCATATAGAGTGGGTGTTTGTATGGTCCAGTGATCAGCTTTTGTTAACAGATCACAGAAAGTTGATCCATTGTGACTTTGCCGTTTGCTGATTTTGTTTGTTTGTCTTTTTTTATTTTCCGTTCTTCTTGTCTTTTGATTGGTTATTCACTCTTTCTCCCTCGTTGTCGGTATGATGCTAAATGGCAGCGGTTAAAGGAATAGTTCAGCAAAAAATTACAATTGTCATTATTTACCTACCCTGGTGGTGTTCTAAACTCCTATGACTTTCTTTTTTCTGTGAAATGCAAAAGAGATGTTAGGATATCCAAGATGCTCTTTTCATACAACAAATGTGTAAGAATGGATACTGTCAACGTCCAAAAAAAGACAAAACACAATATAATACTATAAAAGTATTTCATATGACTCATAAGTTTTGAAAACGAGAGCTATTTTGAGAGCTATGACGAAATTAAAAATCTTGAATGAAATAATGAAAATTTAAACTTCATAAATTTTGCGATTTGAAAAAAAAAAATCTGTTCCTTACATTTGACATCAGGGCAAAATGCCACTGGTTCTCACACATCTCATAATAACCCATTATTTAACACCAACATTTTAATATGCGGAAGTGTGAATGTGAGAGATTTTGAGTGACTAAATAACAAAATATATGAATAATGACTGATTCTGGCTTATTAATGGAAGCTTTTTTCATTTCTGGAGCTCAATGCCATCTTTTTGATGGTATAAGAAAGAGCCATTTGAATATTCATCTCTTTTTTTTGTTTTTTTTGTTCCGTGTACGAATTTCATACAGGTTTGGAACGACATGAGAATAAGTAATCCATTGCATAAATTTCCATTTGTGTGAACTGTCTCTTTAAAGGCAGCTGTTTGAGTTTATATGTGTTGTAAGTGATTGTGTGTGAGAGAAGCGAGAGAGACAGTCAGAGACAGTCAGAGACAGTGCATGCTGCAGTAATGACAGTGTTGAGGTGCAGCTGTTTGTGTTTATATGTCGTACTGGAGTGTGTGAGAGGGACTGAAAGAGAGGGTGAGCAGCAGACAGGCAGAGAGAGACTATGCGTGCTGCTGTAATGACAGTGGTGAGGTGCAGCTCTCTCTGCGTCCTTGAACCCCGGCTGGGTGCTCTGGTGTCACCCTGGGGAGTGCACCGTTTAATACCACAGTAATTATCCTGTCCTTATTCACCACATTGCCGTCCAGGTGTCTCCTTCACCCTGCCTCGCAGCGTGTGTGTGTCTGAGTGGATGAACTTGTGTTTTAGTGTTTTTTTTTATGGTACGCTGCCCTGTATTTTTATGCCTCTTAATATTCATGACACCTTTTCATTAACTCATGTGGGTGTGTGTGTGTGTGTCTGTCAAGTTTTTTTTGTTTTGTTCGCTGTTTGTGTGTTGATGTTATATGCGGAGTTCTGTGTGTGCTAGTTCCTGTTTGCTCAACTGTTTGTGCATTAATGTCAAAGCATGTGTTTGTGTGTGTAGTTTTTGTGTGTGTATGGGTATATGCATATGTGTATGTGATGTCTTTCTCTCCAGATCTCCAGCTTACCGTCTGTCTGCTCTCACAGTCTGTGTGACTAATGGCAGGTCCAGGTGTTCCTCTCATTTCTGGCGGTCCCTTGAGGTGCTGATGGCTCCCATTGGGGCAGCGTGGGCAGGAGGTACCCGCCTCTCTCTGCCTGTGTGGAAGGTCCCCTGGGCCCAGCAGCCTCATGAGGACCCCAGCCTTAACCCCTACTCTCAGCTCCATAGTCCTCTTATAGCTTAGATATTGAAGTGCAATATCATGCATTAGCTCATGTTGTGATTTTGATGTCTGAATTGAATGTGATGAGATAAAGAGAGAGTGTACTGCAAAATAATGCCAAGAAAACACGCCTTTCTATGCTGACTTTACTTTTTGCACTTACAAACAAACAGCGCTACTAGTGTACTCAGATTCAAGAATGGATGACTCCTATAAGCCAGTTCTTTTTATAAATTGTTCACAAACTGTTTGAATCAGTCAGTTAATGAACTCAATGCATTCCTGTACTTAAATTACCTATGATGTTACCAAAGTCTCTTATGTTAACCAAGGCTGGATTTACGTGATCACAAATATATTACAGCAATCTTGTGAAATATTTTTTTCCTGTTTTAATATATTTTGAAATGTTATTTATTCCTGAGGGCAAAGCTGAATTTTCAGCAGTCATTACTCCAGTTTTCAGTGTCACATGATCATTCAGAAATCATTCTAATATGCTGATTTGGCACTTACGAAACATTTCTTCTTATTATCAATGTTAAAAACAGTCTTTCTTTCAAAAGAAAAAAAGTCTTACTAACCCTGAACTTTTGAAGGGTAATATAAGTGTAAATCAGTATCATTACTGACTAGTTGTACATATCAGAACATGTAAAAGATGCACATTTGAAAACTATAAACTGGGACTATAAAATAGGAATCATTCCACTTTAACATCACCAGCATACCTGTTTTCCCCTTATATGTCTGTAGGGGGCGATACACATGTCCTACACCAGTGTTTCCTAACCCTGGTCCTGGATAACCTCCATTACTGCACATTTTACGCCTCTGCCTCAAATACACCTGATTGAACTCCTCAGTGAGAAATTCTCTAAATAAATGTACTTCCTGGTTAGTGTCATGGCACAGTGAGCAGTGCTTGTGCCCGTGACACATAGAGCTGTTAGCTCATCGGGTCACAGGTTCCTATCCAGCCTACAATCCTGTTCCCTCTTTTTCTCCTTTAACTTTCCTGTCTCTCTTTTGGCCTATGAATAAAAAAAATGCTTTGGATTCTCTCAGATTTAGCCCTAGCTCTTTAGTGCCCTACACTGCTCCAGTGGTCATCTCTTGCACTGTGAGTTCGTGCAGGTGTAAGTGGATTACTGTAGCGTCAACTTGTCAGCTGGGAGCACTTGTTTGAAGGCTTGAGGTGGATTAAACACTCATCAGAAATAAGGTGCTTAGCCTGTCATGCCCCAGAGACAGTTATATGCTAAGCTAAGAGCGATGGCTATTACTGACACACCCATTTTCTGAATTTGGCTAATTATTCGAACACCTTTAGCATAAGTAATGCTAAGTTTAGTGGTGTGGATAACAGTGTGTGCTCTTATTGTAGTTAGCATGAAGCATTCTCCATTAGCCTCCTCCTGTAGTGCAGGAGCCTGTGGGCACGTTGACTATTTTTAACAATGAGGTTTGGCTGATTGAGTTCAGGGAAAAGAGGGGTTGGTCAGAGATAGACATGGTAGACTGCAGAACATCTTCATATACTGGCTCAGTGACTGGACACAACTCATTTATTTACAGTATTCATTTATTTATTTATTTTTTAAATAAAGAGATTTGGATAGAATAAAGAAATGACCACATCTAGTTTGTATCAAGCATGTTCACTAGACCATCATTTTAAGGCAATTCATGATTCTTTGGGCACATAGTGTTTTGTAAATTCAGAAGACACCCACTCCTTAAGATTTTTGAGCCAAGTAGACTTTAAACCTATTCGGATGGGACTAGTTTTCTAAACAATGCTTGAGTTGCAATTCTTATCACCCAACCTGTGTGATGTTTACTGATTTGGACAGGACTAACATCTCTGTTTATTACCCAGGAAATGTGTTTTCTAGATTACAGAAGATCAACTGCTGTGCTTGCGTGCATCACATTTGGTGTATATGTTTTTTTTTTAAATTAAGAATTACGTATTGATAACTTTATTATTATTTAAATAAGTGACTGTTTAAAATAAACCCTCATAAGTGAGCAGAGACATCTAGACAAGTATCTTACTTGACAAATGGGCAGTCTTCGTGATTTGGCTCTATTTATTAATTTTGTAATTAAACTTTTTCATTTATGCAAACGGTAGCTCAGGTAGGTCAAAAAACACATGAGAACCATGACTAAAATACAGTGTCAGCATTCACAGACATTCGCTTTTGGACGGGATTAGATTTTTTTAGAGGACCGTTTCAGAGTTTGCCGAAAAACAGTAGGTAATTAAATTTTTTTTAATTTTAAGGTTGTGTGAGAAAAGACAGACATGGCAGATTCAGACAGGATTAAAATCACAAAGGATGCCTGAATTCTCTAACGTCCTCCTTTTTTTTCTTCTCCCAAGTAGAGCACAAAGTTGACTACAACTTCCTCTAGTGCCCCTACAAAAATATAGGAACATTGTGCCCCTACTTGTGTATGTTGTGATGATATAGCGAGGTTAAAGGGTCACTGTGTTAACAGAGGGAGCAGGTGAGCTTTAACCAAAACCTTTTTCGGCATTGTTTTTATCAAAGAGAGCCAAGAGGCAGAATACAGTGTGTGATCAGTTTAGAGGCCTGTCTGCCTCCGAGCACCGATCATAGAAAGACATAGACAGACGGGTATAGTAAGTGATGGAAGAAACGATCAGGGACACATTTAAACACATTCACCTTCTCTCTCTCCTCTCTCCCATCTGTTATGCACATGCTCTCTCGCTCTTGCACACAAAACACATACAAGCACACAAATGTGCGCATCTCAGCGACGGAGGGTCATGTTCCAGGTTATGTGAGGTAGATGTTTGTGTGTGTGAGCCTCTAGAAAGGAACAAAGTGCTTGTTTAGCACCGCTTTCCTGCATGGCTAGGCAGGCAGCTGCTTCCCATTGACTCAGTACACAGTGGGAACCTGACTGCACTCACTGTACACTCCCAACCAGTAAAACTTGTGACATACTTGACTACCAGACAGAAGTGAGAGATAGAGACATCAAATGAGTAAAACAGGGTTTTTTTTTTTTTTGTAAAGTAGTTTTTTTCATCATTCGAGACAGTGTGGATGTAAAGTGTGCAAATTGTCTAGAACGGCTTCCAAATATACTTTTTTTGTCCTATAATAAACTACACTACCGTTCGAAAGTTTAGTCAGAAAGATTCTAAAATTTTAATTAAGATTTATACCATGGTCTGTCTGAAAACTCAATTCTCATTGTCTGGAAGGTGTGCAATAAACGGTCAGTTAAATCACCATTATATATTAATGCACTGTTTTCAATGAAGCGCTCTTGTACACAAGGAAATCGCGCTGTGCAACAGATACATACTGAAGCACAGAAACTTATCAATGCTGCCCTGTGATTTTAGTAATGAAATGGCTTCGCTAATGAAACTCTATATTATATTTCTCAGCAATAAGGAAGTTACATTGCTATTTTGAAGTAATTAAACTCACAGTTTTGTTGTTAATAGAGACACTCTGAAGAAATGCAGGTACGCATCTCTCATGTCTCTCACTCTTGATAATTAATTCAAATAAATGCTATAATTTATTCATTCAAATAAATGCAATCTTGCGTGCTACTTTATCTCTGCGGGCAGAATGCTAGATCTAATGAGCTGTAACTGACGAAAATACCCATACTTTTTTTTTTATATTGCACCGCAAACATCAATAACAGCTTTAAGTTGTCAGTGCTGAAATTACCATGGTATAAGCGGGATAATCCACAGCTATCTGTGCATTAAAGGTCTCATATTGTCAAAACTGAAATTTCTTGGCTTTTTTCATGATAACTCGGGTCTAGGGGCTATGTAAATTTCAAAATCCATAGTATAATGCACATAGTCTGCATAAAGTAGCTGTGGCTTTTCACGAGCCGTTGTGACTTCCGTAAAAATGTGACATCAGAACTACTCAGTCACTGCCTTCAAAAAAAAAAAGAATTACCATTCTGAAATATTCTGTTGTAAGCGCATTTGAGGAGGTGGTTGGTTGTCTTCTGTCGCCGTATCGGAGTTTGGCTTAAACATGTAAGGCCGGACAACATTTCCCTCAGCAGTGACCATCATTACCGGTGTTTCAATTTACCTGTGATTATCACCAAGCCACAGCAGGCTACAGCATACATGACCCTAGTTACCTGTGGTTGGCCTGGTTGTGCGTCACTCAGAAAACAATAGGCCAATCAGAAGAGAGGCTAATGAATATTAATTAGACATGCCAAAATCGACCTGTTCTAAGCAGAGCTCCGGAGAGTGGAGCTATAAAAATATATTGAGATGGTTTTTGGTACTTATACCACCAGTATATATTATTATGTATATATTCGATTTCAAAGCATGATGTGGAGGCAAAAGAACCGCCCGATGCAAAGCGGACTAACTACTATGTACTAACATTGAAATTAATCATTTGATACAATACATCTATATTTACACTGACCTTCCCTTACCTTTCAATCCACCCTTAAACCTACCCATACCACCAATTCTGTCCCTAACCGTACCCATATCCCACCTCAATAGTAGCAAAAGTGTTTTGCAATACAATATTAACACAATAAGTACATTGTACTTATTTTTTGATGCAAGTACATAGTAGTTAAGGACACCTAATATAAAGTGACCAAAAGTCAGGCAATGTTCATTATTTGCAAAATGACAAGCCAAATAGAACATACTTCTTTCGTACATTCAGTGAAATCATAAGGGTTTATGTTAAACCAAATGTGGCAAGTACAACAAATGGAGCCAAACTTTGAAGTAAAAAAGCAAAAGAGAAGAAAAAGCGGCAGAAGCCAAACGTCTCATCTCTGATGCTGGAGTTGTGAAGAGCCTTGTTTTGGTACACTTCACATGTAATTAATCTGCAGCTGTTTAACAGTGCGGGCCCCCGCCGCTCGCGCAGACTGAGTAACACAAGAGTCAAACGGAGCTTAACCACTGCCAGTGCCCCTGTCGTCACGCAACCTCTCCCTCAGTCTTTATCTCTCCTCCATCTCACCTTCTCTCTCTCCATCAGGCACACACAGTACTTGCGTTTCACCTTTGCGCCCCTAAAAATGCTTAGCGTGTAAATCATCCTTGCTAAAACACCATTGGCTTTTCCGCATCTAACCATTATTAATGGCTGAAGGCTTTTAATTGGGTATACAGCAACAGAAAGGGTTTGTTTAGAAGTGATTTCATCTGTGTCTGGTTTGTGTTTAAAGGATTGTTTCAGGTTAAATAGAAGGCAAGCTGTATCGTCAACATCTGTGGCATGCTCTCAATTACCATTGAAAATAATTTTGTCCTCAGTTTGTGTAGACAAGCAAAGTGCTAACTGAAATTTACTTATAAAAGAAGTCAATATGGTGCAGTACGATACGGCATGGACTTCTGTTGTGAACCATCCCACAGAACAAGAAAAAAGATTTTGTAAACGTATTACCAAAAGTCAAAGGCCCTTTCCCAAATGGTGTGCTTGTTGTTTATTTGCATCCATAGACTGTAGGGTGTATGATTTGTCATTTTTGGATTCATAAGCGTGCTCATGACCACCCCCTTTAGGGATATAACGTGTATGGGTATCAGCATAGAGTTCCTGATTTTGAGTCATGTCAATTTTTCTGGTTTATATTTTGATTAGATTGAGATTCATTTGAATTTATTTGGATACAATTGTATTATAAAGTCTATTATTCTTACATAAGAGTAAAGGTTTTGAGACTTTAAGAACTGATATCAAGATTGTTCAAATGAAGACAATTAATCTGAAAATCATCAATATTTTTGCCAAGGCCTGTGGTGTCCCATTGGTGTCAGAGTTCTGCTCATGTCTTCTGCCCATCATTTCCTGTCCTCACTCCAGTATCTCTTGTTGTCATGTTAGCACTGCACCCATCTGTAAAGCACTCTGTGGTCTCTAGAGGTGAGTCAGTGGTCAGCCTCCAGAAGGTGTTCCATTTCTCCTCCTCACCTGGGGGTCGCTAGAGGGGAGATGGGGAGCAGGCTGTCAGCTGTCCTTGCCTTCCCAACCCCCTGCTCCTCACCTTCTGCCCTGGGAATGAGTCCGGCTGCTCGGACGCTTATGGGCGCCAACAACTCCATATGGGCTGTGGGCAGCAAGAGTGTGTGTCCTCCAGGATTCCGGCCCCTGACAGACAGTCCGTCCTGTGACATCACTGCAGTACGCATATGTGTGTGTGCGCACGGGTACATATGAGTGTAAATACATGGTTTTCCTCCAGGATTATGGTTCCTGACAGACTGGCTACACGATGACATCACTTTGGCATGTGTTTGCGTGTTTGTGTCCTTTAGGAAAAGACCCCTAACAGACTGTGTCCCTGGAGCCCCCTGTAGGGTACCGAGAGCAATGCCAGGGGTCCTAGAAGCACAGACTGGAGAGTGTCAGCTTGATGGAGCAGAGACCGTTAGGGACGGCAAAGATGAGTTTGTGTGTATGTACGCGTTTGTGTGTCCACTAGGACCAGGCCTCTGACAGACTGTCTCCCTTGAGCGGCGGTGGGATACAGCAGAGGCAGAGAGTGTGTCAGCATAGAAACCCAAATGAACATTGCAGAACAGTTGGGGGGAGAAATGCAGGAGTCAGTTTGCTTGTGTGTGTGTGTGTGTATGTGTATAGATGTGTGTGTGTATTTTAGTATCGATAAACAGGTGTTTGGTCTCAGAGACTGTGCTCCCAGAGGACTACTGGCCATGTGGTCAGTTCCTGCGTGCCCTCCCTTCTCGTTCTCTCTCTTTCCTTTCTTGTCCTCGCTCTTCCACTCTTTCTTACCCTCTTAGCAACATAGCTTTGTCCTCTGTTGTGTTTGGTTATGACGGCCCTGTTGCCTAGGGGAGAGAGGAAGGAAGGAAGATATGGAAGAGGGAATTCTCTGTGAGAAGCACAGAAAAAGAAACAGGAGAGATGATCGAAGAGCATTAAGATGAACCGCTTGTAAAAACTCCTATAGTCCTATACTCTGGGTTTTTCTGGAAGTTTTTTTCCCCTGGCTCTTGCTTTAGGCCTGTCTGGCCGGCATGCTGGGTTGCCCAGTGGGAGCACGGGGTGGAAGTTGTTTTTCTGCCCCCTACAGTGTGTCTCTCCTGCCCCAGGCTGTGGGCAGAGGGCCAGGGGGAAGGGGCTGTGAGCAGGGCAGGGGGGCTTCTGGGAAAGGTGGAGGTTTTGGGCAGGGGGCCAGGCTCAAAGGTGGAGGGGGTAGAGAAGGGGTGAGAGGTCAGGGATGTGGAATGTGACTAGGTGAAGTGATGACACAGGTTTCGTTAGATCACAATTCTACCATTTTGTTGTAATTGGGTGTTTCATCAATTACATGCACTTTTCCACTTATAAACTTTGATATGGACGGATAATTTTCACACAAATATTGAGATGGTTTATGTTTATTTAATCATTTGTTAACATTATTATAGTTTGCGTAATATACTGTTAATGACAAATAGTGATAATACTTGTTGTAAATAGGAACTTGCTTGCAGCATTACTTTGGATCTTAGTCATGGTAGGCACCATATTTAATTTGAGATAAATTAAACCTCTTTTGTGAGACAGATGTAAAGTCCACTCAATAGGTTGTAATGTCTTAAGGTCTTAAATCATGTCTAATATTCACAACCTGGGTCTTTGTAGTTTTTGGTTTGTTTGGAAACCGGTAATTTCATCAGCTTTCACTGGTGTTTCATCAGATGAAATTAGCACCATGGTACAACCTTGTACAAAGTCTACATCTAGCCTTGTTTTTATATTAAATACAATTAAATATGGTGCCTACCCATACTAAAGTCCATTACTATTTTAATTAGCATTGCCGGAGGCTATCAGCATTAGCATGTTGATGTCTGTGGTCTCTGATAACATTTTTCCCCACATTTTAGACATAAAATGACATACATTGTAGGTGTACTTCTGAAATTAAACCTTTGTGAGAAAATATGAAGCTTCTCCAGAAATAATACACAGCATTTTGATGGTAAAAAAATCACTGTAAACTTTCTGGCTTTCTTTGACTGGACTTGGAAGAATATTTGTTTTTGATGACAGGTACAGTATTTCTGAAGCAAAAGTATGATTTAATAGTTAAAAAGTGCTTTAGGACAAAGTGAGATGTTAGTAGTGGCATCTAACCTAGATGGATGATGAGATTAATCAGGCCAAAACCCGAATGTTTGCCTTCATTTTTCAAGTTTGAATAGAATATTTTGGAATGAATGTTAAACTGGTTTAGTGTTGGTGTGGTTGTTGTCGAAGTGGGCATATTTAACCTCGTCTCCCATGTAGTATAAATTTCAGTGTGTTAATCATTGTGGAACGGCTGTATTGTTTTTGGATGGTGTGTTGTTCCAGAAGGGGAACAGCAGTGCTGTATGTCATAAGTGTGGGTCTGCTGTATATGCCTCCAAGCGCTAATGAACACACTAGCCTGTTTTGGCTCTGACGATTGGCTCGTGTCGGTAGGGGCATTCACAAAATCCACAGCTTTGGTGTTGGGAGAGATGGAGGGGATCTCTTTTTTCCCTTCCCTTCTCTATCTGGCTTTCTCCCCCCCCCTCCTCTATCTGTCCTTGTATCTGATAAAGAGGAGGGAGGACAGACACCAGACTGAGCACGTCTTCATTACCGTCTTCCACCACGCTTCCGGCCCGGCATGCCAGTGCTTTGGCTAGCCCATTAACTGGCCTGATGTGGTTCAGCCCAACCCGGTCCAGTGGAGGCATGGGGGTCTGCACAGGGTGGGGGGGTTTGCTCTTGAATCTTCTAGAATTATCTGCAGATTAGATGCTGGGGTGGCTGCCGCCATCACCATGTGTTTCTGTTATCATGCTCCCAATTACCAGGCCCTGTTCGAGGCAGGGTGGCAGGCCCATCCCTGGATATCAGAATGTGTCCTTCTGCCAGTCCTGTCTTCCCATTCTTCCCTCCCTCGCTACACCCTTCCATCCTGTGCTCCACCCCTCCACATGGGACAGGCTGGCGAGGAGAAGGCCAGCGCCAGGGGCAACCACCAGAGCAGCCTGTTAATTCGGTAATGAGTCACAACATGAAAGAAAGTTTGGGGATGGGATGTGAAACAAGTGAGAAACAAACTGTCAGAGAGGGAGAGAGGAATCTGAAAACAAATGGAAGGTCGATTGAGCCTGTAAATGTATAAGAACAGGAGCGTGGAATGAGCCCCATGTTTTCATGCCCATTCCAGACGCCGGTTCTTTTCTCTCTCTTTCTCTCTCTCTCTCCTGCTGTCTCTCTCGTCCCCCTCACTTTTTTCTTTCTGTTTCTTTTCTAATTTAACTTTTCATTGAAATTTCTTACCCTGTTTAGTGCTCTTGCCAAGTCCCCCGGCGGACAGATGACAAAAGCCCCCTAAAAGCCATGTGATCTTCCATTTTCCGACAGCCACACTTCTGAGGATTAAAGCTATTTAATGACTATAATCTCCCTCTTTCTCAAAAGTGATTTCTCACATTCTGTCGCAGTCAGAGGGATTGCATTAGCATTAATAGATTTATAATTCGCCAGAATGACCACATGTGCCAGGAGTTTTTTTTTTTCTTTTAGGCTCCATTCTTTTCCTCTCCTCTGCCTTTTTCCCCTTCTTTTTTCTGGCTCTGAACTCAAGCAAGTGTTTCTTTGTATCTCTTGCACTGTGGTACATGTCTGTGTCTCAGCAGGACGGCCTACCTGTCAGTCGGCACCCCCACCATCACCACTATACCCGCCCCCTCTCACCTCCACAGTGGCTGGATCAGAGAATGGCCTGTCAGGGGCCACAGTCTCATTGTGCAGCCAAAGAATTCACCATGGTTAAGTCCCTTATGGGCTTTTCATCTTAGCTCTTTCATTGGGCCACTACAACACTTTCTCTCCCGTGTTGCAAGGGTTTTAAGTTGTGTTGGGATGGCTCTTATCCTGACACGGGCACAAAAGCATGAGAACATAACAGGGGGAGGGCACTGTACTTGAAGGAGGGAGGGAAAAGAGGCAGAAGAGGTGTGTGAGAGGTGGGCCAGGCTGTCTCACGCTAAAACAAAATATGAAAGTTATACAAAGAGAATGCACATGGACACAAACTTGAGTACTTTCTTTTTTTTTTGCTAGACATTATTTGTATTTTGTGTAATGTTTCTTTATTCTCTTTCTATTTTTTAGATTTGAGCTTGATAGATTAATTAAAAAAAATTTAAGTATTACAAATTAGTCATTTTAACATCATACTTTCAAGATTTCAAGTCAGAATGTCCTTTTTAAAATCACCATTTCCTTCTATGATGTTTAACAGTAGGGGAATTAAATACCAATTAAATGTATTATATTAAATGTTTTAATTTAGCTTAAGATGCCACACTGCAATTTATTAACACTTAAATTGTAAATCTGAATGTACTTTAAAAATCACCTTACCTTGGGAAAGGCAACCATTCCATAGAATAACCTCTTTATTTAGAGAGGCTTCCTTGCTCTTATTTGCCTTTCTATATAAGTATTTTCTAAACAATGTCACACTTTCTTCTTTATTTTACTCATTTACTGATATCTCTATTTTTAACTTTTTCTTTACTTTGGCTCTGAATTCATTTCTCTCTTAGAGCTAAATTCATAATTCATGGTTTTACAAATTTCTACCCACAAACCCCCGTGGAGATTTATTTGTTCTGCACAGCACCTACATTTTAAAGTGGATCGATTCATCACTTGAATTTATTTTCTACAAATTCTGCTGTGCTCACCTTTGTGTAATGGGAGAGTAGTGGGCGGAAGTAAAATCCTACAACTGCCATATGGAGTTGAAGTTATTAGTTTATACAATACACGCTGAGGTGATGCACTTTCTTTGTTCTTTTTTTTCCTTTTTCCTTTTCCCATTGCATTAGGTCGTAGATTGTGACTCTGTTTCAGTGAGTTTTTCATTTATAATTAGAAAATTGAGCATAGGAGGCCATTGTTACATTTGGCTTGTGAGTACGGATGGAGCTTTTAGAGGATGTGGGGCGTTATCCTCTGTAAACATACATTTTTTTGGATCTGTTATACCAGAGGCTTTTTCAACGCATTAAGAGTGAACATACAACTTAGAGAAAATAAAGCAAACAAACAGTGCACTGATAGAAAATTCTGTGTTTGTCTGAGCCGCAGTGGGACTTTGTGCTCGCAGCATCCCTGCTCAATAAGTCATGAGCTTTCTCCCTTACTTTCCTTCGGAGTCTGCTGGTTGAGATGCTAAATAGATGACGTGTGGACTGTGTCAGGCCCCATCAGATTGCACAAAGCAGGAGAATTAAGAGCAACCCGCTTTGTATATCTTTGTATAATGTATGCCTGCATTAATCTAGACTGGCCGTGTGTTTGCACAAACAGCGCAAAAAACATAAATAATACAATGCGATGATTTTGTATGCATTGTCCAGTAAGAGGGCCTTCTTTTCTGAATGTGCTTTAATCACTTTTGTGAAGCTTTTCAATCTGGTGACCATAATGAAAATATGATAAAGCAGGGGATATGGGTATGAGCTTGTTTGCTTAGGGAGGATAAGAGGATAAAAAAAATACATCTTTGTCCTTATTTCTCTACTCTTGTGGGGTTTGCTGTATTTGGTTCTTTGCTTCTATTTTGATATTTTCTCTGCCTCTTTAACATTTTAATTCTGTCTGTGTTTTGCATTGCAGATGGTGATGATGACCCGGGGCTCTCCTGGGTGGCGTCCTCTCCCTCTAGCAAAGACGTGGCATCGCCGTCACAGATGCTAGGGGATGGCTGCTGCGATATGGGCATGGGCACAGGGGAGGAAGAAGGGGGCTCTGGCCTGCCTTATCCCTGCCAGTTCTGCGACAAGTCCTTCAGTCGTCTCAGCTACCTGAAGCGCCACGAGCAGATCCACAGTGACAAGCTGCCCTTCAAATGCACTTTCTGCAGTCGTTTGTTCAAACACAAGCGCAGTCGTGATCGTCACGTCAAGCTGCACACCGGTGACAAGAAGTACAGTTGCCAGGAGTGTGAGGCAGCGTTTTCTCGCAGCGATCATCTCAAGATCCACCTCAAGACGCACAGTTCCAGCAAACCATTCAAGTGCAGCATTTGTAAGCGTGGCTTCTCTTCCACCTCCTCTTTACAGAGTCACATGCAAGCCCATCGGAAGAACAAGGAACACCTGGCAAAGAAAGACCAGGGTAAGCGTGATGGATCTAGCAGTGACGTAGCTGACCAGGACCAGGACCTGTATATGTGTGATTACTGCGAGGAGACATTCAGTCAGACAGATGAACTTGAGAAACACGTGCTAACACAGCATCCCCAGCTCTCAGACCGTGCAGAGCTGCAATGCATCCACTGCCCTGAAATCTTCAGTGATGAAGGCACTCTACTCACCCATATTGATAGAACACATGCCAACAAGAAACACAAGTGTCCCATGTGCGCTGAGCAGTTCCCGTCTGTAGAGGATGTCTATTGCCATCTTGACAGCCACCGGCAGCCAGACTCCAGCAACCATAGTGCCAGTCCTGATCCGGTCTTGGGAAGTGTGGCATCAATGAGCAGTGCGACGCCTGATTCCAGTGCCTCCCTGGAGAGAGGATCAACCCCAGACTCTACTCTCAAGCCTGGACAGAGCAGACGCAAGCTTGCACCTTCTTCTGACCATGACGATGGAAGCTGGTCAGGCAAAGTGACCTACAGTTGTCCATATTGCTCCAAGAGAGATTTCAACAGCCTGGCTGTTCTGGAGATTCATCTGAAGACTATCCATGCAGACAAACCTCAGCAGAGCCACACTTGCCAGTTGTGTCTGGAATCCCTGCCTACTCTCTATAACCTTAATGAGCATGTGCGCAAAGCACATAGATCCAGTGGGAGCTCTGCCTCAAACTTTCCTCTTCTGCAGTTCAGTAATGTTTCAGCCTTTCATTGCAACTACTGTCCTGACATGTTTGCAGACATCAACAGCCTGCAAGAGCACATCCGTGTTTCTCACTGCTTATCCAGTGGTGTTGTTGCTGGATCCACCACTTTGGAGGGCAACCATGCTTTCTTCTGCAACCAGTGTTCCATGGGCTTTCTTACAGAGTCCTCACTCACCGAGCACATTCAACAGACCCATTGCAACAGTGGGGGTGGTGTGACCAAGATGGAGTCTCCAGTCTTGCAGCCCTCGCAGTCCTTCATGGAAGTGTATTCTTGCCCTTACTGCACCAATTCTCCCATCTTTGGTTCCCTCCTCAAACTTACTAAACACATTAAAGAGAATCACAAGAACATCCCTCTTGCCAACAACAAACGTAAAGTCAAAGTGGCAGACTTGAGCCCAGCCTCATCTGATGTAGAGATATCCTCCCCTAAACGCCATAGGGTAACTGGTGACAGCACTCCAGCAGTTGCTAATGGAGACTATCCCTGCAATCAGTGTGACCTTCGATTCACCAGCTTTGAGGGCTTCCAAGCCCATCTCAAATCTCACCTGGAACTGCTGTTGAGGAGACAGTCTTGCCCACAATGCAACAAAGAGGACTTTGATTCTCAAGAGGCACTGCTTCAGCACTTGACCATTCACTACACCACCACTTCCACCCAGTATGTCTGTGAGAGCTGCGACAAACAGTTCTCTTCTGTAGATGATCTGCAAAAGCACTTGCTAGACATGCATACCTTTGTGCTGTACCACTGCACACTGTGTCAGGAAGTCTTTGATTCAAAGGTCTCTATACAAGTCCACCTGGCCGTCAAGCACAGCAATGAGAAGAAAATGTATCGTTGTACAGCCTGTGCTTGGGACTTCCGCAAAGAAAGTGACCTGCAATTACACGTAAAGCACAGTCACTTGGGTCATCCTACCAGTACAGGAGCAACTGGGAAAGCACGCAAATGCATATTCTGTGGGGAGACATTTGGCACTGAAGTAGAGCTCCAGTGTCACATAACTACTCACAGTAAAAAGTATAACTGCCGGCTCTGTGGGAAGGCTTTCCATGCCATTGTCTTGTTGGAAAGACATCTCAGAGAGAAGCACTGTATTTTTGATGGAGGAAATGGCAACGGAAATGGAGGCAGCCAAAATGGAACACCTAACGGGGTGACTCAAAGCTCCAAGCGTTCCACAGCAGGATCGACTGCAGCTGCTGAACAAGCAGATTTGCAGAACATGCTTTTAAAAGGAGGTAGTCAGGAAACGGCAAACAGCCATGAAGCCAGCGGTGGTGAAGAGGAGCTGGACGCCTCAGAGCCAATGTATGCATGTGACATCTGTGGTGCAGCCTATACCATGGAGTCTCTTCTCCAAAACCACCGCCTTCGAGACCACAATATCAGGCCTGGTGAGGACGACGCATGCTCAAGAAAAAAGAAGGCTGACTTCATCAAGGGTAACCACAAGTGCAATGTTTGCTCACGGACATTCTTTTCTGAGAATGGCTTGAGGGAACATGCTCAGACGCACCGTGGCCCGGCGAAGCACTACATGTGTCCCATCTGTGGTGAACGCTTCCCTTCACTCCTTACTCTCACTGAGCACAAGGTCACCCACAGCAAGAGCCTGGACACAGGCACCTGCCGTATCTGCAAGATGCCCCTGCAGAGCGAGGAAGAGTTTATTGAGCACTGCCAGATGCACCCTGACCTGAGGAACTCCCTCACAGGCTTCCGCTGTGTTGTCTGCATGCAAACTGTCACCTCAACACTCGAACTGAAGATCCATGGAACTTTTCACATGCAGAAGCTATCGTCCTCTGGGGCCAGTGGTGGAGGAGGAGGATCAGCCTCATCATCTCCAAATGGCCAGCTGCAGGCTCACAAACTCTATAAATGTGCCCTTTGTCTCAAAGACTTCAAGAATAAGCACGAGCTGGTCAAGATAGATGTCAATGGCCTGCCTTATGGTCTTTGTGCTGGCTGCATGAGTCGGGGCACAAATGGCCAGTCCCCAACTGTTGTTGTCACCCCACAAGAAGGGGAGAAGGGCACCACTGGACTGCGCTGCCCAGAGTGTGCTGTTAAATTTGAGACCCTGGAAGACCTGGAAAGCCATGTTCAGGTGGACCATCCTGAGATGAGCCCTGAGACCAGTGGAGCTAAGAAAGTAACGGATGCTTCACCTGTCCCTAAAGTAAGTGTCAAAGCCTAACCCATATGATAACCTCATTTGCTTTATACTACAACTGTCTCAATTATATTTTCTTTTGTCTGAAAGGATATTACAAGTATTTGATAGTTCAATGGGAAACCAGAAGATCAAAGATTACTCTTAGCCATTGTCCACAAGCACTGGGCCTTTTGACAGAAATGTTCTATTACAAAAGGGATTTGTATTTGCTCAGGGTATTTTTTTAGGTCATTTGAGGTTTTCCTCTAGTTCTCAAATTTGTGTTCTTTCTCTACCTTTTCTCTTTTTGTGTTTCTTTTCCTATTATCTCTTTTCTTTTGGCAGTTCAAAAAAGAATTTTATGCAATTTCTTTTGAAAAGGGGAGACATTGCCAGCAACCATTTTCTGGCAGTATTTTTAGTGTATAAGTTCCCTGTGTTCCCAAAGTGTTCTGAGTCAAAGAGAGATGTGTGAATTCATGGCTACATTACTACTGGCCCCAGAGGGTTCAGCAGCCTCATCCTGCTGGGCTATTGTACAGCCTGTTCGCTTCACTAGATATTGACAGTGAACTTCCAGGGACGCTCAATCTTTACCTGTGCTTTTGTCTCAGCTCAGTGTAACAGATAGGAGAATCGCTGCCTTTTCCCCTCTCGTTGCAGCAGGATAGGTTGGGTGTTTGTGAATGTGTGGAGAATTAATAAAGCCTGTTCAATGTGAATTCCAATCCTGTATCTTTCCTTGTAGAAGAAGACGTATCAGTGCATCAAATGCCAAATGACCTTTGAGACAGAGCGAGAGATCCAGATCCATGTTGCCAATCATATGATCGGTAAGTTGACCCCATAGTTTCCTCTGCTAGTGAGCGCGTGTTCTTGTGTGTGTGTGTGTGTGTGTGTGTGTGTGCGCGCGCACGCGCGTGTGTGTTTGGATTCTTGCCAGTCGCTCCTCCTGCTTTCCTACCCTTATTTGCTGCCTTAGTCTTGCCCCAGCACTCTCTCTCACTCCCTGCACACAGGTGTGAGACAGACAGGTGAAATGAACAGCTCTATTTCTGGAAGTGCAGACATCGCTCTCAACAGCTGTTCCATTGTTTAACACTTGACTACGCAGCTGAGGCCTCGGCTGCAGGTCTGATTGCTCTGTTAACTCTTCACCATGCAGCCGAGACCAGGACTGCAGGTCTCGCTCCTTCAGCAAAGGCCAACAAACAATTAGGTTCTATTTTATTCCACTTCATTTAATTCCTGTAGTCAGTTGTGGACAATTACACAGATTTTGCTCTTTGTTGCCGATATTTTACGAATAAAGTAACTACATGTACATGTGGAAGGGGTGTTATTTACCGATGTTAGAATTCTAATTATGTTAGGTGAGCTGAACTAATAAAGGGCTCTATGACTTATCTAATTATGTTATAGAAATGTTTTGAATATGTTTCCTCAAACGCTATGCTATAGAGCGCTGGGTGGCACTTTTTAATGTTGGCTCCTGGTGGATGATATTTTTCATCCTATGTTTCTTGTTTCTTTGGCTAGTGGCCCTGGCTGCAGTATATGAGCTTAACTGAACAGTTCCTTTGTAGTTGTTTTATATGCCTCCTCCCTTGGTGTTGTTATTCTTTAAGTAATAATTGCTGCTGCAGCACACTGTAGTGTAGATTAATGAGCTGGGCCTGTGAGTAATTTCACAGAACAAACGGCGCAATGCTCTGAGCCTCAGCAGCAACTTCCCGGCCTTCTCCGATCCTGACAGCCGATACTAAAGCGGAGCCACCTGATATATTCTTAGAGTCTTTGTGAGCATGCTGCATCTGTCTTTAAAAAGGACATTGTGCCTAACCACATAGACTTGTGTATGTGTGTGTTTGCAATCTACACTCGTTTTTTTTTTTTTGTCTGTCCTTATTTTATGTGGGTGGAATTTAGAGTTTAATTCTAGGGCCCTTTGGTTTCATGTTCATTTTCTTCTTCATTAAAGGAGCATGGAAGTGCTTAGCACCCAATTATTCCCATATTAACTGCCCTGTCTTTAACCTCCCACCCTGTTTCTATCCATCCACCTATCTCTCTTCCATTCCTCTTACCCATCTCACCTGACCCTTCACCATTCAATCACAACCTAACTGCATCCAACCTGCCCAATCTCAGACCAACACAATCCAATTTGGACCACGCTGAGCGCTCTCTCCTTTCATCCCTCCATCCTCTCTCTCTTTTTCTCTCTGAAGATACTGATGGTAGAGATAGAGGCTGCGTGTGAGACGGCAAGGCGGATCGTATGTCTCTCCCCATCACCATGAAGGGAATTTTGGGTTAATTAACATCATAATTGTCAGAAAAGCTGGAGGAGATTAATTATGGAATTGAGGCAGATTATTTTAAGTGCCGTTGTTATTTTATTATTTTTTCCACCCCTCTTCAAAGATTGATGACGTCTTTGAATAATGAAAAGGGAGTCGTGTATTAACCTTTATCAGACTCTGCGTTAGGCGCCAGAAAATTGAAGCGAGATCACAAAGGAGTTCTAGTTTTAGCGCTTTTGCTCTCTGTCTTCCTCTTTCTTTTTGAGATTACGAAGCAATCATTAAAAAGCTACACTATCTGTCAGCTTTGATATATGACTAGTGAGGCTATTATAAGACTTTGATATTTTATCCTGCCTTTTCTACTGGAATTTGCAAGCATGCACAGTGCTTTTTTTCCGAAATAAAAAAAAATGTACTTCAGGGATATTCACATTATGCAGCTCTGTGACCACTTTTTACCAAAAAATGAAGTGAACATGGTCCAGAAAATGGTAATGATACCTTATTTTTATTTTACTGTATGTAGATCTATACATGTTAGATGTATAGTTACCAGGGGTGTAACAGTACTAGTTCACTGTACCGTTTTCCACCCACGGATCGGCACGCATTTTGCACCTTGGTTACTTTACGCCGTCATCACCCGTGTGTTGATAGCGCGTGAGCAAAACTGCACACATTGCCTTCTGTGTTTAAACAGGCACTCAGTGTTTATTCGTATAGACACAAAACAATAACGAAAGCACTAGGCAGGGCTTGACAGTAAGGACTGCCCAAAGGACGGTTTTAAGCCTTGCCAATTTAAATATTCAAGCACAAGACGCGAATGAGAACTTGCACGCTCTGTGTGAGACTTTTTTTTTGTGCGCATAGTTCTCTTGTGATCTCTTGTGCGCATCATCTTGCACTTGGGTTGACTAATTCACACAAAATTGTCAACATTCCTATCTTGGAGAGTATCCTTGTAAACAGTCGTTTATGTCTTAAGTGAACGTAAACAGTTGAGAAATTAATGCATGTAACCGTATAGAGTGATGCAGGTATGACTTCACTTTGTTGGCCAACCGGCATTTAGCATCACACTGGTTCCCTCGATAAAAAACCAATATGATTTTCCCATAGGCTTTTGGATTATCAGAACAAACAAGCCCTGTGATCAACACAAGTTTATGATACAAGTTTATGACACGTTTTGTCCATCAAGATAATTTTCACAGATGAACACAAGTTTTATGAATTTTGAAGCCTAAATGCAATTGCCAGAAGTAAAAAACTAATGGTAGGCTATAAGCAAACTACACCACGGGCACCATCACTAAGCTTCTGACAACTCTTTCAGTTTTTATCTAAAAACATTTTCCCGGAACTTTTGAGAGCACAATTATAAGCATAACGAGACTAAGTGTAAAAGTGGACTGAGTTTACCTGTTCGGCGTGATGATGTTTAATGCCCCTGACAGCCTCTGTAGTCCCATTTTTGCCACTTCTTTTAGCCACTTGTAGACATGCAACGGCTTAAAAAAATCACGAGTGGGGTAATACTGAATGTATTTTATGTCATAGAATAAAACGTGAAAGTGTCTTGAGACCTACAGACCTTATTTCTGCCATTTAACCAAAATCCCTTTTAAAAAGACTCATTGACTTCAGGACAATGGAACCGGAAAGGGCTAAAATGCTTACTTGTTTCTGCATTTTGGCCTACAAAGTGATGTCATACCATAGACAGTAAAAGAAATGGACAGAGCGACCTCATAGACTTCAACGGAGATAATTGAAGTCAGATAGAAGCACTCACTTCCTTATGGCTGAGCGTACTGCGCAGCCTCGGACTGAGCTTGACGACGTAGATGTGACGTGAGAAACCTGTCCGACAGTGGCAAGTCTTCTAGTAGTTGTGCAAAGTGAAATCTGAATCACAGAATCTTGCAGAGACAGAGAGAGTGAGCAGGAGCAACTTTTGATGAATGAAGCAGGATCTGCAACATCTCTATCTGCGTTTATGCCTCCACATCCCCCCGATTGCCTCATAGACAGTAAAAGATTGCCTACGTGCTTCTCCTCGGGTCTATACGATCATTTGCTCAACAGCGCGACACAGTCGCGTGGTTATGATGCAATCGTTAGCCTTTATTTTACAAAAACAGTTTCAACGGGGCGATAGTGTAAGATACAAGGTAATGGAGCCTTTTATACATTGTCGTGTTTGTTTAGAAATAAATAATGGACGAATGGAGTCTTTAAACGCCTCAGATGTAAAGATATTCATTGTCAAAGTGAGGCTAAAATGAATGGGAGTCAATGGAATGCTAACACCAGGTGATGGCTTGGTTAGCCATGGCCGCGCCTATGGAAGGTACAGTTTCCGGGGGCTGAATTACCCCCTTGTGTCAAACCTGCACCACTCTATATTGGATCTGTGCATTTTCTTAAAGTGACAGCAGCCTAATATATCTGCTGCAGTCTGTTTTTAATGTTATTTTATTATTTGTTCTTATTTACATTACATTTACATATCGAACCGTACCAAGACTGTGACCCTAAAACCGCAATACATACCGAACAATGAGTATTTTGAACCGTTAGACCCCTAATAGTTTCCGACAACCACAACCAGCCTCATACTCCAATCACTATCATATGGGCTGGTCAGATTTTAAAAAGCCCTTTTTTCATTTCCCACAACAATGTAGTGAGTCAATTTAAGCATGTTATGTATGCACAAATGCATTTATAAAAATACAAATATCTTACTTTATATTCAAGCAATGAAATTCACTATAATTCATGCGTTATGTCAAGAATGGTCCTTTCTAATTATAATTGTGTGCAGCAATTTAGGAATCATTCATTTTGTAGACAGCCTCATTTATATTACTTGTGCTTTCTGATTGGTTGTGTCAAAATCAAACAATTACTGAAATGGCTGATTTTGACAGCAAATGGACTCAATGCAGTTTCACTGTGAATTACATTTAATTGTTGCTAATTGTTTGGCTTGAACTTACTAATTGAGTGTGCATTTAGTAGGCTACATGTTCTTTTCCTGCCATGTTAAATAGAACAATTTAGCTTTGTGCTTTTTGCTCACCGTTTGGCAGCTGTGGAAATCACACAAATTTGATCTCTCCGCCTCCTGTGTTTCATCAGTGCTTTCACTATGCATATTCATGCGTGCTCCTCTGCCAAAAGCAACGGTGTGTGTGTGAGCCTGGTTGTTGCATATATGTTGAAGATGTGAATTTAGTAGATGTGAAGTCCCTGTGCATTTCTACCCACACATACCTGCTCTTATATATGATTGACACATCTGATAAGAGCTTGCATACACAGACACATTCTGTCAACCTCCAGCTCTTTTTCTTGCAACATCCTCCCTGCTTGTGGATACACACAGACACTCGGTTCTCTATTTCAGTCGTCCTACCTTTTTGCCGAGGTGTGATCATACCTCACCTAGCCTCCCCCACCTTCCCTTCCTCTCAGCCTTTCCAGCTCCATCCCCCTCCCCTCTCTCACACTCACAGTCACCAGTAGGCTGAGGTGACACCTCATCTCAATCAGTTTACCTCCTCAAACTTGCAACATCTGCTCCCCTCTCTTCCACTCCTCTCCTTATTTCTCTTGTGTCCTTTCTGTGAGCGCCCCACCACTGCGTGAGCACACTGCCTGTGTCATTTTCTGTACCGTCACTTTGCTCTGCCAACAGCCCAAGAGGAACGTGCACCAATCACAAGAGACAATCCTCCCACAAATTAAAAAAAAAAATCCACACACACCTTTAACATTCGTTTTACAGACCTGAAGGCTTCCTAAGGCATGCTTCAGGTGGTTAGGGCACCTTGAGGTTTTGTGACTTGATCTTTAATTTAGGTTTAGATTATGTTGGTGTCGTTTCAAATCTTCGCCGCCTGCGTTTGCATGTAAGCGGCATTGAGCCTAGGTGAGGGAATCGATAAAGATTTCGGGCTGTTGCGGTTTGCTGCAAAAGAGCTTGATTACACCGAGATGGGAGGGGTGGAAAAAGCCTAGTGTTTTAATTAATCCGACTGGTGAGGCAGGCGAATGCGATCAGAGCTCCGTTCTCCAGGAGGCGGTGAGCCTGGAGGAATGTGGGTTTATTTTTCCCTGCCTGTTGATTGAAGCCGTGTGATTATTTAATGTAGACGTTTGTCTCTGTGCAGAGAGACCGTGTAACGATTTTCCTTAGCACGGAGGCGGCAATCCGCGTGTACGGGAAAAATGAATTTCATTAGCTCTGCCCTGATTTCATCAAACAACCGACAGCTCCAGACTGCACAGGGTCATGCAGACTTTTATTTACTGTGTGGTTTTTATGCTGCATTATTATTAGTTTCATGTTGCAGTAATAGTCTTTTCAGCTGCTGTTTAGGGTCGCCTGGTCTCATTGGCTAGTTACTCTGTCACCTTTTAAAGTGGAGGCATCCCATTGGTCTGTTAGAGCTTCACAATTTATTTATGAAATTAAATAATGATCTTTTTCTGAATAAGAGACTTTTTGCTGCACACTCTGCTCCAGATATATAAAAAATTAACATAACAAACGCATTGTGCATCTGTGTAGTTGACATGACGTGTCAATCCATGACAGCAGTAACCTGTACAGCAGTGTGATATGCTATACTTCATCTCAAACTACTTTTATAATTATTATACATGCAGATTTTATGACTACATTAAATGTTTGTAGTTTAATTTGTCACACTACATGACTGGTTGTAGGCAACAGTCTTTTTCTGACAAAATCCTGGCAATAACAGTAATATTTTCTCAACACATCTGGAAGCGCGCACTCCATAATGTGAGAGCCGGTGTAACCCCCTTCGTTTCCCCTGTGAGGAGACAGACTGCTCTACACATTTCACTGCCCCACACCAAGACTTGTCTCAGACATGACACAGGCTGACTGGACTGAAGTGAAGAAAGAAGGAATAGAGCTGAGAATTGTGGTGCGTTGTGGCATTTAGTTGAGTGACTGGTGGTGTGATGCAAAGAGAATGTTGTGGAGGGAGCCTAAACAGGCTGATAAATAGAGTAATGTGTGCTGATGTTATATTTAACCCAGTTTACCAAAAAATAAAAATGGTCATTATTTACATTTGTGTCATTTTGTCTCATACCTACGTGTATTGTATATTTACATGCCAGGTTGTTGTTGTTTTTTCTAATCTTTTTTTGAGCAGTTGTTACACAGCTCTTTGCACACAATGACGTGGCTGAACAATCAGGTCATAAGAATGAGAATGTAAATGAAAGGTGTCACCAAGTAAAATATATATATATATATATATATATATATATATATATATATATATATATATATATATATATATATATATATTACTTGGTGATATACAGCAGTTAGCATGTATGCTTATGTAGGCGATGCATCATAAAAGTTCCTGTCACTCTCTACAGCATCTGCCTAATAAAGCAAAAGACTTAAAATCACTCTTCGGCAGTGCTAGCAAAAAATGAATTTTTTTGCAGGAATGTAGATGAAAATGAGAAGGGGAGCTAGATCCAGCTCAGTGAGTTTATATTCATATTAATATAACAGAACCCCTCTGAGCCAGGCTGTTAGTTTGAGGGCAAAAAGATGTTGTGTCCCACTGTCGGGCCACCCTCATGAGGACGTGCCCGCATAGTCACTGGCATCTCAGTGCACTGCTTTTAATTTTAGTCTTCATTTAGCACAGCACCCCTTGATGATCACCTCTGCACAGCGGCGCGCCCTGCTGGCAGGGGGAGAGCTTGCACAAACACGGACTCTTGAGAGCAAACGCTTGAAATCACGCACACGTATACATACATACACATTCTCACACCTGCAGGGGGCACCCCGTGGGTCTACAGCTGCGCAGCGGAAAACAATAAAGCCTGCCGAAGAAAAAAAAAAATCCTCTGTGCTCCTGAGAGACCTTCACACACAAAAGATTGTGCACAGAAAAATAATAGTAATAAGAATACAGACAGACTGACAGATAAGCAAGCCAAGAGAGGGGAAAACAAGCTTGAGTAGCAAACAAGCAGACATAAAGCACAAGGCCTCTCAGACATTACAGCTCGGCCTAGTATTCCACATTTCCTCCTTGACACATTCTTGACACTTCTTGTGATAAGGTGTGATGTTTTATAATGTTTGTGTTTTGCTAGGCAGGCTAGACGCACATAGGCAAGTTTGTTTTTTGGCCCTCAATGCAGTCCATAGGGTTCGAGCAGTTTTCTGTGTTGTCCTGTGCTTTTTATGTTGGGCGAGAGTATAGGAACAGTAAGAGGGGCAAGCAGAAGGAGGCTCATTTCACCTCTCCATCCACTCCACCCCCCACACCTCGATCTCCATCCGTCCATTTGGGCACGTCGCAAGGAAAAGCATGCAGACACTAATGTTGCACTAATCACCGGCGTACAGAACTCACAGCACGTCCACTCTCCTCTCAATCGCCCTTAATCAGCCAACACATTTCAATTAGCATATTGTGTTTAACCTCCCTTTCATCTGCCTTTATTAGTGGATTGAGCTGTAGTCAGCCTCTTCACCCCCCTCCGTCCAACCCTGATTCTCCCTTGCTCGTCTCTGCTTTATCGCTTCTCTCTCTCTCTCTCCCTCTCTCTCTGCTTCACTTTTCAACGGCCTCGTGTATCGTGCCACTGTGATCTTTCTCAGTGATAGGTTCAGGGTGAACATTAGAGGACACGCTGTTGTACACACAGTCATGCACACTCATTTGCTTATCCTCATGTTGTTCCAAACCTGAATGATTTTTTCTTCTGTGGAACGCAAAAGAAGATATTGTTTCTTTGTCTTCACAGTGAAAATCACTGGGGTCCAGTGTTGTGTTTATAGTCCCAATTGGCTTTTCGTTATAAATGGTTAAAAACAGAACATTCTTCAAAATATCTTATCTTATCTTGAATTCCACAGAAGAAAGTCATGGAAAGTCAGGATGAGTGCATTTTTGGGTGAACTATCCATTTGCTAGTTTGTATATGATGATCATTCTGGAAGTACGTTAGGATAATGAATGCTCAAAGAATAGTTGATCAAATGTTGGCATAATTTAATCACCCTCATGCCGGTCCAAGCATGTATTATGTTTTTTTATTCTGTGGATCACAAAAAGAGTAGTTTAGCAGATGTCTAGTGTTTCCCTAGTAATAAAAGTGTGCTGTCAAGTTAAAATGACAAAAATATCATTAAAGTGGTCCTTGTGATTTGGAATGAGGGTGAGTAAATGATGGAACTCACCCCTTACCAATGGTTTATTTTCTAGTCGTGGTGTATTTTGACAATTTAAGACCCATGGCAGCCCAGTCTCTCTCCATATCGTCACCATGAGTAAGCCATGACCCCCATGTCTGACCCTTCCTCCACCATCTAACCCTCATGTGATCATAGAGCTGCTGACTAACTGTCACCCTGCCTTCTCTTTCCACCCTCCCTGCCTGTCGGACGGCCCGTAGGAGAGCCTGCCCAGCTGCAAGGTTTGTTCCCCCTTATCTCTCTCCATTCTTAGCTAGATTACCTGAATGAATGACCCCCCTCAAGCCCACATACATCTCTCACTGCTTGAGTAGAAGGAGCGGGGCTATAGTAGAGAACTGCATGATTGGTCACATAAAGGGGTCATGCCATCATTTTTTTTTCATTTTCATTCATTTATTTTCCCTCAGGTCCCTTTAATTTAGTTTTTCATGCTCATTTGCCATACTCCTTTTGACCCACAGATTTGAACAGGCAGTTTTTTTGCCGCATGTGAAATGACTCAAGAGCCCCCATCTATTGGCAACAGTCTTCGCAAAGCCTGAATTAAGTCGTGACAGATTCATACAATAATGTGTTTTCCCCCACATATTGCTGTTGTCATTAGTTATATAGCAAGTGGAGTAATAGCATCTTCTTTTTATGATAGTATAGTTCATACTACGGTTTAGAAATTAATAATAGTCAATCTATCTTCCTCCTTGTTAATAGAGAATATGAGTTGTTGCAATATACTGTAAATATGGTCGGTGGTGCTGTATTCAGTGAGCTTGGAACTAAATGTTTTTGGAGCATTTTGAATATATTTATCTGTCTGTCTGTCGAAACTTTCAAAGACTTTTTTAGCTTCATTCTTAAAGGCCGTTCACACAAAGGACGATTACTACAAAGATAACGATATAGTTCTAAAAATCGTTCGCAATATTAAAGAATAGCAGAGTTCACACCACAGCTATAACAATAATGGCGCAGAGAAAAAATATCATTGGAATCACTTTCAGAACAACTTTTTTCTAGGTGATGAATGATAAAAACATTGACAGCCAATCAGAATCCATCCTGCTGTAACGAACTTAAGCATTTAAAGCATCAGACGAAACAGAATGGTTTCGTCCACTGGTGTGGATGCTAATATAGTTATCTTTAAAATTATCGTTCTTGGTGTGAACGGGCCTTTAGAATACATTTATTCTAATTTTAGAATTAATTCTGCTTCTATACATGCAATTCTGCATGTTGTTTGTAACCTCATTTAAAATTCAGGAACTGAATTGGAATTTAAAGACATCCTCAATTAAATTAGGTTTAAGTACATGAAACTTTTATTTCAGTAGTAGAATATGATTTGAATATGACCCATAAAAAGAACATAAAAGAGTGCAACCTTTGTTATATTGCCCTGTCATTCGATTTCCATATCCAATTCCCTCTGTCAGTTTACACATATAAACACACACATACACCCACACACATTGCCATAGTGGTTATTTGTGCATGGGGCTGGGCTAGGGGCATGAACGCACATACACCTGAATGAGACTGCTCTCCAGAGAGTTTTGCTAATGTCACCGTTGATTCTTAGTTATTCATCCCAGTGATTCTGATGCCTGGAGCACAAGTCACACATGTGTTGTCAAGGCAACACCACATAGATGCTTGCCGTTTGACCCCAGGGTGTTCTGTGTGATGTCATAATAGTCTTCTTGTCTCAACTGTGGGTGCGCTTTTTCATATTTGAATCTTTGTCACATCACAGATATTATTTGTCAAAAATCTGTACGCAAGCAGTTACTGGAGTCGATCATTGCTTTAGTGCAAAGTGAAAGATTGTGGGATCGATTGTTTGTGGGATTGATTGCTGATAAAGATTGCCGGTCTTTGTTTGTTTTTGTTTTTTTACAGGAAGTGATGCTGTAGAGCAGTGTCTTTTTTTTGCTGTAGGTAATGCCCATCTCATGCTGTAGAGACACACACACTTACACAAATACGCACACACACATACACGGAGACTGGCTACTAAAGGAGACCTGGCGCGGTCTCTCTGTGTCAGCGCAGACTTAATGAGGCAGCACACTAGAAGCTTTAGGAGTCAATGGATGTAGATAATGTGGATGAGGGTTCACTTCACTGAGCGCCTGTACACGAGCAAGCCAGTGTCTAGCCTAGGGCCACACTGTGTGTGTGTGTGTGTGTGCGTGTGTGTGTGTGTAGCCATATTCCAGCCCCCTCCATTCTGTAGTTACGAGAGCAAAAGAAATCATCATTCCTTCACATTGCATGTCACTCCCTGTTATCCAGCCCCTGATGTCTCTATTGTGCGCGCCGAGCCGATGTTAGGTTGAGTGGCTTTGGTGAGAGCAGTTATTCCTCAGTGTTCTGATGTTTTAAAAGGGTTGGGTTGGTTTTTATGGCTTGTTAATGGTGTGGTGCTCTCTACTGCAGCCCATGTGGCAAGTACGTGAGCATGGGAACAGATGACAGCCCCTCATGCACATCATAGACCACCTGGAGCTAGCCAGGCGGAACCTCAGAGGGGCCGGGCAACGTTTGAGGGGGGATGATGGAGGGTGCGCTGCTAGAGGTGAATAGAGAGAGGGAGAGAGAAGGATGAGGGAGTTGAGCTTGACCAAATCAATGCAAAACATGTGCACGGTTAAACTCATACACATCTGCATATGTTTGGCTTTTACTACACAGGTCTCTGGAATGCTTGATTCCCATTGGCCATATAAATAAGATTGTATAATGGCTTCTAATAAATAAATCAAATCAAATCACTTTATTGTCACACAACCATATACACAAGTGCAACAGTTGGTGAAATTCTTAGGTGCAGTTCCGAGCAACATAGCAGTCATGACATGACATGTACAACATTTAAAGCAGCATCAGATTACACATCTGATGCGCCCACAATTACTCACAGCACAGTGAACTCTACAATAAACAATAAATAATTTACACAATGTGAGTGTAGTTCTCACAGCTTTAAACAATATACACATACTTACAATATACATATACTTTAAACAATATACACTAAACATACATTAAACAGTATACATTACGCTATAATAGTAATAATATACAATGTACAGTATACAATATTATTCACAGTAGAGATCCAATGTACAATAGGTGCTATATGATAAATAAATGTGTATATAATGTGTGTGTATCTACAGTGGGTTGTGCGGAGTGATATTCTGTCCAGTGTGTGTTATGATCCTGATGGATCAGGAGTTAAGTAGTCTAAGAAGCTGTTCTGGAGTCGGCTGGTGCGTATTCTGATGCTACGGTACCGCCTGCCTGATGGCAGCAGTGAGAGCAGCCCGTGGTTCGGGTGGCTAGAGTCTCTGATGATCCTCTGAGCTCTCTTCACACACCGCCTGGCGTAAATGTCCTGGAGGGAGGGAAGCTCACCTCCGATGATGCAGCTGGCCGTGCGCACTACCCTTTGCAGGGCCTTGCGGTTGCGGGCGGTACTGTTGCCGTACCAGGTGGTGATGCAGCCAGTCAGCAGGCTCTCGATGGTGCTGCTGTAGAAGCGTGTGAGGATGTGGCGGTTCATTCCAAACCTCCTCAGCCGTCTCAGGAAGAAAAGGCGCTGATGAGCCTTCTTCACAACGGCCTCGGTGTGGACGGACCATGAGAGTTCCTCTGTGATGTGGACACTGAGGAACTTGAAGCTGCTGACTCTCTCCACCGGTGCTCCATCGATGGTGATGGGGCAGTGTTCTCTCTCATTCCTCCTGAAGTCGACCACCAGCTCCTTGGTCTTGCTGACGTTGAGGGAGAGGTTGTGCTCCTGACACCACCGTGTCAGAGTGTGCACCTCCTCTCTGTAGGCCGTTTCATCATTGTCAGTGATGAGACCTACCACCGTCGTATCGTCAGCAAACTTGATGATGGTATTGGAGCTGTGGGTTGCCACACAGTCATGTGTGTACAAGGAGTACAGGAGTGGGCTGAGAACACAGCCCTGAGGGGCTCCAGTGTTGAGAGTCAGTGGTGAGGAGATGTTACTGCCCATTCTGACCACCTGGTGTCTGTTTGACAGGAAGTCCAGGATCCAGCTACATAACAAGCTGTTTATTAAATAAGATATATAATAAACAAAAAATTGGTAACCGATTTCCTATATAGCTGTGCTAGTTTTGTGTCTCTTCTATCAGTCCACGGTCTCATTTTACTTGCATAATAAAGTCATCTAAAATCAATATTTTAATACTTTGTGGCGGGGTCCTGATGACCCTGTTGGTGGCAACCGTCTGACAGCGTATGTCATGCCTTGAACACATTGAACACATCATTATATAACCTGTATACACTACCATTTAAAATATATTTTTTTATGCTTTTGAAAAGTATTTTATGCTCACCAATGCAGCATTTTTTGTAATAAAAAAAACTGTAATATTGTGAAATAATTACAATTTAAAATATTTTAATATATTTTAAAATGTACATTTTTTTCAAGTGATGGTGAAGCTGAATTACTCCAGTTTTCAGTGCCACATGATCCTTCAGAAATCATTCTAATATGCTGATTTGTTTCTCAAGTTGAAATGATTAAATTTTAATCATTTGTTCTGATTAAAATTTATTTAAAAAAAATCAGAACTCTTTGATAAAAGTTCAAAACAGCATTTATTTGACTTTCCTGTCACTTCTAATCATTTGAACGCATACTTGCAGAATAAAAGTTTTATTTTTTAATAAACAGACTACCTAACCTAAAACTTTTAACCTAAAACTTTTGAATAGTAGTGTATGTACAATATACTAGGGATGCAACGATATAACAATTCTGGTCAATAAGTCGATTTGGCCTATTTTATTCTATTTTTAAAATAATAAATACAAAATATTTTTTAAATAAATTAAAAATAAAACTAAAAATTAGAATAAATTGTTTTAAATGCTAAGCTGTTTTTTTTTTACAGTCAGCTGTGTTATTAAATTTAGTGTTTTTTAGAAATTAAATTTAAATGACAGATAAATATTAATTAAATAATTTTAAATGAAATTGTTTTAGTTACAGATAAAATAAATAACCAGTATGGTGCTTACATTATATATCATGTGTTCGTATTGTACTGTACACAGATATTCACATTTTAAGCTTAAACATGCCACATGACCCCTAACCTGCTCCATCGATTTAATTCCTTTACTCTCTCTCTCTCTTCCTCCCTCCCTCCTTTGAATAGCCCCCACAGAGAATGTCATGTTGAAAAGGGAGTGAGGCAGCAATGTTTTGCTGAAATGTTTGTTTGCAAGGCTGAGTGATGTCTGATCCCCCTGAGAGCTCATTTTGCCACGTTTGCGCTTGATTTGCTTCTTATGCTGTTTATTAAAGGTAATTACAAGCTGTTTGGAGATCTATAAGAGAACTGCTCAGGGGGAGCCTCCTCCAAAAGGTGTGGGAACAGAATGGAAAATGAGGTACACTTGCGGCCAACGTGGCGAAATCACATGGGTGGGAGTTGCAGGTGTATTTAGAGGAAAGACTACATAAGAAATGTGTCTTTAGCTGATCTGGTGTACTGATACATCATAATCTTTGACACAGTAAGTTACTTGGTCTGAATGAATCTTTGGCGTGCTGGTATGTTAGCAGCATGTGTATACATATCTTTCTCAGGTATATCTGGTAGAGGTGCAGCTGCCCCGTTTCCCCCCTTCCCCTCCTTGCCGTCCCAGATCCGTCCAGGTGTGTCTCAGCCAGCTGCCGTGGAGGGGAAGGAGCGGCAATATCAGGAGCTCGTCAGTCTCCCAACCCTCCCTTCTCCGTGCCGTGCGGTAATTGTTAAAAAGACAAACAAGCTGCCTGCCTATCTGTGCATAATGAAAGGGGGCCAGCCGCAATTTGCTCCTCACTTAATTCGTTAAGTATTCTGAATTTATTTTCTCGAGTGACAGTGGCATCTGTCGTAGCTGGCGAAGAGGACTCACGTGCACATGACGTTTCACAATGTTTGCGTAATGGGAAGGGGGGAGGTGGTGGGGGTGATAAGGGTGTTAAAAAAGTTAGTTCACCCAAAATGTTTATGCATAAATCTTTTTTGCATTTTTTTAAATAATGTTCTGGTTTTACATGAAATTACAATACATTGACTGAAGCTTTAACGTTTCAAAGAGGACAGATATATATCATAAAGTATGATATGATTCATTAACTATATTCAAAGTCTTCTGAAGCCAAGCCATATGGTCTTTTTTTGTGAGGAACAGAATGAATCTACTTTGTTACTGTTAAATTTCTGTTTCCTTAATAAGATTTCTTGAGAGCTCTAGTAATGTCCAGTTGTGAATGAATCATTCTTTTAAGTTGGACCTTTTCAATTCAGTCAATTCAGAGCTTTTCTTTTCTGTTGATTCAGTCTGAATGATTCATTCATGAATGAGACTCATTTGGTTCTAAACTTGAAAAAGACCTGAAATGTAGAGAATGAGTCATATTTTTATAATTCTTTTGAAGCTTGAAAGCTCTAATCCCAATTCTTGGTAATTGCATGGAAAAGAGCGGCCAGCGCATGTTTTTGGGAGAACTGTCCCTTTAAGGAGGTGAATAAAGGTGTACAGGGGTGTGCGTGTTAACAGGAGTGATATAGATCTTGTAACAACCAAGTTGACCCCAGGCTTGACTTGTTGATGCCAGAACAGCAGAGCGGTGGCAGGTGATACAGCAGTTCCAGGCAAACACTGCAAATAAAGCCCCCTTAATACTGACTGATAATTAACATCTGCTGTCTGATGTGATCTTGCCTCTGCACATCAGCTCAGTGTGTGAGTATATAAGTGTGTGTGTGTGTGTGTGTGTGGGAGGAAGGAATAAGCGGATGTCACAGCTCATCAGTGCTCTATGTGAGATGCGCAGGAATCAGGGGAAGGCACACTCTCGATGGAAGGATGGGGGCGGAGGTCCCAGAGAGATGGGTGGAGGCCCCTCAGAGTGTGTGCATGTGCTCAAGCCCGTGTGTGGGAGAAGGGGCCACCTGGGGTCGGACTCTTCAAAGGCCACTCTCTGAGGAGCGGTGAGAGGTGCCTGTATAACAGGAGCCCTGGCTTTGATCCGGAATAGGAGTCAGACTGGGAAAGGAGATGGAAGGCAGGAAGGATGAATCCAGAAGGGAATTCTGAGGTGTGACTTGTAGAATAAAATAGAAGTTGTGGGACACTGTAGATCTAAGATAGGCCTATCCCCTGTAAGGCTTCTTTTAGGATTCACTCTAAATCTTCACTTTTACCCTGTGGGTATGCCTCTAACATGCCTCTGCTATTCATCTGTCTTCTTGTTTTGTTGTATGTATAACTCTGTGTTCGGAGGCATTCTGTGTTTATGTTTCTCGCTTTGAGTTGCATCTGGTTTATTAAGAGCATTCATTTGATTAATTAGTGGTATATGGCTCATAAGTTTTCAACTTTAACTTGCAACTTTTCCAACTTTATTTGCACTATATTCAAATTGGGATTTATTGAGGAAAGGTATACTCTTATACCTTTTAAGAGTTTGAACTTGGAATGCACAATATATTGTTACGATATCAGATATTATGGATAATAAATCTGTATTGGTTGGTATATATTACACATATTGTACATATTATATTATGTAACATAAAAAAAAAAGTATTTATTATTATAATTTTGTATTGTACATGCGTATTTCTGCTATTTCACATTTAGATAACATTTGTCATCTAATGCTCACCTGAAGGTAATTTAGTTTATCGTTTAAAACTGTAATAATGTAATAGCACTCGAATCTGAAAATTAATACCTTTTCTTTTTTTTTTACTGTACATTATACGTTACATTATAATGGTGTGAATATTGTAGTTCAATTTAGTGCTTAATTTAGTTTTGTTTTCATGTTATTTGTATAGAAATGTTGGCTTAATCAGCTATTTAGCGTTATTAACCATATCGTAATGAATAAAAAGAATAATGGTATCGGACCAAATTTGAATATTGTCCATCCCTAGTTTGAACTTGTGCTTTTTGCCTGATGCACAAGTAAACACCATTTGTTTAATTTTGGCTTAAACTGAGTAGTCGTGTTATATCCATATAACACAGTATGTATTTTTAATGGACTTAATGAACAGAATGTACATTATAATATGTTGTGTTTCTCATGTGTAAAGACAACCTAATCCAGAAGTTTGGGATGGCGAAGGAGCTCTGTGATTGGCTCATTTTTATCATGCTGTGCCCTAATTGGCTATTCTTAATCACTAATATCACTAAAATATCAAAATATCACCTTGAGCTCGTACAACAATTTCATATGGCAAACCAATGGAGAGATTAAGAGAATGAGGTTAGAAGAAGATTATTGAGCATCATAAAGATTGAGGGATGCGACAAATGGCCGAAATGGGGAGGGATCCGTGGGACAGAGGGGAAATGGGGGAGATTTGGCAAGGAACTAGGGATGAGATGAGAGGAATGCATGATCAGTGCCTTTCCCTCCCTTCTTGGTACAGAGATGTTGCAGGAGGAATAGATACAGAGGGAGGGAGAAAGAGAAAGATGAACTGACCGGGTGCTGATGAGGGAGGTTGACCTTCGGAAGTGAGTGAGAGCGAGCGAGGAGGATGAGGCTGGCTGACAGGGGCTCTCCTGGTTTTTGGCAGCCTCTCAGTCTGCGCGGTGAGCAGCTGGACTTCATTAGGCGCTGGTGTTAATTACTGGGTCCAGGCTGCAGCCGCCCGCACACACAAAACACTCACCGTAATTCAGCCAGGGTCACCTTGAAATTGATCATTTACCATCAGAGAGATGAAGACGGACTGAGTAGGGTGAATGAACGAGTGACACTAACTAATTTGCTCTTTTCCAAAACCTAGTGAGGCACATTCCCGATATGAAGACTGTTCTATGCATCTTAAAGGAGAACTCCGGTGAATTTTTAAGTTAATCTTGATCGTTAAACCTTTGTGAGTACTTTCTAATATATGATATATATATATATATATATATATATATATATTTTTTTTTTAAACGAACCGGATTGGTGCTTGCAACACGGAGCTGTTACAGTTAATGCCCAGAGCTCCCACTCAGCTAACACGGCAGCTATGGGGGCATATACATAAAGAGTGTCTTTGTGCCTCTTAACAGACACAAAATGCAATTAAAATGTCTGTCCAACATGAACAGGGCCCTTACATGACAACAAGATGCGTTTAGCAACTTAGCCATTGTTTAAACTCACCGAGATAATGTTTTAGACAGCAAGCAGTAGTCTCGTGCTGAAGTCCCGTGGGAACTCAGTTGTATCCAGTAAATTGTAAATAGTCCAGGGGGGAGGAGCGTCGTGTGTGTGAAGAGTGATGATCGGCTCACAAGTGAAGAAGAAATGGTTCGTAACGCTCCTCCCCTGCTTGCCGTCTAAAACACTATTTCTACAATGGCTAAGATGCTAACTATTTAAAACACTATTTAAACAATGGCTAAGATGCTAAACGCATCTTGTTGTCATGTAAGGGCCCTGTTCATGTTGGACAGACATTTTAATTGCATTTTGTGTCTGTTAAGAGGCACAAAGACACTCTTTATGTATATGCCCCCATAGCTGCCGTGTTAGCTGAGTGGGAGCTCTGGGCATTAACTGTAACAGCTCCGTGTTGCAAGCACCAATCCGGTTCGGTTTTTTTTCTATAGACAGTACTTACAAAGGTATAACGATCAAGATTAACTTAAAAATTTAAGTTAAAAAAAGATCAATTCTAAGGCTATTGAAATCCTTTGCAAGATATGCAATCCCATTATGCATTGAGATGAGCTCAGTGAGAAACAATGACAAAAAAATACAATTCATTAGGCACTGAAAAATAAAAACGTTGTGGTATAATGTAGAGTTAATAGAGTTGGCAAACTCTATTGAAATCCATTGCAAATCCCCAGGTGAAGTTCTATTTGTTTGGCTTACTTTGCTGCCTGTGTAGAATTTTCTAAATATTCTGTTATTTTTCTGCATTGTCTGTATTTATTTTAGGGGGAAATCGTCACAGTTCCACTAAATCGATTAAGATGTACTAGAATGTGATTCTTTCTACATAATGGTTGGTGAAATTCAAGGAATTCTTCCAGAGCAGATTCCGTGTGGGCCTACTTGAGGTTCCACGATGGTTAGGTTGCTGTCTTAGGCAGCTCACTAGATTTTGAAACAGAGTTTCTGTCTAGTCAAAGAGTTGTGAAACAAAAAGCAGCTGTTCTTTAGCTAGTGACAGAAATGGCGAGTGTTAAATGCTACAGCTGTAGCAGATGCCGCATATCGTCAGATACGGGGTGAAGTCGCAGTCGAGGCAGCAAGCACTGCGGCTTGGTTTCCTGTGACAGCGGCCTGCAAGGTCAACTTCCCTGCGGCGGATGACTCAGCTGACCAAACCTGGGAAAAGGACCATTAAGGACTTGAAATGTGTGGGAGAGAAAGCTAGCAGAAAGCACAACATTTGGAGATTATTTTCCATCCACTGCTGTGGGACTTCTTCACACTTATGATAGCTCTGTCACACACATACGCGCACAGTTATACAATTACTTTAAGTTATTCTTTGGAGTGAAGCACACGGTCCTACCTTGGTGACACTATGGTAATTACAGTACAAGAGGACAAAGAGAGACAAATGGAAGTCGAGGAGGTACGAGAGAGAGAGAGAGAGAGGAAGATGTAATAGTTGGCCTGATGCGTACACGGTCCCTGCATACCAGAGGCGTACAATAGAACGCTTTTATTCAGCATCCTCACAAAACAAAAGTCTACCACTCTCTGCTCTCAATAATACAAAGGTCTGATACAATCTCCTTCTTAATTCTCAACCATGTCAGTTTTTCAGGAATGTTTTTGCCTCCTCCCTGAAGAAAATCAATGCATTCTGATTTGGTAATTTCCCATGGTGCCACGCTCTGCGCTCCCTGCGCTGAGAGAGGTGACAAATCCGGTCATGGCGGCGTGAACCTTCCCCCCCCCTCCCTTCCCATCTTCCTCTGTTTCCACCCTGCTTTTGTTTGTGTTTCTCTCTCTCGATCTCTCTCTCGCCGTCTCTGGGTGTTGCGACAGAGTGCGAGCTTAGAATTTGTTGGAATTTCGCAGCCCTTCCCGGTGCTCTGGTGAAAAACACTCATTTGTGACGGTGCCAAGCTGCTAATGGCGGATGGCGGGGTCCGTGCCGAATCCCACCTCCGCTCCCCCGCGCTCGTTATTCCGTGCTCGGAGCCGCTCGCACCCCTCCCCTACATCTGCCAAACTCAGCTGCGAGGGAGCGGCATAATTATCCCGCCGGAGCCTCAGACGCCTCCATGCCGTCACAACTGGGGCTTCATTAGAGACCCGCAAGAATGCCCCTGTGTGTGTGTGTGTGTGTGCGAGAGAATGTGTTGCGTTTATTTGAAGATATTTGCGCGCATCCCTTTGTGTGTTTGCGTGTTGTGTATGTGTGCGAGTGTGTAGCGAAGCGTGGATAGTTGCTCCGAGAGTTTTATGTCCATGGCTTGCAGCACGAGTGTTACTTTGGTGCTGTTCGCGTGCGTGTTTGCGAGTCTTGTCTGTGCTAATATTCTGGTGAGTACACCATTAATGAGTGTGTGGCGTGTGGGTGTGCGAGGAGCTGATGAGTCGGGGCTCAGAGGTAATTTGACTTCTTAGAGCTACAGACCCCTGTGCCAACCCCCCCAGCCCCCTTCACCAGCTGAGCAGTCCCTGAGGAAGGCTGGGTATAACAGGGCCTAGATTCCCCCACTTACAACACACACACACACACACACACTTATATACTGTCAAAGACGCGCACACTTCAAATGCATGTTAATAATGAGACATTGGCCTCCTCTAAAGGCGCCTGTCCATCTGTACAGTACATCTCTCTGAGACTTATTTGTCATGTGTAAGAGTTTGCTTGTAGGTTTAAGTGCGAATAGCAAGCACAGATGCCAATGTGTGAATAAAAAGTAAATAATACATTTATAATGCAAAATGCGTTTAAACTCATCTTGGGTTTAAGGTGCTTTCAGGAAGTATCACAACATTTAGTTTTTGACAGAACACCATTTTAAGACTAAATCTTGTCAGTATTCTTTCTCATTTTTTAGACTGTATAGCCTCAGACAGCTTGTCCATGGACCGACTGATGCACTTTTCTATAGCGCTAATCTAATTGGCTGTCTTTAGGCAACTTCCCTGGGTTTGGCTTTTAGCAGTCAGATTTTCCAAATCTTCGTCTTTTGTCTTTTTTTTTAACAGAGTAAAATTAGGCCTTGAAATGGTTCGGCAAAATTACAAAATAATATTATACTTTTTTTTTTTTTTTTTTACAAAACATTTTGTGCTTTTTTATAATATAAAAATTATATTACTCAAAGAATCCTGAAAAAAATGGTGACGGTTTCCAATTTTTTTTTTAAAGCAACTCAGCTGTTTTCAACATTGATAATAATAAGAAATATTTTTTTAGCACCAAATCAGTATATTAAAATGATTTCTGAAGGACCATGTGACATTGAAAATTCAGCTTTGCCATCATATTAATGAATAATAACCACAAACTTAAGGACAGTAATGTGTATATATAAATATATATACATCTTTAATTGTTGTTGTATAATCTGTTTGATATAAAGAGTAACTATAGCCATATATGTTAGGAAGACAGTGTCTTTAAGTGCACGGTGTTTGGCCAGAATTAGCTGCAAATGGACTAGAGTCTAGACTAAGACTGTAATGACCTGATTTAAGTATTGAGCTGAAGTTATCTGAAAATGCTAGCTTTGCATCAGAGGATTTGCTGTTGTAGGTTTTTCCCTCTCATTAAGTCTCTCTTTTCTTTCTCATTTCTCTTTATGTGTCTCTTTCACCTCCTCTCCTTTTCTCTCTCCTCTCTGAAGAGTCTGGAGACTCTAATTGTAATGATGTTTTCGGTTCTTTTTTGTATCTGCCACACATTGATGTTGTAATTGTAGGTCTGTGTGTGTGTAAGAGCCAAAGAGGAGGGTTATTACCATTCGCTGTTCTCTCAGGCCACCGACTGCGCTGTCGTACACGGCCGTTAGCGTGCCACACATGCCAGCGCATGTGCACGAACTGCGAGGTAGAAACTCAAACATTCCTTTTCTGCACTTATAATTTTGAGAAGTCGCTTTGACATCTGGATGGGTTGGTGAACAAATTTGTGCACAATTTAGCTTTGCATTGTGTTCTTTTTATATATTTACTAATTTCTTGCCCTTATGTCATCCAGAATAGTTTCATACAAACACTGAGACATCCACGTGAGGAAGAGAGCTTCATATTTTCCATTTGAAACTCGGCAGGGACATCAGACCACCTTGGAGGAACCACAAGCCTCCTCTGCGTACCCTACACCCCATAGGAAAGCCAGAACTTCTCAGTTCCAAGCCAAAGCAAGCATCCTCTCCCCTCCTGGGCCAGATCCTACAGCACAGTTACACGCCAGTGTTCGCCCAAGGACAGAGGGGAAGTTGATCATGAAAGCTACTTGATACTCTCGCCTCACTTTTATGCACCAGACTAACCGTTTTTAACTAGATCTCAGTGTTGAGAACAAGACAGGCATGTTTTCACTCTATGGTGACCTTTAGATGTGGGCTCAGAGGTCAAAGGGTAACCAATGCGCTGACTTGGTGCATTTCCTGCAGGCGTTAATTGTGCTGCTGGCACCTTATTGACAGTGTTTCTTGCTCTCCATACTGTGCACATTTTGTCTCGCTCACACCTCAGCCCCCTCCTTCCTCTGCAAGTAAATCCCCTTTATACTGGAGGGACGTGAGGGAATGGTAGAGATGGATGAAGAGGGAGGTATGGATGGATGGATAGATAGGGAGGGAAGGGAGGAGGGCGAACTGTGAGTTGGGCTTCTACGTAAGTGTCAGTCATATTAAGAGCCGCTGACAGCTTTCGTCTTCCAGACCAAACTCTGGACAAATAGCTCTCCAATCGATAGTTTCCCAACAGCAATATTTGGTATCAATGCGTGTCCTTCTCATTACACGATGAGGCCAGAGTCTCCCTGGGCTCTGAATAATTTATCCCCCTGACGTGGAGAGAATTGCAAAGAAGGAAAAGCCTCCCTATCTCTCTCTTACTCCACTCCGTTCCAAAACCTAGTGAGTTGCCTCCGTAGGCAGCGTTTTAAAGCATTATAGCCGTGAAGTCTGTTCCAAAAGGTAGGCAGGGTAATTATTCTGGCTCTTAAGATTCCTCATTTTGGCTCAGTTCTAAGGCAACATTGCATTTGCAGAGAAAGTAATCCCAGAATGCACTGCAACAACTAAAAGATGGCGGACAAAGTAGGAGAAATGAGAGAAATTTTAAAGGGGTGATGAATTGAGAAATCAACTTTCCTTTGAGCCTTTAATATATAAAAGTTCATTGTGATATAAGAATATCCTGTACGTTTCGGAACTGAAAACTTCCTTGTTACTGTGCGTTCACACCGCCGCCGGCGAGAGCGTCAAAGTGGCCGGAAGTCATTCATTTTCAATGGGAGCCCGGCGGCGAGCTCCGGCGAGAGCGGCGCTGCGCGTCTTGGACGATTTGGGCGTCGAGGAGAGTTGGAATCAGGTCAACTTTATGGTAATGAGCTATGACGCGGTTCGGCGGCAACCAATGGGAATGTAGTAGTGCTCCGCTTGAGAGGATTCCAGAGAACGCAGTGCTGTAAACTTTGGTTCTGACCACATTAGTTCCCCAGCAAAATAGAGGAGAGGTTGATCACTGCTGGTGCGGCGGGTTTGATAAGAAAACGCGCAACATTATTTATACACCACACAAATGGCTTTTAATTGGTTTATTTCGTTAGCAAACATGTAACTATAATTGTTAAGTTCTTTCCATCGATCTGCTTTTTTTTAACTTTCACATTTAAATGATCTAATGAGGTTATATTATACAGTTATACCATACCTGCGGTCAGTCTGCACAAACATCGATCAACATGATTGTTTTCTTTGCAGCCCCTTTAAATGACGTTTAAAAAAAGACCAAGCATTCGATCTACGTCAGAGCGGCAGCGCGTCCACGAATCTTTCTACTGCGTCGATGGCAGAGCGGCCAGAGCGAAGTTTGACGCTCTCGCCGGCGGCGGTGTGAACGCAGGGTTAGTCAAAGAAAAACTTTTATTGACACCAGGCCCAGAAAACGCTCAATCTCAGAATATGTCGACCCTTGACGTCATCTTACGCTGAAACGCCGCCTCAAGCCTGCCCACCGACTCGTGGAGCTAAACGGATCGCCCTACTGAGCAATAAACATGCCGGTTCCAGCTCACATTGTGCGTTTGTTCGCTTCATTTCACAGTGGAATCATTTGTAAACAAGATACAGGTCGAGACTGAATTTGCAGACATATTGAGATTAAAACACAATGCTGTGCCTTCTATATTCTATATATAGTGCCTTCTGTATTATTAAGAATTAAATTAATAAAGCTTTTTAAATTCCAATTCTAATCCTGAATTTGATTGAGGTTGTAAACAGGATATGGATGTGGAATTGCAATTAAATTTTTAAGATTTTAAAATTTAAATTTTAGTTATATTCCAGCTATTAAATAAATGTAAGGAGTAAAATATAGATAGATAGATAGATAGATAGATAGATAGATAGATAGATAGATAGATAGATAGATAGATAGATAGATAGATAGATAGATAGATAGATAGATAGATAGATAGATAGATAGATAGATAGATAGATAGATAGATAGATAGATATGAGGTTTCATTTATAGGCAGCTGTCTATAAACAGTACTTATCAAGGCAGCTCACTTGGTTTTGAGGCAGAGCCCAGCACACTTAGCTCCCATTGCACCATGCGCTCGCCTCATTCCCTATGTTCTTAGCCTGTCCCCTTCTCTTCCTTATTGACACAAATCTTCCCCTCTCTTTCTCATGCTTTTCTCATCATCATATTTTTAGTTTTCCTCCAGCAGCCCCTCTTCTCTTTGTAAGTAGCTTTGCATACATTAATCGCAAGCAATGTCAGGTGCTGCTGGGTAGTATTTGCCTAGACTCAGCATTATGTATGCGTTTATGAGGTGAGCAGGGTCTATGAGGGTCCTCCATAAGAAGAGGATCAACATCCATAGGCATTACGCATCTTGCCGTTGCCTCTCCGGGGAAAGGGCGCTCGAAGAGCAAACTCATTTTAAACACACTTACTCCATTCCGACCGCATCTCTCGCTCATTATAGTGGCAGCCAATAGCGTGGGATCCGTGTGGAGGTGAGCCATCTTGAATAAGTGGTAGAGAACATTAGCGAAGAAGAAGATAATGGAGGTCTGGAAGGCTGGCTAATGAGTGCTATCCTCTCAGGAACAGACCCTCAGCCTTATCCCTCTCTCTCCCTGATCAAATGCACCGAGGAGAAAGCAGGAGGAAAAGGTTCCCGCTCCATCTTCCGTTATCTTTCGTGACCCTTCCCCCCTCACCCGCCCTCGCCTCCTAATCATCGCTAAGTATTATAAATGTTAGCTTAAACCAGGCAATCATCGCTACACCATAATAATAAACTTTTATTGCCGTGTTCCTATTAGTGAGTTAATGTTGTCTGCTGATGGCGTGTAATTGTGCTCTTTTCTCGGCTTTGCGAGTCCCACATTTCCCTCATGCCCAATCAGCTACGCACGGGGAGAGAAAATAAATAGCCTAATGCTGTTTTAATTACTGAAAACATAAAGCATGAAGCCTACGCCTTCCCTCCTCTCCTCTCCTTTAGCTACCTGCAGCTCTCAACATCGCACTCGCAACCAGCGGCATTGACCGGCAGAGTGAGCGGGCCACGGCTCGCGCCCGCCCACTCTGTGGAGGAGCCGTAGATACCTTTAGGGACATCCAGAAGAGTTTGGACGCATTTGTGCTTCCATCATTAGCAAAGTATGCTCTTGCAAGTACGTTCTTGAGGGGCAAACTCACCAAACAGTTGCAGCACAAAAACCTGCCTCGGATTCCTGCGTTTTCCAGATTTTGTGAACTCATATACACTGTTACCTGATTTACATGCTTTCAGGCCCTGAAACAGCGAATGCAAATAGACACCAGCCGCAATCATTCGTGGGGAGTTTGTAGTTTTCATTCGTAGTCTTAGCTGGTCATTATGTTCTCTATCTCTTCTTAGTATGCACGCACACACACACACACACACCGAAGCACAAACATACACAAGCCCTCGTAATCTACCCTGAGAAGTCGGGGTTGGTAATCTAGTACATTCTTTGACAATGCTTACTACAATGCAATTAGTCGCATATCACACACATTCTCAAACACAACAGCCTCCTGCAGTGTTTACAGCGCGCTAACATCCCGCCCATACCATCACACACTCAATCATCGACACACACACACACACACACACTCTGCACTTCCATGGTGTGGCGGTGTTTCTAAGGAAACAGAGCATTCTACGTGTCTTTTGTGGCTCCCAGTCCGCCACCTTCCCAGACGACACTGTTCTTATTTTAACTCGCACCCTTCACACTTCCGTCGAGGCCAGAGAACACACTCGCCTCACTAGACATGACACTGAAGCAGATGTTAAAAGCGCTCCTGCAGTAATTAATCTGATACCTGTGCTATAACTGTTGATTTAAAAAAGAGGGGCTCCAAACTATGCAGTTAAAAATAGATCAGGGTACAAATCTGACTTGCACAAAGAAATGTTAAAACACTGACAAAATGGCTCACTTTTATTTTTAGACATTAAGTAAATCCAGGCAGCGTCTGCAGTGGATCGTAAAGAGGTTTCAGCTGTGTGGGCTTGCTTATCCCTTATGTTCTGTTTTGTGTCTCATAGACCCCAGGACCATTATATATCTTGAAAAACACACTTGAACATTGAAGCATCAGTTTGATTTGATAAACAACATTTCACCAGTTTGGAGTCTGGGAACCCTGATGTAAAATATTAAATAATGCCATTAATTCTTACATGATAAAGTTATCTGACTGGTGTACACTTCTACCAGTTGTTTATTTGATTTGATTTTAGATTGTTTTATTGCATTTCTCTACAGTTTGTATTTGCCAGTGTTATTTTATGCCTCGTTTCCACCAAGTGGTACAGTACAGTACAGTACGATTCGAGACGTAAACCCTGATCCGGCTTGTGTTCCACCGGCAACAGTACCCCTTACTTGAGAGGCGTGGTGTATGCTAGAAAGTAAGCAACAAAGTAAGCGACATAGTAAACGACAACGGAGGACATTCAGCAGATCTTGTTCTTGCTTCTTGGAATGTGGCTGTTCGTCACAAGACAAAAAAAATTGTTGCAATGGTATTGTTTCAACTGTATATAAAAAAATGGGGTTTTCATTCCCCTTTAAGCATGCGCAAGTGACGTTTCTCTGTCAACCAATAAACGTTCTACAGTGAGTCTAGCTCCACCCTTAGGTACCGGACTACTGTGCTAGGTACCCCATTGGAAGGGTCCCAAAGAATTGGTCAAATTTGTACCATTCACAACATTCGAAACGGAAATAACTGCGTACCGTACCCGTACCGCTCTGTGGAAATGAGCCTTTAGAATTATATACTACTGAAGTAATTATTAATACTATGAATTTGCTTTTATTTTAACATTTTCAGTTTTCATTTTAATTGTTTAAGTTTTAGTAATATTTTATGTGATTTTTATGTTTTTTTTAACCTTTAATCACTTTTTATTTCAGTTTAAGATTTAGTAATTTTAGTACTTCAATTTATTTTGGTTAGTTGTCAAGACAGTTTCTCATTTTTTTAAACAACATTTTTGGTAAAACAGAGGGATGGATTATATTTCATAATATTTTTACACAAATATCATTGGTATCTCTCATACTCCAAACATAAAAACAGTTAAGTCAATCTCAACAGAACATAAAGATTGAAAAGTGGGACCATTTACTGTCCAACTAACCCGTGGAGATGAAGCCAGCAGAGATGGACACAGATTTGTTATGGAGTGGAGCGGCAGTAGACCGCCCTGAGGATGTCGTTGTGACTTGAGGTTTCTGTAGACATGGGATGATAGGCAGAGGAGTGGAATAATTATGGGAGATTTTCTGCCTTCATCTCATATTCTCTTAATTTTCAATTCCACATAATGTGTCCTTCCCTGTAGCGAAGTAATCATATTACAGTTTGTATCTATTTGTGTGTGTGTGTGTCTGTAAGACTGAAAAAGAGAGTTAGATGTGCTAACTTTTAGCAGACGTTGTCTTGGCACGTATGTGAATGCGCATAAGGACGCGGTTCTGCTGTTTGTATGTGGATGAGAGCTGGAGGGGCAGATTAAAGGTGTGGGGTTTGTGCCCTGAGGCCTGCTCTAGTCTGCCACAATCCCTTATCCAACCTCGACCCAGACAGCATTGATCCACCCGAGTGTGCGCGTGTACGGAGCTTATCAACCCTTGTAAAAACGACCTGGTCTCTGGCTGGTCAACTATATAACACATAAGGAGAGTCTTTTTGGAATCATTTTTAAGGCCATATGACGTCGGCTAGAGGAATTTTATTTCTGTGACTTTCAATTGTTGGTCCAAGTAGGTTAGGGGTGCATAGTCATTGCTGGCAGAAATTGTTGTATCAATTTTTATGTAGTCGTCCAAATACTGAAGGAGCAGTCCAACTGTGTAATGGGTTCATGTATGGGCAAACTTAGACACACTCTCGCTAGTCTATTTGTGTCAGGGCTTCATTGTCACAGATGGTTTTATGAGGTTGTCTACATCAGACGCACACGACACGACAAAAGACAATAGAACCCATTATAATCAGTGATGTTGTCTACACTGTATGTGGCGCGACGCAACACGACAAATCCCAGACAGTAAACTGATGCCTCGTCCTATTTATGACGTATCCCCAAGCGCTCGCATTACTTCTCATAGGAAGGACAAATGGAATTGCAACGGTCGGTTTGTCGTGTCCAGTGTAGACGGCTTCTAGCTGTTGCGGCGCGGCCTAATGTGTCAACGATCCGGTGTTCGTAGCAAGAAAAATGTACACTGTAACCATGAAACTAGTAAAAGCACACTAAAAAGTAGCTTATAACAGAAATAAAAGTCCTGATGTTTGCTTTTATATATATGATTTAGATATGCACAGACTCTTCCATCTTGTTTTGTTTTTCTAACGCTGACAAGCAAGTCAATCCCCAAGATAGAAGAGGTAACTGTGTGGAATGTTTTGAAAACACTTAGCATGTTTCGCATTATGCTAAGTAAACCAAGCAAACCAAGCAAATTAGCTTGTTAATTAAAGGTTAAATTAAAATACAAAAATGCGAAATGTGTAATTTTACATTTTTTAGCTTCTGTAATGTAATATGTAATTAAAAGGACTTTAACAGAAAAGATTAAGAATAAGAATAAATACACCATAAAGCAATTTTCTATAATAAAGATAAACCCATCAAAAGTTGCTGAGGAAAGGGAAAGGGCTAATTGGCTATCAGTAGGCTTTAATACCGGGGTAACACTCTAGCTTGATGCGTCATTCCGTAGAACGTTGACAAATGTGAGTCTTGTGCAAAGGCTTTAATGCACTGCAAGTAGCTTGATCCTTTTGTGCGTCGTCATAGTAATATTGTTTTGTCACACAAAGTAGTATTTTTGACGTACTGTGGTGAGGAACCTTTTACAAAGAGGAAATAGACATCTGCAGAGTGAGGGGTCGAAATTATAATGGCAAAAATGAAAGCAGAGTGCTGTGGTTACTACATAGGCCATGCACATTACCCTTTGTCTTCTTTTTCTTCCTTTTCCTCTCTCACACCCACACGTACATACCCACAGTTACGAATAAAAGTATGCAAATATCGCAGCATGTTTGATTCTCCGACTCTGTGTGAGGTCCCCACAGACTCATCAAGACTTTAGCACCTCCATCAAGTCAGAGCGGAGAGAGAGAGGAGGTCTCAGCTACACCTTACATCACACACTCCGGTGGGTGTGAGTGAGTTTGTGTGTATGTGTCTCACTGAGCTGCTGATGTGGAAGGTTGGTTTGTTAAAAAAGGAAGAAAATGATAAAAAAAAATCTTGGGTCCAGGGGTGTGAAAATGGACCTATATCACTGTCAAGGACACCTTTAATTACAACAGCAGGGGTTCTGCGTGAGGGTGTGCCTGGAGATGGAGGAGTTGACAGGGCAGAAGGAATTCTGGGTAGAACTTTCAATTCAGTTCAGTCAGTTTGTCACATTCTTTTAGTATTCAAACTACACTTTTTAAAAATTATTTAATTTAATTTTTTTAATATTTTATTTGATAATTGCCTTTTTTTTGTATATACTGTATATATTTATAAAATATCATCCTCCCTACATGGATATGCCTGTGTGACACTCCATAAATTCTCCTCAACCCTCTCCAGAACTGTGTAAAAGAACTAGAAGCACTTTACACACAAAAATTTGTTCTGGGAAAATTTAAAAAAATATTGGATCAAAAACAGTAATTGATATATTATTACAATGTAAAATAACTGTTTTAATATATTTGAAATGTATTTGTTTAATTGTTTGATAAATGTATAGTTCAAAAGATTTGCATTTATTAAAAAATTTGGATTTTGATTAATTTGATGAATCCTAGCTTATTAAAAGTATCAATTTTCTTTTCTTTTGTCTTTTAACCTTTGAACAGTAGTGTAAAAAAATATATATATTTTTATATTAAAAAAAAAACATTTTAGATAATTTGAAAGAAAAAAAAACCCTAATGAAAACAGATTTACTGACAGATCAAAATGGAACAATTGGGAAATGGGTAGAATAGGAGACAAAATGTGTTGTTGTTATTGTAGTGATGATGATGATGATGATGAGTGTGTGTGTGTACATGGACATTTTAGCACCTATCTGTCGGCTCATGCACACACACTACTGAAGACCTCTCAAGACTAACACCTTTGAATTCAGCCATGTTAAGGTGTTGAACGCTAACTACCTCTTACACATCTTAAGTAGGTGTGTCAAATTACTGACAAGTGATTAAAGCTATCGCTTCCATGTTAATCTGAATTTTTGTCCCACCAACTGCAACCTCAAGACATTTTTCTGGTTGTTGTTGTTGTTTTTTAACTGGCATGAAACTAGGTAGCCCGCAATAAAATCTCATATTCAACAGCAAATATGTTCTGATGATTTGCTGTTATTTTCTCTTGTGTTGGAGGGTTTTTTTTTTTCGCTTTCAGTTTTGAAATATTTATCACTGGAAACTTGTTGCATTGGTGATAATCCACCATAAGAGAGCAAACCTGCTAATTAAACCTCAGCATTTAAGTGTATAGATATGTCATTGCATTTTTGTGTGCATGCAAGTAAATATGTTTGAATTCATGAGATCTGGGTTTTGTCAGAATGCCTGTCTTGTTAGAAGCTCCTTCATTCTTGTGCGCTTACATCTCCCTTCCTCAAAGTGTACAAATATATGCAAACGAGAACATTCTTCTGAAAAGTCACTCTTTAGTTCTTCATTAGTGGAGGGTGAAGCTACAAAGAGCACAAACAATATGGGGAAAAAACAAATGTGACGGAATGAATCAAAGGGCTGAGAGCTTTGTCAGACAAGCAGAAGCAGATACGCTGCCTGCCGCCCCATTTCCTCGGCAGAGCGGCTGAATTAGCATGATAATCATTCTCATCGTTTACAAGGGCGAAATGTTTCAGTTTAATGCCTTGCTTGTGTTACAAGCCATGCACTTAATTAGACTGTAATGACTCCGGCGAGGCGAGCGGAGAGAGGAAGAGAGGGGAAGACAGGAGTTTTGAGGGTATGAGGAGTGAGAGCCCTTCACATCCAAGAGCCCTGCCACATTCATCCACTCCACCTGTCACACACACACACACACACACGCTGCACGCTGTGTCCTGTAGCCATGGCGACAGTTTACTCAGGTAAACTGTGAGACACAGTCTAGTGTCATTGTGACCAGAGGTCACTTTCCTTTTAGGCTATTGGCATATCAGGATAACCTGTCCTTTTTGCGTTCACAAATTGGTATTTCCTGTCCATTTCAATTTTACCTCTTATTTATAGTTCTTTGATGTTAGTGAAAAAGTATTTTTGATGCCAACCACCTTTATAATGGGTTAAGTGAGTTATATATACTAAGTGAGTTAAGTGAGAAGGGTTTTTGTTTATTTATTATATATTGTTATATTGACAAATTGCATGAAAAATACACCCTTGTGACAACTCTAACTCTATATAATCACCAACCCATGCATAATTTAAATAAAATGACCAGAAACACTTTACCCATATAAATCCAATAAGATTTTAGAGGGCCACAGACACTCTCCGATCCATGTGACCTTCTCTCCTGTCCCATACCCGTCTTTCTCTTCCTCCTCCCTGTAACAGGATGGCAGGGATCAAGTTATCCCTTTTTGCTGGGGAAGACAAAGACTGTGTAGTTAGAAGTGACTGAGTACTTTTACCATTAGAGAATGCAGGCTGGGATCCAACATTGGAGCAGGCCTTTGGGTACAGCCTGGCTCGGCGCGTTAAGCCTAGAGCCTGGCGTCTCGCTGGCTGTCGGATTGGAGCGATACGCAGGTCCATATCTCACTCCGTGCCCTGGCTCTGGGCTCTCCGTCCTGGGCCAAGAGGTCTATCCTTCTCTGCCCACAACTCCTGACGGCCGTACGATAGAGGACGTGAGTTGAGAGCATGTCATTCTGGATAGATTGATGTACTGTGCGAGTGTGTCTGCAGAAGTATAAAAGCCTGGTTGGGAGCAGGGCTGTTTCGTCTCTGCCGTTGATCCTGCTCATGCTGTTCTTTGAAACGGCTGATAAATGCGGATCTTCAGTCACACTCTAATTACAGCAGCTTAAGTGCTTTAACCACTGTTATCGCAAACTGTTCTATTCTCTGAACCCTGTCAAAATACACACACACGCATACGTGCACGCCAGAGTATTTGTTTGTGCGTTTACGCATCGCATTTGTGTGTGCAGGACTGTTCGTTTACACAGGCTGCGGGTACGAGAGTGCCTGAGCGTTCTCGCGGGCGAGGGACTTATCTCCACGTGTGTGCGAGCAGAAGTAGGATGTGATGGCACTTGATGTTCCGTCGAACGCATTTTTCACAGCGCATAATTTAAAAGTTTCCTCCTGTTTGCATCTCCCGTCGCTTCTGTCGACTCCCCTCCCTCTCTCGCTCCTTCCATCAGAGGGTTGTACCTCAGTGACAACCCCCCGTGCCCTCAGACTGCCTGCGGTCTGCCTATTAGCGGCAGCGGCATCCAATTCGACCATGACGCTTCATTTGCGATATGGATTTAATGTGTGACACAGAGAGGAGGTATCAATGGACTAATGTCTCATCCTTTCATCTTACTCTCTTCCTGTGTTTGGTCTCTGGAGTGTAATTGGTTTCTGTCCCGGGTAGCATCGCTAGCTCCGAGTGCAGAGTGAGGCAAAGGCAGACAGTGCGCAGTGGTTAGCGGTGCCTGGGAGAGTTGGGTGTGTGTGTGTGTGTGGTATGGGTGAATCAGGAGAGGTGTGTTTCCAGTGTGGAGGTGATTCTTAATGGGGTGTGGAGTGTGTGTTTATCAGCTCCCTGATCGCTGTTTATTGCCCAGTCGTGTGGAACTAATTTACTAATTGAGTTTGAGGCTGGGAAAGATGCGGCAGGAGGGTTTGTGAAGGAGACGTGGAAACATGTCATACCCCCGCGTGTGTGTTTGTATGTAGAAGGTAGAGAGGGAATGATGTGTGAAGAGTGTTTACATGTCAAGATTGTGTATACATGATCATGATTAAGTCATTTTGCTCTGCTTTCTGAAAGCGAAAAGGCTGACATAAAAAAATCACAGCCAATCAGGATATTTGATGTTTAATATATAGCTACGTGAAGAATTTCAGACCAATGAGATTTTACTGTAGGCAGAGCTACACTGGTCTGTTAATTCACGTTTATGCTGTGTGTGTGATAACAGAGAAACTTAAAGGGATAGTTCACCCAAAAATGAAAATTCTGTCATCATTTACTCACCCTCAAGTTGTTTCAAACCTGTATGAGTTTCTTTGTTCTGCTGAACACAAAAGACGATATTTAGAAGAAAGTTTGTAACCAAGTAGAGAGAGCAACCATGTACTGCCATAGTATTTTTTCCCCTACTATGGTAGTCAATGATACTCTCTCTGCTTGTTTACAAAGATTCTTCCAAATATCTTCTTTTGTTTTTTAGCAGAACAAAGAAACTCTTACAGGTTTGGAACAACTTTAGGGTGAGTAAATGATGACAGAATTTTCATTTTTGGGTGAACTATCCCTTTAAAGGGATGGTGTAAATGAGGGATAGTGTAAATGGTGAGTAAATGAGGACATAATTTTCATTCTTTGATTCAATTTCCCTTTAACATGATTGGTGTGAAACCAATCTGCCTGCATGATGTGCCCAACACTGCCATTTTTGGTTAAGAGGGCACAACAGGTGAAATGTGTTGGCTCGCTCTCATTCTCTTTCTCTCCTCCCTGACTTTCCCTCCGTCTCACTCGTGCTCTTGCCCTTGTTGGTGGGAGATTTGACCTGGAATGTTAATAGGGGAGTGAGGCTGGAGTCCGCTGCAGATCTCTGGCTCTCTTCACTCTCTGGATAAGACAGGAAGAGAACATCCAAGAGGAAAGTGTGTAACTTAACTCTCCCTCACTGTCAGTTTCAGTTTAGTGCGTATCGATGGCATGAGAAAAATGGTAAATTTTCGCATTCAATGACAATAGTGGTAATAGTAAAAAAAATTATACATTTTAGACTAGAATAAAAGAGAATAGAATCTGCAGTAAATTATTTCATTTTAGTTTAATTGTTAAATTGTGAAGCTAGACTAATTCGTATAAATAATAAATCGTAACATTTATGAACATAAATGTAGCATAGTTTATTATTGGTCAAGTTTATAACGAGGGCTTCTGAGGCATCTTTCTGTACTAGTTGTGCAAGAGAGGAAGTTTTTGTTTTTATCTCCTCTGGCATGGTTGGATCACCCTGCATTGACTGACAACGTGAATCTAGAATGAAGGAGAGAGGAGAAGATAAGAGAGAAAGACTCAGTTGTGTAAGGGTTACAGAGAATGGGGGAGCGTGGGTTTTTTAGACAAGCAGACGTTTTTGGGCTAGCTTACAGCAGCTGTGGAGCCCCGCTGGTAGATTAAAAGAGGCTCCCGTCCGCAGAGTGAAGTACAGCAGAACCCCCAGCGGGTGCAGGCGGGGAGGGGCCTACGCAGCTGTCACCCTCCACATACTTTCTCACCCAACTCCAGGAGCTCCGACCCAGCAACCCCACCGTTCACCCACACACCCCACCATGACAGCGGCATGGACATTAATGGAGAGGAGCTGCAGGGCTACAGCGATGGTCTACTAGCAAATGTTTACTGAGGTTGTGTGTGTATGTCATCAAAGAATGGAAGAGTTTGAGATGGTAACCCTCATGCTGTGAAACGCTCACAAGTTTCACCCGAACCACAATCTAATTGTTAGTTCTCCTACAGTACCAAATCTTATATCATAATATAATGAGTAATTTTATATCATGATAATGGTACTCTACCATTAAAAAGTTTGGGGTCAGTAAGTTTTTTTTTATTATTATTATTAATAATAATTAATACATTTTTATTCAGAAAGGATGCAATTGAAATTAAATTAATCAAATGTCACAGTAAAGACATTTATAATGTTACAAATTATTTTTATTTCAATTTAATGCTGTACTTTTGAACTTTTATATTCGTCAAAGAATCTTGAAAAAAGTATCACAGTTTTCACAAAAATATGTGACCCTGGACCACAAAACCACAAAAGTCATAAGTCACACGGGTATATTTGCAGCAATAGCCAACAATACATTGTATGGGTCAAAATTATCAATTTTTGTTTTATGCCAAAAATCTTTAGGCATCTTTTATATTTAGTAAAGATTATGTTCCATGAAGATATTTTGTATATTTCCTATTGTATATGTATGTACAGTATATGTGTGTGTGTGTGTGTGTGTGTGTGTGTGTGTGTGTGTGTATATACATATATATATGTATGTATATATATATATATATATATATATATATATATATATATATGTGTATGTATGTATATATGTATATATACACACACACATATACTGTACATACATATACAATAGGAAATATACAAAATATCTTCATGGAACATAATCTTTACACATGTATTATTATTAGTAGTAATATGCATTCCTAAGAATTTGGACAACTTTAAAGGCGATTTTCTCAATATTTAGATTTTTGTTGCACCCTCAGTTTACAGATTTTCAAATTGTTGTACTAAATATTGTCCTATCCTAACAAACATTGTTCAAAACATAATTCAAAACATTGATAAAAAAATAAATAAAAAAAATCTTAAGCACCAAATCAGGATATTGGAAGGAATTCTGAAGAATATATTATCAAATATATTAGAAAACAATTATTTTAAATTATAATAATATAATTCACAATATTAATGTTTTTACTGTATTTAGATCAAATATAAATAAGAGAATGTGCTTCATCTCATTTGATTATTTTCAGATCACAAACCAAAAGAACAAACACTGTATACAATACAGTAAATACTGTCACAACACACAGTCCTACCCTGTGTAATCAGCATCAGGGTTACCATCTAGACATTTCTCAGACGATTTCCTGACGTTTTTTCACTTGTGAGCTACTTTGAATCAGATTTATTGTCTCTGAGATGGGCCCAGATCCATTTTTAAGGTCACAGAGCACATTACAACAGCGGGAGTGCCGTCAGTGTTTGTTTCACGAGATAGCAGTAGTTCAATATTTTGAATTCAAATGCTATGCTGTTAACATAAGCTGATAAGCAGGCTTTTTTTCCCCTTCTTCATCGAGTGGAAGGGAGTCTGCACAGCTGCAGCCAGGTCTGAAGTAAAAACACTCGCTCTCAGTCTGTCACACACATACATATAGTGAGGATTACAGAAGGGAAAAAGAACGATTTGACACCCCTCTCAATGTTCTGACATATTTAGTTGGTTTGCCGGAATTTCGGATTCTCACAAACACACACACACGCACAGTCACAGGAGGCTTTGGGTTTGCTGAGAAGGCTGAAGTCAGTGGGTCTCTGTGGTAATGCCGACTGGGGAGGCTTTGTCACGCAGACGCCCTCACCAACAAGCATTGAACAATGACAGTTGTTCAGAAAACACAACAAAACACACACACACTTCCTCGCACAAACATGTCCTCACTCCCCTTAGTCCACTCCACACTGCATTTCAACACAGACAGCTCAGCCTACCCTAGGGATGTGGGTTCCTTTGTTTTAGATTTGTGGGTGTTTTTACGTCTGCATGTCTTTTTTTCAAAGGTTGTGCTGATGTCGTCGTGTTTATGTAACTCTTTGGCAGCTCTCATCAATAAAAAGTCATCGGTATGTGCGCATTTGTATGTTTTCGTTCGAATTTTGAAGGGTGAGGGGGGTAAACGGGGCTTTCGGCAGGTCCTGGGTGAGATGGGGTCAGAGGTGTCAGGTCTAGCTGAACCGGGTTGGCTCAGCCAGCAACGTGGCCTCCCCCCCCCCCCCCCCCCAAGGCTTGCGGCGCACTGCCTGCTGGGAAGCCAAGACCAATCAAACGCCTGACAACACGCACTGTACACAAGCCGTTCTTTTGATTTGTGGAGAAAGACTCGATCCAGCTGGGCTGTGGAGCTCCTGAGGTGGAAGGGGGATGATAGGGCAGGAAAAAAACGGGTTAGTCGGGAGAAGAAGTGTTTGCTAAAGGCAGGTGTTTGGCTTTGATGGATGGCGTGGGGTGCAGGTGCTCCCGGCACCTGTGTTGGATCTCAGGTCTTGTTTCTGCGGACTTGAGGTGCTTCTGTTTCCCATCCAGCCCTGAGTGGCGTGCTCGCTCACTAAAAGGCCCCGCAGAGTTTAACATTTGTAGTGTGGTGCGGCATAATTAGATATAACCAGACTAGGAATCTGTTCATACTAATAGAGACAGACTCAGACAGGAACGCTCTCAAGCCCAGTCAAGGATGGGGGACTTCTGCTCCTCTCTGATAACCATTAATGATTCTCTCTGCTTCTGGACTTCTGCTTTCCTGCTTTAATATCATCTGTCTCTGTCTCTCTTACAACCATGGGAGTGTAAATTCTGCTCCTTGGAGCCACGAGTAGCAGAGTGTGGTGACTCAGATCTGACATCCAGCCACTGGTTCCCATTTTTCCAGCTTTCCCTCCTCCTCCTCCTCCTCATCCTGGCCTGCTCCTTTCTTTCAGATGGACGTGAGGAGAGGAGGGGCCAACTTAGATGATTCATTCCTCCTGGCTCCTTCTCTCCCCTGCTTCTCCATTCATTTTCGGCCCGGGTCGTCTGCGGGGTCCTGACTTGTGCTGCAAATGAGCATTGTCTTTCACTGATAGGCCTCTGACATGCTCAGGGGCCGCTCTCATGGTCCCTCTTTGCTTTCTCTCTTTCTACTTCACTCCTCATTGCTCTCTTTTCTTCTTACTTCATTTCTGTCTCTTCTTCCTCCTCCATCTCTTTCACACTCTCTGCAAAGTGACAAAATTGAAGCCAGTCAGAACATTTTTGATGTTTAATGTTTAACAGTAGCGTGATGGAACAAACAAAAGTAACCAACAATGTCACTTGTTGCAGCTGGTTAGGGCAAACTTTTGCTTTAAAAGAGTTTATCGCTTGTCACTTGGCACCTCATTTGGACAGTTTTACAACAAAGTATGGGATTTTGAATGCAGCAAGTGTTTTGGTGTTTTTAAGGGGTGACACAGATATGAGCTTCGTTCACATGTGTGAAAAGAATACAAGAACTCATTGCATGTGTAAACAGAAATAGACAGAAATATGAAGTAGCCATTGTCTGTAAGTGACTTTCCATTTCCTCACAGTTAAAGAGAAACTTTTGCCGTTTGAGTTTGCATACGTGTTTGCATATGTATGCACGTGGTGTGCGAGCATGTGCGGGTTGAGAAAGGCTCATCAGCATGCAGCGGGAGGTGTGTTGTGTATCAGGGACTGGGGGGGATTAGAGAGACTTTACTGTCACCAACCCCAGGAGAGAGAGCTGAGAGCACACACTGACACCAGCATCCAGGAGCCAGATTAGAGCTTCACATCTCACACACACACACACACACACACACACACACACACACATATATTAATACTGAGAATTTAGCCTCAGACCGTACACTTCAACACAATACACACAACACCCAGTGGTACATGAATGCCACAACATGTAATCTTTATAGACTAGGACATTTTAGTTTCATAGATTATAAGAGATATACACACATGTTGGGTTTCCATGTTTTATGGGGACTTTCCATGGACATAATCATTTTATATTTTATATTACAGTACAAACTGGATATTCTATTCCCTAACCCTAAACCTACCTATCACAGAAAATGTTCTGCATTTTTACATTTTCAAAAACATATTTTGAAATGATTTATAAGCCATTTTCCTCATGGATACCAAAAAATGACATTTTGTACCCATAACATAAGGAATACCTGAACCACACACACACACACACACACATTGTGTACTTGGCTATCTAAATGGGGACATACCATAGGCTATTTATTTGTTAATAATTATATTTAGTATTTTCATATTCATTTATATTTTTCTTATATTTAGCTCACTTTTTCATATGTATACATAAAACCTATACATTGTATAATTATTGGATATAAAATAATAAAATAATTTAGTTCACTTCTAAAGATAATTTTGTCCCCAGACTTTACACACACAGTACACACTCATATACTCCCTTAAGCTGTAATATTTGCACTTTCATAAACACACTCATAAATTCATTCAAAAGCACAAATAGATGAACATTCTTTCTCTCACTCAAAACAATGTGAACAGACCCCCAGATTGCCGCTAGTCCCGTGCAAACACAAAAGGATAAACAGGCATGAAAAACCTAAACCCCGCTCCAACACACACACACACACACATGCGGCAATGATCATGTGTCTCTGCACCCCCCACCCTGAGCCAGGTCCCAGATGCCCCAGTGATTGGCCCAGCTCTGCACAGCAGACTGTGGTATTAGCAGGGAGGGGGAAGAGGTGCCAGGGGAGAAGAAGAGAGAGGGAGAGAGTAGAGGAAGAGAAGGAGAAAGACAGAGTGGGGGAGGATGGAGAGAGAAGAGGAAAGAATGCACCCTTCACTGTGGGGAGCACCAGCCTGCCCCAGACCCCCAGAGGGTTCCCCCCCCCCTCTCTCTCTCTCTCTCTCTCTCTCTCTCTCTCTCTCTCTCTCTCTCTCTCTCTCTCTCTCTCTCTCTCTCTCTCTCTCTCTCTCTCTCTCTCTCTCTCTCTCTCTCTCTCTCTCTCTCTCTCTCTCTCTCTCTCTCTCTCGCTCTCTCACACACTCTCTCTCTCTCTCTCTCTCTCTTGCTCTCTCTCTCTCGCTCTCCCTCCCTCTCTCTCTCTCTCTCTCTGTGGTGTTTGGACAGCTGTGAGTGGAGATCAGGTTACGGGTGGCGCTGGCACTTCCTCTGTGCTGCCAGGCGTGTGTGTGTGAGTGAGAGAGAGTGTGTGCTGAACGTCTGGATGCCATTACCACCATTAAACTGCTGGAAGCTAAGCTACGCCACTCTTGACTCAATATGCATAGTGTCTGTCCTGCCACATAGAATGCAAAATGCACATGAGTAAGATTTCTGAATACGTAGCATTGAAACAGGAGCTGGATGTTCAGTCCTGTTCCTGGAGAGGAATAGAAAACCTGCAGAGTTCATATCCATTCATGTATGTATTTATAAGTGCTCCTGAAGATCTTAATTAGCTGGTTCAGTTATGTTTGTTCAGGGTTTGAGCTGAACTTTGCAGGGAGGTAGATCTCCAGGAATAGGATTGTGCACCCCTGCCATTAAAGCTAAGTAGCAGTCAAATTCCCAAAAAATATTTTAAAAAAATGGTGGAAAATTGTGAGGTTGGCCACTCTTTTCAAGTGAAGGAACTGTAGGCACCAATCAAGTGTACTTATTTTTTAAATTATTCTCACAGATGTTAGTACGTTGTTGGCCAATATCTAGCATGGCCGATAATGTCTGGGAAAATAGTTATATATTATATATTAAACAACACCTACATGCCTACTTTAATAGTGTTAGAAAAGTACATTCAAATTCAGTGTTGTTTTTCAGATAGCAATCTGTTAATAGTTTTACTAACTTGCTGAGCAAGATTGTCTTAAAGTCACCCCAAAGTGACAAGTCTGTCATCATTTACTCGCCCTCAAGTTGTTCCAAACCTGTATCAATTTCTTTCTTCTGCTGAACACAAAAGAAGAATGTCGGTAACCAAACAGTTGATGGGCCCCACAGACTTCCATGGTATTCCATGGCATGGTATTTTCAGCAGAAGAAAGAAATTCATACAGGTATGGAACAACTTGAGGGTAAGTAAATGATGACAGAATGTTCATTTTTGGACGAACTATCCCTTTAAATCTGTTGCTGTGCTATGACAATTGTTGAGCCATTGATGCCATGACAAATGACCATATGAGACAATTCTTCACAAACAACATGTACTGTAATTGCATTGTGAGCAACAAGCTAGGATCATTTGCATTGACATACTAGCGAAGAGTATATTGAGGGCCTTACAGTGCAGTAAACTGGCACACTTAATAGCTTTCATCTATAGTAACTCTATATATCAGGCTCTGAATACATTATACTCTTCTAGTCGTTATGAGATACCAGTGTTGCATCTTGACATAGCAGATAATAAAAATCGTCTTCTATTTCTAAATTCCCCAAGTCCTTCTGCTTTGCTTCTTTCCCTAGACACTGAGCCTCGCACTCCACGAATTTATGACTTTTGTATTTATGTTTTTCTCTTTCTGCATGTGTGTGTTTGTGTTTGTGTGTGTGTTATCTCTCTGCCTGTGAGCCATACCTGCTAACGAGGTCCATATTCAGATGAGCTCTCCAGCCAGGCCAGCTCTGAGGCTAGACGCACTCTAGAGTCTCTCCTCTCTCTCTTTTCGCTCGCTCTCTCTCCCTCGCTTTTTCCCCTCCCCTCACTGGTTTATTAATTCATTCCCTCCTGTAATGGGCTGCAGCTGGGGAGAGGCAAATCGTTGCTCAAATGCTGATGGAACCTTCAGCTGCTGTCTAATCGCCCTGTTTGTGTGCCACACTCATAAAAGGGGGGAAGTCAATGCAGGGAAGAATGTTTAAGTGTCATTTAGAGGTGACTACCACTGGAAATGGATCGTATTAAGGTGCAAGTGCGTGACTGACACCAGGCACACCTTCTAAAGTGAGAAGGTGAGGAAGTTAGTGATTTGCTCTAGCCCTGACATAATTTTCACTAGCCCGCCATAAATGCATACATTTTACCAACATTTTTTTTGTGTGTATCATAGAAATGTATTAGTATATTTATTTGTATTTAATTTATTATTATTATATTTATATTATTTCATTTTTGTATTGTATATTATTTTTGATATATTTTTTCAAAAATCGGATAAATTATTGCACATTGTTGTCAAGGTAAAATAATTTATTTCATGAATAATAATAACAATAATAGTAAATAAACGTTATACAGCTACAATGTACAGCATAAAATCAGTCCCTCAATTTTGATTCATTTGGTGATGGATTTAAATTCTCTGCTTTAAATATAACCAAACAAATATTTAATGACTACATCACTTATTTCTTATTTATGTTGGACAAAAATGAACAGTTTCTTAGTAGAAAGGATGTTGTGCAAACATGGCAAAATCATAAAAATGGAAACTGCATACAAATGGTATACAGGGATTTGATTTTCAACCCATTTGATCAAAATCACCTCGAAAAATATCACAAATCAATATCGCAATAATTGCACACATTGAGTGACTTATTTAAAGAATGGATTCGTTGGAATTCACAACAACCTTGTGACAGTGTAGCGCTCATCCTATAACGCAGCAGAACTGTGTGAACTTTGTGTCCGACACAATAACCGGCAATGCAAATGCGAATTAGGTCCAGCTCAGTCAGAGGAGAGAGAACGTTGGAATTTATTCACAGAGCCGTAGGGAAGAGCATGCAGTTCATTCTTATAAAACACTCTGCAACAGGCAAGTGGACTATCGTAAACAACGACCTGACCCAGGCACCGGCAACAGTTACTAAACTCAGCTCAACAGTCTTAACTCGGCTCATTATCCAACACAAACTGGCCAAAACAGACTTGGCGCACTCAGTATGCTCCGCGCATGCACATACACAATAGAAACAGAAATGCATTTGCCACGACAGACACAACAGTGTGAGGCGGGCGGACGGGCAGGCCCCCGGGAAGCAGCAGCGTTACTGTTTGATGTTGGGAGCTGATTAATGAGATGTGAGGAGTGAGTGTTTGACGGCTACTCTCTGGGCGCCTGTTTGAGGGGCCCACTGCGTTCGTGTGTGTGTCTGTGTGTGTATATGTGTGTGCGAGAGAGGGAGAGCGATAGAGTAGGGGGGTGGTAGACCCCTGCTGGTTACCCTTGAACACTCTGCGGAGGTGTTGAGGCGGCCCTAGCTCCAGCCGCTCATGAGGGTGCTGTCGCAATTAAACCAGCACAGCAGAGCTGCCATCAGAGAGAGAGGCCTCACTTCACTCCACGCCACCTCGCCAGAGAGAGAGAGAGAGGTGAGGAGCGGGCGAGGATGAGACAGGAAATCGTGAGACTTGGTAAACGATAAGAATCCGCGAAGGAAGGAGAAATCGAAAATATGAGCGGGAAAAGCGACTTGAGAATTCGCTGACAGACAGTTTCTAGAGCATTACAGGAGTGAATGAATGTGGATGATAGCAAAGAAGGACAGATAGACAGGAGTAGGGGTTGAAAACCAAGGTCTTAAAGGGATAGTTCATCTAAAAATTAACCCACCCTCATGCTGTTTCAAACCTTTATGACTGACTTTCTTCCGTATAAAACAAGGTGCATTGTTTTAAGGATTATCCTATTTATTATTTTTCATGTAATGAAATGCAATAAGGATTGGGGCTCAACTTAAAAGCATCATAAAGTGGTCTGAAAGACGTGTGCACTGTGTGTTAAGGTTCCTACAGTCATATGATAAATCCCAAACCATTATTCTCTAATAACTTTGACATTCGCCAGTGTTCTCCTTGGAGCATTTATGACACAAATAGTGATATCTGATTCATAAATGATTAATTATTTTCACTCTAATTCATTCTGAATGATTTGTTCATGAATCTGACTGATTTGGTTCTCAAGTACAACTCCCTACTGACTCAATGAATGAAGATACTTTTATGAGGCTTTTGCCTCCTTTTTTCTGAAACAACATGAGGGTGAATAAATCGTGAATAAAACTATTCATTCAATAGCAGTGGCGGCTGGTGCTAATTTTTTTTTCGGCTTTGGTGCATTTCGGCAGTATCAAGATGCATGTTGACTAAATTCAAGCATTAAAGAGAAAACAGTGTCTTCACTTTTATCTTTTTACACATTCATTTCCCACATATAATTGAATGAGGAAAGGAAAAACAAAAGAAAACCGCAACAACAGACTAGCATGTTGACTACTTGAACATAAATTTTGCTCTCCTTTCTTTCTGGCCAGCAAATTTCTCAATGACTCTCTGATAAAAGTCAGTCATCTCAGTAGTGTCATGACGTTTGCATTGTTCAGTTAGATATTTGAGGTCTCTTACCCTCGTTGTTGTCCACAAAACTTCAGTACCAACACTTTGAAATAAAAGACAGGGAAAGCAATAAAGGGCATTGCTAACAACACATCCAGCCAGCCACCTACGTTCCTCATAACAAGCGTGTGAAGCTCCGAGTGTAGCTTCGTCCCCTGTCACTGGCCTGCTGCTGGATTTGTAAATCGCGTTGGTCCGGGATCCTTTATCCTTTTGTTTTCTTCCAGCAAACACCTTGTGAAAGAATTTGGTTTAACTGCTGCCATCTCTACGAAAGTGATCATCCTAATAAGGTTTTGGCGGAGTCAGAGTGACTGTGTCACTTTCGCTTTAGTTGCCAAGAACGGAAAGTTGAATGACAGGTGACGAGAACCAATCAGATTGGATAAAATAACACGCATCCAATTCTGATTCGCCAGGAACGCAGGCGATCTGCGTCCTGAGGAGGATCTTTAAGAAACCAATTAGAGACCAGCTTCAGGTCACATGCTTCCTGTAGATTTTTGTACTCAGATAGACGTCCATTTGTCTGGCGTCCCTCGCGCATTAAACATATTGAAGAACATATAAAATAGTTCACCGATCAAAGCCAGTTTTTATTAAATGCTGAGGCTCTTCCTAACAGCCGGCACATCTTTTTATATAATTTTGTATACATGTATATTTCTGGAATTTTGATGGGGGCGGCGCCCCAGCGCCCTCTATTGACCAGTCGCCACTGTTCAATAGACTGGCACCATACCATCACATATAATAATGACTTAAATTTAAGTGTACTTTCGAGCAGGGACCTTCAATTATTTTGGCACCTCAATAGTACCTTATTAATATATTTACATAATTTATTATACATTACATTGCAAAACAATTAAAGGGGTGGTAAACCACGATTTCACTTTTCTAACTTTAGCTAGTGTGTAATGTTGCTGTTTGAGCATAAACAACATCTGCGAAGTTACAATGTTCAAAGTTTAAAGCAAAGGGAGATATTTGCTTTTAAAGAAATCAATTTCTAAGGACTACAGCAAACGGCCGCTAGGGACTAATAAACATTCCTCCAGGGTTGCTGACATCACCAGCCTCAATATTTACATAAACCCCTCCTCAGAGAATATGAAATATGGGGGGACGAGGCCATTTTGTATCGCCGCGGGGAATAGTTGTTGTGGTTAGTAGGCTGGAGTGTTTTTGCCGCAATGCCGACGAAACGCTGTTATTTTCATACGGATTGCAGGTCCACTTTTTCAGCCTTCCTAGGGACGGGGGTGCATTGCAGTGCGTTTAACATACAGCGTTATATGCATGCGTGTATGAGACAGAGGGGAACACAGTCGTATTTGCAGCAGAAATATACTGCCCATCATAAATCAAAGCATGAGACAGAAAGGGGTCGGAGGAGAAGACCGGAAAATGTGACATAATGGACAGTATTCCTCTGTATCTGCAATACACGAGCCGCGGTTCAGCTGTGTGAGACAAACACTGCCAGTGTGAGACGGGCGCGCACGGCTCCCGCTGCACATTTCACGGAGGAAAGCTTCCACAATCTTCACAAGTTCAATGCAGGATTCGCACAACGGCTTGTCCTGAAAGATGGATTTAAAAACAGAAGCTGTTTACGGGCCCACAACCTGTAAGTATGATTTATTTTTCGTCGATGTGTTTTCCTGTAATAGTTCGTATTGTTAATTGTACGTTGTAGAAAGGAAGTACACAGATGACAACGCTCATTTGGCTCTGCAAACCAGTTTATTAAATGCTCATTCATACTTAACGTTATCCGACAAACACCTAACGTTACAAACTTTTTAAAATTTGTATTTTTGAGGGACTGGCTTCATACAACCCGGAAACCATCAGACCGTTTTTACAAGGAGGGACAGAGCAGTGTAGAATAAAGGTAAAATATATGAAAAATAATGCAATTTTTTAAAAACGAAGCATGAACACGTGTTACATTGCACCCCACAAACACAATCAAGCCTTCGAAAGAATGTGTTTTACCACCCCTTTAAAAATAATCAAGGTTGGTCAGAACAAAAGTGGCAGACATGTTACTTGTTCAGATGACATTTTTCAATTCTATACTTCCAAGACGTAGAATCTGTGATTCCGAAGTACAGTATCCAAACCGGTGTGGTGAATGAATGCCACATACATTAGATTAATTCGCCGTGCCGATATACAACCCACGTAAAGATGATAATTCCACAAATAACTGCAATTGCAGGTGTCAAACAAAGATGGCGACAAAGAGGCAAATATTGTGGACTGCAGATTTAATATTGGATTTTTGTTTAATGCAAATTTTCCAAATTTGTTGGAGATCATACAACAATTGCAGACCCCCTGCAATACCACCATAGCCCACCAAGGTTTAGCTATAACCAAACCAATATTTAATGACTATAACACTTATATATACTACAACCTTTTTTCAGATTTTGAACACAACCAAAAAGCTACTTATTCAAATAATGCTGCAGAGGTCAGCAGGAGGTTGGCGAGATGAGCAGGATGTGGGTGCATGGAGAGTTCTCTTTCTTTACCAAGTTCTTAGCCCTCTGACGTAGCACTGGTCGGACTCGCGCTGGGAGCGGCTCTTTAATTAGCTTCTGATGAGGACCTTGAGGAAAAGAGGCAGGTGATTGGACTTCTTATCCAAATAATTACCTCAATTAAGTCATTAAGACCCTGGGCATAGCCAAGCCCAGAACTGCCTCCCCTGTGCCACAGCATGCATTCATCCCTGATCTCACTCTTCAACTGCTGCGATGTGTGTGCGCACTCATGTTTTTGTCTCAACTGATGTGTTTCTGTAGGCTAGTGCACGTTCGTGACCGCCGTGCCTTTTTCTTTTGTCGTCTTATAATGGCACCGATTCTATCGCGTGCACAAAGTCTGTCTCTCATACTTTTACACAGTCGCTCGCTCACAGAGGTAGGTTAATTACCCATAGCATCTGGATGGCCGTATGTGTGTGAGCCCTCGGCGCCAGTGTGGGTCTCAGTGGCTCTGAAAGTGCCCCGGTGCATCATGGGGGATTAAGCATGGGCAGCCATGGGGGGTTTGAGGGAGACAGCCCGTTTGTGAGACTTTCACACTCCTTTTTCCCTCTTCAGTTATAGAATTAGCCCACAAATAAGCTAATTTTGTGCATTCATAGGTGAAAGTGGCCACCATTCATGGACAAGACAATTCCATGCTCGCTTTTGAATTTGCACGAAGAGAAGGAGCAAATGAGAGAGAGATAGGATGAGAATAGATAGTCCGGAGCAGGGGGGGGGCTGTTTTCCCCCTTTCACTTTGTTTTGCTGCTGTATGTGTCCAGGTGTGTTTTCGCCTGCAGAGCTCAGCGGCCCACATCTGGATCAGTCCAGTGGCTGTACACCCAGATGTGCTCCGGTTCTAGACTCGCCCTCCCTCCCTTTATTTATTTGTTTTTTTTGCTTTTTGTTATAGCAGAGTGCAGAGAAAAGGGCATCAGCTGCCTGTCAGGTGTTTGCATAGATGTAAACAGATGTTATTTTGATGAGTGTGAGAGAGAGGGAGGGCAGATGACAAAACAACAATGCTGCTCGTATCAGGAGTTCAAACCTGAGACGTAACGATTGAGGAGCCATCACTGGAGTGAGGAAACGCGGCATACGGATGAGGTGCACATGCACTTGGCCCTGCCTCGCCTGCTCCATCTGGCCCGTGTGTGTGCGAGCATCTGTGTGTGTGTGTGCACGCTGTTTGAATGTGTGTGTGTCTTGCATGTGTTCGACAAATTTGTTGTGCACCTCCAATAAAATTAGATCGACCGCTGATCCTTAGCTTAACTGTTGGTGTCATTCTGAGGTTGGGGGTTTTGTTCACTGCTTCTGGAGAGAAAATGTGCCCCTTTTTGACCAGATAATTTTATTTTAAACCTTTGAAAGGGGTGGAATTTTGGTAAACCTTGGTAAACCTTTTGCTGTATATTAAGGTATCTGTATGTTAACATTTAGTTCAAGACTAACTTGAAAATACCACTATATATTAATGCTTGGTTCATTATATTGTTATGTATAATAAAACATGTTTAAAATAAAACCGCATGTATGTGTGTGTGTGTGTGTGTGTGTGTGTATGTATACATGCATACATACATACATACATACATACACCTAGATTTACCTCAATGTCATCTGAACAACCTAGATTTTAAAAATACTGTAAAAAATATCTAGTTCTGGTTCACAAATTCATAAAAATTCATTTTTTTTGTGCTTAAATCTAGTTCAGACTCATACAATAGATTCATCAACATCTGTATGCCATGTCCAGGATCTTAAAACGTAGAAAAGAATGAAGACCATAAACATAAGGTGTAAAAAAAAATGGAAAAGAAAAGTGAAAGAAATCGGGGGAGAAAAGTGGAGTTTTTACCCCCTCCTGTGCTGTCCTTCTCATTTCACTCCCGTGAGTGTGGATGTGACATGTTGAATTAGGGCGCTTGGGCTGCTGGGAGCTTTGATTTGACTGAGGACTCTTTAGGTGGGACAGATAAGTTCTCCCAGGGGGACAAACACCCCCCTCCCTTCACTCAGTGGGGGAATGAACGATGGTTTAAGAAAAAAATAAATAAAGTTAGGATGAAAAAACATCCTCTAAACAGAAGCACTGACATACTTCCTTTGTTGTGGATGTGTGCGCATTAATATTGATTTTTATTCGACTGGGGTCTTTGAACATCCAGTTTGGTGCCACCCCTCAGGGGAACACGCCCTGTGCACACCCGATTAATGCTTTGTCATCTGTAATAACTCAAGTCTTTGACACCCTGATATTAATATTAGTATTTGGTGTTTCTTTGTGGTTGCTTTTTTTTTTGTAGTTGTTTCTGCTAACCTTCAGACAGTCTGTCTGGGACAGAAAGAGAGTTTAAGAGAGTTGCATTGACTTAGATATAAGGAGTCAGAAAGAAAGGAATAGAGGAAAGAAAAGTGACAAAATAACTATTTGGACAAGACTAGTTTTCCCTGAGGAGCTAAGGTAAATTTGGGATTTGAACATGTCTGTGAAAAATTTACAGACAACCTCTGTAAGAATTACAGAGCAAATTGCTTAGTGTTTTTCCACTAACTCGGGGGACTGCTAAGAAATCTAATCCCATTTGGATAGACATGTCTGGTGTATATTTGTTTCTCACAACGCCTTTCCTATTTTATTTTATTTTGACTTTTGCCGAATTCTGTTACTAAAGCTAAATTTCTTGTTTCACTGCATGGTGCACCTTCATTATGAATGTAGATCTTTTTGCCAAAACCTTTCTGGGAACAGTTGGTGGTTAAAGTACTACTGGCATCCCTTCTGATTTAAAAAGACAATTAAATTAATACGGAGGATCTGGACTGCTCAGAACCGCCACTTTAGTAGCAGAATCAGGTATGATCCTCATCTTAATTTCTTTTGTTGTTGTTGTTTTTGGATAAGATTTGTGATGCACACGTCCTTCCTTAATGGCCATAGCCAGAAAGTACACACTTCCATCTTAAGTAAAAACTTAAATCTGCATATAAAAATCACAGATGTCTTTTGTAAATAATTGTAAGGAAAGGTGGAAAACTAGTTCTATAAAAAAAAAATTGTGAGGAAGCGTTTGGGATATAGTGTATGTATGACATTCTTGAAACACTTTCCAAACAATTCCCACTCATTTAAAAAAAAGAAAAGCTTCAACATGACTCTATTCAACACCAGGAAATGAGGGCTTTTGTTTTCGTGTTTGTAAGTACGTCAATGTCAGCTGGGAGTCATTGTCCGAATTGGGAATGCTGTATCCAAGATGGCAGTTCTAAAAGCCCTGCTGCTGTCTGAATGCACAATCAAATCTCTAAATACATGTATATTTAATCCTGGCCTTCGAATAATTAATACAGCATTATTTATTGATTTGTTTGTATTTGAGTGTGTGGTACTAGCATCACAAAAGACAGGTTCGGGTAACCATGGTAACTCACAGGTGCACTATGGCCTGGCCAGTCTCAGTGGATGGGGTGTGGGGGGAAAAAGCACGCTGGGAGATTTAGACTCAGAGGAGCTGGGCAAAGCATGTTGGGAAATGAACGCTCAGAGGAAGTGGCATGCAGAGAAGATATCATGCAGGCATAGAGCATGTTGCAGTCCTGAGGGAAGATGGGCCTTCTTTCAAACTGCTCAGTCGTTCCCTATTCCCTAATCTGCAGAAAGAAACCTTTCCATTAAGTCACATCAAAGGCAGCGCCCTGCACAAGGGACAGAACAGTCATTTGAGATGCAAACGCAGCTCTTGCGCATGATTTGAGGAAACACGGCAATGAACAAGGTGGTGTGCATGTATAATTTTTTCCGATGTTAAAGGGATAGTTCACCCAAAAATGAACATTTGTCCATGATTCACTCACCCTCAAGTCATCCTAGGTGTATATGACATTCTTCTTTCAGACGAATACAATCAGAGTTCTATTAAACAAGTCCTGGCTAATCCAAGCTCTATAATAGCAGTAATTGTTGCTCTGTTTTTGAAGTCCATAAAAAATGCATCTGTCCGTCAAATAACGTGCTCCACAATAAAGGTTAATAAAGGCCTTCTGAAGCGAATCGATGCGTTTGTTTAAGAAAAATATCCATAGGCCTATTTAAAACTTTATAAAGTAAAGTTTCAGCCGATCGCCTTCCGTATTCAATTTATGGAAAAAGTGTTGAATGTGCCTCTGCAGTTCAAAATGCTTACGCTACCAGTTAAGCTCGTCAGACTAAGCATTTTGAACGGCAAAAGGCATACTTTTTCCACAGGGTGCGATTGGCCGGAAATTTACTATATAAAGTTTTAAATATGGAAATGTTCTTACACAAACGCATCGATTCGCTTCAGAAGGCCTTTATTAACCCCCCAGAGCCGTATGGAGCATGTTATTTAACAGAGCAATATAAACAGAGCAACAATCACTGCCATTATAAAGCTTGGATTAGCCAGAACTTTTTTAATATAACTCCGATTTTATTCGTCTGAAAGAAGAATGTCATATACACCTAGGGTGACTTGAGGGTGAGTAAATCATGGGCTAATTTTCATTTTTGGGTGAACTATCCCTTTAAAATACTTTCTTGTATTCCAGTTTAATAAGTATTGACAACTAAGTAAACCATTTGTAGGCTGACATCACAAAGTATGTAAACAATTGCTTTCTGGGACACACTTTATATTAGGTGGCCTTAACTACGATGTACTAACATTTTAATCTTAATTTTAATTTTATTATTTGATACAATGCACTTATTGTGTACATACATGTCTTTACATTGTACTTACATTTTTAAATATACTTGTATGTAATTACATCTGTAATTAATTTCTGTAGTTACATTTGTAATTACACAGTTGACCCTTCCCTTACACCTAACCCTACCCTTAAACTTACCCATACCACCACACCTGTCCCTAACCCTACCCGTATCCCACCTCAATATCAGCAAAAGTGTTTTGCAATACAATTTAAACACGGTAAGTACTTTGTACTTATTTTTTTATGTAAATACATAGTAGTTAAGGCCACCTAATATAAAGTGGGGCCGCATTCTGTTTACATTCTGTTCTATTTGAGCCAAAATGGCGTTTTGGACAGGACCAAAGTTTACCCTACTTCAGAAAATTGTGTGACATTGATTTCTAAGATAATTGTGCATCTTAGAGGAGGAACATAACCGTTTGAGACAGGAATGCAAAAGTTGAGAAAAATTTAACTTTTGAGAATTCTGTCCCTTATTTTGAATTAAATTTGAGGTAGCAAGCAGGATGCAGAATTGCTATTGTAACTGGAAGGTAAAGAATTAAAATAAAAAAATAAAATTGAATCAAATTAATTGAAATTTTAAGATATTAATGTAAACTATTTTTTAACTTATAAGAATAGTTTACAAAGCTCAAAAACAAAGTTAGAAATTTGAAATGCCAGATGGACGAACAGCGGAGAGGGGGTGACAGGACTGTTTTCGCAAAACCTGTTTGGAATCTCTTATTTTGGCAATTTCGCTGGTGTCGCTAGTGGTGCAGAAATGACTCAGTTCACCTTTAATTAAAAATTCTTACAAAAAAGACTCAACCTTGTAGGTGAAGCGCTCATCGAGCGGATGTGTTGGCCCCACTTTATATTAGGTGGCCTTAAGTACTATGTACTTACAATGTACTTACTGTGTTCAAACTGTATTGCAAAACACTTTTGCTGATATTGAGGTGGGATACGGGTAGGGTTAGGGACAGGTGTGGTGGTATGGGTAAGTTTAAGGGTAGGGTTAGGTGTAAGGGAAGGGTCAACTGTGTAATTACAAATGTAACTACAGAAATGAATTACAGATGTAATTACTTTTTTAAAATGTAAGTACAATGTAAAAACATGTATGTACACAATAAGTGCATTGTATCAAATGATTAATTAAAATGTTAGTACATAGTAGTTAAGGCCACCTAATATAAAGTGGGTCCGAAGTGACTAATCCAGTCCCTTAAATGCACTTATCACACTTTTACCAGCTCTGATAACCTGATTTGTTGCACTTCTCTATCATCGCCCTCCATTCTTCCCCTTTGTCGCTGCGCTCAAGCGTTCCCATCTCTCCCCCACAGATTCGCAGCTCTTCTCTTTTCAATGAACTCCCATAACAGTCCCAACTCTCTGATCATCAGTGCTGATGATGTGTCTCAGATCAGTTTGTAAACATCCACATAAAACAGCCACTGAAGATCTTTGATATGACAGTATTTACAGAGGAAGAGTCTATAGACGCACCAACTGAGAACAGCGAGAGGAAAGATTGTGATGGAAGGGAGAGGAGGGGGGCGTCCATGGGAGTTTTTGGCAGAGGTTCATACACATGACCTACAAATGATGTAGTGTCTTCATTAAATGTGTGATTTGTGTATATGTGCAAGCTTTTTTTAGTGTGATTATTAAGTGTGTGTGTGCATGCGAGTTAGTTAATATGATATGTTCACGGTTCCTGTGTTCCCTAGAGGCCTCAGCAGGATGGCAGTGTGTGTTTTGGCCCTGGGTGAGGGTCCAAAGGCAGGGCACAGTCGGACGCAGGGCAGGGGGCGGGAACGGTCCAGACGCAGCAAGGTCACTCCGACTGCTCACAATCATCCACATAGAGCCGGCTTACTGCCAGGACCCCCCCCCCCCTCTCTCTCTTTCTCTCTCTCTCTCTCCCCGTCAGTCTAACTCTGCCCCTTTTTCTCAGTTATTTCAGAATATCCACCATTTTATTTCCACCTCCATCATTGTTTTTTTTTTCCTGTGAGCGCATTTATCCTTTCAATCTCTTTTCATTTGTATAACTCCCTCCCTCTCTATCCTCTCTAGCATTTCATCTTTCTTTCTCTCTCTCTCTCTCTCTCTCTGTCTCCCTCTTCCTCTGGAGGTACAGATGGACACATTTGCAGGTTAACTTGAACAGCTGGAGGTGCATTATTAGCATCCTGCTGCTTCCTCATATTTGCTCAGAATTTTCCCCCCTTCCTTAGTGAGCAGATAATTCACAACTAGCCAACCAAAGACTTATACGTGTCCTAATACAGGAAGAAAAGGAAAGAAAAAAAAACAGGAGAGGAGGAAAGCTAAGGAAACGTGGAAACGGGTAGGCACTGGTATGGGATGTGGTTTGAATGTCCATGTGATAGAGGTATTTTTTGCCGATTTGTTTTTCCATACAGCTGATATGGTTGTGGGTTCAATGGGTTGAACGAGAAGGGGGAGGACAGAAATGAAGTCCCAGGAATTCGCTGTATCCCAAGGGACCAAATCAACAATGAGCAATTGTGGTGGAATGGTTCATGGATATTGCTTTTGGGCTGAATTTGGGAGCTCTTGCGTTGATAAAAAGCCCCTGGCACACCCAGCGTTGTTGATTAAATGCACACATGCATACACGCGTATATACGCATATGCGCATACAGAGCATAAATGCTTACTGTTTACAAGAGCCATAAAGGACTGTTGTGCATACTTTGCTGAATGTGACCATTGTGTGTTTGTAATAGTAAAGGCAGCTGTGTCCTCTGTCAGTTCAAAAGCAACCCGTCATGTCTTCAGAAAGTCGTGTGGCAGATTGCAGTATTAGAGAGAGACAGACAGTGTGTGTGTGCAGCCGACTAACAGCTCAGCCAACTCCAAATTCACTGCACCAGGCCTCAAATTCAATAAGACCCCACAAAGACCAGGTCCAGCCAACAGCACTGGCCAGCTCATACTCTGCTGACCACTCACCAGAGCCATAATTACCCTCTATACTGCAATTAGCAATCTGGGGCTGTGCGAGCGCGGGCGAGCTCATGCGTGTGTCCACTTCCAATAAAAGTTTGAAATTGGCAAAGGAGTTACGGCCCACTTTGACCTTGAAATATGAATTTATGTATTCTATGTGTTGCTTCTTCTCTTTTGCTTTTAACAAGGCCCTGGCCAAGTCACCTGGCTGTTATGGGGAGTTTATTATACGCGTAATAATTCTTCAATGAGCTTATCATTAATGCTTTTGCATTGCCATGGCAACGTGCGCATTTGCTTTAACGCCGCACATGCCCCTTTCCTCATTTTTATGGTGTAGATTTACAACTATTTAATCACTTGCATATGTTCAAACGTCGTATTTGGTTGTAATATAGCTGTTTTGCGTTCATGCTGTCTAGGAAGGTTCGAGGAAGGGCAGATGATAGGGGAAAAAATGGGTGAGGGAGGGAGGAGGAGGTGTACAGTGACTGTTAAGGTATATGGAGGCCATGGGAGTAAGTGCTTCTTATAAAGACTTTATCATGTGAAGGGTTTATTGGTATGCTGATTAGAACTATTCCCCCACCGGCACTTTCCAGCATTCAATTAACATTCAAAACACAAATAGCTGTGCATATATTACACGCTAACAATCAGGTCCTCAAGTGTGTATGACTGTGAGGTCGAGGGTGGTTTGTATGTACAAGATGATGTGGGTGGGTTACTGTTTGCGTGCATGTGTGTGTATGCATGGGCACGCATATAATTTGCCCTGGCAACAGAGTCGCACATTATTTTTCATAATTCAGTTAATTCAGTTTGAGTGTTTAAACCATAAAAGCCTTGGTCAATAAAAACACAGTCATGCACTATTTTGCAGGCATTGCATGGTCAGAGCGCTGTGATGTATGTAGTAAACATGCATGTTTTATCTATCATTTGAGCTCTGTTTTGATTGCAGACTCTATCTGCAGCACAGTGTGCTGTCTTTTTATCTGTGTGTGCTGGAAATGAGAGAGCGGTGCCTCAGTGGGAGCACTGGGTGGCCATCAACACTGCAGCCAGACCAGCCTGCCTCACAGGGGTTAGACCTGCTGATACATCCTGATTGGTGGAGTAGAAATTAGGAGGGTGGCACTTGTTAAGAACAGAGCACTTTGATTGGAAGAGAATGTGGTTGGTTTTTTTTATAGGGGGCATTTCATTGGCTTATAAGCTAAACAGAGTGCGAGACTTGTGCAGCTGCTCCTGTAGTGCATTATGGGTAATGAAGTTCTCTGGATGAGAGCACCCTGCTAGTAACAAGTCATAATAGGACTTTGGATAGCTAATTTAATTCGGTGCTGTTCAGAGACCTGAAGCAGCAGTCATAATGAAGAGTGTGATATTGACAAGACCTCCCATTACGTTTAATCCTTGAGCCTGAAACACATCTATCTATCTATCTATCTATCTATCTATCTATCTATCTATCTATCTATCTATCTATCTATCTATCTATCTATCTATCTATCTATCTATCTATCTATCTATCTATCTATCTATCTATCTATCTATCTATCTATCTATCTATCTATCTGTCTGTCTGTCTGTCTGTCTGTCTGTCTGTCTGTCTGTCTGTCTGTCTGTCTGTGTCTGTCTGTCTGTCGTTATTTGAATTTTTCAATTCATTTATTTTAATTCTACGTCCTTTTGAATTAAATTTGAATTAAGCAATTCTGAATTCTGTTTGCTATCTTATTTTAAAATCAATTCCAGTTCAATTCTGAATGGTTCAAACCCCTGTTGAAGCAACAAATGAACAGAATCTATTGATAGTAACGTTGCCACCTCTTTGAGTACTGAGGTTTGTTACTGCTACAGAAACGCAAGAATGCATGTCAATTCACCCTTCGCCGGGAGTTTGATTGACAGGCGATCTGACCAATCATAATCCGCTGAATCCGCCATTTTTGTCCGACAAAGCAGTCAAGAGAGTTCGTAGATTAACGTCGGTGGACTTGAAAAGCGGTGTGTACTGATGTCTTTCCACGGTTGAAACAACATTCCTTCTGAAGTTCATTCATGTTTATTTGACTATAAATTAACTAGAAGGAAGAGATGATCGGTTCACAAGCAGCTTTAACTGAGGTGCTACAGCGACCTGTCACCACACATTAAAGAGCCACAAAACAGTATTTATTGCTTACATTTCTTTTTTAAAAATTACGAAATTTTAGAGTTGAGACTTTGTTTCATATTAAAAGTAACCTGCTCTGTCCTGTCTGAGAACATGATGTGTGGTGTGAGAGCGTGGCTTGTCGGACATACAGTAACTAAAGGGGGCGGGTCTGTCAATTAGATACAATTTGCAGTGTATTAGGTCACTCGCCTATATATTTAGCAAATTTGTTTGTCAGTATGTTTTTTATAGTCTGTATACACAGCACCAGGTTTAAATTTGAATTTCAGTGTCAACACATTATAGACGACTATGGTTCTCAATGGCTTACTTGAGCTCTGAGTCAATAGCCACAGTTGGTAGAAATGTACCACACTCATCCGTACACCAGCCTGAGTCACCAAGACAACCACACCAGCAGGTAGACAGCGCCGAATAAGCAAGGACGCACCATGAGTTTAGACGTTCACCACGATGACTGAGGAAGTAGGCGAGCAAAGAGGTGGTGTGCGCTTTGGATGGAGATTTTGTTTGTTTGCTTGTTTGCATGAAGGTCGGTTTCTACAGGGTAGAGGGATCCAGCGTCCTACTGTTATGTAATCTGATAGGAGATTCCAAGCTGGTCAACTCCATATGCCGTCCACGTTTGCCAAAAATATCTGGAGCCGGAGACTCCATCTCGTTTGGCAGGCAGATAAAGAGAGAGAGTGAGAGAGAGAGAGCATTCCGGAAATATTTGCTGCAGATAATAGGAAACGTGTGAATCAGACCGACAGCCAGGAAAGAACACGGATGAGTTAGTCGTGTCCCCCACTTTTCTCTCAGCATTGCCATCGGACTGCATGTATATTTTTGTCGAGTCAACGAGGGCTGGGTTTAACTTTTCGGGCATGAATGAAAGTTGTGTAAAGGAGACGTTGCGGAGTGAGTCAATGTGTGCGTGTATGGTGTGAAAGTAGAAAGATGGCTCCTGGGATTGCTTCAGCAATGCAGCATTCGGTGTTTGTGCGTAAGAAAGAAAGAAAGGAACGAGTTGGAAGCGAGCGCTCTCGAGACCCCCCTAGCCCTGCAGTAGGAGTGTGTGTGTGTGTGTGTGCACTTGGTTTTGGCCCACATTGCCACCCCCAACAGCACGGGTCAAGCTCAGCACGCCGCCGCTTCTCCCTGCTCTCCCTCTCTGAGTTGCCATGGCAACACACCTTGAGCTCACCCCCTAGAGAAGCCCGCTACCTCCACCCCCTTTCGCCCCAGCTCGCTCCCCTCCTTCCCCTCGTCTCCCACAGCTCTCCCGCTCTGCCTCTCTACCGCTCAGGCCATCAATCCGGGGGCCGGGGCCGCGGGCCTCAGGGCCAGGCGAGAGGTGCTGAGCCACATGGGATGTGCAGCTCCCATCTACACAGCTCATTTGTGTGCCAGTGCACGCTACAGGGGGTGATGGGTGGAGAGAGAGAGCAAGATGGAAGGAGGGAGGCACTCTCATATAGATGGGCCCATCCCAGAGGAGCGGCGCAGGCCAGGGCGCCACCTGGCTCTCCCTGGTCAATTAGCTGGAAGCACATTGGCCAAGCTTTGCAGCAGCAGCCACTGCAGAGGCACAGCGGCAAGGAGAGTCGGCCTGCTCAGTTGGTGGAATAACAACCTGGAATATCACATGAATACGTCCTTTACTCATTTGCTTTCCACCTATCTGTTTGCACGATCGCTATTTTCTTGATTCGATCCTCTTGCCGTTTCTCTCTCGCACTCCCTCTCCCCTCCCTCCTCCTATTGATGTCCTGGAAAGCCCTCATCAGTGATTCTGCGAATGTGTGGCGGCTTCATGCCGTTTCTCAATTAAGATGCTGCATACCTTTAGAGGTGGCCAGTTTTCTTTTTTCCTCCTGTTCTTTCCCTCTCAATACCGGTTAAATATTCTCTCAGACGCACATCCCTGCCTCTAGTTGCTCTTATATCTCTATTTCGCTCCTGTTCCTCCCTCCCTTCCTGTTTTACTTAGCACAGTCTCTAATAAGCAATGAATATGGGGTGAAATTCTTTAAGGAGAACGGGTGAATGGCAATCAAATTGTTTAACCTTTATCGTAAATCGGATACAAAGCCACATATAAAGGGGAGAAATCGGTTGCTTTCAATTCAATCGTTTTACGTAGCAACATGCAAATGACACTGTAGTATGTGTGTGTGTGTGTGTGTGTGTGTGTGTATGTATGTACATATGTATGTGTGTGTATATATATATATATATATATATATATATATATATATATATATAAACAAGATGCCAAGCATCAATGCTTTCCGAGATGAAGGGAAGGAATTCTGAAATCTCTTCGGTTTGCCTTTCACTATGTGTCGCAGTGCTTGTAAAGTCCTTTTGTTCTTTTTTTAACCCCCAGTTAGTTTCAGTTATGAAAGAGCGTGTTGTTGTCATGCACTTCCTAGGCCCTCTGCTGCACTCTACACGTCTGTCTTCTCCTCTTTAGTGGTGTGATGGCTCCCCTAGCACACTGCAGTCCCCCTCTCTGAGACCTTTGTGTCAGCCTCACTGATCAAATGCTCTCCCTGACAGCACTAGTCTGGTTTGCAGTAACAAGCAACGGTAATCCCAACGTAGCCCCATCACTCTCTCATATAGACACACAAACACACACACACACACACACACACACAGACAATGAAGTGGAGAGCTTAGTGTTTTTGCGCAGACTGGAAAATAGATGATGGAGCATGTTCTGTACTTACTGATCAACTGCAGTTCTCTCAGAGAGAGGCTTATTTTTACTGCACACACACGCATGCGGAAACGCACATGCTCACAGGCCCCTTGGCTACCATTACTTTGTGTTGGACAGCCCAATTATCCCTTTGCTTTCTGCTTTCTTTAGCAGAATTCTCTTCCTCTAACTCTCCTTCTCTCATTTTTCCCAATTTTTCACTTTGGTCTCGCTTCCCTCTTGTTTCTGTGCATGTACATATCGTTTGATCCGTTCTAATTCACTGAACAGATGTTGTCTCTTTTCGTAGTGTAGATCTTTCTTATAAAAGGATTCATTCAGTTCATCAGCATCCATGCACTGGATCTTCTGAACGTTTCCCAAAACCATTGGTGATTCTTCTTCAAGAGGCATTTGATATACTAAAGCTAGTCACAATTAATACAAGTCAGCTAGTATTTATACTAGAAAACAAAAATACATTTACTTGTATGCATAGATTGTATTTGGAATATATATCTTTTTTTCTCTTGTTTTAATACTTAAAAAATTAAAAAATCTGCCAGTGAAATTAGACAAAATACACTTCTATTCTTAATATATTATGTGTTGCTTCTCAAGTAAATGTATTTTGTTTTAAGATTATTTTAAAGTTTTCAATTGGAAAACCACTAATTGAAATCTGATTAAGTTTTATTACGGATATTGCAGTTTGACTAGCTTTAACATGTCCAATGCCTTTTATAGAAAAATCTTCACTAGTTTCGAAAATGTTTGCACAAGACAAGATCCAAGTAAAATCATAAGACAAAAAATGCTCACTAAGGTTAGATAGATGTATGTGGTTTATTCACAGCGTGAACTGAATTTTGTCTAGTACTAAACATACCCTTAACTACTGTAGTTCAGATTTTCCTCCAAAAGGCATTTGACACACTAAACCCAGTCTTTCCACTGGGTTTAACATCTTTCCACTGCCGCTTTCATTCTCCCAAAAAGGAATCAATTTTTCACTTGGTGTTGCATCCTTCTCATCCTTATCCTTGTTCATTTGGTTTGCATCTGGAGAATGGATCTCATCTTGCATCTCGAGATGATCTGGTCTCGTTTAAACCGTGCCCCCCGAACTAGAGCAGATTTTCCTCCAAAAGGCATTTGACATATTAAACTCAGTCGTAACCTCTGTCCGCCGCTGCTTTCATTCTCCCCGAATGGAATCCCCCCCCCCCCCCTCCCGAATGCAATGTCTTTTAGGAGGCAGTGGGGGAGGACAGACCAAAGCGGTGCCCTTGCCAATCCCTCCCCCTCCCCACTCTCACTGCCCCCTCCGCCTCTCCTCCCGCTCCTTTCAAACGGGGATTAGAGCACCCTTGTGTGGGCCTTTGAGACGGAGCAGAGATTGGAATCGGCAGAGGTGGCTTTTAGAAGGGAGGGTGGGAGGTGGAGGTCAGGGTGATGGTGGGGATATATGATTGAAGACTTTATTAACCCTCCGCACCCTGTAGCTCAGCAGCAGGACTCTTTGGGCCTGTCTGCTCGGGCCGGCGGGGTGCTGGACGCTTTCAGAAGACCGGGGTCTGGGAGATGGCTCAGTGGTGGCGCCTACCATACCCCAGGGCTCAGTTAGGGGCTCGGGGGATCAGGGTGGGAGTCTGGCAGCGGGTGTCTGATGGAGCACAGGCAGGCGGGCCGGGCTCAGGCCTGTGTGGCGGGTGGGTGATAAGACGAGAGCAGAGGCGTCCAGCCAGGACACAACGCCCACCTTTCATCTGTCCCACACCAGCAGGGGGCGGCACTGATGTCACTCAGGCAAGCTTAAAATAGAGCAGCGGGCAGAGGGAGGGCACAGAGCCTGCAGCACTGGGGGGGCAGCAGGCAATTACCGGGCGGGAAAGAGACGGCACTGGGCAGAGGAAGGGGAGGAGGGATGGGACGGGTGGTCATACTGTCCAGAGCTGAAGATTATAAGCCTGGGACCACAAATGATGTGCAAGGACAGAAAGAAACAGAAAAATGACCCCATTCGCTCGAGAGATCTTGAAAAGACTTTGACCGTTCACTTACGAGATGCCCTCGCAGACGGTTAATGTGTAAAAATGTTGTATCTTGTCTTTTGGCAGCGTGTGTCTGTGTCTCTCTGTCTCTCATTCTCTCCGTCTGACCCCGCTGGTGTGTGTAACCTGTTGTATCGTGCTCTTGTGTTGCAGAGGAAGGCATCAATCATGAGTGCAAGCTGTGTAACCAGATGTTTGACTCTCCGGCCAAGCTCCTGTGTCACCTGATTGAGCACAGCTTCGAGGGCATGGGAGGCACCTTCAAGTGTCCCGTCTGCTTTACAGGTGAGGGGTCCGACCCGGGGGGTTGGTGGGGTCGAGGTCGTAGGGTCAGGGGCAGTCAAAGAGTGGGGGGAGGTGGGGGGATACACACTGCCAGTGATGACAGGGTAACTGCGCTCAATGTGCACTCAACTCACTATGTGTACAGTCACATAGTCATGCATGTGGCCAACTGCACTCAAATAAGCACATTCCCTGTAGGATCACATGCAAAAGCACGTCTTTACTTTTTTGTCTTCTTGTCTCTCAACCTGCTATTGTTTTGTCTCTGCTTGTCTTCTTTTTCTTTTCATCTTGTCTTGCTGCTTTTCTTTTCTCATCTTTTCTCATCTTGTCTCACCCCTTCTCGTCTAGTTTTTCCATCCCATTTAATCTCTTCTCTTAATGTCTTTTTTGTTTCTTTTAGTTTCTTTGCATCTTGTTCCATCTCATTTCCTCTCTTCTTGTCTCATTTCCTTTTTCAGTTTTTTTTTACCTTTCTCTTGTCTGTTTTTATCTCATCTAATAGTTTTGTCTCTTTTTGTTCCATTTCCTTTTTTTCTTCTCTTCATTTCATTTAAAAAAAATGTTTTCTCTTCTAATTTTCTTGTCTCTTTTTGTCTCTTTTTTTTGTCTTATTCCTTTACTTTGTCTTTTTCATTCTCTTCTTTTCACTTGTTTTGTCATCTCTTTTTTTGGTCTTATCCGTTTCCTTTTTTTTTCTTTTATCTCTTCTCGTCTCGTCTCATTTCTTTTATTTTTCTCATCTCTTCTCTCTCTTTTTCTCCCCATCTCTCCATCTCATCCTCATCTCCACCACTCACCCCTCTGTCTCCCCCCCTCCATTCCTCTGCTCCATTTCTCCTCCTTGTCCTGCTAATTGAACTGAATTAACTATTAAATTCATTGTTCATCCCGGTGAGAGAGAGAGGAAAGACCAGGCATGGACTTTGCTTTGAGAACACAGATCTACTTATGGCTTCTGGAATTCATATAAGATCAAAATATACACTGTATATGCATAGTACATTATATAAATCAAGATCAGTTTCTCTAGACTTGAGATAGTAGAGAGATATTATGACACACTCTTATGCAGAAGCAAACAAGGGTTAATAAAGTTCAACGTGGCCAAGACAGGAGGCTGCGGTTGGTGCAGGCATCCTGCTGAGCTGATGCTAAAGCTAATGAGAGCTGATCTCCCTGCTGTGATGCCTGGTGGGACTCATGACCCCTGGGCAGATCGAGCCCCTGTCAGACGTCCCACTTTCACTGGACCAGAAGGCACTGCAGTAGAATAGACAAACAAGAGCCTAACTGGCTTCATCTAATCTTGACAGCCGTTTTGTATTCTGTGAAGGATCTCATATGAACTACTAGCTTTTTCTGTAGGCCAGTTGTCATGCTGAATGTCTTTGAGGTAAGAAGATCCATTGGTGAGTGTGTGTGTGTGTTCAGGAGAGGAGAGGTCAGAGAATAAAGGGCAGGTTTATAGAAAGGCAGTGTAATCCGCTCTCACTCTCCAGGGTAGGACCCTCTGCGTACGTGTGCATTTAGTTAAACAGGCCCAGTGTGTGTGCGCGTCTCCTAGCACTAAGTTTGAAAGTCACTTTGGACTGTTTGTCAGCTAACCTTTGGGAATCAGAAATCATTACTTGAGCTTGTCAACATCAAAGACCAGTGTTGGAGGCCAAATTGTCCCCAGCACTGCAACATGCCGATCTCCAGATAATTTTGCACTCGTTTTTTATTCAATTCATCTTTTTCTTCCTTCACCCATTCTTTATTTCTCCTCTTCCAGTTCCATCTTCATCTGTCACTGTACACTCACATTCACTCCTCTATTCATCCTTCTCTCCACCCCTCTGATCAAATCATTTGTTTTTTCGCCTTGTCCATCCCTTTGTCTCGCTCTCTCTCTTCCTCCTTGCGGATCAGTTCTCCGTCTTTCTTTCACCTTTACCAAGTTCTTTGGCTACACCACGTTCTCTTCCCCCTTTCCTCCCTTACAGGTACGCAGTCCTCTTTTAAACTTTAACACTATTCCTGTGTGGCTCATGAATAAGTAAGCGGATGCCTTCTCCTCCAGGGACGCTCAATAATTCATAGTCTCCACACACAGCAAACTTAAGTTTACTGAAACAAAAAAAACAAAAAATACACGAACGGAATTTAAAAACCCGAGGATAGAGGAATGATTTATTGATAAATATCACAAGGTCTGGTGGGGATACTTTAGTCTGTCTCTGTCTCTCCCTCCATCTCCGGCTGTCATCCCCTGCTCTCCGATAAAGAGAGTTTGAGAGCTTTTCATTTGAGAACGCCCCCCTCCCCCTTCCACTTTCCTCAGTGTCGACACATTGTCTCAAATCCAAAAAATTCATTATTTTTATTCTCCCTCTCCTACCCAAAGCGTGAAAGTTGGTAGTCATGGATTTTTTTTATTTATTAATTTCTCACTCAGGATTAGTTCTTAATCGAATCAGCTATTTTCACAGCCAATTCGCCAAACACTCTTGGGTAACACGTTTCAGCCAATCGTTTGACTGCTGTTTCCCTTCTGTCCTTTCCTCCCAGTGTTTGTTCAGGCCAATAAGCTGCAGCAGCACATCTTTGCCGTCCACGGACAGGAGGACAAGATATACGACTGCTCCCAGTGTCCGCAGAAGTTCTTCTTCCAAACTGAGCTCCAGGTGAGTAATGCAGAATCACATGACAGTTCAACAGAACAGAAGCATGGCTTTCTGGAATATGAGTCAAATTCATTTTTGCCACATTTATTCCCCCTTTTTTTTTCATTCACTTTAAATTTTCAATATCCCACGTGTCACCACATGGGGCCCTGGATAAACAAAAAGTTTTCCTAAATCTTCAAATGCTTAATTTTCTTCTGGGTAAAAATGGTGGATAAATAAAGAGCAAACTGCAACAGATGTTTTCCTTAATGCGCATGTCACTTCACTATCAGCAAGTATTAAAATATTGCTCTTACAATTCAATGTAAAACATGCATTGAAACCGTTCCTAATACACTTAATCACAAGTAACTCTTTATTTTCCAAAGCTAATTTTTACTTGCATTTGGCACAAAAATTTAATCTAGAGACAGCAATGTAGGATATCTTTTGTGCCGTGATTGACCAGTCAGAATTAAATATTACAGAAAGCCATGTCAGAACTTCTGATGCTTTAATGTTTTCTAATCATATTTTGTCATATGTGCAATGAATCTCCTTGTAGTAGCAAAATGTGTATCTGCTTGGTGATGTTTGGAATATAGTATTCTGTAGTCGATCTCAGTTAGCCCTGATAGACACAGATGTGACACAGATCACAGCTAATAAGGGAATTAAAGGGGAAAACAAGGTACATCCTCAAGCCAGTAACGATTAGACCCATTACTCTGCAAATCAATCACACCACCTGCTGTGACTGCTGGAACTCACATTCACACACACACACACACACACACACATCGTCAGGGCGGACAACTGGGTATGCTGTCCCGGGCCCACTCTTGCTCACATTTACAATACATATACTGTCTGTCAATAAATAAATTGCAACTAAGTATTTTAATGCATTTATCCTTTTTATTTAAAAGGTATTCAGTTTTCTAAATTTTTACTATAATGAACTCTTTTTGCACTGTGTTGGATCACATTCAGTGTAAAATCAAACAAAACCAGTTGAGAACCACTGCACCACTAAGCACTATATATGAAGGAATGTAGACTAATCGCAGTTCAGATGGCCTTGAGCAGTTAGAGATACTGTACAGACAACTGTATGCCCTACAGGTTCACGCTCAAGTTCACAGCACAATCTGATGTCTGACAGCTCATCAAAAGCCGTTTGGCTACTGTAACAATAACACACTTTGTCCATTTGACATTATTCCTCTCCGGATGAGTCTCTGTTGCTTTCTTTCTCTCCTTCCCTTTTTCATTCTTTTCCTTTTTGTCTTTGTTCTGTATCTGTTTCTCTTTCTGTCTCTTCTACTGTGATAGGTATAGTCTTCCTCTCTCTTTTACTGAATCCTTTATCTGAGTTCCCTGAGGGAGGCCCTGAACTCCTTCACTCTGAAACTGACACACACACACACACACACATATAGTCTTTAGCGAGTAAGCACTGCCACACACGTTTACAAGGTGCTGCCAGACACTGTACACATTTTGCTATAATTTTTTTTATTTACAGGTAATGGCACTGTGGTACCCAACGTCCCGTTCCTTTGTGCATTCACACTGACAGCGATTTAATCCTTGACTTTGTTTCATCACCAACAGTCGCGCTTGCTCACGTAGTCTCAAATCACTTCTTATTGATAATGATTGACTTCTGGTCAGTTTGTCACTGCCAATCGCTGTTGATGTTAACACACTTTAAGAAATTGTTCATTTTTTGATGCTTTTAAAAATGAACAGCCTTTATTGATATTGTACCACCACAATGCAGTCTTTGTTGGTCAGGAGTTTTGTGTCTTCATTGCCCAACAAAAAGACATTTTTTGTATAGAAATATAGACATTCTAGTGGCTGTGGTTGGTTTAAGCACCTCTGGATGTTCCTGGCTCGTGGTAATGATTCCCAGAGGAAGCAGACATGGCAGAGCAGTGAGACACATCTGCTGACTCAAGTTTAGCTAGAGATATCACAGAGCTGTGAGGTGAAAAATAGTATCAATTTTAGCACCAACACAAATGCAGACATCTCAGCCAAGCCTAAGGGCCGGGCAGGATTTAAATCTCTCACACACACACACTTTCCTTCCACTCAGCCCCTTCTAAAGGGCTAGAACTAAATGTGCTGGTTAAAAAAGTTACTGCAAACCGGTTAATTCCCCTTTAGGGATCTTTAGTGGTGCAACCTTACACTCTGATAGTATCAGCACTATATTCAGTATTGTTGAAGGTTTTTTATGACCATTTTTGGAGATATTCTTGGATTGGAGTATTGAGTTTTGGAGTGGACCAAATGTAATCTGGTTTAAGATACATAATTGTAATTGTGGCTTTATGATCACACTTATTTGCATTAAAGTGTGGTCATATTTACCGTTGCTCTGGACAATTTCACTGGTAAAATCTAGTTAGTTTAATTGGAATCCATGCAATCAGGAATTTCGCACAAGGATGAAACATTTCCTCATGCAGATTCTTAGTTTTTCACAGCAAATTGTCATGTAGACAATGGACATTTTTTGCAATAATGTGACTGCACCTTTAGTGTTGGACCCTTGCAGTTGGCAGACAAAATGGACAGAAAAGGTGCTCCTGATTTAACTCGCCCTGGGCCCCGCCCCATGCTTGTTACATCCCTAATTGTATGTACTGTATGTATTAACCCAAACCTGACATTTCCACTCCCATTTCTCTCTTTAAGTGGCGAACGTAAAGGCCTAACATGAAATATAAAATGTGTGTGCTGAAAACCTAACAATAATGTTAATATACTGTTGCTAGGTCAGGCAGTATATGGAGCCGATTGTTTCTCTCTCGGTCTCTCTCTCTGTGCTGATTATGGGGCAGACAGATTGAGTAGGGGGAGGACTGTGAATAACTCAGCCCACAGTGGCTACCACAGGCCGCTGGGGTCAGCTGCATCCTGCCCTAGCCCAAGTTACATTCATCTTTGTGAGCTATGGGCCACCATTCCTGCAGCCCCCTCCAGTGCCCGCCTGTGTGTGTTGGTCGGTGGGTCTAGCAGGGAGTGAGGTTAATAGCTTACTCAGGTCCATGACTTCATATTTTAGGGGCTTGGGGGGTGTGACCTAAATCTCCTGCATGGCTCAAACACCCCACCCCTCCACGCGAGCCTCCGGCCGTGGCGTGACAGTGATATAAGGCCGGCGGCACTGGGCATATGGCTGGTCAGTCCATTTAGCAGCAGGGGGAGCGCTGGACCCTGTCGGTCACTGTCTGCCTCACCCTGAGGCCGGCCAACCGAGATACTCGCACCAGCCCATGGCTCAGCGGGCGTGCCCCATCACTCCCATCCGCTCTGCCCCCCCACATCCACTCCATGCCCACCTGAACGGTGATGGTGGTGAGGAATATAGCAGTCAGCTGCATGGACAACTCCGTTCCGACGTCCAAGTTTTACCTCGCTCCTTCCCAGGTGAAATGAGACTTGAACGTGTGTGTACGTTGTTAACAAGACTGAATGGATGGACGGGCATGGCCTGTGTGCCCTATCCAGCATGCCCTCCCAGTGCAGTCCCACTCTGAGTTAATCCTCGCCTTCCCATGAGTCTTCACAAGACACGTTACTGTATCATCCCCCTCTCCCTTATGGCAAACTTTGCTTCCATCCTTTATCTTGTCTCTAATTCTTACTCTCGTGCGCACTCCCACCAACTCCCTCCCTTCCTCAAACTGTTTCCAACTCTCTCTTTCTCTCTCATTCGCCTTTTTATGTCTCTCATTCTTTCTCCCTTTCCCATTTTCTTTTTTCTAGCTCCCAGAAGAGCCAGCCCCCATGCATATTTTAGCCCCTCTGTGTTGCCCCCACCCACCCCTCTCTCTCCGTCTCCCTCTTTCCTTTCTGCCTCTCCCTGGTGCCCCATAAATAGTGCAGATGTAAGCTGGTAAATAAGTGATGCTTCGCCCCGATCAGCGCAGCTAGACCTACTCTGCTGGATCCTCCACTCCTTTGTTAGAAACTTCAGAGACTTTTTGTGTGAGCAAGTGTGTGTGTGTGTGTGTGTAGATTTTCTTTCAGTTGTTATTTTGTTTCCCCAGGTGAACTCCCAACCGCCCACCCTTCGGCCCTTCCATAGGCACTGCTGTCACTCTCTGACAGCGCGCCTCATTTTTACACACTACCGGTTGTGATTGAGCCCTCCAGGGGGCGCCGCATTCCCCCCATGCCCTGTATCCCTTCCCCGCTGGCATGTGTGTGTGTGTGTGTGCATGTGTGTGTATGGTATTTCCTTTAACGCTGGTTAATATTTAACTGTACTCAGCAGTTTGGATGGATGGGTGAGTAAGAGTTTGTGTGTGTGTATGAATGAGGGAAGGAGGGGGGTCTTTGCACTTGTTTGTTTGTTGATGCCTCCTTGTCTCCAACCCCAGCCCCCACCCCCCCCTTGACATTGCAAAAGTGTTGAATATTTGAGGGCTGTAAGTTCTCATACAGCATTGAGTGGAGTGATGTAAGGAGGCTGCGTTCGTCGGAGCGCACACACGCACTTTTTCTCACTCTTTCCATTTTTTACAGAGGTGGAGGAAGAGCTTGTATGATTTCGAACTACAATTCATATTCTGTATTGCACTTATTGGAGATGAGGTAGACAGTTTCTCAATCTCTACTATTACTGGTCATATTTAGGGTTACAGGTTCATTCATATCCCAAATCCCAAGTAATTTAAAGTTATGTATACACTACTGTTCAATTTTAGGGTCAAAACTGTTTTGTTTTTTGTTTGTTTTTTATTCGACAAGGATTCATTAAATTGATAGAAAGTTGCAGTAAAGACTTTTACTTCAAAAACATCCATTTCAAATAATTTCTGTTTTTTATTTATCAAAGAGTCCTGAAAACAATGTATCAGTTTTCACACACAACAAAATTCAACATTGATAATAATAAGTAATGTTTCTTAAGCACCAATTTAGCATTTTTAAATGATTTCTAAAAGATCATGTGACACTGAAGACTGGAGTGATGGCTGCTGAAAATTCAGCTTTGCCATCACAAAAATAAATGACATTTTAAAATGTATTAAAATAGAAAATAATATATTTCAAAATATTTCAGTTTTACTCTATTTTGATCAAATAAACACAGCCTTTAGTAAAGATAAGAGCCTTCTTTCAAAAATACCAACCCCAAAGTTTGACATAGTGACGTATATACAGTAAAATATAGACAAAAAAAAAAAGCAACATGCAAAGCAATATGCTAAAAACGACACTAAAGGCTAGAGTTGGGGTACTCGGATTCGGACTCGAGTCCAATTTTGAATGAACTCGGACTTGTCACGCATTCGGGTGAATTTGTACTCGGACTTGACACGGACTTGGACATTTTGTACTCGGAAAATATTCAGACAAAACACGTCACATACTGCATCGCAATGCGCAATGTCTTCAAAGTCAGCAATAATTTGTTTTGCTTATGAAAATCATAAAGAATTTATTTGCAAGAAATCCGGTAAAAAAGAAGCACTCTTAAATTTTGCAAATCAACTCTTACTGATGTGTCTGGCACGACTTTCGGTAGAAAACCTAGAGAAATGTAAGTTGCTTATTAGAACTTTGAATACCAACTTAAATCCAAATAACTTAGTATATATCAGATTTTTGTGTGCATACACTTAAAGTGGCAGACATCGTGCATTATCAGTAACAAATTATCTAATGTTTTACACTTGGACTGTCAAATAAATTCACATACATCATGTCAAAATGCAAGTCTGACGGAGTATTCATGTAAACACAGTCGGTTATTTCTTAAGTAAATGTATACAGTTAATCGTCAATATAGCAGTCCAATGAACCTGCTGCCATAATGTTAATCAAACAACAAAAGTCAAAGAGAAAATCGCTCACTCTACTGCTGACTAACTTTAGTACATTTAATAAGAATCACTGTACATGTAATACAGTGAAGTTTGTTTTATTCTACATTTAATTGTTTTATTCAATTTCTATAGTATTCATTCTTACTTTATTCTTACATTATCGTGAAATAAGATTTTAGTATCGCCCCCCTAAACATTAGCATTTGGTGATACCAGAGGCATTAAATAATTGAAATACAATAAAACAGGTTAATTTGTGTTTTCATGCACTTGTAATAATAAAAGTTCTACATATATATCTACAGTATGTCCATTCTATTCGTTGAAACCATTTTTGATTGGAAACTAGTTGAGGTTAAAAATAAACATTTAAATGGCATTGGCAAGATGTAATAGTGGTATTTTTGTTCAATTTTATATTGCCATTGGTTTAATGGGTTGAAAGGTTAAAATATTAATAGAAGGTAAACATTTACAATAGCAATTTCCCATTTTTTTTTCAATTTAATTACTTTCTGGACTCGGGCGGACTTGACTTGGCCTTGGCCGATAAGAACTCGGACTTGAATCCATCTCGGCCCCTTTTGCACTCGGACTTGAACTCGGACTTGATTGTTTAAGACTTGGTCTTGACTCGAACTCGACACCACAAGGCACCTTAGAAACAGCATAGCATTGTGTTTAAAACATTCGGGCAAATTCAAAGGGCAAGAACCACTGACATTTTCTTCAGAAAATCTGGTTTAAACTAAAATAAATATTAGCATATGATCAAACGGGCACATTTTTACTATAGGCTAACCCACATTAAGAAAATCAGACAGTTAACAAGTGTAGAACCTTCAAAAACATTCATAGAATCTGTTCCAGTATGTGTCATATAATTATAATAGGAGATTTTGTCTGGTGTGCTTTGACTCTGGTTTTGTGTGCTGTAGATATTGATATAGGTTTCTATTGTGATGCTAAATTTTATTAGTGCCAGTGTGTGTGTGCGTGTCCCAGCTGCCCTTGCGTCTGGAGTGGCAGTGTACGTTATTAGAATGGGGATCTGGGGGGCTCTCTTCAGAGCCCTAACCCCAACACACACACACATGCCTACAGCTCCTCAAATCCACCTTACCTGCTGCTGATTGGCTGTCTGGTTGAGGGGTTGTCAGGGGACTGCAGTATAGTGTCTCCAGCTAAAGCTATGAGCCCCGTGTTTAGAACAGCTCCCTCTCGAAGACCACGACATCCGTGTGTCTGCAGCCACGAGCTGAGCCTTCAGACATGAAGAGTCCCAGGCCTCGGATCTCTCCAATGGCTTTAGTGCTGTGATTTGAGAACATGACAAATAGCAAATGTAGCCAAGAGTTAATAATGAACTAATGAAACTGCTCGCTAATGCATTCAGTTATCTAGGTATGTAGGAAGTTGGCATACCAAATAGGATCATGTAAGAAGTGTGTCATGGTGTTACGAACTTACATTGCCGCACTGTTTTTGATTGAAATTCTCCAGGCGGTGGGTGGCTGGTGGACGTTGGAGTAAACTAGAATCGAAGAGGACATGTTTAAGTTGTTTACCTGTTTGCATTTGTTTTGTTGCTTTGCCCTTGCTGAGACGGAGATTCAAACAAAGCTCAGGCCTGGCGAATTCAAATCAAAAACACTCACCATGGGACGGCACTAATCTTCAGAGTAAATCAACACATTCGCATTCATTTATTACAACGTGGGACATCGGTTTCGGCTGCGAGCATGCACGTGCGTGTTTATGTTGAGATAAAAATGAAGTAAATGCCTTTTTGCAAATTTTCCAGTGAACCCACCCACACTCCTGATTCTGTCACGAAATACCCCTGCTTGGAACAATCTATAAAGTGGAGGAAAGAAGGGAGGAGGACCTGGAGGGAGAGAGAACTTCAGCGGGATGGCACATAGGGAGATATGGTGTCTGCGCTAAATTAAATAATTTGGGGACTAGCATGAGAGGGAGAGCGAAAGGGAGAGAGGGAGGGGGTAAGGAAGAGCGAGGGAAAAAAAGAGAGATGTGTCCACTGGGATCACTATAAAGCGTTTTCTCATATCCGTCTCTCATGGTAGCCTGTTCCTTTAACGCACAGACAGAGCAAAGGATATGTTGAGAAGCAACATGAGAGAAAGCGAGCTGAAATGAAAATGTGAAGACAACAGAAGAAGGAGGGGGTGTGTACAGCACATGCCCCAGTCAGATATGACAGTTGAGCAGGGTTGTGCTGTGGCGCTACAGCTCTGCGCTGCGTGGTGTGTGTTGTTGTCTCGCGTGTGGGTTGCCAGCTCGGGACTGGAACTGTCGTGGCTGTGACAGTGACGTATGAGTCTAAGCGCTGTCGGTGAGATGACTCTTGCTGCTCAACACTCTCAACGCTTGACGCACACGCGTGCGCATGCACACTGAGCGCAGCTGTGATCTGGAGGATTTGGGAACTGTGGATACTTCACTCTGTTTGCCTCGCTCATTAACATAGCATAACAGATGAAAAGGCTTTATCTTAAAGGAATATTTCACCCAGAAAGGAAGATTCTGTCATTATTTACTCCCTCATGCTGCTCCAAAACTGTATGACGACTATTTTTTTTGTCCATGCAATGAAATCAGTAAAGACCAATGTTCTTTTAGACCCCATTGACTTTTATTGTATTGACAAAATCAGTTAAAACATTCTTCAAAATATCTTCTTTTTTTTCCACAGAATGTAGAAAGTCACTCAGGTTTGGAACAACATGAGGTTGAACTTTTTTTTTCTTTTTTTGGTGAACTACTACTTTAAGGCCAAAACTTGTTCATGCTATTCATTTATTTATATATTTCAGTACATTTATTTAGATTTTTTTTTCAAAGTCCTGTAACTTAGTTTATTTACAGGTTTATATTCAAATTTGCAAGATGAAAATTTTAGACAACATAGTTATAAATCTTAAAGTAATAGGTCATCCAAAGTTGAAAATTCTGTCATTATTTACTCATGTTGTTACAAACCTGTATGACATTTTTTAAAAATCTCACTGGTGAAACTCACGTGTTGTTTTGGACCCCATTGACCTTCATTGTATGGAGAAAACGATTCTTCAAAATGTTATATTATTTGTTCTGCAGAAGAAAGAAACTTATACAGGTTTGGAATGACATGAGCTTTAGTAAATGATGACAGAATTGTCATTATTTTGGTGAACTATACACTTACGGCAAACCTAACAAATATTAATATTTTATTTATTTAAGTTTTCTTACTGTTTTTTTATGTTGCGCTAAAATCCCAGACATGTTGCTCTAAAATCCCAAGTAATCTCCTTAATGTGTATTGTTCATCAAATATGAATGAGGAAATACTGATTTTATATACAGTGAGGAAAATAAGTATTTGAACACCCTGCTATTTTGCAAGTTCTCCCACTTGGAAATCATGGAGGGGTCTGAAATTGTCATCGTAGGTGCATGTCCACTGTGAGAGACATAATCTAAAAAACAAATCCAGAAATAACAATATATGATTTTTTAACTATTTATTTGTATGATACAGCTGCAAATAAGTATTTGAACACCTGTCTATCAGCTAGAATTCTGACCCTCAAAGACCTGTTAGTCTGCCTTTTAAAATGTCCACCTCCACTCCATTTATTATCCTAAATTAGATGCACCTGTTTGAGGTTGTTAGCTGCATAAAGATACCTGTTCACCCCATACAATCTGTAAGAATCCAACTACTAACATGGCTAAGACCAAAGAGCTGTCCAAAGACACTAGAGACAAAATTGTACACCTCCACAAGGCTGGAAAGGGCTACGGGGAAATTGCCAAGCAGCTTGGTGAAAAAAGGTCCACTGTTGGAGCAATCATTAGAAAATGGAAGAAGCTAAACGTGACTGTCAATCTCCCTCGGACTGGGGTTCCATGCAAGATCTTACCTCGTGGGGTCTCAATGATCCTAAGAAAGGTGAGAAATCAGCCCAGAACTACATGGGAGGAGCTGGTCAATGACCTGAAAAGAGCTGGGACCACCGTTTCCAAGGTTACTGTTGGTAATACACTAAGACGTCATGGTTTGAAATCATGCATGGCACGGAAGGTTCCCCTGCTTAAACCAGCACATGTCAAGGCCCGTCTTAAGTTTGCCAACGACCATTTGGATGATCCAGAGGAGTCATGGGAGAAAGTCATGTGGTCAGATGAGACCAAAATAGAACTTTTTGGTCATAATTCCACTAAACGTGTTTGGAGGAAGAAGAATGATGAGAACCATCCCAAGAACACCATCCCTACTGTGAAGCATGGGGGTGATAGCATCGTGCTTTGGGGGTGTTTTTCTGCACATGGGACAAGGCGACTGCACTGTATTAAGGAGAGGATGACCGGGGCCATGTATTGTGAGATTTTGGGGAACAACCTCCTTCCCTCAGTTAGAGCATTGAAGATGGGTCGAGGCTGGGTCTTCCAACATGGAGGAGTGGGACAAAATCCCTCCTGCAGTGTGTGCAAACCTGGTGAAAAACTACAGGAAACGTTTGACCTCTGTAATTGCAAACAAAGGCTACTGTACCAAATATTAACATTGATTTTCTCAGGTGTTCAAATACTTATTTGCAGCTGTATCGTACAAATAAATAGTTAAAAAATCATACATTGTGATTTCTGGATTTTCTTTTTTAGATCATGTCTCTCACAGTGGACATGCACCTACGATGACAATTTCAGACCCCTCCATGATTTCTAAGTGGGAGAACTTGCAAAATAGCAGGGTGTTCAAATACTTATTTTCCTCACTGTAATAGTTTATATTATTACAGCCGGTATTATCAGATATTATATGGCAAATCCCTTACTTTCCACAAGGAACAAAGTGTGTGCGAGAGCAAGCAAACAGATAACTTTTCTGATGGGTTGTGTATTATCACGACACCCTGTTTTTGAGTTCGACATGAACATATAAATTGTTTGTTGTGGCATGGTAAGAAATAACAGGACAAAATTGCAACTTCTCTGGTTTCTAGAAAGCTTCTCTAACATTGGACTTTACAGAGAAAAAAATTAAATGCTACAGAAGAATATTGCCATTAAAAAGTTATCACCTCTCTCATTCTCTCTGTCTCATTTTTTTCTCTCTCAACACACAGAAACTGGTAGGGGTCTCTCTCAACCTGACACTTTGGTTCAGCAGCTGGAGTCTGACAGCACACTCTATAAATCACACAGCTCTGACAGCACACCTCACACACTCTCCTATTCTCTTTTCCTCCTTGCTCTCACTCGCACTCTGCCTGCTAGGCTCACATATCGTTGTGACAACAAAGTGTTGACGTTGACTGGCTGTAGATAACACACACTAGCCCTTTCTCTCTGCACGCCGCATCGTTCACCGCGTAATGCGTTTTCTCTCTCTGTCTTAGTTTAGGGCTGCTTTGGAATCAAAACCTCCTCCCTGAGGGGAATCAGGGAGGGTTTTAGTGAGGCTATGACATGGAAAGAGAGTGTGTGTACTTTGAGTGCATTTCTGAGTGGCAGAACACAGCTAGCGTAGCGTAGCCTAGTGTTAGCCTAGCGCAGTGCTATCACCCATGACACGGCTCTACAGAGGCCACCGAGCTCATCAAACATTCGAACCTCCACACTCCACAGATCTCACGAAAGCACAACTGTGTGCATGTCCGTCTGGGTGTGTGCATGCATGCGTGTGTTGTTTTTTGTATGTAGTCTGTCTTTATGTCTGCACGTTGTTGTGATGCCTGCAGAATGTGTGAAATTTTATTTTAGAGACTGCTTACAAAAAAGGACATGTAACATGGTAACCATAGTTTTGTCAAAATACACATAGTAACATTTGTACTATGGTAAATTGATCTTAACTACCATTGTTAACATAAAAAAAAAATCAACTTAGTTTACTTTCATAATACAATGTTTTTCGAGTGAAAATGATAACAGGATAAAAACATAGGACACTTTATCCATCAGGAATTGATTGCCTCATTTAAAAAAAAAGTCACTTATGCTGCATTTATATATATATATATATATATATATATATATATATATATATATATATATATATATATATATATATATATATATATATATATACACACACACACACACACACACACACACCAATGAGCCAAAACATTGACCACCAGCCTAAAATGCTGTTGGTCCTCCGTGTGCTCCTAAAGGGAGTTTTGTGGTATCTGGCACCAAGACATTTGTAGCAGGTCCTTCTGTAGGTTGCAAGGTGGAGCTGCAGTGGATCTAACTTTTTAGTCCAGCACATCCCACCAGATACTCAATTGGATTGAGATCTGGGGAATTTGAGGCCAGGGCAACACCTTGGACTCTTCATCATGTTCCTCAAACCATGCCTGTACAATGTGTGCAGTGTGGCAGGGCGCAACATCCTGCTAAAAGAGGCCACTGCCATCAGGCTATACCATTGTCATGAAGGGGTGTACCTGTCATGAATGGTCGGACCCAGGGTTTCCCAGCAGAACATTGCCCAGAGCATCACACTCCCTCAACCGGCTTGTCGTCGTCCCACATTCATCCTGGTGCCATCACTTCCCCTGGTAAATGCTGCATAAGTACATGGCCGTGCACGTGATGTAGAAGAAAACAGGACTCATCGCACCAGGTGACATTCTACTGCTCCATTGTAGAAGCATTTGACGGTTGACAGGGTTCATCATTGGCACTTTGATTGCTCTGCGGCTACACAGCCCAATACGCAGCCGAGTGCGGACTGTGTGTTGTGACACATTACTCCCATCATTAAAATTTTGTGTGACTTGTGCCACAGTGGACCTTCTGTTGGCTCGGACCATACGGGATAGCCTTCCTTGCCCTTGTGCATAGATGAGCTTTGGGTGCCCAACACCCTGTCGCCAGTTTGTGGCTTGTCCCTCCTCACTGTTAGTAAATTCTCACCACTGCTGACCTGGAGCAACCCACAAACCTTGCTGTTTCAGAGATTCTCTAACCCAGTCGCCTTGCCATAACAATTTGGCCCTTGTCAAAGTCGCTCAGATCTTTATTCCTGCCCATTTCTCCAAACCAAACCACATTTGAAGATGGTTTGAAATGTCATTCCAATCATATTTTTACAGATGTGCCTCAGTTTGGACAGTTTGGCTGCTCAAATCAGATTTCAAATAGGCCTTTGCATCACTCTTAACATGACACACAACCAGTCAAAACCGGTGACGGAAACACAGCACTCCTAGTTGCACATCGAAGCCGGCCATGACTACAGCACGGAACATCACAATATATAGCAGTCTCTTTTTTTTTTCTTTTTTCTTGTGTGACGGAGGAGTTCTGCACCGTGACTCGACAGAGTATCTACACTTTCCTGCATCCGTTTTGCCTCGTCACTTATGTGGGTACACCAACGTCCTTACCATAGCAACCCATGCAGATAGGTTAGTTGTCTAGATCTTATTTGATCACTTGTAATTAATGGTGCGGACAGTCTGCCTGAAAATGTCTACATTGAGAAATCAGATTGACCTGAAGTCTGAACATAGCCTTTTATTACGAGAACTGATTATTTTCTTAGCATCTAATCTACCCAGACCTTAGTATGTAGCCTTGTTAGGAGATAATCAACGATATTCTCTTCACCTGTGATAATGTTTTGGCTCATCGGTGTATACTACCGCAAATTATTGTTGTGATGGGACATTTTTATAAGGGTCTGTCTGTATGCCAGTCATGTGCTGCTATTTGATGCCTGGAGAATGTGTCAAATGTTATATTAAACACAGCCTACAGCATATGTTGACTTTTAGAACCAGCTCTACTCTGTTGCTGAGAATTACATCATCAGTTGCTTATGTACATCATCACTGTATAATTAATCCCCTGTACATTTAGTATTCATTTGGCAACCTGGTGTTTGACAGAGATGTACCAATGTCAGATGTATGAGTGTAAACAGTGTGTGTGTGTGTGTGTGTGTGTGTGTGTGTGTGTGTGTGTGTGTGTGTGTGTGTGTGTGTGTGTGTGTGTGTGTGTGTGTGTGTGTGTGTGTGTGTGTGTGTGTGTGTGTGTGTGTGTGTGTGTGTGTGTGTGTGTGTGTGTGTGTGTGTGTGTGTGTGTGTGTAATGTGTGTCCTGTTAAACCCTATGTTATGGGGACAAAATGTCCCCACAAAGATGGCAATATCTGAAATCCTTATCCTTGTGGGGACATTTTTTTGGTCCCCATGAGGAAAACATCTTAAAAATCAGACTAAGTGATGTTTTTTGAAAATGTAAAAATGCAGAATGTTTCCTGTGATGGGTAGGTTTAGTGGTAGGGGTAGTGTAGGGGGATAGAATATACAGTTTATACAGTATAAAAACCATTACGCCTATGGAAAGTCCTCATAAAACATGAAAACCCAACGTGTGTGTGTGTGTGTGTGATGAATGTGAAGAAGCTGCTCTGGAGCACGGAGGTCAGAGGAGGTCAGTCATAGTGGAATCATTCCCTCTGCTCCTTTCAAAGAGAACAAAATGACCAAACTGATTTTGACTGATATCACCTGGATTTTCTCTCCATGAGGCATTATGCTCAATGCATAAAGTTTATGAAACCAAATTAACGGCAAATGAAAGCATGAGCAGGTGTTTTTATTTGGTGTTTTTGATGAGAGGTGAACAATTAGCATATAACGGCTTCAAACATGTTTTTTTATTTTTTTCTAATTTAATTAATCGCTGTTATTTGTTATAACATTAGCTTTCCATAATGTAAAGCTTTTTTATTTATCATTCATTTATCATGAATAATATTATGTTTTGGTTTGCATCCTAATTTAGAAAATAATAAAATAAATAAACACAATTAATCTAATGATGCATGTATATGTATATAAATTGCCAAATTCGAACTTGCATTGTTCACATGAACGCCTTGGCTCAATAGGTGCTAGTCACAAGATCATCTGCCATAGAAGCATGTTTATGTTTACATTTTTATTCATTCAGAATCACACATACGCCTCCAGTCCTGGTCAGGCCAGAAAGGGGAAAGCAGTGTTGTGGGTGTAGTGCACTTCAGTACAACAGGACGTGGTTGCAAGAAAGGTGCTAAATTCAGGGACAGGCACTGGGTGGAGAATGGTGTGAGTAGGTGGGAAGAGGGGAGGGATGAGGGAATCCAGGGGCAGGGCAGGGGGGCATTTATTTGTAGCACACTCCCAAGTGAGTTTCCTGTCTCTGGGAGGTGAGAGCTGGGAGCATATGAAGCTTTAAGACAGCCCATCTGCTAGTCTCCGGCCATTGGAAGACTGTCAAGCAGGTCTAAAAATAAGCTACTCTAAAGTGCACCAGGCGGCAAAGGTGATTTTTCATTTTGTGTTAAAAACGGAGCAGAGAGGGACAGACTTGCGTCCTAAGAGCAAAGCTGCGCTCGCTATCTCCCCCACACACACACCACCACCACCACCTCTCTCTCTCTCTCTCTCTCTTTCTCTCATACTCATTCACGATGTCTCTTCCTCTTTTGACAATTTCTCTCTCTCATGCTCTCTTTCTCATTCATGCTCCTCCTCTCTCTCTAAACCCTCTTCTCATTTCTTTCTCTGTCCCATGTCTTTCTATCAGCTTCAATATTTCCTCTTCCTGTCTGCTTTTAGCCATACAGACAGCAGACAGACTAAGAGCACTTTATAAAGCTGATAGCAGAGACACACTGTCTGTTCGTTTGTTTGTGTGTATGTGCGAGCATCTAGATACAGTAGAACAGTGTGGCTCTTTTTCTATTATATTAAATGTACTGTAGACAATATGTACAGTATATATACACTCACCTAAAGGATTATTAGGAACACCTGTTCAATTTCTCATTAATGCAATTATCTAATCAACCAATCACATGGCAGTTGCTTCAATGCATTTAGGGGTGTGGTCCTGGTCAAGACAATCTCCTGAACTCCAAACTGAATGTCAGAATGGGAAAGAAAGGTGATTTAAGTCATTTTGAGCGTGGCATGGTTGTTGGTGCCAGACGGGCCGGTCTGAGTATTTCACAATCTGCTCAGTTACTGGGATTTTCACACACAACCATTTCTAGGGTTTACAAAGAATGGTGTGAAAAGGGAAAAACATCCAGTATGCGGCAGTTGCCTTGTTGATGCTAGAGGTCAGAGGAGAATGGGTCGACTGATTCAAGCTGATAGAAGAGCAACTTTGACTGAAATAACCACTCGTTACAACCGAGGTATGCAGCAAAGCATTTGTGAAACCACAACACGCACAACCTTGAGGCAGATGGGCTACAACAGCAGAAGACCCCACCGGCTACCACTCATCTCCACTACAGATAGGAAAAAGAGGCTACAATTTGCACGAGCTCACCAAAATGGGACAGTTGAAGACTGGAAAAATGTTGCCTGGTCTGATGAGTCTCGTTTTCTGTTGAGACATTCAGATGGTAGAGTCAGAATTTGGCGTAAACAGAATGAGAACATGGATCCATCATGCCTTGTTACCACTGTGCAGGCTGGTGGTGGTGGTGGTGTAATGGTGTGGGGGATGTTTTCTTGGCACACTTTAGGCCCCTTAGTGCCAATTGGGCATTGTTTAAATTCCATGGCCTACCTGAGCATTGTTTCTGACCATGTCCATCCCTTTATGACCACTATGTACCCATCCTCTGATGGCTACTTCCAGCAGGATAATGCACAATGTCACAAAGCTTGAATCATTTCAAATTGGTTTCTTGAACATGACAATGAGTTCACTGTACTAAAATGGCCCCCACAGTCACCAGATCTCAACCCAATAGAGCATCTTTGGGATGTGGTGGAACGGGAGCTTCGTGCCCTGGATGTGCATCCCACAAATCTCTATCAACGGCAAGATGCTAACCTATCAATATGGGCCAACATTTCTAAAGAAGGCTTTCAGCACCTTGTTGAATCAATGCCACGTAGAATTAAGGCAGTTCTGAAGGCGAAAGGGGGTCAAACACAGTATGGTGTTCCTAATAATCCTTTAGGTGAGTGTATATATACACTATATTGCCAAAAGTTTAGGAATGCCTCCCTTTACATGCACATGAACTTTAATGACATCCTATTCTTAATCTGTAGGGTTTAATATGGAGTTGGCCCACCCTTTGCAGCTATAACAGCTTCAACTCTTCTGGGAAGGCTTTCCACAAGATTTAGGAGTTTGTTTATGAGGATTTTTAAACATTCCTCTAGAAGCGCATTTGTGAGGTCAGGCACTGATGTTGGACCAGTGGCGGCGTGCTTTACACCACTGCATCCGAAGCTTTGCATTGCACTTGGTGATATAAGGCTTGGATGCAGCTGCTCAGCCATGGAAACCCATTCCATGAAGCTCTGTACGCACTGTTCTTGAGCTCATCTGAAGGCCACACTAAGATTGGAGGTCTGTAGCTATTGCGCACTGTTTGTCTTAGCATGCGCTGACTTCGCTCTGTGATTTTACTTGGCCTTCCACGTCGTGGCTGAGTTGCTGTTGTTCCCAATTGTTTCCACTTTGTTATAATACCACTAACAGTTGACCGTGGAATATTTAGTAGGGAGGAAATTTCACGAATTTTATTATATAATATATTTATTATATATAAATTATTGCACAGGTGGCAACCTATAACGGTACCACGCTTGAATGCTGTCTAACAGGTAGGAAATATACAGAAATTGAAAAGTTATCAAACAGTCTCCGCTGCATAAATTATAAATTAAATATAGATTAATACTTATTCAAGCTACAAAAGTTCTTTAGTCAAGAGCAGTGCATAATTTTCTCTGTTACCTTTGTTATTTGATTAACATTAATGACAGCATCACAGCAGCAGGTTTATTGGGCTGCTGCCACTTTAAGACCTGCCACTGCTGCACATGACGCGGATTTGACACGCGTCCCCTTTTCTCAAAAGTCTTTACATTCATTTAAAACTTTGTTTAACTAATTTAAGACGGCTCCTATGAGGATACTCAACAAAACTGACATTTTGGCATAATTCTGTGTGTTATTGTTCGAAAGACGACTCTATACTGGCGCGTGTCTTTCTGTGTGTTGTGTGTGTGTCAGGACATTCACAGCGCTTTCCCTTTCGACTTGTCTCTTGAATGGTTTAAAAGCATTGGCATGAATGAGACCGTGTTCATATAATGTAACGCTAGCCAAAGGATAAAAAACGGATTTTGCGTTAATTGTGCAATTTTTTGCGTGTTAAACTGAAAATAATTAATGCGTTATTGTTGACAGCGTGTGTGTGTGTGTGTATATGTATGTATATATATATATATATATATATATATATATATATATATATATATATATATATATATATATATATATATATATATATATATATATATATATAATGTATGTAAATGTGTGTATATATACAGTGAGGAAAATAAGTATTTGAACACCCTGCTATTTTGCAAGTTCTCCCACTTAGAAATCATGGAGGGGTCTGAAATTGTCATCATAGGTGCATGTCCACTGTGAGAGACATAATCTAAAAAATAAATATCCAGAAATCACAATGTATGATTTTTTAACTATTTATTTGTATGATACAGCCACTCCTTGGTTATCCTGGGTGTGTGCTTCGGGTCATTGTCATGTTGGAAGACCCAGCCTCGACCCATCTTCAATGCTCTAACTGAGGGAAGGAGGTTGTTCCCCAAAATCTCGCAATACATGGCCCCGGTCATCCTCTCCTTAATACAGTGCAGTCACCCTGTCCCATGTGCAGAAAAACACCCCCAAAGCATGATGCTACCACCCCCATGCTTCACAGTAGGGATGGTGTTCTTGGGATGATACTCATCATTCTTCTTCCTCCAAACACGTTTAGTGGAATTATGACCAAAAAGTTCCATTTTGGTCTCATCTGACCACATGACTTTCTCCCATGACTCCTCTGGATCATTCAAATGGTCATTGGCAAACTTAAGACGGGCCTTGACATGTGCTGGTTTAAGCAGGGGAACCTTCCGTGCCATGCATGATTTCAAACCATGACGTCTTAGTGTATTACCAACAGTAACCTTGGAAACGGTGGTCCCAGCTCTATTCAGGTCATTGACCAGCTCCTCCCGTGTAGTTTCTGGGCTGATTTCTCACCTTTCTTAGGATCATTGAGACCCCACGAGGTGAGATCTTGCATGGAGCCCCTGTCCGTGGGAGATTGACAGTCATGTTTAGCTTCTTCCATTTTCTAATGATTGCTCCAAAAGTGGACCTTTTTTCACCAAGCTGCTTGGCAATTTCCCCGTAGCCCTTTCCAGCCTTGTGGAGGTGTACAATTTTGTCTCTAGTGTCTTTGGACAGCTCTTTGGTCTTGGCCATGTTAGTAATTGGATTCTTACTGATTGTATGGGGTGGACAGGTGTCTTTATGCAGCTAACGACCTCAGACAGGTGCATCCAATTTAGGATAATAAATGGAGTGGAGGTGGACATTTTAAAGGCAGACTAACAGGTCTTTGAGGTTCAGAATTCTAGCTGATAGACAGGTGTTCAAATACTTATTTGCAGCTGTATCATACAAATAAATAGAAAAAAAAAAATATATATATATATATATATATATATATATATATATATGTGTGTGTGTGTGTGTGTGTGTGTGTGTGTGTAGGGATGCCACAATTCTCAATATAATATTGAACCGTTTGGTACGGCAATACGCGGTTTTGCATTTAATTAATTATTTTTCTACAATTTCTATCATTTGCCTCCATCCCAATATACTGAACAACGCGACATACAGTCACGTCACACGTTAGTGGTAGAGAGTTATTCTCACAGAACACTATAGTTATTCACAATCACGAATGTTCATTATTTGCATGCGTTTTAAAGCCTTGCCGGTTAAACATTTAATTTGCGTGCTTATGCACGGTTTTAACATGCGCTTTTCCGAGCATGCGCACTAAACGCCTGTCAAACACGTGATTACTGGACTAAGTAGTCGTCTTACTGCGCTAATTCTGTCAAATACACACAAGGTTAGCATAAACACAGTCGGTTATGTCTAAAGTGAAAGTAAAATCGGCGTGTGTCTGTATATTAGATGCACGCAGGTCTTAAAGGGATAGTTCACCCAAAAATGAAAATTAGCCCATAATTTACTCACCCTCAAGTCATCCTAGGTGTATATGACATTCTTCTTTCAGACGAATAAAATCTAAGTTATATTACAAAAGTCCAGTCTAATCCAAGCTTTAGAATTGGATTCATAGTTGCTCTGTTTTTGAAGTCCATAAAAAGTGCATCTGCCCATCAAATAGCATGCTCCACGCAGCTCTGGGGTGTAAATAAAAGCGTTCTGAAGCAAATCGATGTGTTTATGTGAGAAAAATATCCATATTTAAAACTTTATAAAGTAAACTTTCGGCCGACCGCCTTCCCTGTTCAATTTATGAAAATATCGAAAAACTAACGCAACCAGGTCCGCTCGTCATGACGTCACGTAGGCATCTTGAGTTTCACTTTCAACATTCAACACTTTTCCACGGAAGGAGGTCGGCCGAAAGTTTACTTGATAAAGTGTTAAATATGGATATTTTTCTTACACAAACACTTTTAAGAAAAATAAAGAGTATTTTTTCTCCTTAACGCCTTGCTGTTCCTGTCGCCGTGCGTGCGTGCGTGCGTGCGTGCGTGCGTGCGTGCGTGCGTGCGTGCGTGCGCGTGTATATACATATTATTAAATTATTATCTTATAAATATATCATGTAATTTCAGTTCTGAAAGGACTGTAGGTTCTGCAGGACAAAATCCATATGCCTTTGTGTGCATTTCACTGGGTAGCGGCTGCTTTGCACTGTTCTGAGGTCAGCTCATAGATGTCAGTAATTCCAAGAATCCTGTTACGAAAAACAGTTTACTGACAGAACGGCCACCCTCTCCAACAACACTTTCTCTCTCTCTCTCTCTCTCGCTCTTGCAGAACGAGCCAACACATTAGAGTTTCACTGACACTGCACCGTCCCCAGGGGGCACCACAGAGCCGAGAGCCAGGGGCCCTGCGGCACACACACGCTCACACACACGAACAGCCCTGATTGAAAGTGACATGACAGCCGCTTGGTCCGGCTGTATGTGCATGCTCTGTGTGTGAAAAGAGGCTGTGTAGGGAAACGTAGATTTGATTTTCCTTTATCTTTATCTCCCCACCGCCTCCCCCTTCCCTCTCCTCCTCCTCACCCCCCCTCGGTGAGTGCAGCAGTCTCGCAGTCACTGCATCAGTAATGTGACTGGGCCATATTTCCCAGGAGTGCACAGCTCCGCAGGATTTAGCCTCTCTTTTATAACCAGTTTAGGAAAACAATGACAGCGTAGATATTGACTGAGCTCACAGGGGCTGTTCTGCCCACCGAACAGCCTCCCCCCGCTCCATCGCCAAGCCAAGGGGGGAAAGGGATAGGACGCTCTTCTGTGCACAACGCCATGCCCTCTTCACTTTACAGCGATTGAGGGTCCGCTCAGTGGAGCAGCGTTCAGGTGCGCGTCACGAAATAAACCTACAATGAACTTCTAAAACTGTGCTTGAAATTGAGAGGGAGTTGTCCCATTTCCATCGCAACACAGACACATGACCCGAGCCGAGCATTTTTGCAAGTTCTCGTACAAAAGTATAGCGGTATGCAACTGATACCAACACTTAGGCAGAAGCGTCCGTGTGCATGTTTTGGCGCATTCAGACGCAGCTCTTCCATGACTGTTTAAACAGCCTCCATCTGTGTTGCCCACCTCTCTCGCTCTAACTTCCACCCCTTCAAGAATATATCAATTACAGCTGCATTGCACTGATGTCATATTGCGAGTCATTATCAGATTCAGAGACACACACCATTCTGGCGATCGATCGCCTGCGGCTTAATCAATAGCGCTGCCCCCGACGACGCGCTCGGATGAAGAGAACAAACTGCGACCAGCCTGAAAATGTGTTTGTTCCAACACACTGATTAACTAATTTAAACAAGTGTTGCTGGTTTGATCGCCCACACATCAGCTGCCATCTTTCAAGAGAGATATTGGAGCGATGGAAATAGATGTGTTGGGGTGTGTGTGTGTGCGCGCGCGCTGGGCAGCTGAAGTACAACAGTGTGTAGCATTTATAAGGGTGTGTGTGATTAGACAGAGCAGATGTATGATACCACAGTGGCTCTTATATGCCAGGGATAATGAAATAAGCTGAGCTATGGATGTTGATTGTGGCTAGTGGCCGTGTGTATTACGTACAGAGACGTGTGTGCTGGGGAGTCTGAGCACATGTCTTTTTGTTTTAGTGAAGTGAGGGATCTATGTGTGTGTATGAAGGAGGTTGTGTACTGTATGTTAGGTTGGGCTCCCCGCACCCCTCCAGTCCTACTGTGCCGTTTCCATCAGGCCACTGCAGTGCTGGTGTAACCCTGGACCCCAGGGAACAACACTGCCTCTCTGTCCCTCCACCTCCAAATCAATACAGCTCCAAACAGTCCTGACAACCTGGGGGAGACCATACACACACACACACACACACACACACACACACGCACTCAATCACACACTCCCTCTTTCTCTGTCACAAATGCATACACTCGCATACACGTTTGGACTAATGCATACAAATGCAAAGTCCAAACTTGGTCTTTTTATTTTATATATCCACTGATATATATCAGCAATATTTATTTATATATATATATATATATATATATATATATATATATATATATATATATATATATATATATATATATATATATATATATATATATAGGCTCATAGACGTTAGTAATTCCAAAGAATCCTGTTATGAAAAACAGTTTACTGATAGAACGGCCACCCTCTCCAACAACACTCTCTCTCTCTCTCTCTCTCTCTCTCTCTCTCTCTCTCTCTCTCTCTCTCTCTCTCTCTCTCTCTCTCTCTCTCTCTCTCTCTCTCTCTCTCTCTCTCTCTCTCTCTCTCTCTCTCTCTCTCTCTCTCTCTCTCTCGCTCTGTTCGCTCTTGCAGCTTCAATGTTATATATATATATATATATATTAAAAAAATTAAAACTTTAACTATAACTATAAAAACATAAATTACAAACAAAATGTGTGTGTATATATATATATATATATATATATATATATATATATATATATATAATTGTTTGTTTGTTTGTTTTTTCAACTTAAATGATAAGCAGTTTTACATTTATAATAAATATTGTTATAGACAATAGGGGTTATAAAGTGAGTGGTTTCGGGACATGACTGAGGTTGGACTTTAAAAAAGCTGGAACACTGTATTGACCAATCAGAAAGTAGGACCAAAATGATCGGTTTTACAACGTGAAATACTTTATTCTTAATTTAAGACATCAAAAACAAGTCACGAAGGCTTGAACCGTGACAGTATGGAATGAATTGAGATTAAATGACATGAGATTATTTTTACTATTATTAGTGTTATTGTTTTTGTTGTTAAGATCATCAGCGTAAATGAAAAGATAGGCGACCCAGATGTTAATTTGGCTCATGTTGAGCCGTGGTATCAGGTATATTATGACAATGGCTGAGTTGCGTTTGGCTCTGCAGCAGGTGAAGATTGCGTATGGAGAGGGATTGGCTTTGTGGGGAATAACTGATAATTGATTGAGCAGCAGCATATTCTTGGGGACTCAGCTAAGGCAGGTTTGGGTAAATTGGGTCGTTAGTTGCTCTTGACATGTGCATATGTGACAATGCGGGCAGGTACGCTGTATTGACTCATTGCTCATTGTCATGCGAGTCCCAGGATTATATAGTCGCGTTTCACTGTGCTGTCGCCTTTTCCCGTTCCGTTTTGTTGTAATTCCAATATGTGAAACAGGTGCTTGGTGATGAGGACAAATGATTTGCAATATGTTTGGGTTTTGTCCGATATGTACCTCCATCTCGTCCTCCTCTCCTCCAGAGCTCAGAGTGAGACGTAGACAAGGCTGGCCTCTGCTGGAAGGGGGACGGCAGCGCAGGCAGCGTAATGCAAAAGGAGAAGTGCTTTGCTCTCATAATGGGGTCAGTGGCTCCCAGAGAGATGCGTCTCCTCGCTCAAGAGCCCTCCTCGTGCGCGTCTCCTCTCTGTTCCATGCAGGAGGGGCGGGAAGAGAGAGAGAGAGGGAGACAGGCCGGGATGGAAAGAGAAGGAGGACGCAAGACGCGCATCCCCTGACAGGCTGCCATTTGATTTGGTCTGGGGTTTTAAGACCCAGTGGTTTGGCCTTCCTCGGATGGAACTGCCCATCCCCTTTCGCCAGCAATCATTTGCAAAATATGTGCACTAAGATAAGAGGCTGAAGAATAAGAATAAGTATTTATCAACGAAAAACCATGTTTAATCCTTCAGATTTGTCTCCCCCTTTCCGTTTTTTTTTATATTGGTGCATAAAAACAGCCTATCTCTCTTGGAGAGATTAATCTGGGAAAGAGGCTTTGAGAGAGAAAGTGGGATGATTGCCGGCTCTTCTCTGGGAATTGGGTTTATGGTCCAGGGAAAAGCATGCGGAAAAGCAGAGCTGCCGAGAGACCGCGGCAACACAATAACCCTTTAGCTTGTGCATATCTGCTTCAGTTTAACCCTCACGCAACGGCTGATTGATCCGTTTATGTGATCACGGTTTAAGGTCATTCTGCTGTCCCCTTTTCACCATTATGGCGTCTTTTGTGCACATCTGTCCTTGTGTTGCTCTTAAAAATGAAGTGTTTTTTAATGGCAATCTATGGTTCTGTGAAGAACCTTTGACATCCATTGAAACTGCATTGAACAAAAGGTTCTTTATAGTGGATTCTGGACCCTTTTCATAGATTCGGCAAATTAGATTTTTCTTGTTCACAGCTTTTAAAAGTTTATCCGCTGAGAACCCCAGAAATGCCAAAAGGATCCATTAAAATGTTCTTCACACTAAGACAACAGTGCACTAAAAATGGTTGTTCTATGGCTTCTCTGTGAAGAACCTTTATTTTTGAGAGTTGAATCTACTGCTGGAATTTGACACAAAAATGTTTTCGCCTCCTGGTTCTTCACTTCAGTACGGAGAGATTTGATATGCGATTTATAAATGTACGCTCTGTTCTCAGGAGTCCATAGAACGAAGGCATCATAAGGCATTGTGCTGATTTAAAAGATTCATAAACATGTATCGAAGGCTCCAGAATAAACAAATCGGGAGTTTTGCATTAGAACTCTAAATCAAACGGAGGACGAATGTTGTGTTTTTCCTGCCGGTACGGAAGAGCGTGGGCGGATGAATGGGATCGCAAGTGCACATGTGCCCAATATTTAATGGGAGGGTGTGGAGAAGAAAGAAAACGGGAAGAAAGGAAGGTGTTCGCTCATGGCTGCGGAGCTTGAACTCCTCTGTCAAAGTGGAGCTGCTAGCCTTGAGATGGACGGACAGGCCTGGTGGGTAAATGGAACGAGAGATGGATAGAGGGAGAGAGCGAAGGAGACGGGTGGAGGTGTGGGCACGTAGCTTATTATTTCTCTCCTCATGTGTTCTCTTCTGTTCCCCTGCAGAACCACACACTGAGCCAGCACGCACAGTGAGACCGGGCCCCGCAGGACTCCCGGTTCAGCCTAGAACCCCGACCCAGGCCCGGTGGGGGAGGAACATTTCAACATCACAGCCAATCAAAGTGTCATTTGCTACTCACATGTAAAACTCTAACGATTCCGCCACCAGGCGCAGCTATTACGAACGGTGGGGAATGAATATTAATGGGATATGCTATTAAAAAAGAAAAGGAGAGAAGAAAAAAAAGGAGATGGAGTGAAAAAGGTATTCTACGTGCAGTATTTTCTATCGTCCCTTCTTCCTGGTTGTGTGTTCTTTATTTTCTCCCCATTTTCTTTTTGGTTTTTCTTGATTTTTTCGGGGGACAAAAGATGAAAAAAAAAAACGGAAGGAAAAGACACCCTCTGCCTGATTTTAATCTCTAGAAATACATATCTTGTCCTCTGTTGCTTCATGTATCAAACTTCATACGTGCCAATTTTGTTCTTTTCAAGGCATATATTATATTCTCAGCCCTTTTTATTTGTTGATTTATTTGTACCATTTATTTCTTGCAGTAAATAGGTACTTGTGCTGTGCTGTGATTGCTTGCCAGTCGTAATATTTTTCCTTTCTATTATTATTGTTATATATTTTCTTTTTTCTAATTACAGTAAAAAGACAAAAAACATATAAAGAAAAAATGAAAAAACATAATGGTTTTGATTGGATTTTCCAGTACATGGGCCTTATGGATGTTGTAAAAATGAATATCATTGATTTCAGTGCAACTGGATGATGTCTGCTTTTTAAATGTGAATTAACCAGATTGCAATAAACTAGTACAGTTGAAAATAAACAAATAAATAAATCATGAATAAAGGGAATCTGTGCATCTGAAGTGAGTGTTCTTTCAAAGCTCGGAGAAAGCGTATTGAAGCAACCGAACTCCTTAGAGTGGCTCTGTTCCCCCTGACACTGTGCGTGCGCGTGCGCGCGCGCGTGTGTGTGTGTGTGTGAGAGAGAGAGAGAGAGAGAGAGAGCTCTATTCTTCTTGTCATGCTTTCTATTTAACAATAAATATCAGTGAGCTATGGTAGTGAATGAAAAAAGATGATGATAACTATTTCTAGATGTTAATGTGGTGGTAATTCATATAATAAATATTATACAAATTCAATGATTCACCTGCAAAAGTATCACTAATTGCTGATCATCGTGCTGCTTTTATGGTATTCAACTCAATGTCTGCAGTAGGACCAGAATCTTTGCCATTTTTATGTTTTACAACATTAGCTTTAAACATAAAATAAACAGCCACACTGTTATCCAGAGCAGAATATTGTGATATTACTATTGCACAGAGTGGGACGTTTTGTGACCTGCTGATAACAATACTGCTCTCAGTCACATGTAGGGGTTCAACTGTAAAATATGATGATCTGAAAGTCATGGGGAAATGGCAGCTGTCATGTCTACGCTGCATCAAATCTATTCAAAGTAAAAGATTTCTCATCATGTATAATAAATTGAAAAAATGGAAAATCGGTTTCAGAATGCATAACTATACATGATGATTGCAATGTGTTATGATGAACGTAAATAAGGAAAAACCCAGCAGTGATCATCGGATGACTTAATGCTTGTGACTCACTGAATAAGGGCAGAAACATCTATTTAAAGTAGTGTTTCTTCTTTTACCAGCGCAGTTTCTGCTTTAATCGCATCCATGTGTTTAAGCAGCTGGTTCGGCCTCTGAGTCTCATAACTTGAGCCGGACAGAAGGTCGGTGCTGTTCCCAGAAATCAGCCATCGGAACGCATCGATACACTACAGGCCTCTGGGGGCTTCTGAAACTGTCCGTTTGGGACATCAGGTTCAGCACACCATCTGAGTAACTCCTAAATACTAGCATCTGATTTCACCCATTGCATAGCATTGAAAGATGCCCTTAACTAGGCTCCTAGTGTTTTACTTGTTTAAGTATTTCAATGTAATGCAGTGAAAAGTTTATTAAAGATGTGCTGTATTAAGAGTGTGTGGATTTTAAATGGTTTATAGAGATGTCCAAATGAGGCAAAAGGTACATTTACAGTTTGAAACTGTACGCCAGTCTTGTTAGTCTCGGAGGGTTTTACAGACACAGACCTAAGGACTCAACAGATTTTCTCTAAAACACTTTATAATTACTTTCATTAAGAAAATTCACCCATTATATAATGATTAACAGATCATTAGCTAGCAAGTTGTTGTACATTATATATTAAATATAGTTTTTCTGTTTGTTTTGTTGGCTATAATATTTAAAATATATGAATGTACAGTAATCTCATCATTTATTTAATTAGGCCTACTTTACGGGTTTCAATACCACATAATCAAACACATAAACATGAGATAACATGATTATCTAATCTGTTTCTTATCAACAGGTAGTACAGTAGTGGTGTGTACTCAAACAATTTAGCTTCAATAAGCTTGTTTCCCTTATCAGCGTCTCAAAGTCTTGTGATAGACTCGCATGAGCTGTTAGGGACCATCAATAAAGTAGCAAACGTTGTTGTATTATTTATAACATTTAAGGGACCATGTCTGTATAAGCATAGAAATATTTTAACAAACATCTGAAATATTATCTAGTTTTGTTAATCAAACCAATCCTCCGACATTAGCAGCCAGTGAGTGTAACCCTTTTTCGCGTCAAACCACAGACACACATTTTACGACTGTCCCTAAGAGCACCACACCAGTGAGCACAAGAAAAGTTTTCCAAATATTCACTTTATTCGGGCTATCGGACAGTTTAAAGACCTGGCTCAGATATTTATCAACCATTTAGCTCATGAGATGAAACAAGGTAATTAATACTTATCATGATATGTCTGTTTATTATAGCGAAGTGTCAGACAGGCAGTTCGTGCGTATTTTAGTTCCGGGTGTGTTTTGCTAAAGTAGGAACCTCAGATTACCAGGAAAGGTGTGTCATTCACCGCTAAACCCAAACCAATGTGTATTAGTTACTAAATGCACGATACAACGTCATTATTAATGTAAGTGTTCTGAAAACTGGCCATACAGAAGGGACCATGGCTGCGGCGTTACTGTCGGAGACGGAGATCAGGCAGCGGTCTATGGCAGAGGAGGATCCGAACGGGAATGAACATGGGGCGGCTGCGCGCAGCACCTTGCCTCGCTGGGGACCGCAGCATGCCGGGGCCAGACAGCTCGCTAAGCTTTACTCTCCAGGTAAGACAAGCACATCGGGTGTCATTAAACAGGTCTGTTTCTATGTGAATTATTCTCCTACTTTTTCACGCTGCAGCATCATCGGGCCAAACTAAAGGCCGGGAAACGCGCGCGCGCACACACATAAAAGTTGCATGTAGCCTTGTGTTATAGAGGTCAGCTTGAGATCAATAACATGTGACTGCAGTGCATGAATGGCATCAACATAAAATGACTAGTGATGCTTGTATAACACCCCCTGCATATATAAGACCTAGGTATTGGTTGCATGTGTCATGTTTGTGTCATGTGTCAGCCCTAACCCTAACCCTACTTGTGAACACTGTGCACTCAATAAGTAAATTACCGGTACTCTAGTAATTGCACCTGTCAGGGCAAATGAGAACAAGAGCATCATTTGCAACTCTTTAAGGAATTGTTTACCCATAATTGAACATTTTGTCATCCTCATTATTTTCTGGACCTTTAAAAAAAATCTTACAACATAAAAGATGTTGGGCAGTCGTTGTACATCTTTTTTCATAAAATAAAAGTGAACTGTGATGTGTCGTTGTACCTTGAGTAAAAAAATTGTCATTATGTTAGTTTTGGGTGAACTGTTTCTTTTGTTTATGATTCACTTTACAAAAGCTACATATTTATACATGAGGACCTTTGTGTTCCATATTTGGTGCAGATGAACCATAGCTTTTTTAGTTGTTTTTTTGATAAATGTGCATGCATATGCCCATGTTAGGGTTTCCATGGTCATTAAATTTTTTTATTACATTTTAATATTTTTTAAGTTCAGGGATCAGTTATTGTCTTATCTGGAAAAGCCATGGTCATTTATAGACACACGGGTTTGTCTTTTTTGGAGACTTTTCACAAATGTAAAAAGTACATGTATCTATATATTTAAGGATCGTACTTGGTATACAGATAGGAATGTTCTCCGGAAATTCTTTACAATGAATTTGGTAACTTTGCAATGAGGCCCCATTGGTTAAACTTAGTGAATACATTAACAATGAGCAATGCATTTGTTACATATTTATTCATCTTAGTTCATGTAAATCAAAATACAACTATTCATTGTTAGTTTGTGTTAGCTCAGATCCATTAAATAATATTAACAGATTTTTATTAAAAATAAAGCTGGCATTAATCTAGAATTACTGGAAAAGTTATTGATATCCATTGTGATAGAGCTGCACAATTCTGGATACATTTAGATTTTGTTTCAAAAAGAGATTGCGATTCTCCCACTAAACAAAATAATGTAATTTACTAGTGGTTCTGACAACATTGCTGCAGTCTGTTTAAAATGTTTAATGATTCTGAGTTAACTATTATTTTTTCAAAAACGGTTTTAATGAATGATTCAATGACTTGCTCAAACACTTCACTTCATTAATAATAATAATTATAATTTGTTACATTTATGTAGCGTTTTACATAGAGGGTTGGGGGGGGGGGGGGCTCCTCAACCACCACCAATGTGCAGCATCCACCTGGAGGATGCGACGGTAGCCATATTGCACCAGAACGCCCACCACACACCAGCTGAGTGGTGGAGAGGAGACAAAGGGATGAAGCCAATCGTATATGGGGATGATTAGGAGGCCATGATGAACAGGGGCCAATGGGCAAATTTGGCCAGGATGCCGGGGTTACACCCCTACTCTTTATCAAAGAACACCCTGGGATTTGTAATGATCACAAAGTCAGGACCTCGGTTTAACATCTCATGGTACTTGTTACAGTACAGTGTCCCCATCACTGTCATGGGGTGTTAGGACCCACACAGACCACAGGGTAAGCACCCCCTGCTGGCCTCACTAACACCTCTACCAGCAGCAACCTGGTTTTCCCAGTTGGTCTCCCATCCAGGTACTGACCAGGCTCAGCCCTTCTTAGCTTCAGTGGGAAACCAGTCTTGAGCTACAGGGTGATATGGCTGCTGGCATTACTGGATGAATCAGCGTTTTTGAACGAATCTCTTGAATGAATGAATGATTCAATGACAAATAAATTTTTCTAAGCCACTTGTCACCCCCTACTGGCGTAATGATGTAATAAATACAATTGTTATTTGAAGCGCCAAGTTACTTTTAAAAGGTAGGCTGGGTTTACCCAGCGATTTGATTTTCCCTGCAACTCAGTCTGGAAACCTGTACATTCATTTCTACTGCTTCTGTTACACTTTTGCGGGAACCAATCACAGACTGGGTTATCCACCTGGTGCTCTATTGGCAGGTTTAACACGAGGACGGATAGAGAAGCGATGGGTCGTTGCCCGTTTATCAAGCCTCTTGCGGTCTGATTGATTGAAGGACTATCCAATTGTGTACAGACACATTTAATATATGCTCGTTTATCACGCCTCTTGTGCAGTAGAAAATACAGAGCAGACTCCCCAGACCAATGTTCAATCTTAAATTGAGCTTGGTCTGGTGATAGCCAGACAAAGACATCAGTGTTTATATCCGAACTATAAACTTTTATCTCAGTACTTTATAATATTACTATTTGTAACACAGAAATGACGATACTGTGTGTTTTATACCTATACATGACAACTGCTCTCTCTGAGTCAACAGCGCTAAAGCAGATCTGGTTGTTCGCTGTGATCGTACTTGTCAAATGTTTGAAATGTTTGAATCGAGATTGCGACCTTTGAACGATTAATCGTGCAGCTCTACATTGTGATGTTCCCAGTTACTCTACATCTTCGACAAGCTGTGCTTTGCGTGATATTTTTTTATTTGACCTGAGTCTGCTGTGGGGAGTCGGACACGGAAGACCAAATAAACAAATTAATGCATGTTTCAGATTTGACTTCATTCCACTTTCGGCTTAATGGAAAACGGCTCCATCTCTGCACATCATGAGCCGGAGATCAGCAGGGTTAGGAAAAAGCCTTTAACCCCCAACCCCACCACCCCACACGGCCGCCCCCCAACTAAAACAAGATTTAGCAGGGAACATCCCCCTCCACTGTCCTCTAGCTCATTGTGTCATGGGATGCTTGTAGTTTGCAGCTGCAATTAAAACTACATCGATTTAACTCAAAATGCTATTAAGAATGATAATGACCACTTCATTTTCTTTGGCAATGCACCCAGCGCGTTAAGTATATGCTACCACCGGCACGTCCAGCATGTAAATTACTTGGCCATGTTGAGAATGTTTGAGAGAAGTTTTGCGAGGTTAATAAGATAATGTTGTGATGCGTCTCTCTGTGAATGGGGGGTTGGGTGGGATTGTGCATGGGATTTTTGGATGAGCTCAGTCGAGTTTAGTATCCACCAGCTGTGAGGTGCATGTCAGAGAGGCTTAACTGTGGGATTCTCAAGGAAAGTATGCTGGGATTGTTGTTTTGCTTGTGCTGAGGTTTGCATGCTGTTTGCAGTTGTAATTACCACACTTTCAAAGTTTATCGTCCATGACGTACAGGATTGTGGTTGTGGGGAAAAACAATATTTCATAGTATTGCAATATTTCGCTTCAAAGTGTGTACTGATATTCTCACGGTAAGAATATCAATTTTGGATAACACTACAGTTCAAAAGTTTGGGGTCGGCAAGATTTTTGGTCAATTTTTTTTATCAAAAATACAGTAAAACAGTAATATTGTGAAATATTATTACAATTTGAAATAACTTTTTTAATATATATTTTTAAATGTAATTTATTCCTGTGATGGCAAAGAAACATTTTCAGCAGCCTTTATTCCAGTCTTCAGTGTCATTATAATACTTCGGACATCGTTATAATTCTAATATGCTGATTTTGTGCTGGTACTATGTTTCCATTCACAGTTGCGATTTATTTATTTTTTTACTTGGAATATTACATAAAACATTTATGAATAAGGCACCGTTTCCATCCAGTAAGTCGAAGAAAACAAAATCACACCTTCCTGATAAACTGGTGCCAAATATCACTGAGAAAAATGAAATTTGCTGCAGTAGGAGAAGCCACTGGGGGTCTTTTTTCATATATAATAACTTGCGCCTCAGAGCACGCAGATGAAACGCAATAAACACGGTCATGTTAACTTGCTTTCGGAGGCGGATGTCTGCATTTTGGGAATGCAGTCGTGTAAGACAGTAATGGGAGGTAATTATACCAAACCACTTTGGCTAAGGCATTTCAGAATGACAAAAAAAAACTTTTCAGATGCTGTGCAACGAGATCGGTCCCCTGGTTTGTCCAGTTATGTCGTCCCATCATGCAAAGTCACATGAGATTTTTGTTGCGCATCGAGGAATTTATTGGTAAATGTGTTTCGATCAGTTTATGCGCATGTTTTCTTACAGGATAAACAAAATCATCCTACTCAATTGAGCGCATTGTGTAGTTTTAGGATTTTTTGACGTTTCCATTCAGCGTTTAAAAAAAGAAATGTATGCGATATCCCAAAATTCACATACAAATATGTGGATGGAAGCACGGCTAATGTTGATTGAAATAAAGTTGTGCTGCTTAATATTTTTGTTGAAACGGTGATGTATTTTTTTCTTTCAGGAAATTTTAATGAAAAAAAAACAGCATTTAATTTTTTGGGTAATATTATGCAGTAAATGTCTTCTTCATGGTCACTTTTGATCCATTTAATGCAACCTTGCTGATTAAAAGTATTCTTTTAAAAAAACAAATTATGTCCACCATTCAGACCTAGTCTTTAAGAAGACGAAAAGCAATTTGTTAATATAAATTCCTTTCTGAATTGTTGTAGCAAACAGCATGTACAACTGCATTTTGAATATGAATGTAAGGCAATAAAAATCAATTGAAATTCTCGTAAATACATGTAACTGTAATTTGTCGAACTGGAAAAGCAAGTTGGTTGAAAGAAATTGATTGTTTTAAAAAACAAGAAAAAAAAAAGCTTAGTCCAGAGAGAGATGGATAGACTGATTCTAATTCAATGTGGGCTGTGGCCAATAGAGTTCAAACCTCAATTCAATGCATTTTGACCAAGACTTGGAACCTTAGATTGTTTAGATTATTTATTTCCATGTGGCTGTAAAAATATGTTTCCTAGCCTTTCACACCATAGAATGGCGCCATGTGGTTCCAAAATGGTGATGACTCATGCAGGGATCGAACCATCAACCTTGTGGTTACCATTCCTGAGCCTTTAAGTACACCACAGCATCCCCAAATGGTCTTGTCCATCTCAGGTCCTTGTATTTTTCTTTTAATTCGATCCTTTATGCACAAAAAGTGCCATAGTCTTGGAATCCAATGGTTGGGTTACCAAAGAGACTCCTGACGGAATTCAACCAGCTTGAGCTGATGCTGAACTGCGGTCCATCTGGAGAGGCCAGGGAGAGCAGAGGGTTGAGCCCTAGAATATAATGTTAAGGATGCTAAAAGCAGACGCTCCGGAGGCTTGTCTGAGGGTGGTTTGTGCTTGTGCGTGTCTGAGATGAGGTGAGCGGGAATGGCGTTTGGAAGTGTTGAGGCTTACTGGTGAAAAGGAATTGATGAGGCTTCAGTCTGCTCAATGAAGCCTCCGGCTCATTACTGTAACCCCAGGACAGCGAAACAGCTGGACGCCTCTCCCCGCCATATGTCTGCGTGTCATGCACCACTGACTGCTCTTTGTGCTTCTTATCCCACTTTACAGATTCGCCGCAAAGTAAACAGGATTTACAGGCTACTTTCTGTTTCCCCCATCGCCTCTGCCAGCCGCCATGCTCTGGTTACCGATGCACTTGCCGTGTGTGTGTCTGTGTGTTTGAGAGAAAAAGAGATCAATATAGTATTACATTGCAAGATCTAGTTTCCTATGCAGTCAGCGATCTTGACTCCAATCGGTTAAGTCTGCTCCTTATTTGTGGCAGGCGGATGGCTTGACAACAGAAAAGCTTGAATCGTGCGGAAAGGGGAATGATACAGGGTTTAAACGGCTGGAATGCACTATAAACACACTGACCTACAAGTGCGAATGTGATTTAAGCTTATCAGCCGTCAAACACGGCGATATTTATTTATGGTAGCAATCCTGCAGATAAGCCAACAATGTGTCAACACTGCACACCAGAAGCGTTACTCTTTTGTGTCTGAATCCGTTCTGCCATAACAATCAACGATACATTCCTGTTCTGCTTGCACCTTTTGTGGTTGATGCATTTAATGTGAAACTTTATGCAGTTCAAGGGCACTTGCATTTTTTCTTTCATCTTTCTGCATGGAAACAAAGTTGTATTTTCAAGGCACAGGGTTGATACAGTCAGTGAACGCTTTTGATGATGAATTCAAATAATCGCTGGATTTGCCTTCCAATCTTTAAAAATACTAATATTTATTTATACTTTTGTATGGGCAGAACGTCTGATGATTACAGAATGCTGTGTGTGTTTTTTGTTATTTTTTTGTTACCACTCTGCTATTCTAAACCGCACAAAACTAAAATAACTATGGCTGATTGTTTTATTCTGGTCAGGTGGTTTCTTCCTGTCTAAGTGGGTAATTCTGGGCCAGAATAAATTGCAATATGTGGACCACTTGCAACAAACCACTTCAATCACTGCTAGACGTTGCCGCAGATGAATGCTTTTTTTTTTTTTTTGGTTATGTGTGCGTGGGGTAACGCAGTGCTTTTTTCTCATATTAGATACATTTATTTTGTGTGTGTTTAAAGTTATGTTGTAATGCTTTTCTGTGCTTTACTATGAGACACTTGCACACTGCAGTAAGCTAGATTGATATTAGGCATGTTAAAACATGGTACTCGCAGTAAATCAAGAAAACGAGCTTTAAACAATAAGACTAACAGTGTTGAGCTATATAACAATGATTCGTTTTCTGTCGATGAAGGTATCCAAAGAGTTGCTCATTTGTCTAATAAAACAAAATATATTAAAGCGTCTTTGGTGTTTCCATGGTTTCTACAAAATAAAACCGAGGGTAACACGGGGATGATGTCATTGATAGGTGACGCACGGACACGGTCCGTGTCCTGGTTAAAATTTTGCTTTTTTCTCTGGATTTAAACTTTCTTGGAAACATTTGGGATAATCGTACACAACTATATAACATTGTTCTAGTGGTTTTTGGATATTTTAATCCAAAGATCTTACATATTGTGCCATTAAGTTACAAAACCCCTGAGTGATAAAATGCTTACAATTATAACTAAGGGTTTTCTTAAGTTGAAGGATGTGTTGCCAATGAGCACAGAACTTCTGCGAAAGGCTACACTACGTCTGCCCTCTTGAAATCCAGCTGTTTGCCTTTCTTGTCATTTTAGTTGGTGACATCTTGACCTTGATCAGTCTGAGGGCATCTGGTGAATGGAAATGTACCGAAGAAATTCACACCGTGTGCCTTTTAGGTGGCAGCTGCTGTGTCCACCTCCAACCCTGTGATCTTAGGTTCACTCCCCTATCACTCTCTCTCTTGTTAATCTAATCTCTGAATGCCATCGCTATTCCTCTATCCATGATGTAAGGGAAGTGAAAGTAGCTCTAATACCGGTAACTATTGTTAGAGGACAACAGTCTAGGACCCAAGACCAGTTGTGAAGAATGAAGACCAAGAGTCAGGAGTGCAATTAATTAAAGAAAAATGTACTGAAGAATAGTTTGCAGTTTCATCAGCAGAAGCCAGCTTCAAGTCTCACAATGAGTTAGTAGGCCGCTCTCTCTCTGCATACATACTATTTCTCAACACAGTTATACTCTTTTCAGGGTCTAGCTACGTCATTACTGCAGGTTGAATGATTCTGATTGGCTAAGAGAAAATAGATAGTCATAGTAAATTTCCACACATGGTCAGTTAATCAGATGCACGTCTCCATAGATCATTTGTTGACGCTTTCACCCCGGAATTAGGTACGTAGTGACCTTCCAGGTCTGGAACAGGCGCCAGCTTGTCCCGAAAACAAGTCCACCCATCTCCTAGGATGCCCATAATTCACCTCCAATACTGATCTGTAACACAGAATGCTAGCGCACATACACAGATACACAGCTTCTTCAAGGTTGGAGCTCCAGCTGTGACCAGAAAGTTTCCCAAAACATACTGATAACATTTGCTTTCTCTCAGTAGTGATGGAAGATCATTTTATATAAATATAACATTTATGAAATATAATATGAAATAATTAGTTTCATATTTTAGTGAAAAGGAATTAAACCAAATACAGATTTAAGAGAACAATCAAGCTATAAGAAATCATTAAACTCATATTAATATGTAGGAGGATAAATATTGATTAAGGCTTTGATTATAAATTTCATTAGGATATATATGTATATTGAGGCAGCCATGGATTTCAGAATCCACCCCTTTCAGTATTTGGACACTTCTTTTTTTTATATAATTATTAAAACCAAGTGGCAAACAAATAAGTCTACATATTTCATCACAACTTGTCGACATCACATAACTTTTCGGAGGCAATTTCACACCTGGTTTGACATTTGTTATCTAACGCCATTAATGTAACTTGTAATGTACTTTGTAGCAGGTAAATTGTGACCTTTTTTTGACAGCTGGTGTCTCTCCTTATCTGATCTTAGATCTATTGGTTGGAGAGTGAGTTAGAAATCCTTTTGCGAAAGACACAGTGAAGTTTGTTTCCGTTGTTTCTCACCCGTAAATAGTGAGTTAGCAACTGAGCCATTGCAACTTTTCCATGTAAGAAATACAAGTTAAGTTACAAATAAGCCTGAGCCAAAAGGAAGCAGTTGATCTTTCAGCTTGCGGCCTTGTAGGCAAATTCTCCGGTCTGTGGCGCAGGGCCAGGGGTGTGTGTTACAGTACAAAGAGGAGAGCGGGCCGTGGAGTAGAATGAGACACCAGACACGTCTGCTTGACACGGAGCATAACCCTGCCTCCAGTCCTGCTGCACCACATACTCTTGTACACATCCAAACACGCCCACAATCCTTCTTCTGTTCGCCTCATCATTCTGATGAAATCTTTCTTTGCGCAGTACTAGCATGTGCTTTTAATAGATTGTAAATCCATTAGTTAAATTTGAGTAATTTATTAGAATATACTTCATTTTAACAAATAAATACTTAAAATATACGTAAGTCCTGGCTACTGAGATCTGAATTAGAAGTATGCCTCAACACTAGATTTATGAAGGAATTAATGAAAGAATATGCAAAAGTTTGGGGTCCGTGAGAGAGTTTTTTTTTTGTTTTTGTGCTCATTAAATCAACAGTGACAGTGGATACGTTTATAATGTTACAAACGATTTCTCATTCAAATAAATGCAGTTTTTTTTTTACATTTCTATTAATCAAAGAATCTTTACAAATGTATCCCGGTTTCCACAAATGTATATTAAGCTGCACATAATAATAAGAAATGTTTCTTGAGCAGCAAATCAGCATCTTAGAATGATTTCTGAAGGATCATGTGACACTGAAGACTGGAGTAATGATGCTGAAAATGAAGCTTTAACATCACAGGAATCAATTGCATTTTAAAATATATTAAAATAGACAACTAGTTTTAAATTGTAATATTTTACAATATTACTGTTAATGTTTATTAAATAAATGCAGCATTGACATAAGATACTTCTATAAAGCTTTTCAAAGGTTATGTATGACTAAAACAAAAGTTTCAGTCTTGAATCTTGGGCCATTTTAAAAACACACCTACTAAACGTCACATTTCAGGAATATTATGGGTTAAATGTAAGTCTTGCAGATTTTGTTTTCAGAAATTAGGGTGTGTGTTGAAATGTGTTGTATTGTGGCAAGCGACATCATTAGATGTACTTCTGATATATTTTAAGTTGTTTTGGACATCTCAAAAGAGAGAGTTCAGCAAAAATGAAAGTTATAAATCTCTGTTCATGTATTCATTCTTATGTTGTTTCAAACCTGTGACTTTCTTCTGTGAAACGCATGAGAAGATCTTTCTTTTTGCCATATAAAAAAGTATATGGTAACTAAAAACAAGCATCATGGTCCATGAATTTTGCACTATACTTTGAAGCAATACAGTAACTTTATGTATCATAGACTAGGGCTGTACGACAATGGTTAAACTGATAATCACAATTATTTTGCTTCAATTATAACCACGATTAATATACAGATATTCCAGAGAAAGATGTTCACACACACACACACACACACACACACACACACACACACACACACACAAACATAATTTATCATGAGATTGAGCATTGTAATATTTCAAGCATATGACAACAAATGTCAGTAGACTGGGAAGCGGTTCATTCATAAATCCATTAGATCTTGCGTTCATGCTGTGGAAATACAAACTGGAAGACAAAACACAACATGCATGCTTGTTACATAACTTTTATTATATAATAATCAAAAGGGGTAAAGTAAAAAAGAACATTTTCACTTCACCAAATAGGCCTGTAGGTGCCGCATGGACTTTTATTCAACTAAGATGGCTTCATCAAATGGAAAATCAATATAAACACAGTGGCTCCTTAATTTTAATTCCAAGTGTTTAGTTTTTACTTTCTATTGTAGCACAGAGGTTGCATAAGTTTATTTATTTACCAACCATGATCGCAAACCATGTGGTCGAGATTCATGTTTGGATTTATTACAGTTTTCCAGCCACAGAGAAGCTTCGCTCGCAGATTTAGTAGCAGTAAATCGCGTACACAGCCTTGTGAAGGAACAAAAGTGGCTGTATGACACTTCCAGTAGAGCAGAATTTCACAATGAACATCGCTAAATTTCAACATACATGTTTGTTGGTGTTGTCATATCATCAGTTCTTTTTTTTTTCAGTCCAGAGAGAGCATGTGTGCATGGTTGCCAGGTTGGGAAGATTAAGTAAAACACTGGATGGAAAAAGAGAAGCTCAGTTATGCGGATTTATGCTCTTGACATCTGGCAACCCCAAGCAGGAAAGATTTGTTTTCAGGACAAACCAGTGGGGTAATATCGCAACAATTATTTTTAATTAATTAAGATTTTAATCACTATTAAAATATCATTAATCATGCAGCCCTATCATAGACTAAAATCACAGCTCTGAAAGTTAATTTGTGCATTTGAATATTTAAATTTGGTTTGTTGTGATCTTGAAAGACTGGTGCAAACCCCTGGTCACTGTATGTTAAAGAGCATCTTCGCAGAAGAAAGAGAACCATACGTGTTTGAAACAACATGGTGAATAAATAGTCCCTTACTAAAATCAAATAGAATTTTTTTTTTATGGTGATTGTTTAAATCTATTGCAGATTTTTAGCCTGACGTTGTCATACTCAATTCTAGTCAGAATTTGAGTCTGATACTGCTCCGTTGGGCTGTGATTATGGGGCGTGTTTCAACCGAACCAGGAAAGGCATCAATTGGATAGACCTACAACCAATCAGAGCAACGGAGCGACGCATAAAGTCAGTTGTCACTTGTCAAACGTCAACAGAACTCAACTGCACTGTGTTGCCAAGTCCGCGGGTTGAAACAACCCCAATTATGTGATATACAGACCCAGGAATGCGAATTTTAACAGGCAACCGTGCCAAAATAACACATATTTTTCCCAAATGCCTTTTTTTCCCGGAGACACCCCCCCCCCCCATCCCCCTCCCTTTTTGACTAGTTTTGAGTAACGTTAGCGATTGAGCGGGTTAGTTGTAAAAACTAAAAACTTGGCAACCCTGTCTGCACGCACGTTGGAAGAAGTAGCGTTAGAAGAAAAAGATGAGTATAAACGATCTTTGTGTTGTAAAAAAAGAATGTAAGGATACACAAGAGTACTTACCAACACGATCATCATTTCTGAGAGAAATAGTAAAGGTCAATGTATACGAACAAGTTCTCCGTTTAGGATTAGAACAAATTCAACCCAAGCGCCTTTGATGACGTGGATGATTACGTTACTATTTATCATCTGTCCATCATCGTCTAAAGCCCGCCCTGACAATTTCATTGGTCCGAACAGTTTCTGTCCGGGCATAATTACTTCTCTACGGATCAAGTCCAGACCGAACTGCCCGAGTTAAAATGTTGTGGGCGGGGCTAAGTTCGGCTGGCATCCAGGCTAGCAGATTTTGCTTTTGGACATTTACCTGTCATGACAAAGTTAAACAAAAAAGAGTGTAGCTCCTTTTGTCCAAGAAGTAGCAAAATATTTAGACTAGTCAATTCTTAAATTACACCCTGGTTCTTGCCATTCTGCTCTCTCTGTGGCAAACTGCATACTCTGACTAATGGTCTGTGCAGTCTGATGACCGCAGTTTTTCTTGCTAAAGCTGCTGGGTACAGCTTTCACTGATTTAGAGAGCTAAACACCTCTGGGTGTGCAGCTACTCTAATCTTACAGTCGCTTTCTGACTGCAGAACTATTGCATTTCTAACTCAGTTCCTCTTGAAGTTTATTCATACTGGCCCAATCAAACACTTAATGTTGCCTAGCCATGTAATCTTATTATCCTCGACCCACTGCCAGGCCAACACTGCCCCCTGGCAGCACCAGAATCCAATCTTTAATGCTCCCTCTTTTCTTTCTACATGTGCTTTTTGAGTCTCCTTACTCAGTGGAGCCTGACCTGCTATATAATTTATCCAACCTTCCCGTCGAAGTCATGCCACATTGACCCCGGCGTGCCCGCTGAGTGCTCCTGGCTCCTGAACGCTGACCATGGGGTCAGAAGGTCACGGGTTCAAGGTTCTAAACGGCTAGCTTATGGCTGTACACCTTGTGACCTCAGTGACCGGGGCCGTCGCTCCATTGCTATATGTGACGACGTAAAACATATACTGTTGTGTTGCTTTAGCTTTCACTGCGCCACTCTGTCCAGCATGAACTGCTCACCGGCAGCGTAAACAAAACCCAAGTGGGCTCTCGAGGGGAAAGAGGGAGAAAAGAAAAGAGAGGGAGACGGAGAGACGAGGAGGAGGGGAACCTGGCTACCTGCAACCTCTCCTGCTGGGCTTCTCAATTATACACACACCAGGGCAGCTAAATGCATTAGGACCTCAGCTGTATACATGATACAAAACTGGATTCACACGCACACACCTGAGCATTTTGGGGATGGGGGGGGTCAAATGTGGCAGGATGTTACCGGCACATATGGAAAATAGTCTCTTTTGCATGCCTACACACACCTAGAAGCGTGCCAGGGCGCCTAAATACATTTGGACTGGAACCACACAGCCTGTTATTAATATTTGATGGAGTTCTCCATCAGCTTTCTGTGTGAATTCAGGTGGTTTGTGGCAGTTGGGGACGGGGACAGTGGGTGAGCCGTATAATTACTATTATCTAAATTCCATTTCTGAACGCGGCCCTTCCCGCGCCGTCCTCATTCAGAGCTGTATTTAGTATGGAGTTCTCGGTGAAGTGGCTCCGCTGTGAATTTTCAATATTTAAAATCCACTCTCTGCATTTTAATCCCTCTCTCCCTTATTAATGAATTTCAATCTAAAGGCCATAAACCTGCTTAACTCTTTGCGTTCCCGAGGTCAACGGTCCTGACTCTAGTCCATACCGTAAAAATGTGCGAAACATGATTTTGAGCTTACGGTGTGGCGTGTTTTCGTTCAATCTGTCTGTCTTGACTGATTGCATACAACCTCTTGCCGTGACCTTCAGCGCCCGTCACTCTAGAGATTTTTGTAGATATTAAAAGGTGTGTGTGGGTGGTCTCAGGGGTCGCTCTTTCCTAAGTCTGTCATCTGTGGTCCTTATCAGGGTCGGTCTGACTGGGTACACAGACAGAAACATAAATGTCTACCTATCTCTCTCTTAAAAACATGGGGTAACCAACCAGTAAGAATGGGAACTAGGACCAGTTCTTTAAAAAAGGACTGAAGAGATATTTAAAAATATATATTTTTATATGACGTCATATATAATGATTCTTTGAGAACTAGAAAGTTGAAAATAACTTTTGTAACCTTATAAATGTATAATGTAATGTTCTTACAAAAAAATCGTACTGACTCCTTGGTGTGTTATCTGAACTCTGTACTATGTATTGAATCTCCAGTTTCACACTGTAAAAAAAAGTTGCTAAAAGTTGTGAGTACAATCAACTTGGATGTTTGTCATTTCAACTTAAATTGCATTAAACTGACTTTAAAAAATGGGTTGAATCTTGTATAACTTAAAGTAAAAAATTGCTTAACTTTATTTTGATGAGTTTGTCTAACTTATTGATCATATATATTTTTTTTTGCTTACAATCTAAATTGAGTGCAATAAGAGAAAAGCAGTCATAGAGAAATCATAAAAAGACAATAAATGGACCACTACTTTCTATTGCTTCGTCTTTTCCGGTTGCACTCAACAAAACTGCCAGTCTAGACTCATTTGTCTTCAAGGAATCTGAGTTCGCAAATGTTTGATTATGATTTAATGTGACGTCCCTAATAATGAACTTTTGTCACTAGTGGTGAACTTTGTGTGTGTGTCTGCTTTATCAAAAAAAACTGTCAGTCCTTACATACTTGGCCGTTTAAAAAAAACAAAACAGCATTATATGGTACAAAGTGTGTGTTGTGTGTGTGTGTGTGTCTGGGTACATGTGTTAGCGTGTGTGTCCCAGGTTGAGTTGTCCACTGAGAACAGATGAAAGCAACAAGGCCTGTGACTGATCCATTTGTCCTGATCAGGGGAATTCTACCTCCCTCTCTCTCACTCTCTTTCTCTTTCTCTCGCCATGCGTGACCCAGTTTTCCTGTCTCTCCCTTCTTTCCCAAAGTCCCCTCTGAAGACAGGCCTACAGAGAGCTGGCAAGGGGACAATGTGTGTGTGCGTCTGTGCCATTAAGTATCCCGCTAAATATAATTGTGTGTGCTAATATGAGGTTCATTTTCCTGGCCAGCATTTGATGTTCCTAAATCAATACCGTTTCCTTTTTGCCCACATGTAGATGCCCTTGGCATTGTTAGGGGGGAGGTGAAGTGGGGTAGAGAATGGCTCAGTCATGGCATGTTGGCAGGACTTTGTGGCGTGGCCGGCCCTCTGAAAGGCTGCTATTCTGAGGCTGTGAGTTGCTTTTTGTCTGCCTCTCCGGAGGAGGTGAGAGCCGTTCTTTCAGTGCCGCGGCTGCGCTGAGAACAGAGGGGCCCGCGCACCACCGCAGCCCCATCAGGAGAGCCCGCTGAAGAAAAGAGCCCTTTGTTCGTCGAGGATAGAGACAGAAAAAACACCCATCTCTCCACAGCACAAACAACACATACTGTTCACACTCGCTGACTTCTGCTAGCTTGACAGGTGATAAACCGCCACCACGCCCTCCGCACCCCACCCCTTTTAATCTGCACTCAGCCCGTCTCAGCATGTGACCTTAGCACCCTATCAGACGTCCCATCAGCCTGTAAAAGTTTTTCTATCCTCATTTATTACAGGATTAGTTCATCAAAAAATGAAAATGTTAGCTCACCCTCATATAATTGCAAAACTGGTTTGACTTTCAGAAGGTCACAAAAGGGGACGTTTTTAATAATGTGACTGGTTGTTCTTTTTGACTGTTACAGTCAACGGGGTGGAGATATTTTAAGCGTCAAAATGATTCGGAACTATCATAAAAGTGATCTTAAATGATTTGCGCACTTTATATTGGTGTGATTGACCTCAAGTAGTTATTTACTGATGATCATTCAGCAACCAGATTGATATTGAATCTGTGAACCTAACTTGAGAACCGAATCATTCAGACCAGTTTTAACTGGATCAGCTGATTCATTTGTTACTTCTTTTATGAACTAGCACAGATGTTCATATTTTTAGTGGATAACGACTTAAATTTTGGTCTGTTCTTCACACACAGCTATTATATTTCTTCAGAAGACCTGCACATATTATTTTATGATACTTGAATGGTTGTTTTTGTCTTTTTGGGAGCTTGACAATCCCTTTCAAGCAATGTCATTACAGGAAAGAAAGTTTAGGGTGAGTAAATGATCATTTTTTGGTAAATGATCCATTTGAAAAAGCATTTTTTTAATTTACAGAAGCGTGACGTTGAACAAAATGGCTTGCATAGGAACGATTCACTACGTTTTTCACCTTAAGCGATGTAACCCAGCTTGCGTGCATCAGCATGTGGAACTCGGTGAAACTCGAGGATGGACGACGGCATATTACAACCTGCCGCAGAAACTTGCGCACATTTTGACAGAGTGAGAGAGCTAGAACGCCATTAGCATTCACGGACGTTGTTTGGCACTCTAGCCGCCCCTCTGCGTCGAATCAGGCGTCGTTGATTAATTTCAGCCTATTAGCACCCCCTACCCTCCCCCCGCCCCTCCCAGGTTAATTCCCCACGCCAGCGAGCAGGAAAGGGGGCTGCGGGTGTGAGCGATGGTGCAGGGGGTTGCAGGGGAGCACGTTGTTGTCAGGACTGTATTAATGAGCGCGCCGCTCAGGTCTCGTGGACAGGGGGACGGTGTTCCTGGCTGCGTACGGCGACGGCGGCTCTGTCGAGGCCTGGCCTAGATTCTGCCCTCACCGGGGAGCAGGAGGATCCAAGGACTGACGCTGATCACCTGACAGCGGCCCCACTGCTGCGAGAGTGTGTGTACGCACATGTCTGTGTGTGAGAAAGAAAAAAGGCAGTTAAGAGAGGAGGCAAGTGCTGGAGTGGGTAAATGTTTTAATTTCAGGTTTTCTGTCTCTGAATAATTTTGTAAGTTCTCAGAGATGGTGTCATGTGAAGTGTTAAACAGCGGTAGATATTTTCCCACTTTTCCTTTCCGTTATATTCCATAATAGGAGCGGTAATATTGTTCCTCTAGAAAAATCATTACTGTAACAGCGCTTGCATGCAAACCTTGTTCAGATTTCGACACCCCATCCGAGGCTGCTGTGATATTGTTGTAAAGAAAGTGGCTCATTGTGTAGTTTTGATCGCAGTCACACACCTGGATGTACTGCACCTGGACTCCCTCATCCCTCCACTTCCTGTTGAGCTACCACATGTAGTCAAAATGCATTGTGCCATCAGAAACTTAATATGGGCTTTATAACAACCATCAGATGAACCTGGATCATCTGTCCTCTTCTTATGCCTTAAGAAGCATGCCTTTTTATGTTTATTTTTAATTTGTGTTTACTTGGTACTGTACATGGACATGAGTCAGAATGTGAGTTTTATTGTCTTCCTCCCCCTGATGGTCTATTTAGAGTGTTACAGTATATTAGTCATGGTACACTTGTACAGTAAAATCACCATGCCTCACTGAATCTACAGCGCCACAGCAAAATAATTTTTTGAGTTGTAGTTGTAGCTTCAAATGTTAAGTTGGTAACACTTTACAATAAGGTTCAATTTGTGAGTAAGTAGTAAGTACACTAGTCACACTGGGAGTTTATGAGAGACGGTAAAAACACAAGAATAGAAAGATCTGTTGTTTTTATTCAGGCATTATTTTTCAGTAAACTTTTTACAAGACATTTTACAATAAGGTTTAGTCCGTGGACTGTAAAACATGTATTTTATCAGGACAAACTTTGAAGGACTTTTTTGAGTTGGACGGTTTTAACAAGTACAATTAAAGATTCTTTTTTTGTATATATAAAATTGTTTATTCTTATTGTTTATATTATTATTTATTATTACATTTTTAACTCTTTAACTTCCTTCTCAAGTTGAATGTTTGTTTTTTTTATTGTATTTTGAATTCATTGAATGTTGATTCTCTATCGCTGTGAAACCGATCGCTGATATATCAATAGTGTTACTATTACTACTATTTACAATAAGGTTTAATTTGTTAACATTAGTTAATGTGATAAGTAGCATGAAATAACGCGAGTGATGAATTGATTTCTCTTTTGCATCTTCTTGCTCTTTAATCTTTTAAAACCACATTAAAATGCACACATAGAAATCGATGAGTGGAATCAAAATTTTCCAATTCCTGAATCCTGACCTTGATTACCCGATTCCAGAATTGGAATGGATTTTCATTTCCCAACCCTACTCTGCTCTGCTGAAGCAGGTTGGATATAAACTTTGCAGGACAGTGGGTCTCCAAGAGCCGATTTAAAGACCTCTGTATTAACATTATTTAATGTTTTGTGAAAGAAAATGAGTTGAAAATAGTATTCATAAACTGACATAGATTAATGCTGTAAAAATAGTTGTTTATTGAAGATACCTAATGCATTAATTGATGTTAACGATTTGCATTTTATTATAAAGTGTACCCAAAGGTATTTACTATTAAATGATGGCAAACCGGCTAAAACTTGACCCATTACAAAAAATTGAGGGCAACAAAGCGTAATAGGTAATCAAGGGCAGTTCACATCAACCACGGATTGTACCATGGTTCATTTTCATTTCATTTTAGTTCCAACATTTGGTTTCATGGTGTGCAACTGACAGCTTTCAAACTAATCCAGCAATCAACTTTACAGTCAATTGAAATGAGGTCTGCACCAAAACCTAGATTGATCACAGGGTGCATTGTGGGATACAGTCTGTTCGGTTAAGGATGCCATAGGTTGGTGCTCTCATAACTGTGTGAGATTTAATGCCGGCTTGTGAGTGCATTATAAGAACCGTGGTCCATCGTTCAGGCACACAGTGTTGGCTGGCCCACTGAGGTGCTATAAATAGCTGTCATCAATATCTTCTTCTCAACCTCCTCACGTTCCCAATCCACTCAGGACGGCTCCTCTAATGGCATTAAATTTTCAAAAGAGCTGAGTCCACTGCGGCTCTCTGTGCCCACATCCGCCCAACAGGAGAGCGAAGGAGAGAGCGATGGAACGAGAAGAAAGTCACAGTGAGAGAACTAAAGACTCAGATGTGGTAGAATGCACATACTGAAGATGGATACTGAATATGCAAGCTTTTAAAAATGGAGATTGAATGTAGGCTGTGGAGAGATGGGGACATGTAGATGTGGCCAGTGTCCATATAGACTAATTCTCTACTCTGTTGTGAATAATGCATTAGCACTTTAATCATCCTCCACGGCCACCCGCCGTGCCACGCCGCTGTCATGGTGGTCCGAACAGTGCCCGTTGTGGCCCCTCCATCGATGCCCTCTGCCCTGACCTGGGACGTTTAGCTGTGTCAGGCAAACGCACCATCGCAAGAGATCCTGACCCTCGCCTCTGCCTACAACATGTCCTAGTCTAATCGATTACTCCTGAGCATGCAAGATAATGGGACACACACACACGGTTACACACGTTCGGCTTGTCTCCTGTCCGCCGACCCCCATGACCTTTTCTGCTTTTGAGAGATGTCGGTTCACTGCTGTCTGTGACCTCGCAGTGGGCACTGTAGTTAAATATACTGTTACTAAGGAGAATTAATAACATTCAAGGGCTACTTATCTATCTTTTTAGTTTAATTTTTCCCCCTTAAAGGAACACTCCACTATTTTTGAAAATAGGCTCATTTTCCAACTCCCCTAGAGTTAAACAGTTGAGTTTTACCGTTTTTGAATCCATTCAGCCGATCTCTGGGTCCGGCAGTAGCACTTTTAACATAGCTTAGCATAGATAATTTAATCTAATTAGACCATTAGCATCTCACTCAAAAAAATGACCAAAGATTTGATATTTTTTCCTATTTAAAACTTGACTCTTCTGTAATTACATCGTGTACTAAGACCGATGGAAAATTAAAATTTGAGATTTTCTAGGCCGATATGGCTAGGAACTATACTTTCATTTCTGTGTAATAATCAAGGAACTTTGCTGCCATACCATGGGTGCAGCGGCGCAATGATATTACACAGCACCTGAAAATAGTCCCCATCTAGGTAACTTCCGACGTGGCCGGCACTATGTTTGTGTAGTTGCAGGTATTCCGGTTCATATAGATACAGTTCAGGATCTGCACCAAAGTAAATATCTTCTGAATCGTCTCACAAATGTCTCCATGGTTACAAGGAACGCTCCTTGTGCAAGCAGGTTGTCACGTTGGTTATGTTGACGGAAGTTAGCCTATTTTCAGACGCTGCGTAATATCATTGTGCCTGCTGCATCCATGGTACGGCAGCAAAGTTCCTTGATTATTATGCAGGAATGAGAGTATAGTTCCTATCCATATCGGCCTAGAAAATCGCCAATTTTCATTTTCCATCGGTCTTAGTACACGATGTAACTACAGAAGGGTCAAGTTTTAAATAGGAAAAATATTGAAACTCTTTTTTTTTTGCGAGATGCTAACAGTCTAATCAGATTCAATGATCTATGCTAAGCTATGCTAAAAGTGCTACCGCCAGACCCGAAAATGAATGGATTTGAAAATGGTAAAACTCAAACTGTTTAACTCTAGGGGAGTTGGAAAATGAGCCTATTTTCAAAAATAGTGGAGTGTTCCTTTAACTCCTGATGGGATGGGTCATTATGGTCGACTACTTGGTTGTCTTTTTACCATTCTGTTGTATCTCGTACTCCTTTTTTACTTTTTACAACGTTTTTTTTACAACTTCATTGACTATTTATAAAAATTAAAAAAAATAAAGACAAATTATTATCAGACTCCAAATATTTTGTTATCCTACCTATGTTGTTGAAATAAAATGTTAATCAAACTTGATTTATCCATATCACGTATACATTTTGTTTCTTCTTTTTTTCTTTTGTTTTTGTGCTAATCAAAAGATTTGCTCATGTAGCTTTTATGTGTTTGTTATCGCTATAGGAAAGCGGCTGCAGGAGTGGATATGTGTGGTTCTGTGCCTCTCACTCTTCATTGTAAACCTCTTCTTCCTTCTCCTCAACTTCTCCACGGTGCACATCTACAAAATCATCTTTGGCATCGGTAAGTCTCAAATTCTTTGTCACCTTTCTGTTCATGCGTTTCCTTTGTTTTCTAATAAAGTTCTGCTGTCATTATCTGCAGAGAAGCCCATTAGTTGTAGTGGACGTTATTTTGCCATGTCATGGTCACCTTTATTTCAGTACTCACTAAATTCAAACCCTTTCTTTTTTCTCTCAAAGTGACTGGTATTGTGGCGGCAGACTTTGCGTCTGGGATGGTACATTGGGGAGCTGATACATGGGGTTCGGTGGACCTCCCAATAATTGGGAAGGTAAGAACCAAGGCCTGTGCATAGATCAGAACTTCAGACGTATAACATAACTGTCCCTATACTGTGATTTGACTGTAGGTATGTGGGCACGTTTAGGTACAATGGCACCATGTTTCTGGCACACATGCATTGCCCACACACTCATATGCACAGTGTGGTCTCTAAGCGTAGTATCTTGTTTGATTTTAACAAATTACCCTGTTTAATTTTCATATCAGCTTTTGCTCTATTGGCCTGTTGTGGTTTACCAGGCTCAAAAACGGCGAGTGTGAAATGCCATCTCCACCCTGGGGATTTCAGCCCTTCCTGCTTTCCTGGAGCGCCACATCTTAACCCCACCCACTCTCAACCCCAAAGGGTGCTGGAGATACTCAGGAGGGTTGCATTAATGCATGGTACGGTCGCACTCTCCTTGCCCAATCAGAGAAAAGGTCACCCCCTCGCTGTCCAATTAAAAAGCAGCCGACACTTGCTTTCTGTGTCGGACAAGTAGGGGCAATGAATCTGGGTGCATTTATGTGTTTTTGTGCTGACGGGGGTCATTGTGCTATTATGTGGAAGGAGGCAGTAGACTGGCAGTGGAAAAATGGCTAACCTAAGCTAAATCTGGTCCCGTGTGCCAATTATTAGGCTACTTCTGAAAATATGGAGTGTTAAATTTGATTACTGTGAGAGGAAATGACAAGTATACAGGTTTAGCAATGATCAGAACACACCTGACAATGAGTGTGACCGTGAAATTTTCAGTTTCCTTTGAGGAACACCAATTTTTTCCTATTGTTCTCTGGCTGATGTGCACTGCATAGAGATGGTGCGGTGTGACGCTTTACACTGTGCAACGCCAAATAGTCTGCTATAGAATATTACAATTCTTTATTGTTGCATCTAAATACAAATCAAACCCTAAAATCAAGTTTTAAATATTGAGATTTACTAAAGATTGCTTTTTAAAGATGAACTTTTAATGAGTGTTAGGCAATTTAAATGTAAAAATAGCGGAAATAAGCACTTACAATTAAATATTGTATATTTTGGTCATATTGCCCACTCTTAGTGCCATGCTTCTATAAAGGTGGCTGTGTTTACATGCTGGTCATTGAGGCCTTGAGTTGTCCTACATGGCCAAGACTTTGAGGCAGAGAGCAGGTTTGTAGAGATAAGGTCATCTGAACGGCCTGTCCGGCTACCGCAGAGGTGCCCGCGTTGTCTCGCTTTCATCATTGTCCGTCTGTGCTGTAAAACGGCTCGGCCACACCTCCCCACCGTGAAGGGGTTTCCACTCGGCTCCGCAGCCACCGCCGATCCTTCTGCTGTCGAGGATAATTAGGATCCGCCACCTGGGAGTGATCGAACTTCAAAAAAAGCGAGGGAATTTACAGACATCCAGAACGCAGAGCTTTAAGACCCTTAACCAGCAGATTAAAGGCGGCACTTAGCAGACCGATATATATGGCTTTTTGTCCACATGTTCAAACAAGAAGCACCAACTTGAGGGAGAATCATTAATGACCGTGATTAAACAGGCACTTAAGAGCAAAGAGCGTAGGGAGGAGGGAAAAAGGCAAGAGAAATGAAATGGATCTCTCATGTGCGCTCTGGGTTAAGGGTGGGGGGAGGACAGGCTCCGGACTTCGGCTGGGTTGCTAGGGCAATCCGAAGATGTGAGTCGTGATTAGGCAGAAGGCGGGTGAGGTGAGGCGAGGCAGGCCGTTAAACGGTGTGGGATTAGCGGCGTCGAGGCACAGGTTTGCCGCAGCGGGCCGGTGAGTCGACATGCACAGTGTGCTGTCTGGGGCTTAGCGCTCTTTTAATCTCGCGCACAGAGAGACGGAAAGGAAACGAGGAGAACAGGAGGGGAACATAATTGTCGAAATATCAACAGATAGTTTTCTCCGCTCCAGCAGAGTGTCGCCACGTTCTCTCAGATATAGGTGTGATTGAGTTCAGCCCACAAACACGCGATAATGACATTTTTTCCCCCGCGCTCTGTTTCAGAAACGCTATGGTAATGTGGCTCCAAACGATTCCTCCTTTTTATGTGGAAAATAAATTACCTTCATTCTTGTATTTTCCTTTGTGCTTATGCGATCCTTTCTCCTACTCCCTTTCATTTTGCGGCACCCGCGCGGTCGCAGACGGGCGCCCGTCTCAAAGCAGCGCTCCTGGGCGTGAGTGACAGGTGCTGCTGGGTTATGGTTTTTCATGATGCTGGATCTGAACCGTGGGGAAGTGCTGTTTAATGCCAGGTTATCTCTTCGCTCCGTAACATGTAGCTCGTGCCGCATGCGTCATCTTTCATTTAGGCCCTAGTACCGCCAATGCTCGTTTGCATCTATCAGTCAACATCTAACCCCACCCATCCCTGTCTTACAATCAGACCCGGGTGAAATTTGCTTTTCTGCATCTTCAATGCTGATTTTTGTGGAAAATCTGTGGAATAGACGGTAAAAGGGCTTCTACACTTTAATTAGTACGAATGTGCAAAAGTGCATATTTTCAAAATTGACTAGTCGATGAGTTGCCTGAACAACTCATTGTTAACTAGAAGTACTTTATAATAAATATTAAGGCTGGTTTGGTTTCCCTTGACTCGGTTCCGGCAGGTTTTTCTTGGGGTGATTTTGCAAGCCTCTAGACAAGTTCAAAGTGTAACAGAATGCACTTGGTTTTAAAAGGTTTGGACTATTTTGTTTTTTTTTATTTGACATGCCTTCTTAAGATTGCAACTCTTGTGGCAAAATGCTCAAAAATGCATTTGGCTGCAACAGTGGTGCTTCAATGGGACTACATTTAAAGACGCAACCTTTCCTGAAGATTTTTGCAAAGCAAACTTTCCAACAGCTAAACTAGAACATGCTAATTAAATATAGGAAGATATAAAAAAAATTAGAAGGAAAAAAAAATCTTGGTAAACTAGTGAACCTTACTAATCAACTAGCCAGTTTTTGCAGTCGAACATTCTTACTGGGAGCTAAATGAAGATGAAATTTGCTCAAATATTTAATTGAAAAAAAAAACATGAAAGGGTGTCAAATGTGTAGAACTTTGTGAATGATGTTTCTGAAGAGTTCTGCATAAAGATTTTCTGTGGGCTTATGGCTCATTATCAGTGCGGAAACTTTAAATTATTCATTATAGAAACTAGTTATATCCTCTGCTTAGTTTAAACTCTCTTCTTTCTCATTTCTCACCCTAAAACACACATCCAGTGTTCTTAAAGTTGTTCAGTGTCTCTAACTGTAATACAACAGTAGCTTCAAGTTTGACCCTGCACTGTCTTTATCATAGACGTACCCATTCATTACCACAGGGTTAATGGATCTAAATCACTGTCTTAGACACCCCTTCCCATTTCTCAATTGAACTTTAACCTCCCTTCCCCCTGCTCCCCCCCATCTCTCTCTTTTCCTCTCTCTCTCTCTCTCTCTCTCTCTCTCTCTCTCCATTCAGGCATTTATTCGCCCATTTCGGGAACACCACATTGATCCAACGGCTATCACACGGCATGACTTCATAGAGACTAATGGAGACAACTGCATGATCACCATCCTGCCTCTGGCCCACATGGCCTATAAATTCCTCTCCTACCCACCAGGTACACACACACACACACACACATCCACTCACTTTTCCAGTGTGCCGTGAACCAATGAGTGTAACCCGAGTGTGGCTTCTTGTCCTGGAGCCGTCAATGTGCCCCACATTCATCTTAAAATACCTAAAAATTGGGAAATCAACAAACGAGAATAAGGTTTGAAAAGGATCTAATGTTCTCAGTTCCATTTTTGCTCTGGATGAGTTACAGGAACAACTCAGCCAAAAAAGTGAAAATTGTCATCCTTTACTCATGCTCATGTAATTCCAAACCTATATGACTTTCTTTTCTCCAGGAAGGGAAGGTTAGCGGAACGTCCTGAGTGATTTCTTTTTTTCTATACAATTAAAGCAAATAAAAATTCCGTTTTGTTTCTCACAGACTTGGAGTATTGCTCACAAGTCATATGGACTTAATAATTTTTTTGTAGCTTGACAGCATTCATCCCATTCCCATTCGTGGTTTCCCATCATTCTGGTTTCGAAAAACATGAGGGCAAGTAAATGATGACAGAATTTCCATTAGTTAAAAAGGTTTCTTTTCCACTAACATTGTGTTTCTGATGATCTGCTCAATGCTAATAATGCTTACAGGTCAATTTGATTGGTTTCACACACTAAAAGGTTAGGCTAGTACTTAAATTAAAAAGTTTAGGGCATGTCACTTTAAGGCATTTTGTATTCATTTGCATATAATTTTATCTCTCTCGATTCACCTTTTGCCATTGTTCCTCTATCTCTCCCTCCACCTCCCCCTTACGCTATCTCTCTTTCTCAGATGCCCTTGCAGAGTCCTACCCCTGGGAATGTTTTGTTTTTGCATTGGCAGTCTTTGTAACCATGACTAATCAGATCCACAAGTGGTCCCACTCCTACTTCGGCCTGCCACGCTGGGTCACGCTACTGCAGGACTGCCACCTAGTGCTGCCACGGAAGCACCACCGGATCCATCATGTGTCGCCACATGAGACATACTACTGCATCACTACAGGTACACACGCAGGCTTCGCTTGATGAGGCGGAAGCCTTGCATTAATGCTGTCTTAAAGGGATAGTTCAACCAAAACGTGAGAGTTCTGTCCTTATTCACTTACTCTCATGTCATGATTTTCTTTCTTCAGTAGAGCACCAAAGAATTTAATCTGAAAAATGTCTCTTTCTTTTTTTTGTGTGTGTCTATACAATGAAATTCAATGGGGTCCAAAACAGCAATGGACGCCATCATTGACTTTCATTGTATGGACAAAAACAGTGGAGGCATTCTTCAAAGTCACAGAGTTTGGGAACAATATGAGGATGAGAAAAAGATGACAGAATTACTATCATTTAGTCCCGTAGGCATCTTTACAATAATAATATGTACTGGATCATATTCACGTGAGGAAGGTTAAGTTCCTCTGAGAGTCTTTCATGTAGTTGATCATGGTAACCTACAGTATCTGGCAAGGATTCTTCCACGGAGCGTGGCCTGCATCGCCAGTAGCTGTAAAGAGTGGGTTAAAATAACTTTTTTTAAAGTCGTGTGTGTGTGTGTGTGTGTGAAGGCATTAAACTCCCATGATAGCTCGAGCACTCAGTATGCGACTTGCGTCTCTGGGAGAGAGGGTAGCACGGATGCTTGTGCGTCACCCTGCGCCCCAGTGGACGACAGATGTGTGTGTGCACGCATGCTCCAGAGCACAGACCGGTCCTTTTGACCCTCCCTCTTTCCTTTCCACTGCTGCTCCCTGATCCCACTGGGAGACGCTGATGAAGGGAGAGGAAAGGGTCTCTCTCTCTTTCTCTCTCTCTCTCGCACACATACACATACGCGCACACTTGGGAGTCTCTCTCTGCGTGAGCCCTGCTCCTCCACCCTCCCTGCCCGAGTCCCCGGGGGCCCTGGCCCGCCTTTGTGTGTGCCAGTGGCTGACAACCTCCATGTATATTTAATGCTAACCTGCTGTCAGTGCTAACAAATAGGCTTGCACAAAGGGGGGGGGGTGGGTTTGACAAAGATGAAAAATCAAACAAACATGATGAGCTGTTCTGCTCTCCTCCTGCTCCAAAGGGGTCACTGTAGAGAGAGGGCACAAACGCACTCACACACGGAGCTGCGACCAAGGATCAGTGTGATATACAAAGATACAGGGGCAATGGATCACCATGTGATGTCATAATTAGAGACTGCTGAAAAAAGTACCACGGTACTTTCCATTGGTTCTGTATGTTCCGCATTCATATACCATTGTACTTGCACATAGGTCTGAGTGATGTATCAAAATTGCCAATATCGGGATCATTTTAATGTTTTTTCGGGCCATTAAAGGGATAGTTCACCCAAAAATGGCAATTCTGTTATCAATTAATTACCCCCATGTCATTCCAAATTTATAAGACTTTGTTTAATATTCAAAACCGAAAGGAAGATCTCTAATAAAATCTGAAAGATTTCTCAGCATCCATTGAAAATCCATTCCACCAAAACTGACGTTTTAAAATAAAGAAACCGCTCAATCCATATGGATTTTGTTTACGCTTTAAGTCTTCTGAAGAGACACGACATGCATAGGACACATCGAATATGGTAAACGGAAGCTCAACTGCATTTAATTTAGGCATGAAAACCAACCTTATTGGTCTTTATAGATCAGTATATGGAAATTTAGCTGTTTAAGCATTTTAATGTTGTTAACCACCCTTTAATACTGTAGCAAATACATATATATTGAGATGCATATAAAGTATTGAAATATATTTTTATATTTACCATCCAGCCATAGTACTATGGTGCATGTCCAAATGAACATGGTATAGTAGTACCATGGTCTTTTTTTTTTCATTAGCCAAAAAGTGTTAGTCTTTATTGCATTAATAAATTCCTTTTCTTTTTTCTTTTTTTTTCTTCTTTTTTTAACCAAAAATACAACCAAACAAAAAACACACCCACACCCATAACAGTTGACCGATGCGGTTATCTAGAAGGCAGGGTGGCCAATGGCCTATATAATTCTGATCTGTGATAATAATTCATGGTATAATGACATGAACACAAACTTGTTGAAATAAGAAATAACATTTTCCACTTTTAAATTAAATACATTTACTATCCATTGAATAAAAATGTCAGTAGAACTGACAAAGTGGAGTGAAAAAGACTTCTGTTGATCTTCTGCATGATTATCAACCAATAATCTCTAAATGGCCAAATGCCTGATTAATCCGCTTGGCTGATATATATCAGTGTATCACTTCTTGAACTTTGTCCTCCACGTTTTTGTGGGTTAAACGTCTAAATGTCTTGTGGATGTATTGTTGTAATGGTTTTCTTGTCAAAACCCAATGGAATGTATGTCTGTGAGCACAACACGTGTGTGTGTGTGTGTGTAGTGGAGTTAAGGCGGGCTGGCTGGGGGTGGGGTGCTGCTACATATTTATAGCAGTAAGTGTGTACATTACTCTACTGCTAGCGCCTGATCTTCTGTCCATCCCCTGGGAGTCACCATCCAGGAGCTTCTGTGTCTCACTGCTTCTTGATGTCGTTCTCTGTGCTTTCCCCTCTTTCTTCCTGTCTTGCTCTTTTGTCCTTGCTCTCTCCTTTTCGCTTGTCTTGCCCTCTCACTGTTTCTCTCTCTTCTCACTTCTTCCCTCTCTCTCTCTCTCTCTCTCTCTCTCTCGCTCTCGCTCTCTCTCTCTCTCGCTCTCTCTCTCTCTCTCTCTCTCTCTTTCTTGCAGTTCTCTCTTTTCTCTTGCTGGTGAATTTTCAAAGAAGTGTGTCCAGTGAAAGGAATGAATTTTGTCTGGTTGGTTTTACACATCAAGCCTGTGTACTTCACTTTTTTTTCTTCCTTTTCCAGTTTTGCTTCAGTTTCAAAGTATTCCATTTCAAATTAAGCATTGAAAGTAAAATAATAATAATAATAATGTTATATAATGTATATATAATAATATAATGCTGTCATTTAAAATGGATGATTTGATATGGCATGTTTTTCAATGATTACCGTATGTATACTACACTACAAAATCAATAATATTGTGAAATATATTATTACAATTTAAAACATGTTTACTATTTGGAATATATTTTAAAAGCCAATTTGTTCCTGTGATTGTGAAGCTGAATTTTCAGCAGCCGTTTCTCCAGTCTTCAGTGTCACATGATCCTTCAGAAATCATTCTAAGAGTGCTGACATATCGGACCCACTTTATATTAGGTGGCCTTAACTACTATGTACTAACATTTTAATTAATCATTTGATACAATGCACTTATTGTGTACATACATGTTTTTACATTGAACTTACATTTTTACAAATACCTGCATGTAATTACATCTGTAATTAATTTCTGTAGTTACATTTGTAATTACACAGTTGACCCTTCCCTTACACCAAACCCTACCCTTAAACTTACCCATACCACCACACCTGTCCCTAACCCTACCCGTATCCCACCTCAATATCAGCAAAAGTGTTTTGCAATATAATTTGAACACAGTAAGTACACTGTACTTAAGGCCACCGAATATAAAGTGGGGCCGACACATCTTATTGTTGAAAACGGTTGTGCTGCTTAATATTTTTGTGGAAACCAGGATTCTTGTCTTTACTGTCACTTTTGATCAGTTTAATACATTTTTGCGTAACAAAAATATTGCTTTATAATGCATTTGTGTGTGTGTGTGTGTGTGTCCTATTTAAAAAAAACAAAAACAACTATAAACAATAAACAACAACATAAATAACTACTTTAGAAGTCAAAAAGTGTTTTTCTCCCTTTTGGTAATGTCTTCTCTCACCTACGGCTCTAAGTGAGCCCCTGCCATTGATGTCCAGTGTTGTAAATACTGGTCCATGACACCCCTGCTTCTTTCTCTATCATTCTCTCCCTCAGGGTGGTTGAACTACCCGCTGGACAGAGTGGGTTTTTGGCGGACAATGGAGTGGTTGATCGAGAGATTGACGGGTCAGAGGCCACGCAGTGATGACCTGGCCTGGACCAAGAAAACCGAGTGACCAGGATAACAGGACTGTACAATTCCCTCGTGCATCTCTTCCCCTGTTGAGGGGGAGCAGAAACCGAAAATGGGCCTTACCTCTGTACCCCAAAAAACACTCTCCCGTTATGTTCCTGTGTCTCTCCACCTTTTTCTCCACAGCACAGCACAGTACCACAGATCACTCTTTCTGCTGAGGCCTTTTCCTGTCACTGAGGTCTGCTACACACAAGCCATTACCTGCTCCTCCTCTACTGGCACTGTCCTCTGTTTTGTAGATATCCAAAGCAGAAATGGTAGAAAGACAAGATGAAGCTCAAAACGGCGGGTTCAGACACTGTTCCTCTCACAATCCTTTGCTTCATCTCCATGTGCAGAAAGGCACCACTGCTTTCTCATTTCGGTGTGTAAAATGTATGTTTTCTGGAGGTTGGGCTCTCCAGAGGACCGAAACCATGTTGTGATTTCCCCAGCATGGTTTTCATAGCAGTGCATGCCATGGAGTGAGAGAAGCAATTAAATGTGGATTTGATTTCAGAAACGGCGAGAAGATTAATCGCAGACTCGCAAACACTTTTTCCATATTCACAAAAGCATTTCAGAGCATCCCTTAGTTTGGACGAAGGACGCACGGAGGATGCATTTCTCAAAACGCAGGGAAAGGGTTTTGTTGGCCAACCAGCGTGGTCAGTGCTTAGTTGACCCAACTGAATGTTTTCCCTGAATGTTTCTTACTAAGCTCGTGTTGGCCTTAAGTACAATCCCATTACACTTATTTCTAATCAGCTTACCAGGGCTTAGCGGTGATGAACATTGATTGCGTCTCTGGTGTGTTAGCGTGACGTTATTGATATTTGGAGTAGTATTAGCAGTCTAGCTTGTGATGTCCTCCTGCTGTATCTTTTAGTACAACAGTTTAGCGAAGGTTGTACTGGTAAAAGGTCCATTTGAATTTGAGTTTTAAGTTACCAAGCTTTTTTTTTTTTGAATGATATTTGCACTTTTGAACAATGATACTTTTTCATGCAAAATTGACATGGAAAACAGCCAAATACACTCCGTGTTTTCTCACACATGTACGTATACACATGCACACTTTTCATTATGAACCCAAAAAACACATTTCCATGAACCTCGTGTGAATTTATGTCTCTCCATTTGCGGTGAACTGATAAATGGAGAGGATGAGAGTTTTTATAGAGTGTTTCAGATTGGATTGTCTGTTCAACAGCTCCACAATTTGTGTTTTATTTTCTGGCTTTTTATTTTATTTATTTTTTTCATACTACAGTATGACATTCAGCTTTGTATTTGTTTTTACTTTATCTTGCAGCTAATGCTCGCTGCTAGTCTGCCTTAAACCAGTGTTTTTATTAACTGTATGATTTAAATATCGAATAAATAACATTTGATTATTCGTTGTTGGGGTTTTTTGTAACGAGTGATTTTTAAATGTTGCTCATTAAACGGAAAAGTTCGAAGCAATAATTTAGTTCTCTTTGTTAAAATGAGACGGTAAAACCATTACCGAGCTTTGCAAAGAAATCTGCATGGTACTTGAGGTGATTTAACAATGAGTCACAAGCGTCTGAACGGTCTGTTCTACTCGAGTAGAAATAGTTTATGAGAAATTCGGAGGGTTCATTCAACAAATCACGAAACTGCTACCTTAATTTATTCATTTGTAACAAAAATATGTTTTATTAGAATTAGCAATTTATGGAAGATGGACCGTGAGGACAGTAAATGAGCCGAGAGCTCCCTCTGGTGGCTGTACAACGTCCACACGGTTGAATGAACGATACTGCACTCCCATTTTCAGACATTTATGGTACTACCGTGGGTTACTGATGCCATGGCAATGCATTATGTTTTATCATGAATTACCTTAAAAACCATGGCAAATGGAAAAGCTCAGTACGATGTGTTAACATCTGAAATTGTCACTTGATTGTAAGTGGACTGATAATGATCTGATCATTATTTTACGTAGTTTTGTGTAGCCTAGATCATTTTAATTTATTATAACAACTGTAAAATATTATTATTGTGACTGCAAAATTCACAAAGCTCTCTAAATCATGTATATCTTTTTATTTTTATGCACGCTCTCTGCCAATGGCGTGAGTTTGAGGCAGGCCTGCTTTATGGAAGATGCGCTAAGTGTTTGCCAAACATTTTTGCTTTTTCCATTTGGTGCTGGTGGCCCAAAAATGATTTGCAACAGTTCAAGATCTTCATAAAAAGACACTAGTGCACGATGCCACTGAGACAGCCTTTGCTGCATTGTTTGTCCTGTCATCTTCCTATTTGTGATCTGCATGAGAAATTGTGTTATATGGTGTTATTCGGTTTATGTGCACAATGATGTGCATGTCTAATATAAAATGTTCAAAGCCACTGATATTCCATGTATTTTCGATTAGAAAATTAAAATGGTGTGAAAAGTGCAGATGGAAGGTGTGACCTGATGATGGGGAGACAGCAGAAGGATTGGGCTTTTCTATCTGGTGTCAGTGGGCAAGGTGGCAAATTTCTTCTCACTTTCTCCTTTCATAATGGTCTTGACGATAGCTAAACGTAATGTTTACAGAATATAGGACAAGGGTGGAACAGGGAATATTTTCTTACCCTTGAGTCTCTGAATGTAGTGGAGGTTATATAACTGCAAAACAAACCCTGATTGCAATAACATGATATCAAATTACCTATAATTTTACCCCAGAAAGTCACTAAGCTTTGGAAATTACTGATTATTAAAGTAGCACCGTTCCTGGTCAGTTCACTACCGTTCAAAACTTAGTACAATGTTTTTGTTGTTGTTGTTGAAAGAAATCAATAATTTTATGAATCAGGGATTTTGTAACAGTAAAGACCTTTTTAATGTTACAAAATATTTATGTTTAAAATAAATGCTTGAATTTTCTAATCATCAAAGAATCTTTAATCAGGGTTTCCACAAAATGAAGCAGCACTGCTGTTTTCAATATTGATAATGAGAAATGTTTCTTGAGCACCAAATCAGCATATTTGAATGATTTCTGAAGAATCACATGACGCTTAAATTGTGATAATATTCAAAATATTAGTTTTACTGTATTTTTGATCCAATAAATGCATCTTTGGTGAGCATAATAGATGAAAAAAAAAACATTTACCAATTTTACAGAACTTATGAACAGTAGTGTATGTATATGTGTATGTGATGATCGTGCAAATGTGCTGTATTTAATAATTTAGATTCATTTTTTAGAACAATGAGTTCAAGTGTTCAATACCTGGGAAATACCAGGTTAGTGGTGATCAGTGCGGTCCACTTTATGCCATTTATACTGCTGGCTCACAAAAAAAAAGAGAAAAGGTCACTGATATCATGATGGTATTGTACATTCATAAATGATCTGTCTAAGCTCATACGTAATATACTGATGCCATCTGCTGTAGCTACCAGTCAACTGATGGACACATAATCAGAGCCTTTCTGTGGTTGGCTCAGGCTGTGTGTAATAGTTTGACAGTTATGCTACGAGTCAGGTCCAGAATGACAGAGCCTGATCTCTGGTGCTCAATTTCTGTGAAGCTATGCTGACAAATGATGGACAGACATCTGATTTGCACAACAGTCTTGATGCCATGTATTAGAATGATAGAAACAAGTTCCCCGTTTGTATTCATGTGAGAGTAGAGGACTGGAAATAATTGGGAAAGTGGGATAAGGAAATGTGTTGGTTTTGAATTCGCATCACTCTCATCATGGTCACCACAGCTCAATACGTTGGAGCACATGTAATCGCTAGGTCACAAATATTTGAGCTAAATTACTCAATTTTAACAGACATTTTAGCTAAGCAGAGTTTCCTCTTAGTTTGTTCTGAGATCAATCTTCTGATTATATTTAACATTATGTGATTAACTCATTAAAGTGTTGCTGATATTTAGAGCAGAGAATGAAGCTGAGAGTTGACAATGAAAATATAGCATAAGTAAGTGTCTGTTATTGTTGATCATCTTCAAATAGTTCACATTTGTTAAAGCCAGAATATGTCATTTTTTGCCCCTAGAGGTCGCTTATTCAAAACAAAGGCATAGCTTGATGACGCCTGGATTTCACGGAGCTTTTATCATGCCGCAGATTCCACTTCTTCCGGTCATGTGTGGTAATGCAGTGCTGTTTTATCATATTAGATACATTTGAGTGTGTTGAAAGTTATGTTACAATGCATTCGCTCGAGACACTTGTTCGATAGGCATGGTAAAACATGGTACTGGAAGTAAATAAAGAAAAAGAGATTTAAACAAACTAACTGTGTTGAGCTATATAAGAATGATTTGTTTTCTGCCCATGAATGTATCCAAACAGTTGCTCACCCGTCTAATGAAACGCATAATATATTAAAGCATCTTTGGTGTTTCCATGGTTTCTACAATATAAAACCGTAAATTGAGGGTAACACATGTATGATGTCATTGATAGGCGAAGTACGGACATGGTCCGTATCCTGGTTGAAAATTGCTTACTTCTCTGGATTTAAACATTCTTGGAAGTACACAAGTCAACAAAATATATAACATTGTTCTAGTGGTTTTTGGATATTTTAATAAAACAATCTTACATATTGTGCCTTTAAATGCAAGAGTGTATTTGATTTGATCGCAAGGGAAGTGTGGTACCAAAACACAACTGAAAAGCAGCATTATATACATTACTGTGCGTTTAACCATGTTCTGAATTCAACAGATGTGTTTTGACACATTACTGTGTTTGTCCTTTGACATATGGTTAAGGTTGTAGGCAGAGTGACATACACCATGCAGGGTGGACTGCAGTGGCAGAGAAATGAACTGCTGATTCAGGCCAGTAGAGACTGTCAACCTGTCATATCATACACAACTGTCACCACAGCCCTGTTCACTCACTGGTGTAGCTGATGTAGTTCAAACTTAAGCATTCTAGCTGAAGTCAGCATACTTATGCATGTCATTCTCCTCCAGGCCTTAAGATGGCCCCCTTGTACCTCCTCTGTGACACCTCTTCCACATGCAGGAGTGGACAGCTGTGAGTTGAGGAGTTACTGACAGAGATGAATGTGAAGATGTTAATTAGCGAAAGACGTGAGATCTGTTCTTGATCTACAGTTGAATGTGTAATTGTGTCTCGACTTTTCCTTGTCAGTCGCTTGTACAGAAGTGATTGCTTGTGTATGGGTGAGGATTTCTGGGAATGTCCTCACAGATATTATAAAACATCATTAAACTGACTGAAAATGTGTTTAGGGTGAATCAAATTGGCCAAATTAAGCCTTAAAGGGATAGTTCACCCAAAAATCATTATTTGGTCACGTTCAGGTTGTTCCAAACCTGTATACATTTCTTTGTTCTGCTGAAAACAAAGGACGATATTTGCAAGAATGTTTGTAACCAAGCAGATAGAGCAACCATTGACTACCATAGTGTGGAAAAAAATAGTATGGTAGTCAATGGCTGCTGAGATCTGCTTGGTAGGCTACAAACATTCTTCCAAATATCTTCCTTTGTGTTCAGCAGAATTGAAGTCTAAAAACGCCAAAAGATGTCTGTAAGGACCAGTGACTGGTAATTAGCTTAATTTAAGCGCAACAGAAGTCAATTGGAGGTTCTTAAAAGTATCCGTGAATAAGTTTGTGTCTGTGTTCCCATAGTAAATGCAGAATCATCTCTAAAATGCTGTCATGCTGTCAATCTATGTCATATTTTTTTTCATGCTGTCGCAGTTATTTAGTTTGTTTCTGTATGTATCCTATAATGAATTTTAGGAGAAACATCTGAGAAAACGGTATTAGGCTCCATTGTGGAATGTGTCACCTACCTTGCACTAATGATCCTGTTTATGGAAGTAAACTGCAATTTGAGTGGATTTCAAGTGTCATGAAGTATGAAAGCAACCTCATGAAACCTCTGAGCAATTACATTTTCCTTTGGGTTTGTGTGTTTTTGTGTGCTAGAGAACAAAAGACATAAAACATATGAACTGTCAGTCAGAAGAACAAATCTGGGTTTACACGAGATATCAATGAGTGGTAGTATACACCTCAGGAAGTATAATTACACTTATAGCATCCCTGCTGTACGTTAGCCTATGCTCTGATTGCCACTCTAATCAGTGACTGATTAAGTCCTCTGTTCAAAGCTCCAGGTCTGTGTGAGTCACTGGCCTTGCTGTACTCTCTCCTGGGCCCCTCGGGGCCTCTCTGATTGGGTTTTAATTTGCCGGTCAGGGGTTGGTACTGGTGTTTATTAGCGACTGGTTGAGTTATGTACAGCGCCGCTTCGTGCTATTGATCTGTAATTTCCACAACAAGGTCATTGTAAGGGGAGACAAGGGAATGGATTCATCAACAACCAATATAATGCCATCACTGCATCAAGAGTTACCTGCAGACATTAAACATTTCCATCAAAGATCCGGTTTAATTGCTTCACTAATGACATCTGGGAGGAGCTGTGTGTACACGTTCAAAGTGTCAAAGAGAATTGGTGACAGAATTTATTCTTTTAATTAAAAATATTGGAAAAATTTGCACATTTAATAATATGAACAGTAGTACACAAACAATTCATTTACACCTGCATTAATCTTTTTTTTAGCCTTTAGCATGTCTGTTAAGTTTGTCAATTATATGCTATATATATCGACAAAAGACTAGAAAGCCAAGGAGGTCCATCACCTAGTCTTGGTCCTAAGCCTAGTCCCAGACTAATATGCATGTTTGAGCTGTTTTAACTAAAAGCAACTTGCACTAACATATTTTAAAATATGTCAGACCATTGTTTTGTCTCAAGATGCACACCAGTAATGTTTTTTTTTTTTTCCTTCTAAGGTTTATAAAAGCAATTGAAATGTCCTAGTTGAACTAAGGCCTAATCCTGGCTTAATCTCAGCCCTGTCTATAAAACCAGGCAAATATAATACACTTACCTAAAGGATTATTAGGAACACCATACTAATACTGTGTTTGACCCCCTTTCGCCTTCAGAACTGCCTTAATTCTACGTGGCATTGATTCAACAAGGTGCTGAAAGCATTCTTTAGAAATGTTGGCCCATATTGATAGGATAGCATCTTGCAGTTGATGGAGATTTGTGGGATGCACATCCAGGGCACGAAGCTCCCGTTCCACCACATCCCAAAGATGCTCTATTGGTTGAGATCTGGTGACTGTGGGGGCCATTTTAGTACAGTGAACTCATTGTCATGTTCAAGAAACCAATTTGAAATGATTCAAGCTTTGTGACATGGTGCATTATCCTGCTGGAAGTAGCCATCAGAGGATGGGTACATGGTGGTCATAAAGGGATGGACATGGTCAGAAACAATGCTCAGGTAGGCTGTGGAATTTAAACGATGCCCAATTGGCATTAAGGGGCCTAAAGTGTGGCAAGAAAACATCCCCCACACCATTACACCACCACCACCAGCCTGCACAGTGGTAACAAGGCATGATGGATCCATGTTCTCATTCTGTTTACGCCAAATTCTGACTCTACCATCTGAATGTCTCAACAGAAATCGAGACTCATCAGACCAGACAACATTTTTCCAGTCTTCAACTGTCCAATTTTGGTGAGCTTGTGCAAATTGTAGCCTCTTTTTCCTATTTGTATTGGAGATGAGTGGTACCCGGTGGGGTCTTCTGCTGTTGTAGCCCATCCGCCTCAAGGTTGTGCGTGTTGTGGCTTCACAAATGCTTTGCTGCATACCTCGGTTGTAACGAGTGGTTATTTCAGTCAAAGTTGCTCTTCTATCAGCTTGAATCAGTCGGCCCATTCTCCTCTGAACTCTAGCATCAACAAGGCATTTTCGCCCACAGGACTGCCGCATACTGGATGTTTTTCCCTTTTCACACCATTCTTTGTAAACCCTAGAAATGGTTGTGCTTGAAAATCCCAGTAACTGAGCAGATTGTGAAATACTCAGACCGGCCCGTCTGGCACCAACAACCATGCCACACTCAAAATTACTTAAATCAGCTTTTTTTCCCATTCTGACATTCAGTTTGGAGTTCAGGAGATTGTTTTGACCAGGACCACACCCCTAAATGCATTGAAGCCATGTGTTTGTTTGGTTGATTAGATAATTGCATTAATGAGAAATTGAACAGGTGTTCCTAATGTTCCTAATAATCCTTTAGGTGAGTGTATAATGTAATATATAATATAATATAAGAACGTTTCTTATACACGTAATATTTATATATTTTAGTGGTGGGCATAGATACTTTTTTTAATCTCACTGTAATCTTGGAATTAATCTAGATTAATCTAGATTAAAATGGATCATTTGAATTCTGCTGAAGGCATTCAGAATATGTGTGCTCGTAAGTGATCGTTTGTCTTTTTGTAGTTTGAATAATAAATAACTTCTGTCCCTTTAAGACCCGATGCACGCATGGATCCCACTGTTCCTGTGAGCTGGTTACGACTGTGTTTACGTTAAAACTCACCAAGATGGGCATTGAGACATTTTTGAGTGTATTTGACCATTAATAAGATTTTTGCACTTGTATGTCAGAGGCGGCTTTATCACGGTATGTGTATGTGCGCTTCAGATGCGAGCGGGAATTAGAATTAACGTAATGTGCAACCCCGCGAAATTCAGACCGGTCACACCAATACTAACACGCTGTCATGAGGAAAAATACCCTTCATACAGAACAGCCTTTCGCCATGTTCAGAGAGTTAACTTGACTAAATGAGAGGAGGCGGGTGCGTGTCAACTCGCTGTTGGTCGGAGAGGAGAGCGCAGCTCGATACTGTAGAAAATGAGTATCGTATCGTTTCAGATATTGCAGTATTGATGCATAGCGAAATGGCGATATTTTTGACAACACTAGTAGGCATAAACACAGGTTCGAAGACTCGTTCTCTTGCCCCCTACTACAGTGCAATTCGGCTAGGTGTACATCCGCGCTAAAATATCAAGGTGAAAGTCATCATAGCTTGCGTAGTATAGACCCAGCTCCCAACCCAACTTTGAGAATAGATTAACGACAATATTTTTTTTATCGCCCGATAAGAGTCTCACATTAACGCAGTACGTTAACGCCGATAACGGCCCACCACTAATATATTTCCAGTTTTGTATATTTATATTTTATATAATTTTTTATATTCTTGCACATTCTCATTTCTCTCTTTTCTCTTAGGATAATATTATATTATGTTATATTATATTATAATATAATATAATAAATTAATATAATATAATATATAGCTTTTTCATCCGAACAAACTACTAAATGTCTGATTCTGGCACATCTGCAGGCCTTTAACATTAAAGGTGCAGTGTGTAGTATTCATGAGGATCTATTGATAGAAATGCAATATAATATACATAACTATGTTTTCAGTGGTGTATAAAGACCTTACATAATGAACCGTTATGTTTTTATTACCTTAGAATGAGCCGTTTCTATCTACATACACCGCTGAGTCCCCTTATAGTGAAATCGTCATTTTGCGCCGCCATGTTTCTACAGTAGCCCTAAACAGACAAACTGCTCTAGAGCGCTAGTCACTCTCTGCTCATTCCGACGACGACTTTTTGTCCTGTGTCGGCTAGGGATGTTAACCGATGACCGTTTGACCGATGGTTGACCGTATCAACGTTAACCGATCAAAGTTGTCGGTTGTCGGTTAAAAAAAAAAAAAAAAGTGATCTCTAAATTAGGCTATTTATAGAGAATGGGAACGTGACGTCACCAACGCAATGCATTCGCGGACTTTAGGACACAGACACTACATTAGAGAATGAGTAATAGTGGAGGTAGACTTTAAAACTTGTATTATACAGTTAAAAACACATTAGAATGGTGAACGCTTGCTGTGTTATGAACTGTCATAGCCTCTCTTGCAACCTGCGTGGAAAACATATCTCAAATCATGCGCAATATTTCAGTTTACCAGCTTGGAAATAACAAAAGTAAGTGAAAGTAATGCTGCCTTCACGTGCTATCGGAAATTTGACAATTCCCACTTCTAAAGTCGTGATTATGAAGTATGAACTCATCTCGTTCATATTTCGAGGGGTGGAGCGCGTTCACGTGCAATTTTTACCTAGGAAACTCCTATTTACAATAATTCAGAGAGCACGTGAAGGCAGCATAACACTCGGAAATAAACAACTTAGCCAAAATGTGTCTTTATAATTTGTATTTATTATTTATAACCGATATTACAGATGAATATTTTCTGAACCGCTTGAATGTGCTCACACCAAAAATAATGCATGAAACGCGTCAGCAAATGCTTCATTGTTCAGCTTCAGATGTAAGTTGCAACTTGTGTGATACAGTGCTTAAATACAGTACTTAGCACATCATCTAAATATATTACATCTACATTTCAGTGGTAACACATAAGGTGTTGATCATCATCTTTCTTTATTATTGTTAGCACTACCTCGAACTAAAGCGGCGTCTCTTCGGAGCTGTCATTATCTTAAATGAGTCGCGGCAATGTTTCAAATGAGCTTCTAACGCTAGACAATAGCCTTTATTTTCAACGCGATCACCTTGTGCCCAAACCATTTCGAAACTAAGGAGCCATTTGTCCTCCGATTACAAACAAGCTCCTCAGCGCCGCGTTTGCGGGACTCATGTTTCGCGCTGTAGGGGATTTTAAAAAATTGACGTGAGTGGAAGGCAGGCGGCGGCGCCTGGACAGTGTGTGTGTGTGTGTGTGTGAGAGAGAGCTGGAGGCAGAGAGATGCGACAGAGTTGCGAAATTGCAGGCACGGCTCGCGAGTTGCGGCTGTTATTTCAAATAGCGCAGCATATTTTTTTAACTAATCGGTTAACCGGTTTCAACCGGCTAATGAGGCTCGGTGGTCGGTCAAGAAAATGTTTAGTTTTCGCCATCCCTAGTGTCGGCCACCGTAGCTTCTCTATGTGCTTCGAAAGGGAGGGGGGAGCGGTGGGTGATTGCAATTCATAACCTCACCGCTAGATGCTGCTAAGATTTACACATTGCACCTTTAAAGAACATTCAGGTGCATTGCAAATTGTATATTTAATGATTCATATATGAGGCAAAATATTGATGATATGTCAGAGAGATTGGGTGTTTGATGGTGACTCAGAAGCAGTGCTTTTGCCCTGGAGGTCTTTCTGTTATCTGTGTGGTCTCAGTCTCAGAGATGGACCAGCTCTAATCCAAATTTACATACAGCCTGGGTTTTTACCATACAGCCAGATGATCATCACTAGTGTGCAGTGCTCTGATGAACACATGGTCTGAGAACTTTCATCTCCTCCCAAGGCCTGATGGGAATTTACAGTGTGTGTTTGAGAAAGAGAAGGGCACAAGGACATGTATTTTCTAATAGAGCGTGTCATAAGCACAATGTAAAGGTGTGAGACTGTGTGTGTGTGTCATGTTAAAATCTGTTGCTCAGCGAGGGTAAAAAAGACAGATGACGAGCCCTGAGTGAAGTGACAACACTATGTTTCCTCCTGTCATTCCTCTCTCGTCTCATCACCTTCTCCACTCAATGCTCTTCTCCTCACCAGAACGCACAGATGCCCTCCACCTGGGTCGTCAAGGTCCCGTATACGCCTCCCTCTGCTTTCTCCTGCTCTCTCTCTCACACACCTCTACCTGCTCCTCTTCTCTTTCTTTACAACCTCCTTCCCCAATTCTCCACTTCCCTCATATTTCCTCATTTCTCCACTCTCATACATCCAAATTAGCTGCACGTTCGCATCTCTCCATTTCTCCTGGGCCGTATCTCCTTGCAATTGGCTTTCTCTCTGCTTCCCTGATTCTCTCCAAAGTGATCCTTCATGATGATCATGTGGCATGTTTATACGAACAATTTAAGGGAAACACACTGTGCCTCTTAAATAGTGCAAAAAGAGGAATTGTGCATAGGCCTCAAACATTCAGGATGAGGTTTGCAAGCTATATTGAAGATATACAGGCCACTTATTGTAAGAAAATGGCTTTTGATCAAGTTGCAGTGTTCTGGTTGTTTATGAACTCTCACCCTGCATCCAAAATCTTCCTACTATTTAGTATGTAAAAAACAGTACGCCGATAGAGTAGTATGTCCAAATACATAGGCTGCATCCAAAAACTGGAAAACGCTGCCTTCGGAGGATGCATTCCAGAGTAGGAAGGCATAGAGGCACATCCAAATCCAAAGTTTGCTTCACTTCCTGTCTCCTGAGATTTTTGAAGGCAGCATAGATGTATTCTTCGCTGCCTTTAATATCCCACAATATTATGCCGCTTGAAAGTTGCGTTTGGTGGTCAGTTTGTGTAAATGTACGTTTTTGACCAACGTTTTCCACTTTTGATGTCATTACTGTAAATTACTAATAGGTTGGTGAAACAGTAGGTGAAAAGTCCCCGGATGACCTACTACTTCTGCCGAGATTATGAAATGCGCATTTAATTTTTATGTGCATCCTCTGACAACAAATCACTAAATTGTAATGCAGATGCATGCATTTTCTGTAAAGCTGCTTTGAGACGATATGTATTATGAAAAGCACTATACAAATAAATGTGAATCGAATTTATCTGGCCCAAATGGCACATTTCATATGCACATTCGGTCTTGTGGACTTGCAATGGCTGCCGCATGTCCATTAAGTCCATGAGACCGTAAGGATGTCCCATTTGTCGTTTTAGGTTTCAGAATGGTGCTTGTGAGCGCCCCCCCCGTGGCAGTCGATATGTGTCCTCGATGCACACTTTTGCGGACTCGACACTAGCCGTCTTCCTACGAGTCTGCACTTTTGTGACCTAAGTTCACAAGGCCGAAAGTACATTTGAAGTGTGGCATTTGGGACAGGGCCTGAAGCGAGCTCTGCAGAAGACTTCTTTCCGACAGTCAAAGCAGTGCTATGTCACAAAAGTGCGGATTCATAGGAAGACCGCAAGTGTTTTGGGTGCCATTTGGGTCAGGGCTGGCCCTTTACTTTCCCGTGATGCCATGGGAGGGGATGAATGGAACTGACACTGGTTGGTCACGTGACAGTAACAACATGGTGGATGTAGTACAACCGAATTTCATTCATACTACCCATATTCATACTAAATAGAGCAATAAAGTAAATTCAAATGTAACACCTGCTCAGACAGTACACGATTTCGGACGCAGCATCATTACTAGTAATGTGCAAAACTGGATTTTTTTTATTTTTTTTTTATTTAATTCCCTCATATTATTATGGGGGACTTTTACGTAAGCCATTTGCATGCGTTAACTTTTTAAAAAAAACTTTTTTATGTGACAACTAACGGTACTTTAAAGGGAATGATTTTAATGACAGCTTTTCTAAAGGGGTTTTAACCAGTGAGCGGTGAGCATGCTGAAACACCTCTAAGGGTGCGTTCACACTTGTAGTTCGGTTCGTTTGGTTCATTTGGTCTGGACCAAAAAACAAAAACAAAACATATAGTCCTGGTCCGCTTGGCGTTCACACTGGCATTTTTAACAGCAAACCTAAAGTTACCGAACCAAAGGCATAGGGATACGGTCACAACCTGATTGGTCGGCTTTTATGACATATATTTCGCGATGGAGCTTGCTTACCGAACATTCAAAACAATGCTGTGTGCTGGATTAAACGCGATCATTTGTGTACATATGGTTTTATTTTTACCAGCTGAGAACTCACGAAGAGCTCATAAAATGTTCAAAACATTCAAAAACAGCACCAGAATTTCTTCAAGAGACGGCAGTTCCGTTGTCTTTACCGACTAATGGGCAACACAGGCACTTTACCTCCTCGTTGCTCCACGTTTGCCCTCTACTCATTTTTGAAACACGATCTTTCTGCGTCGTCAAATCAGCTGACTTGTAGCGTCGCATCTTGTGACATCACGTCCTGTTTTTGGTTCGTTTACATGTCTTTGGTCTGTGTTGCGTTCATATATCAATCGAACCGCATCACAGTTCGTTTGGAACCGGACCGAGACCCATCTTTTTAGCGGTCTCGTCCGCTTGTTTGGTGCGCACCAGGGTTCACAAATGTTCAAATGAAACGCACTAACCGAGCAATCGCACCAGGGTTCGTTTTAATCGAACCAAACATGACAAGTGTGAACGCACCCTAAAAATAGTCGACCATTTTGGCCTATCCCTATCTCAGACTATGACCATAGGCCTTTGAGTGTCTGATCCCTTCAGAATCTTTCTGAGACCTGGAACAGTTGTAGCAGGCTGGATGTGGGCTGGTCGGGTGATGCTGAGCGAGTGGCTGGAGGGTAGATGACATGTGATATCACTGACAGAGGACAGTATGATGTAGTGCTGAACCGCTGCTTCACTATAGCCACACAAGCCTTGAGGCTACATGGACCTAGTGACAGTAAGTGAATGTGATTGAGTGAGCGTGTGCATGTGTGTGGTAGGCTATATACACATCATGTGTTGATAGACAGAAGGAGACTCGTGCCCCGTTACAGACCCTATGAAATCAAAATTGTGTGGCTAGTAGTTCATTCTATTTGCTTTAATGTAGATGCAAACATTTTTTATATTATCCATAGCAAATTATGTTTCATGGCTATGAACACACTGGCTACCCAAAAAAGAGCTGAATGATATGTTGATATGTCTGACCCAAACTTCCTGTTTCAATAGGATGTATGGGAAAAAAATGTGTAAGAATAGATGGGCTCTTTAAGCCTGTTATTCAGTTAACTTATATTTTGTCCACTAGATGGCAACAATTAAACAAAATGGCTAATATTATCTTCGTTTCCTCCCTAGCATAGAGTGGATCTCTGTCTCCATCATTCATTTATCTTTATTTTTGCCCTTTTTTCTTTTGTTCATTTGTCCTTTATGTCTGCTCATCTGTCTATCCCTGTCACTATCTATCATTTGAGTTTAATGGCGTTTTCTCTGCACGGCTCAATGCAGGTGGAGGCAGTTGTGTATGTGTGTGAGATATCTGTGGGCTACTCTGACAGCCGTGCTGAAGGCCTGTCATAGTGACCTTTCTCCAGCTGGACTGAGTTGCTCCTCTTTCAACTTGCAGAAGGCCGTTCTGTTTCTGTTCTCCCACCAGAAAGAATGAAAGAGAGAGAAAGAGATGTGGTGATATATTAAAAAAGAGTGAACAAGATTACTGAGCAAGAAGTGTCTGCGGTTTACGGTTTAGGTGCAAGAGAAACCAGTAGACAAACCGAGATAACTGGGACCAAGACATGAATGCCGTTTAGGGGATAGTTTAGTGTCTTTCTTGCTTCCATCTAGATCGATTGTACACTCCTATTATGCTGGTTACACTTCCCGTGTAACCATCTCGTGGCAATCAAATGTATGTGCATGCTTAGTAGGCATAGGACTCAAGAATGTGTTATGTTGGAACTTTCACATGAGCAGCTCATGATAAGCCTATATCCATAAATGCTGAATACAGTGAAACCGTAATATTGTGAAATAACTGTTGATATGCTGTGAACAATTTAATGCAACTTTTGAATGGTAGTGTGTCACAACTAATGGTCAAAGGTCAATTATGTTGCCTATATTCAGTGCTTACTCTGTTTCTTCTCGTTTTTTTTAAACCAGAATTACTTTCTTCCTTTGATGGAACACAAATGGAAATGTTTAGTAATATGTCTGAGCTTCTCTTTTCCATACAAGGAAAGTGGTGATATACAGTATACTGCCATGCTCCAAATAGGACAAAAAAGTACCATATGTTATTTATAGATCTCCAGAAGCCATACAACAAACATGTGTGTGAGGAGTAGGTTGCAGTTTAATTTAAGTGAAAAATGTACCTTCAACCATTCAAATCTTATTAGGGCATTCAAAACTGAGGACCAGTTTCTTAGAACTGCTATCATATATTTTATACTGCGATAGAACACTTAGAATAAAGTCCACAAGTTATATGAAGTATTTTTGTGGTACGTTTTTGTCTTTTATCTATTTTTGTTGTACAAAAAAAGAGCAGCATAGACATTCTGCAAAGTTTCTCCATGTGGTTTTGAATGAATTGAAATGGAAATGATGTTTAACTTGTTTTAGTGAACTATTCATTTAAATGTTTCTGAGCAAAAGTGAAAAAAGGCCAATTTTCTCTCAAGCCAGTCTTCTCTTTGTGTTCATGGTCAGCCTGCGATTCCTCTCAGCCTTTTAAACAACACTTTTCTGTTACCATGACATCACACATCTCTGTCCTTCCGCTTCATTCTCTGTCTTTTCCATCCTGTTCTCTCCTTTCACTTCACTACTGTTTTCCTTTACTTCCTTTTTTTGTCCTACATAGCTGGCTAGTGATTCTTTTTTTTTAGGTCTGAAAAAGGTAAAGTGTTCATCTCTCTGCATAGCATACCCGCATTTTTAAACTGTCTGTCTATTTGGCTGTGCCGCACACTCACTCTCTCTCTCTCTCTTTAAATGTGGGTAAAGAGTGCACTTTAGGAAGACCTCTCACAGTGCAATGTTAACATGGTCAAGTTCGCTCGTATCTTTGCATACATTTAGATTCATTAGGACGTATGAACCAGACAGCTTTTTATCTTCAAAATCATATACGGTACATTTTTAACACACTCAGAATGCAAATTGCTTCCTGAGCAATTCATCTCTCTACAGTCTCATTTCAGAATGCCTATGTACATAATGTTCCTTTCCTGAAATAGAAGACAGGAATTATGTTGTGCTTTTCAAACTCTATTATTATTTTTGTTTTGTTTTTATTATTATTTAAAACGATATGTTCAGGGGTGTTAAATAAGCTTTAATTTAAAAGAATAACTATATTTCAGTAGTCAGTAGTATAAGTAGTCAATCAATCACATTGGCATTATATAATTGTTTTTCTCACGGAATAAATAGAATATTTTTTTTTATAAGTGAAAATATTGAGCTGTCCTTGGTATGGGATGTTTATATTTGATCGTCCTTGACAAAAAAAAAAAAAAAAAAACACCAACTCAACTGTTTTCAACACTGATGATAATAATAAGAAATGTTTCAAATCATAGAATGATTTCTGAATGATCGTGACACTTAAGACTTAAAAATTCAGCTTTGCCATCACAGAATTAGGCTATATTTAAAATTATATTTTAAAATATATGAAAATAGAAAACATTTATTTCACAATATTACCATTTAACTGTATTTTTGATCAAATAAATGCAGCGTTGCTAAGGGTATGTTTACAAGACAACAATGTACTAAAAACAGATGACAATGCTGTCAAAACGATCCCCGTTCACACGAATCTGGGAAGATGACTAAAAAGGCTGTATTATACATGCGGCCACGCCAGTAATTGGAAATGCCCATTTGTCAAGAAACACCCCGCGAACACGTAATACGGATGCGTGAACATGTAACGCGCATGCGCATAACGTCACCTTTTTCAAAGATTCCCGTTTTTGTTGTTTACATGGAGACGGTAATGGTATCATTTGCAAAACAAAAAAATCATGTAGGCTAATGTAAATGAAAGGCTTTTTCAGTTAAAAATGGTGTCGTGTAAACCTATAGAGACCTATAGAGAATCTTACTGACCCCATTGATGTATGCAAAGTGAAACAATGTTCACAACATATTTTACTTCAGTAATTTGATATATTTCAGAGTGAAACATGATGTTCTATATGAGGAAAATGTACGGTAGGGGTTTTTTTTCTCCACAGGGAATTGTTTCGTTCTCTAAAAGTGTCCAAGAATGGAGAAAAAAGAGCTTAGTGACAATCTTTGAAAGACATTTGATTGATACTTTTAAGACTTTATTATGCTTGACAACCAAAAGTAGGCTACCCATCCATTCTAGCTCTCCCACTAGAATTCAGTCAAGTGTACATAGTACTTGTTCACAATCGTTGCCACCAGGAATGAATATAGGGCTTGAGATGTTAGACCCTCATGCTGACTCAACCCCAAAGCAGCCATTGCCCCCATCCCAATGATTCATCAGACGGGATCTGATGAGCATTGTGTTTACACGCTTGACTGCATTTGAGTTTTAGCCTACTCGATTATTCTTTACATTTTCTAATAATGCACATGTAATTTAATATGTGCATGTTCAACTAGCCTATATTTTTCACAACATCTCACAAATGTGTATTAATGTGCATGTCTGTTTGCTGCATTAATGTGCGGAGTATACACACAGATATTGGGAGAGAGATTGTAAGATGCTCATCAGGCTGAGTGACAAGCATGTGTGTGTCTGTGACACTGGCGGTGTTATTACCGAGGGATCAGAAGTGAAGATTGTTCCGTTTCCCATCAGCAGTTACCAGAGTATCGATCTTTTCTGTCAACACACCACTCCTATACTCTGTTTACTGAGGATACACACCTCATGTGCTGAGTGCAGAATGTATCTGCATGCAACAGGGGCTGTCGAGTGTTTACAGTATTTAAACAAACAGTCTCAAACGTGAGATGTACATGCTCATATACTGTATACACACAGAAGAAATAAACAAACATTTTCTCCTCCCTGTGATCACACGCCACCTGTGCATTGAACACGCTATACAAAATTCCCTTCTCCCCAAGGAGGCCTATAATATCTGGAGAAAGCTAATGTTTGAATCTATATGAATTGGAGGACCCGGAAATATTTAAACCTTGTAATCTTTGCTCAGCTTGTTTTTAGCTGCAAGCTGTTACATCATGACAACCACTTTTGGGAGTATTGCATTACAAATATACTTTATGTATTTAATCATACTTTATTAACTAATGTCGTTGCTAACTGACCTTTGATAATCCAATTCAACCGTACCAGTAAGCAAAATTATTTTAGATCAGGGGGTCCTGGAGGGCAGAGTTTAGCTCCAACTTTTGTTGATTAAAAACAAATGAGCAAGCCCATCCCAAGTAAGAAAGGGTAACGCAAAAGTAATGTAACACATTACTTTCCAAAAAATTAACTAAGTAACACAATAGTTACTTTTTAACGGAGTAAATATCGTAAAGCATTACTTTTAAAAGTGTTGATTTTACTATTCCATTTCACACTTTTTAGAGCCTTTCAGAAATAAAACTGTCAAAATATTTGCTTGAATATAATTCAATGTTTGCATTTAAATGTTGCTTGCAAGACATTTAATTTGACCAGAATACAGATATTTTTAATGGTCGTCAATGGAAAAAGATGCCATATGGTGTAGTTACAGCATCTGCCAGCAGAAGATAACTGGGTCACACTAACCAGCAAACCTTGACCTCTATAGCCCTTACACATATCGCAATCGCAGTATCACTACCATCACCCACATAAAATAGATATGCTCACACACAATTATCATAATCATAATCTATCTCTTTATTATACAGTCCAGTAAATTTCCCCCACTTACTCATTGTCATCATACAATTATTTTTGTTTCAATGGGTTTGCACTGAACACTTATTAATAAATGCACTTGCCCCCTGGTTTCACAGACAAGGCTTAAGCTAGTCCCAGACTAAAATGCATGTTTGAGCACTTGCACTGACATATCTTAAATACACTATATTGCCAAAAGTATTGGGACACCCCTCCAAATCATTGAATTCAGGTGTTCCAATCACTTCCATGGCCACAAGTGTATAAAATCAAGCACCTAGGCATGCAGACACTTCTACAAACATTTGTGAAAGAATGGGTCGCTCTCAGGAGCTCACTGAATTCAAGCGTGGTACCGTGACAGGTTGCCACCCGTCCATTCCTGAAATTTCCTCACTACTAAATATTCCACGGTCAACTGTTAGTAGTATAACAAAGTGGAAGCAATTGACCTATCGGTAAGCCCTGCCCCTCGAACGCAGATGAGCCAGGACAATCCAACGCTCTCCATTGACTTTGTATTGCGTGAAGCGGCCTTCTTGTCTGACTTTCTGACTTATAACAAAAAATAGAACAATGTCTAAAAGCTGATATGTGACAAGGTGTCCAGCACACAAGCTAATAAACACAGAACTAAGTTTTTATAAGCTGTCGGCCCAAAAAACGAGCGTTTAAGGAGACAAAAGTGGATACAAGCAATAAGACGTGAAGCTTCAGGAGGAAGAATGGGTACATTTTGGGATCTTGACACCCAGTATGCCTACGTGTGCAGTAAACATTTTTTCACTGTTAAGTCAAAAATACAAATGTCAGTTTTATATATTATATTCCCTGTCGCTGATTTCGTTCCCCTCTAGTGGGTGTAGTTCTCAGTGTAATATAACATGTCACGCTCTGTCTCAATTGCCTGTATCCACTTTTGTGTCCTTAAAGGGTTCACCCAAAAATGAAAATTCTGTCCTTAATTACTTACCCTCATGTCGTTCGATACCCGTAAGACCTCCGTTCATCTTCGGAACACAAATGAAGATATTTTAGTTGAAATCCGATGGCTCAGAAAGGCACATTGGCACAATGCACTGTACACTCTCAAGACCCATAAAAGGTACTAAAGACGTCATGAAGCTTCGAAGCGTTATGAATCAGCGAGTCGATTCAGCGTTTGGATCACCAAAGTTACGCGATTTCAGCAGTTTGGCGGTTTGACACGCGATCCGAATCATGATTCGACTCGCTGATTCATAACGCTTCGAAGCTTCATTATGCAGTGTTTTGAAATCGTTCATCACTATATAAGTCGTTATTTAGGGTTTTTTTGCGCACAAAAACTATTCTCGTCGCTTCATAAAGTTATTGTAGAACCACTGTAGTGAGATGGACTTTGTAACGACGTCTTTAGTACCTTTTATGGGTCTTGAGAGTGTACAGTGCATTGTGCCAATGGAGGCCTTTCTGAGCCATCGGATTTCAACTAAAATATCTTCATTTGTGTTCTGAAGATGAACGGAGGTCTTACGGGTGTCGAACGACATGAGGGTAAGTAATTAATGACAGAATTTTCATTTTTGGGTGAACTAACCCTTTAAACACTCGTTTTTTGGGTCGACAGCTTATAAAAACTTCTGGGGTTTTGGTTCTGGGTTTTTTAGCTTGTTGGCTGTACACCTTGTCACATATCAGCTTTTAGACATTGTTCTGTTTTTTGTTATAAGTAAAAAATGATAAGGAGGCTGCTTCACGTAATACAAAGGCAATGGAGACGGTTTGGGGAGCGTGGTCTTTAGATTATGACTCTTGTCGTTCTGTCTCTATCACGTCTCATATAAGTTCTCTTTCTCACCTTATCTCTCTTTACGCATCTTTTTTCACATGCTTCTGATTAATTTCCTAGTATGAAAACAAGGTGATAGGCCCGTTTAGTGGTGTGAGCTTCTGTGAAATAAAATTATGTAGATCAAATGTGAGAGTAAAATGTGCTCCCATAGTCAATTCCTCTTCTATATCTTAAATATGTTCTTATGTTTTTATATTCTATTATAGGCCTATCTACTTATGGTTTCAGTGCCTCTGCATACACTACATCAGATGTCTGTATTTGCTGTGGCCTGCTAGCTCATATTCAACATCTCAAAAACGTGTAAAAGATCAAAATTTACAGTGACAGTAGTGAGCTAATATAACATAGGAAACGTCTGGTTATTTACAATATACTCTGGTAGAACATGTATTGTTTTATGGTACTTTGAGCATTATTTACAAGGGTTCTTGTATTTGATATTGATTTGATTTTATGCATAACAGGCATAATTGTCAGATTAAAAATAAAGTTAATTGACTTAAGTAAATTAAAGTGATTTATGTGAACGGACTCACACATCCTGTGTGTTTTATATGGCTGGGGAAAAAATATGTCTTCATAATTGTAAATATATTCCAGAAGGCAAATAGCTACTGTGTTTTAAAATATATATATATTTCTGAAACTGCTTCTTTTTAACGCTGGTAAAGAAGATGGTAGTTTTATTATAAAATACTAAACTTTTTTGAGAAACAATTAGATTTTGCACCGTGATTACACTGACAGACAGACAGACAGACAGACAGACAGACAGACAGACAGACAGACAGACAGACAGACAGACAGACAGACAGACAGACAGACAGACAGACAGACAGACAGACAGACAGATAGATAGATAGATAGATAGATAGATAGATAGATAGATAGATAGATAGATAGATAGATAGATAGATAGATAGATAGATAGATAGATAGATAGATAGATAGATAGATAGATAGATAGATAGATAGATAGATAGATAGATAGATAGATAGATAGATAGATAGATAGATAGATAGATAGATAGATAGATAGATAGATAGATAGAGGCCTGTCATTTTCATCATAGGTACACTTCAACTATGAGAGACAGAATGAGGAAAAAAATCCAGAAAATCACATTGTCTGATTTTTAAAGAATTTATTTGCAAATTATGGTGGAAAATAAGTAAGATTTCTGGCTCTCACAGACCTGTAACTTCTTCTTTAAGAGGCTCCTCGCCAGCCTCCTCTGTCCTCCACTCGTTACCTGTATTCATGGCACCTGTTTGAACTCGTTATCAGTATAAAAGACACCGGTCCCCAACCTTAAACAGTCAGACTCCAAACTCCACTATGGCCAAGACCAAAGAGCTGTCAAAGGACACCAGAAACAAAATTGTAGACCTGCACCAGGTTGGGAAGACTGAATCTACAATAGGAAAGCAGCTTGGTGTGAAGAAATCAACTGTGGGAGCAATTATTAGAAAATGGAAGACATACAAGACCACTGATAATCTTCCTCGATCTGGGGCTCCACGCAGATCTCACCCCATGGGGTCAAAATGATCACAAGAACGGTGAGCAAAAATCCCAGAACCACACGGGGGACCTAGTGAATGACCTGCAGAGAGCTGGGACCAAAGTAACAAAGGCTACCATCAGTAACACACTACGCCGCCAGGGACTCAAATCCTGCAGTGCCAGACGTGTCCCCCTGCTTAAGCCAGTACATGTCCGGGCCCGTCTGAAGTTTGCTAGAGAGCATTTGGATGATCCAGAAGAGGATTGGGAGAATGTCATATGGTCAGATGAAACCAAAATATAACCTTTTGGTAAAAACTCAACTTGTCGTGTTTGGAGGAGAAAGAATGCTGAGTTGCATCCAAAGAACACCATACCTAATGTGAAGCATGGGGGTGGAAACATGCTTTGGGGCTGTTTTTCTGTGAAAAGGAACCAGGATGACTGATCCGTGTAAAGGAAAGAATGAATGGGTCCATGCATCGTGAGATTTTGAGTAAAAACCTCCTTCCATCAGCAAGGGCATTGAAGATGAAACGTGGCTGGGTCTTTCAGCATAACAATTATCCCAAACACACCGCCCGGGCAACGAAGGAGTGGCTTCGTAAGAAGCATTTCAAGATCCTGGAGTGGCCTAGCCAGTCTCCAGATCTCAACCCCATAGACAATCTTTGGAGGGAGTTGAAAATCCGTGTTGCCCAAAATTCTTTAAAAATCAGACAATGTGATTTTCTGGATTTTTTTTCCTCATTCTGTCTCTCATAATTGAAGTGTACCTATGATTAAAAATTACAGGCCTCTCTCATCTTTTTAAGTGGGAGAACTTGCACAATTGGTGACTGACTAAATACTTTTTTGCCCCACTGTTTATAGATAGATAGATAGATAGATAGATAGATAGATAGATAGATAGATAGATAGATAGATAGATAGATAGATAGATAGATAGATAGATAGATAGATAGATAGATAGATAGATAGATAGATAGATAGATAGATAGATAGATAGATAGATAGATAGATAGATAGATAGATAGATAAAAACAGATGGTTTGCAATCTATTCGTGCCAATAAAATGTTATGTGGATCACTTTGGCTTGTTAGATTGTATTTTAAATACAGTATATGGCTTTTTTGATCTTTCAATATCATCTTGAGGTCTCAGATATGGCAATGAGCGTCTATGCAGCTGATTTTCTAGTAGCATCATAACAGAAGTAGAAATATTCCTCATATTACATGACTTGCTCCGTAGACATAGTGTCTCTTACTCTTTTCTCTCCCTGTCCCGAACTCTCCCTCTCAGGACCATCCTCTCTCTCCCACTTTCGTTTCCTACCCTCCATCTGCCTCCTATCAGGCTGTCTCTCTTTATTACAAAGCGCCTGCGTCTCTCACCTTGTCCCCTGAAAACCCCGCCTCGCGAATTAGACCCAGAGAGAGACAGAGTGAGTGAACAACCGAACCGAGAGAGGACCGAGAGAGCAGCCAAAACCAGCGAAAGTGATGACAGGTTATTTTTCACCAGCCCTCCCTAGGCAGCACAATGCTGTTTTCTCTTCTCCTCTGACACATGGAAGATTTAATCTAGCCATCTCTGGGCGGCCCTTCCACTCCTGTAACCAAATGAAAGCCATGATTACACGCGTTACAGGTGGAGGGGGGTCTGGAGGCCTCTGCACACAAAAAAAAAAGGCCAGAGCAGCAGATTTGCCGGGCTCGGCAGGGTGATTCAGAGTGCTCGCGTGGGTGCACATGTGCAGACCTGTCTGCGTGTAAAGCATTGTCTTTATTGTTATGGAGGTTTATTGTTTGTGTGCCAGGTGGGAGACATCTTGAACCATAAAAGTGAATCGCACACCGAGGAGGACTCGCACGCCGCTGCTTTAAATGATTATTCTAATGACCTCCCTCCTCATCTAAATCCTCCCTTCCTCCCATCCTATTCTGAATGAGAACAACTTTGACTAATATTACATGCAGCAGGGCACATGCACAGCCTTCTATTTTTATATGCAATGTCATATGAGTCATAACAAGTTTATGGTGCCGTACGCTTGAAATTATGCCTTGTGGAGACTATGTGGCCTTATGTGTAATTGCTGTGACAAGGTATGACACATCAAGAGAGGGCACAACTTTTTCCATTAATTGAATTGGTTCATCGTTAAACATTTGCTGAAGAGCAAAGTGATTCCGTGATTTCTGCAGTTTTGCCTCCAAGGAGTCTACCGACTGTCTCTTTAAGAGTCAAGTGAGTCCTATATCACTGCATGCAATATTTATTCTATTGCACTGCAAGTCCTTAATGGTTATTTTCCCAGCCAGCTGAGTGCACCATAACTCCAGCGCAAAGCAGAAGGGAACATGGAAATCAGAGGGATATTTTATGTTTAGATAAGAATGTCTAATCGGAGAATGCATTTCCGGATAAAAGCCTCACATACTCTCATGAGTTTTATGTTTGCAAACTCTGATTAAGACGAATTAATTTTCTGATTTTGACGGAAAACACACAATTTGAATAATTTATATATTTATATTTATATTTATGCATTTGGCAGACACTTTTATCCAAAGCGACTTACAGTGCCCTTATTACAGAGACAATTTAACCTTATTGTCACTGGCTTTGTGAGCAAAGCATTCATTATTTTAAGTGCTCACTGTATGATTGTCTCCCCATTAACTTGATTAGCCCTCATCCTTCTCTCGGGTCATTTTGACCCGAAACTTTTTATTTTATTTTTATTGAGTGTTCATCGGTGCGGTCCAAGACTTTAGGACTTTTGCTGCACTTGAACCACGAATACACACAAAAAACATTGATTGGATTCGTGAAGTTTTGTGGTTGAAATTTTAAAAAGTAACATCCTTCACTGTAAAAAATACTGTGCCCGTTTTGCTCAATAAAATTGAGGCAACTGTTTGCATCAGCTTTTTGAGTATTTTAAACTAATTTTATTTGTGTTTATCCTATTAGACTTTTCAACTTGGACTCTTAAGTAATGACAATTCAATTTTATCAATTTAGAAAATTATAGTTTTTAGTTTATCCAACATAATCTTTTAAGTAATGTTTACAAATGTCTCCTTGTAAGCCACACATTAAGTTACTTTTTTCCAAGCTACTTTTATTTTTTTTAATGCATTTTCTATAAATAATTTTCTGCATTTTAACCTTGAAACAGTAAACCAGCATCTCAATACAAAACATGTATTCACTTAAAAATTACAATGCATTTTTTTTACCTTTACATAAAACTGACAAAGTAAAACAAAACAATATATATATATTACATCAGCTGATAAAAATTAATCACTGAGAAAAGTGAACACCAATTTAAAGGGTTAGTTCACCCAAAAATGAAAATTCTGTTATTAATTCCTTGCCCTCATGTCGTTCTAAACCTTCGTTCATCTTCAGACACAAGATATTTCAGATGAAATCCAAGAGCTCTCTGACCCCTCCATTCACAACAGCAATGTAATGCACACTTTCAAGGCCCCGGAAAGACATTGTTAAAATAGTCCATGTGACTCCAGTGGTTCAACATTAATTTTATGAAGCAAAGAGAACACACTTTATGTGCAAAAACAAACAAAAATAACAACCATATTCAACAATTTCGTTTTAGCTTCAGTCAGAGAAATCGTTAGCCAAGCCATGTAATTCAAGTCAAATTTAAGTCAATAATACTAACATTTATCTATGTATATTTAAAACATCAAACCATTAAACAGTTCATATTTAATGTCATTCTTACCTTTTTTAGTGTCTTTGGGTCGCCAGCAGCGCAAATTAAGTCCTGTCACCCATCAAAATGGCGTCTGTCATTTGTGTTTTTGCAACAGCCAAATCCAATTGTTTAGTGTTTTAAATAAATTTTACTTAAAAAGTATCTCAAAAAGGCACACTTCTAAAAAGCCTAGTAAACATTACTCAAGATAATACACACTATTTAATTGTAAAACAAACACACAAAAAACATGTTTACTACAACATTATATTAATTAAGTTACTCAAAATATTAAGTAAAGTACCAAACATAGATTTATTTGTTGAAAATGTAGATTTTTTTTTGTTACAATTACAACCCCAAAGAGTAATTTTTCCCAGTGTTCCCTCACGGGTCAATTTGACCGCCATAGGAATGCAAGGAATGCTTCAATACTCTATCAAAATGCTCAAAATTCAAACTAAAAGTGCTAAAACTTTACCAGAAAATTATTTTTGTAATGTCTACCTGTGTATCTGAATACATACGGAAGAGAAATTACTTTAGGACCCAGCGGAACAGCTCTTTTGCTACACATTGTGCTATAGTGGCAAGAGTCATGAAAAATAATTTTATTTTTATTTTTTTCCACAAGAGGTAAGCAAAGACACCCAATCTAAGATATGTTGAGCTGAATTAAAAGGGTTATGCATGAAATTGTGAGTTATTTTGAATTTAAGTCGAAAGAATGTGCTTAAATGATCATTTGGGACCCACTTTATATTAGGTGGCCTTAACTACTATGTACTAACATTTTAATTAATCATGTGATACATTGCACTTATTGTGTACATACATGTTTTTACATTGTACTTACATTTAAAAAAAATATCTGCATGTAATTACATCTGTAATTAATTTCTGTAGTTACATTTGTAATTACACTGTTGACCCTTCCCTTACACCTAACCCTACCCTTAAACTTACCCATACCACCACACCTGTCCCTAACCCTACCCGTATCCCACCTCAATATCAGCAAAAGTGTTTTGCAATACAATTTGAACACAGTAAGTACATTGTACTTATTTTTTGATGTAAGTACATAGTACTTAAGGCCACCGAATATAAAGTGGGGCCATAATTTGGTTATGGTTATTTATTTATAAAATCTAGCAATTTAAAGGTAAAAAAAAAAAAAAAGCATTAAAAAATAGAAAAAATATTATCAAAATAAAAAGGGAAAAAAAAACAGTAAAAAAAAAGTATAATTTTAGAGCTTCGGGTCATTTTGACCCACGTGGGAAGGATTTGTTACAAAGTGTGGGGGAAGGGTGAGGGTATAAAAGGGTTGTGCAAAATTCAGAACTGAAGAATATACAGTATCTTATTCTCTCTGTCCAGAAGTCCTATAAACATTCAGAGTTTGTCTTGACAAACTTCACTTTGCTTTTCTATTTATTCATTTAATTAATTGTATTCAATTCATTGTAATTGTTCATCCTTACATTCAAAATCGAATTGCAATTCTGCATCCTGTTTGCTACCTCAGTTCAAAATCAAATTGGAATTTAAAATACACAGTGGTGGAGGAAGTACTGAATCCCAGTAGTAAAAGTACAAATAACCAGAGATATATTTACTTTAGTAAATGTAGAAGTAACACAATGACAAGTAAAAAGTACCTGATTTTAAATGTACTTTAAGTATTAAAAGTAAAAGTACTTGCATAACAATTTATTCTGCCTATATATAAAAAAAAAAATAAAAAAAACCTGTGGCATTTTAATTAAGCTAGTTTTGGGTTAATGTAATTGTGCTTACCATCTGTGGCCCAGTTTACATTCTGACTTACAATTCAGTTTATCTATCAGGGTGATGTGCAGAGTTAAATATAATTTATTCTGAAGAAATATTCTCACCAGTGTTCAATCAGCTTTGACGTATTTACATCTGCATATTTATGATAGTTTTATCTTTTATAAAGGGCATTTTTCCCTAATCTTATTAAATATAGGATATGCTTCAGCTTTCCTTTTACAACCTGAATTCCGGAAAAGTTGGGACGTTTTTTAAATTTGAATAAAATGAAAACTAAAAGACTTTCAAATCACATGAGCCAATATATTATTCACAATAGAACATAGATAATATATCAAATGTTTAAATGTATAAATTGTACACTTTTATCCACTAATTGAGCTCATTTCAAACTTGATGCCTGCTACAGGTCTCAAAAAAGTTGGGACGGGGGCAATAAATGGCTGAAAAAGCAAGACAATTTTGATTCAGCTGGGAGAACATCTAGCAACTAATTAATTGATATCAGGTCTGTAACATTTTTAGCTATAAAAGGTATGTCTTAGAGAGGCATAGTCTCTCAGAAATGAGACTCTCCAATCTTTGAAAGAGTGCGTAAAAAGATTGTGGAATACTTTAAAACAATGTTCCTAAACGTCAAATTGCAAAAGCTTTGCAAATCTCATCATCTACAATGCATAACATCATCAAAAGACTCAAGGGACAAGGCCGAAGACTTTATTGGATGCCCGTGGTCTTCGGGCCCTCAGACGGCACTGCATCACTCACTGGCCTGATTGTGTCAATGACATTACTAAAGGGGCCCAGGAATACTTCCAGAAACCACTGTCTGTAAACACAATCCGCCGTGCCATCTGCAGATGCCAACTAAAGCTCTATCATGCAAAAAAGAAGCCATTTGTGAACATGGTCCAGAAGCACTGTCATGTCCTGTGGGTCAAGGCTCATTTAAAATGGACTGTTTCAAAGTGGAAAAGTGTTCTATGTTCAGACAAGTTCAAATTTGACATTCTTGTTGGAAATCATGGACGCCGTGTCCTCCGGGCTAAAGAGGAGGGAGACCTTCCAGTGTGTTATCAGTGTTCAGTTCAAAAGCCAGCATCTCTGATGGGGTGCATAAGTGCATACGGTATGGGCAGCTTGCATGTTTTGGAAGACACTGTGACTGGTGTATAGGTGAAAGGTATATAAAGATTTTAGAGCAACATATGCTCCCCTCCAGACGACGTCTATTTCAGGGAAGGCCTTGTTTATTTCAGCAGGACAATGCAAAACCGCATATTGCAGCTATTACAACAGCATGGCTTCGTGGCCTGATCTTTCACCTATAGAGAGCATTTGGTGCATAATTAAACAAAAAATACGACAAAGACGACCACAAACTCTTCAGTAGCTGGAAACCTAAATCAGGCAAGAATGGGACCAAATTCCAGTACCAAAACTCCAGAAACTCGTAACCTTGATGCCCAGACGTCTCCAAACTGTTGATGCTACACATGCCCCCGTCCCAACTTTTTTGAGACCTGTAGCAGGCATCAAGTTTGAAATGAGCTCAATAAGTGGATAAAAGTGTAACATTTCTGAGTTTAAACATTTGATATATTATCTGTGTTCTATTGTGAATAACATATTGGCTCATGTGATTTTGAAAGTCTTTTAGTTTTAATTTTATTCAAATTTAAAAAACGTCCCAACTTTTCCGGAATTCGGCTTGTAGCTATATTCTTAAATTGGATCAATAAATTAAATTAGAATAAGACACTATATAGGGCTGTTACCAATCAAATTAAATAATTTACACTGAAAAATTACAACTGCATTAAATAATGTTATGAGATTGTTTTAAATCGTTTTTTGAATACAAAAAAGAAATGTTGGTAAGAATGTTTAAACATTAAACTAAACTGCCAGTATGAGTGAGTCATTAAAGGTCCCATGGCATGAAATTTTCATTTTATAAGGTTTTTCAACATTAATATGAGTTCCCCTAGCCTGAATATTGTCCCCAAGTGGATAGAAATGTTGATCGGTGTAAACCGAGTTCTGGCTGTCTCTCTCTGCCTTTGAGAAAATGACAGGCCAGACGAGCCAATCCTGAAGTCTCCTGTTTTGACGTCCAAGCAGGAACGGTTACCTCCCTTTCCTCCGCCCAGAGAATCTGGCACGCCCATGCAAACGCTCGAGAGATCATTCCTTGTGAACGAGTGAATGCTGGCAGTTTCTCAGTGTTTGGATGTACAAATGAAAACAGAAGTCTTTTTTCAGTTCCTTCTGATCTGTGATCAGTAATTTCTGATGTGTAGCTAATTATTTATTATTCGTGCACACAATGCGGCTTCTCTCTCTCCAGACAGAACGGTGTTTTCGTGTTTTCTATCTTGTGAGTCAGTGTTTTTGTACGTCCTCGTCGCGTCTATCTGTTCTAAAATGTGCATACAGTCATGAGTTTCTGCTCAACATCGGCCTCACACACGCCGAAGCTCGGGCTGCACTGGCCGTTGGCCTTCAACATCCCCGACCCCCAGTACTGCATCTGGCCCTCAGCGGAGGCACCAAACGCAGCGTGAGATTAAGCAGAAGGAGGGTAAGCGTGAGAATATCTGGGCTAGCCAGCCTAGCCCCACAATAAACTGGATTACATTCGATTACTGCTGTTGTGTCTTTGTTTGCGCTGTGTACTCAACGCGCGTCACTGACGCTTTTATTTTATTTTAAAAATAATGCTATTATCAACACTTACTTTTAACTCGTTCATCTCGACAGCTGTAATGGTACTTTGCATGTGTTACAAAGTTGGTAATAATGATGAAGACGGACTCGGTGTGACTGGGACTCGTGTTTATTCAGAACTCTCAGATACAAACACAATAAACTCGCGCTGACTGACAGCGCTCTCATAACTCAGTAGGTAACGTACTATAAATAACTTTGTTAGCGATCGCTGAGCTCCGTCTCTGGTACGTTAGTGATGTCCGGTTCGCGAACGATCTTTCTTTTGAACCTGTTCTTTTTAGTGAACCGAATCAGTTCACCAAATCGGACTGAATCGTTCTAAACGGTTCGCGTCTCCAGTCAGTGCTGATCCATAATTTACTAAAGTTACTAACTTTCTGACATGAGTGACAGTCCCTCCGACTAGAAATAGACTAATAACCTGAAGTATATGCTGTAACTACAACAGTTCAGACATGCTGAGAACTGATGTGAAGTGAACTCAGGTCCATCCGTCTCTCTCGTAGACCAAGTTAAACCACGCCCCCTCCGCTCATTTAAAATGCAAAGATGTCAGCCAATCACAACAGTGGGCGTTTTTACTGAAGTCTCACAGCAGACACGCCTCTTGAAGCAGGGCATTCAGCCACAGGGCAAACAGCAGTATTGAAAAAATGCCTTTTATTTCTAAATTATGACATTTTATGATGTAAAAGTCATACTAACAATATAAGTACACCTCAGGAAACATTATAAAATAATAGAAAAATGCCATGCCATGGGACCTTTAAGTCAATTCGTTCAAACGGCTGATTCATTCAAGAATGAGGCAGTCGTTTATGAATAGGTCATTGAATCTGATGATTCAATCAAAACGCTGTATAATTTCATAAAACACTGTTGCTGTGAGATGCGCTGTGGTTCTGCTGTGATCTTTGTTTGGAACTATTTTCGCTGCTGAAATAGAACAAAAACGGCCAATAATGCATCTAAAATGTAAGTGACTTTTTGTATGTTTTTAACTGTATTATATGTTATAAATATAAAAACTCCACATTTTTCTATTGTTACTGCAGTATGTGACTGGTTTCTTTGTGTGAGCAGCGCTGATTTGTTTCCATTTCTCCTCATGAGGCTGCGCGAGCGACAGCACTACCGTCAGTTCATTGCAATATAAATTATTCTGGACAAGAGTTAATGTAGAGCCCTGAAACTAATCAGAAAATGTAAGTATAATAATTGCTGCAAAATGTAACAAAGTAAAAGTCAAAAGTATGCACTTCTACTTAAGAAAAAAGTACAGATACGTGAAAAATGTACTTAAGTAATGTAACGAAGTATTTGTACTTCGTTACATTCCACCACTGAAAATACACTCTGAGTGGTAAACAACCTTACTGAATACACACCTTTCCTCTGCTGACACAGAATAAATTGTTTAAAGCAGTGACACCGATGTTCACCTTGTCCTTGTATGTCCCTGATGGGGTGGACTCAAGCCAAACTCTTTTAAAATCATATTATCGAATCGCCTACAGGACAGAAGCGATATTTCTGACGAGCCACCAACAGGCCGCCAATAACAGACTAATGTGATTTGTCAAATTGCATTTACAACGCTTTACATTCTTGATTGGATTACCACCAGCAAAAAATGGGTTTCAGCTCTCTCCTAATCAAGTTAATCATCACTTTCACCTCAAAATGTGTAAAATGAAAAGGGAACGAGGTTCATTAAATATACCGAGCACCAACCTCAAGTTTTAATATGATTAGTATCAATCTTTCATTTTGGAAAAGGAAACACGCTTGCAGCAATATCCGTTATGCCTCCCAATCCTGTTTGGAATCGAAAACACTTTAGCTCGGAGGATTATTTGCAGTCAATTGAGTCTGTATTTAGTTACCAAACTGCAAAGCCGAGGCACCTCTGTGAGAAGCTTGCTTTTTAGTTCTCCATAAACAAACAATAACTAAGGAATGCTTGGAGTTATGGAGGCTCCCAGGGAAAACATGTCATTTGCAAGGTGATAAATATTTTAGTGTGCTAATTACTTTGGTTGTTAACTTCTCCTTTTGAGAACTGAAGTGTTTGCATGCTAATTGTTCTTTAATGACTGTGTTCCGGGTAGTCTTACTCAGCTGGGAGGGATCTATACTTACCTTGATTTTCTTTTTCTTTTTTCTCCATCTTTTGGACAGACATGCGTTTTGTTATCTTGTACTAGAGGTGTTTTCCTGCACTAGCAGCCAGGCATTGAGAGCCAGCTGGCACCAGCACACACACCGTCACGCCTAGCATGTCACTGACACACCTCTCTTTCTCTCTCTCTTTATTTCTTTATTTACACCATTCTCGCTTCATGATGCCGGGAGATGGAAGCACTGTAGGCAACAGAATGATGCAACAAGACCTGCGGGATGCGGAGTGTGACAGGACATTCCTCACAGGGAAGCTGTCACAAGACAACATCTGTCCTGACGCTCCACTAACCTGGCTTTCATTGTTCATCTACAGCATCAGGCGACTGTCATATCTATCTATCTATCTATCTATCTATCTATCTATCTATCTATCTATCTATCTATCTATCTATCTATCTATCTATCTATCTATCTATCTATCTATCTATCTATCTATCTATCTATCTATCTATCTATCTATCTATCTATCTATCCATCCATCCATCCATCCATCCATCCATCCATCCATCCATCCATCCATCCATCCATCCATCCATCCATCCATCCATCCATCCATCCATCCATCCATCCATCCATCCATCCATCCATCCATCCATCCATCCATCCATCCATCCATCCAATCACAGCATCAGGCAACTGTCATATCTATCCATCCATCCATCCATCCATCCATCCATCCATCCATCCATCCATCCATCCATCCATCCATCACAGCATCAGGCAACTGTCCTATCTATCTATCTATCTATCTATCTATCTATCTATCTATCTATCTATCTATCTATCTATCTATCTATCTATCTATCTATCTATCTATCTATCTATCTATCTATCTATCTATCTATCTATCTATCATCTATCCATCCATCCATCCATCCATCCATCCATCCATCCATCCATCCATCACAGCATCAGGCAACTGTCCTATCTATCTATCTATCTATCTATCTATCTATCTATCTATCTATCTATCTATCTATCTATCTATCTATCTATCTATCTATCTATCTATCTATCTATCTATCTATCTATCTATCTATCTATCTATCTATCTATCTATCTATCTATCTATCTATCATCTATCCATCCATCCATCCATCCATCCATCCATCCATCCATCCATCCATCCATCACAGCATCAGGCAACTGTCATATCTATCTATCTATCCATCCATCCATCCATCACAGCATCAGGCAACTGTCCTATCCAGCCATCCATCCATCCATCCATCCATCCATCCATCCCAGCATCAGGCAACTGTCATTATCTATCTATCCACCCATCCATCCATCCATCCATCCATCCATCCATCCATCCATCCCAGCATCAGGCAACTGTCCTATCCAGCCATCCATCCATCCATCCATCCATCCATCCATCCATCCATCCATCCATCCATCCATCACAGCATCAGGCAACTGTCCTATCCAGCCATCCATCCATCCATCCATCCATCCATCCATCCATCCATCCATCCATCCATCACAGCATCAGGCAACTGTCATATCTATCCATCCATCCAGCCATCCATCTAAAGATGTGATTCTCAGCAGAAACTAAAAAGATAAAAAGAATAAACAAAAATAAGATTGAGAAAAGAATCTCAGAATAGCCTAAAACAGAATCTCAGTGACTGTATGATTTTGAGGCAATGAGGTTTGTTGGATGTATGACGGAGGATTTCTGTGCCAAATATACTCATTCAAATAAGTTTTGCAAAGTTTTTTTCTGAGTATGGCCCTGTATGACTTCATAAAGGGCAGAATTGCTTGTATGGGCACTTCTTCCGGATGAGCGCATACACACATCAACCAGAGAGAGCAAGAGGCCGCCAGTCAACGAGCTTCATTCAGGTTACAGAAACCGCCGTCAGCGCTGTCATTTTGTTTTTAGACCACAAAATCAACAATGTCACTAAAGAAGTGTGTTTTTGGTTGTGAGAGAAAGATAACCTTGTTCAGCTTCCCAATGAACCCGGTGTTAAGGAAACAGTGGACGCAGTTTGTTTTTATGGAGCAGAAATGGAGTTCTGCAAGTGTGTTTGTTTGTTCCCGGTCATGAGTCCAAACCGCAGGCTGTGAGTGAAACTGCATCAATTGTCTGTGTTTTGTTGGCAATCGTAGGACTAAGTGCAAAATAATATCAACAACACGAACATATAGTGAATCGAAAGTTATCCAGGGATAATGCCATGTTTGTGTGTGTGCTCTCGTCAGTGCCGCCGCTCCCAGCACACGCTGCGCGTAGGGCACCAAGTGTTAATGCATTGTGTTTCCTTCTGGAGCACCAGTGAATGTTTCAACCTTTTTTTTTATAGATGTGTTTGAGTCCCTCAATTGTCCTCAGTGTGAAAAGATGGAAATCATACAGACACTGCTGGACTGCTGGAGAGGGTTCAAATTTGCAAAAGATGCTGGAAAACTGAAGAATTTGCAGCATCTGAAGGATTTTTCTTTAAAATGTTGGCCAGTTTAACTGCTCAGGACAAAAAAGGGACTCAAGAACAACCATCACAAAACAAAACAAACATTGTGGATCATCCAGGGACACATTAAGAATATACACTTTTGAACGGGGTCATTTTTATAAATTCAGCTATGTTTTTTGTCTTGTGGAAATATCCAGGACCGTAAAAAGAACATGCATTTTGTATGATCCACTTATTTTGTTAAAATAATTCACATTTTCTGCAAGGGTGTATTAACTTTATATAGTTAATACATTCTCTCTCTCTCTCTCTCTCTCTCTCTCTCTCTCTCTCTCTCTCTCTCTCTCTCTCTCTCTCTCTCTCTCTCTCTCTATCTCTCTCTATATATATATATATATATATATATATATATATACATACACAGTATAGCCTATATCCATCCATCCATGTGTTTGTGCGTGTGCTTCGTTTTCATCAAATACATTTGATTTCAACTAGTGTTTTCAGAGTTTTGGTTACATTTTCTGAATCAGCAATTAAATTCAAAGTGGTCATAAGTGTGCAATGAATGTATAATTTAACACAAAATATCTGCGACTCAATTATATATTTTTATTTTTTACTCATCACTTTACCAGCTTCTGGTCTGATGTCACTAGTCAAAAAACCCTTCCCCTTCATGATGCCATCCAATTTAATGAACTCTTCGTCTCAACTCACGTATTCTCCTTCATGCTTTGTTATGGCTGTTTCTTTCAAATGTCAAGCTCGTCCTCTGTTGTTTAGTTCGGCATGTCTCTTTTTCTGCTAAAACCTGCTCAGTGATCTCATTTATTAAATGTCATGTAAGAACTGCGCTGGCGCAGAATGAGTGCTGTCAGAAAAATGAAAGTCGCGCGGGCCTCAGACGCCACATCCCATCAACATGTTCAAACTCTGAGCTATATGTTTTGAGCAAAAGCATATGCTTCCTAAGTTTCGTGGCGTCAATATCCTAGGCAGACTTTCCCCGTGATGCGCCATAGGTTTCCTAAAGAAAATGTGGTAAAGATTATATTACACTCTAAAAAAAAAAAGGTTCTATATGGCACCAAAAAAGGTTCTTGGCTCGTAATCATAGGGGAACCTTTTTTAGTGCTATATAGCACCACTTTTGGTGCTTCAGTGGTTCTTCAGCGGTTCTTCAGAGGTTCTTCACCGGTTCTTTGACTAAGGTGCTATATAGCACCTCTGAAGAACCGCTGAAGAACCACTGAACCACCAAGAACCACCAAAAGTGGTGCTATATAGCACTAAAAAAGGTTCCCCTATGATTACGAGCCAAGAACCTTTTTTGGTGCCATATAGAACCTTTTTTTTTTTAGAGTGTAGGCTACAGATCATGTCAGTACAGTAAGCTGGAATGGTGCTATTGATTTTGACATAGATTGAAATAACCAGACCAGTTCTTTAAAATGTTTCTATTTTACATTTCCCGTTAAAATTTCGACAAAAAAAAAAAAAATCGTGGTTGCCAGGACCACGTCGTAAAAATGAATAAAACTGAATAAAAACGGCCCTTTTCATGAACCATCTAAATACACATACAGGCCTACAGTAAAACACCACCAGACTTACAAACAGGATTGTTACTGAAAGAAAATCAATAAACAACCTATAAAATGTAAGACCTTCATGTAGACTAACTAATTACAAAAATATATGCTACATTTTTAATAAAATATTAAAAATACGACGGTATTAAAAAAAAAAAACTATTTTCTTTCAGCAACGTCTTTTTACTATTAAACGGTAAAAAGTTAGGCTACTAGATTTCTTCTTCTTACAAACCAGCAAAAATAGTTTTAGACTGTAAACGTATATATATATATTTTTTGTAGAATTTCAATAAAATGTTGATGCAAGTAAATTATATTATATTTACTACGTTCAAAATCGATTTATTGTCCAGTAAATCTAATATATTTTACCTGCTTTATTTCATGAGGTAACTGATAGTTACCCGATTAACACGTAGCCTACTGTAGCCTTTTTACATTCTTTTTCTATTAGAATGACTTTTTAACACAATAGTCCTCCTTGCTTAAAGTTGGCTTGTCCGTCTGCAGAAGAATGTGTAGCTAAGCATCTCTGCTCTCGTAAAATGTCCTTTCTCAGCAATAGGAGTCCGTTAGTGAGCAAAAACAACTTCGTGAACTTCTCCCACCCGGCGTTCCTGAAGACAACCTCCGCTGTGTTTCCGCGCGCTCACAATCCATTCATCTCGAGTAACATTTTAACATGGCACGGAAGAACAAATTGCGTCCTTGTGTCCGGTAAAACGATGACAAAATAGCGCGCCCCCATTTTCCGAGGATCAGGGTGTCCTCCCCTTCTGTCTGCTGAGTAGGGTCCACCTGTAAGATACTTCTTTTGAGGGGTGGGACCCCACCGGCGCTGTCACGAGAGGAGGCGGTCCGTGCACTTGCTTGGAAAAGGATTGGAAAAGTAAAGACCGTCTCCTGCGCTGATTGGGGGCCCGGAGGGGAGCGTGAGAAGGGCGGGAGGATTGCGCTCACGAGCCTTTGTGTTTCACTTCTAATATCTCACATATCAATAATTGAGCGCGCGAGCAGACGGAACCCACGCGCTATGTATTCTACTGCGCGCGAGCTCGGTAAGGGCCTTGATCCGCTTTCAGTCGGTTCTTCCACTACGGACTGAGAGGGGAACGAGGGGAAAAACTGTTGTAGTCTTGACTTGAACTGTTTGGAGGGACTTCGTTTTACAGTGAGGACAGGTTTGGAGTGATTTTGGTTTGGGATTTGAGCGGGCTGTGTCTTTGCGAGAAGACTGCTGTTAGGTGCGGAGTGAAGTTGGCATGATGTTGACGTTGGTGCTAGGCGCAGTGTGGTTAGTGTGCCACGCATACGCACAGAACGAGACAGAACCCATCGTACTGGAGGGGAAATGCTTGGTCGTGTGCGACTCAAATCCCACCTCGGACCCCACTGGGACGGCTCTTGGGATATCGGTGCGTTCTGGAAGCGCCAAAGTGGCTTTTTCCGTGGTGAGGAACACGAACCACGAGCCGTCGGAGATGAGCAATCGAACAATGGTGATCTATTTCGATCAGGTAAATTTTCACTATGGAAATATCCACTTCTTTTGTTGAATGTTACTTTTTACGCGGTAGCCGGTTGTGAATTTCGGAAGGATTTTGTCTCACGGTTACAAATACAAACTAGGTTAAAAAATAAAATAAAAAAACAATCAAAGAAATATCACAGCAATGAAACCTTTAACTGATAGGCTATGTGCAATCTGGGGAGATGTCACATTTCCTTCCACTTCGTTAAAGGTCAATTACAGGCTAATGGCTTTTCAATTATATCTAATAGCCTGAACTTCTTTTTTCGTGTCAGGAAACTATCCTCCATCTGCTCTTGTATATATAATGAATGACGAACTGATTTGAACGCTTTGCTGCTCTATGCCAGCCAGTGTCCATCGTAAAACTTAAAGAGACAAAACTTAGACTAAAAAGGGCGATTTTTAAGCGATATTGTTGCATGTTTGACTTCCATTCTGATCTCTGCATCATCCTTCAGGTACTTGTGAACGTTGGTAAAAGTTTCGATGAGGAAAGGAGCAATTTCTTCGCCCCGCGCAAAGGGATTTACAGTTTTAATTTCCACGTAGTGAAAGTGTATAATCGTCAAACGATCCAGGTAAGTGCTCATCATACTTTAATTCTCACCCTTTTCTGAAGTGTTCTGGTGCTCGTGGGACAGTAAAGCGTGTTCTGGAAAAATTTTCAGTTGTCAGGGAGGAACGCCTTCTTTTATTCACTCAATTAGCACGAGATAAGCCCAAAATTTGGCGCGTAATCAAGTCTGGCGCGTGTTCAGGACCATGGACAGAGAACGCGCGTGACAGATTCGCCTCCTGTCTGCACACTCTCACAGCACACACACACACACACACACACACATATATATATATATATATAAAATGCATGCAATTTTGGTTAATTAAGGCGCAGAATCATTACACTATCGTGTCTCTCAGAGGATTCACAATTACATCCCGTTATTCCGCTCTGATCGGCGACTAAATTAGAAGCAAGTCAAATTTCCCTATTAATCCGAAATGCACTGAAACATTGACTTAAAGAAGACAATAAGTTGGAGCTGTGTATACGACACACACGAACAAATATCGAAATCAAATCTCTAATCCAACTATTTAATTAGGACAAAAATACACGAGAAAACACGTGACATGCATATAGTCTTGTGTTGGAGGGCCTATTACAGTGCTCACTGGAATTACAAGAATTATTGATTCTTATACATTTATTTATACTTTTTTTTTAATCAGATGTAGTGTTTTTGCACAAAATCACGTGAGCAGATTGGAGGAGCTTATAGGTTGTGCTGTGCATTAAGTGTAAAAGGCCAGACATTTGAGGACAGAACAGTGTCCCCCCCCCCCCCCCACACACACATATTGCTTTACAATAGATATTGTCCTAATAATGCTTAGTTCATTCCTAGTTAATGTGTCTAGAGCAAACAGAAAACATTCCAAAGCAAAGCAAACACAAAATATTACTTTTTAAACGTATACAAGTGATTTAATGCTGGGTTTAGTAGACCATAATTATTGGCACTTTGTGCTCAAATTCATACATATGTTTTGCTAGAGTAACGTGTGTTGAAATTCTTTCTTTAGCTGATAGAATAAATATTTCCTTTGTTCTTTTATATACACTTCACCTTCAAAGAAAATATGAATTCCTGTTGATCTGAGAGGGAGAAGCAGGCCTCTCTATTACCATGCAGAACATATAATAAACACACACACAACGGATCCATAAATAATAAAGCAGCACACAAAGTATCTGTATGGATCTCAATAAATTGCTTGGAAAGAGAACTGCATGCATTGGGTGTAAATTTAACTCTTATCAAATTTGATTGCGGTTTCTTTCAGATTATATCATAGCTCCTATTCCCACAGTCAATTTAATATTGTGTCACAGAGTACTGTACTTCAATACTCAAAAGACAAAGTCCTTATCTTACAACACTTGGTATCTGATGGGGAAACGCCCCCCCCCCCCTTTTTTTTTCTAAATTCTGGTCTGGTTTAGGTGTCAAAATCTAATAGTCACATTCTGTATTTAAAATTCTAGTCAGTTGTTTTTATTGCAAGTTAATTTTATTATAAAACTCGCAAATATGATTTAGTTAACACTTATTATATTTTGTTAGCATTGGGGATACTAACCTAGAGGCCGAGGAGTCTAGCACAATGCAGTGCAAATTGTCAGAGAAAGTTCTTTTCATGCAAAGCTTGACGCAACACTTTTCAAAAGACAAAGCAGCAGACAGCCATGCATTTGAATACTGATTGCAGATATACTGCCCATATTTCGTGACGCACACTTCTCTTTAAACCCGCTGATGTGACAGACGTTAATTAAGAAAATGACTCTCTGATCTAAAATAATGACCCTGTGAATAGATATGACAAAGGAGGGGGGAGTCATTTTCATTTTTGTCGTCGCTCGTGTCCAACCATTATGCATGACTGAGACGAGGGGGTTGTCCTCCATCACTCCACAGCGTCATTTGGACAGGACGCTTTCGGTCCTGCTAAATGCAGCATTAAATTGCGTGTTGAGAGATCCGTTCACATTATCATCTTTCATACAATTTGTATGTTCTACATGTATTTGAAGATTGAGGGTGGAATTAGAATTACAGGGCCTCAAAGCTGGAGGTTTGTGTTTGGGTCAGAGTCACACAAAAAAGCGCATGATGATGTTCTCACTTGTCATCCTGTGAACAAATGCATGTTGAGGGTATGCTAGTGGAGAGCCTTTTGTGTTTTTGTTTCTTTTGTGTGAGTGCGTTCTCATTGAGTAACAGTAATTTTGCATTGTGATAGCCTCTGATTTTGTGTATCTGATGGTCGAAGGTGCCTTTCCAATAACCACAAACTCATTCCTCATTGCAATATCAAATGTTATTTTCGCTCTTCTTCTGGCTCCGTCTGAGAATGGTTGGCATAGAAAAATAGACACAAATAAAGCAATGTGCCATTTTAATTTCTTCTGGCAAAGGCCCATAAATGCTTTGATCAACTTTTATGATTTCATAGGGAGCTGGCAACTGTACTATCAAGAGTGTATAGATTACATGTATTATTGTTGGTGAGAAGATTAAAACAGGCTCTGATTGATACTAATAATGTTATAGTTTCCCGTTGTCCCATTGGGGTTTTGTATACACGTTTTACTCAGCATAATTTTATTATAGTTTCTTGTTATTTTTTTATATACTTTTCAGTTCCTTCAAGTAAGATTAGACAGAAGAAAGAGTCTGCAGCAATAGGATGCTTCTCGCTAATCAAAATGCTTCCATGTTACAGGTGAGCCTGATGCACAACGGCTGGCCAGTGATCTCCGCCTTCGCCGGGGATCAGGACGTCACACGTGAAGCGGCCAGTAACGGCGTCCTGATTCAAATGGAGAAAGGCGACCGTGCATACCTCAAGCTGGAGCGAGGCAACCTGATGGGCGGCTGGAAGTACTCCACCTTCTCCGGCTTCCTGGTCTTCCCCCTGTAGAGGAGGGGCACGCCACAGAAGGACTATTGCTCTTTAGCTCGCCGGCTTGCGGGAGATAGAAGGGGGCGGACGAGAGATAGAATGATAGCGAGAATGTAAAGAAAACATATAGGAAGTGAAAATTTAGTGTGGCAGGCTCTCAGTCGCACTCACTTTGCTCTGCTGCTTGACTACAGCTCTGGACAGCCAAAACTTTTTTTTTTATTATCCTTATGATAATTGAAATAATATGGAAAGAAAGCATACAGAGGATCGTAGCCCTTCCCACCCTCCTCTAACTCATCCCATCACAATCCACCCTCAAAAGTCTTCAGCTGCTTTAAGGATTGTCCTTCACATCTTTGTATATTCTCTCCATACGTATACATACTGTGAGTTTCAAAATGCCATTGTCATTCCTCTCAGTCCAGTCGCCCCTTCTTTCTCTGGCTTCCTCCAGCTCACTCTTTCTTGTCTCTCTGAGAGGGTCTCTTTGCTCTGTCATCACTGAAGGATCTCTGAATTCCCACAAGAAGACTGCATACTGGATATATACATATATAAATACATTTAAAAAAAAGTTTCTATAGGATTATGATATACTCAATGCCTAAATGAATCTGGTCGACTCTCTGTATTTCTGTATTTCAGTGTTAATACTTAGTGATTGTGTGTGGATTTTCAGGCTGCTGTCCAACTACCAATGCTTCTTGTTTTTGTTTCGGTCAAAAATGTGGCTAAGATGAAACTATATCAGAAATACTATAAAGTACAAAGTTTTATTATCATTGATTGTAAGATATATGTGAATATTTAGCAGACAAAATCCTCCCTTTTAATCAATTAACCATTGTTTTTTTCTTTTTCTTTGATTCAATAAAAATTAAATGGTACTTTTTATTTATCTTAATCTGATTCTGTGCTTTTAAATATTAAGATTGTTGCCTACAGGTTTTAGAGAGCAACAAACACTAATCATTTCACTAAAATGAAATCTGACAAAGCTCTCGGTGTGTGTGTGTGTGTGTGCCACAGAGACACAATGACACTCTCAGTGTGTCTCATTGTGCTCTCTCACGATGTAGATATGCTTGGCTGGTCTCTCTCTCCCTATTTCTGTCTCTTTCTCTCTCTACCGGGTGATTGGGGCTTCTCTCTGCTGCACTCGAGGCTCTAATGAGCTCCTGGGGGGAAATTAGCGCTTGCATAATAAGCAAACCCCACTGTTTACACAAAAATCATGTTGCGTACATCTTTCCTACTCTCTTTTTTTGTTTTTTTTTTGCATTGTCCTTGAGGTATTTCATACCATGAAAGAGATTTTTAGTCCATGTGATTCTTGCCTTCGTTTGATGACAGTCTTCATCATCCCATATTTATTTTAGTTGTAACGCACAAGAGCTGTAACCAAACTAAAAATACTCATAATTGGACAGAAAGGTTGAAATGCAGAATAACAAACTCAAAAATGGAACCAAAGATGATCCCTCACTCTACCCTTCCAACATAGCAACAGGAGCTCAGTGTTCTGACAGGCGACGCTCACCTCAGCACATTATACCACTATCTCTTCACAACACTAAATAATGTGGCGATTGAGGGCCTTCTCAAGAAAATTTGCTGCTTCGGTGCTCACCGTTCTGTGGATATGAAGAGGGTGAATAGACAAGTGTTGAGCTGTGAAATGTTAACACAGCACCATAAGAGCCGTAGTGTCCCTGCTGGCCTGTGCCCAGACAGTACAGGCCCATTTAAAACCACTCATTAGTGTCTGCACACTTATCATTTGTCTGAGAAGAACTATGAAACGAGAGCTAAGGGGCATGTGGAAGTGAAAGGAAAAAGAGCTAGAAAAGGAAACATTTAACTTAGTCTGAGTGGAAATGATGGCATGTTGATGTTTAAGTGCAATTTTAAATTGATTTGTGAAGTTATGATTCAAGACAGTCTTGTCTTTTCCATTTGTTTGAATGTTGCATTATATAAACAATTTCTTAACCCTGGCAAAGGCTGACATATAAAAAAAACTATTTTTAGTGGAAGAGTTTATTGAAACTTTAGACAAGATGCAAAAAAAAAAAAAGTATTTTATGTTTTGTATATGGAACTCACTCAAGGAGGAAAAAACATCAATTTTATTCAGAAACGTATGCAATTTGTTATTTATATGGCCAGTAAGCTATAACAGACTTACATAAAATGCATGTAAAAATATCAGTACACTCTTCTATAATTTGTCTTAGTAAGATTATATTAAATTGGTTAGTTTTCTCATCAGATCTGTAGTTTTAATTGTTGGTGGAACTAAGATGCTGTTCTAAGTCCTGTAAATGTTAATCTTCAAATATTAATTACAATGTAAAAAATTATTACGTTTACTCATTCAATCATTAAAGATGTCACAGCAAAAAAGTCACAAGGACCTGAAAAGTGGACATTTTTAGATACTAAAAGACCTTTAACTTGCTACTTCTAAGTAGTAGGCGACTTGCTATGTTTACCGTACTTCTAATGCCTTCTGAATGAGGCCTTAGAAATTAAAGGGATAGTTCAACCACATTTTTTTAATTAAATAAAAGCCTAAATTCAATCTGCTCATCATATAAAGCGATCGTGTCTCCTCAGAAAATTTTGGAGTAAAGCGCTCGATTCATATGGATTAGTTTCACGATATCTTTATGAACTTTGTCTGAACATCAGTGTCAGTTGCGTAGCTGTCTATGGAGAGACAGAAAGATCTCAGATTTCATTGAAAGTATCTTCATTCGTGTTCCAAAGATGAACTAAAGTCTTACGGGTTTGGAACAACACAAGGGTGATTTTGTTGGGGGGTTAAACTAACCCAAAGATATAAAACATATGAAAAACAGTAGGCTTTATAGGGGTACGACAGTTAGGCTACTCACTGTCAGTGCATAAACATACTCTTCATCTGAATAAGATAGCCTTTATATGCTGAACTTATATTACCGACCAACATTTATTAGGCCGTTAAATCAGCCATTAAAGTCATCAAACGAGAGATATAGCCAATCATCTTGATTTATGTCGGCGTGTGAGCATTGTGTTATGGAGTGGGGTCGCGAGATCCACGCCAAATGTTCCTTACTGTGGCACGTGCCTGGCAGGTGCCTGGCGGGCGCGAGCTTGGTTCGTTGACTGGAATAAGGCGCGTCATCCATCTCTCCTGCACTGAATAGATTACCGGTGACTTCGGCCTTCGCTCACTACGGAGATGAGAGAGCGGCCCATAACGACGAAAAACAGCCATATGGTGTCTCTCCTGCAAGTGAGTTCCTGTTTAAGATTGATTGTGGGGAAGATTGAGGTGGGTACACTTACACGAAGAGAGAAAAAATAGTTATTTTATTGTTAAAGTGCAAAGGGTGACTGGAAAAATGTACTCAAATACACTGCAGCACGATGGCATTTGCTACGTTCTACACACAATCAGTCCGATTATTGCTAATAAACAAGAAATTAGGTTTGATGAAGATGTTTACGTGACATGGTTAAATCCCTTCAAACTTAAATTACTTAAATTATTCGATAAAAATGTGATTGTTTTGACGGCCATTTTGTTTATTGATTTGTGTGACAATGACATTTCCTCTCTCAAGATCCACCAATGTACATTAACCCCCCCCCCCCCCCACATATTTAAATCAGTTCATGTGAGTACAGTGGTTCAATATTAATATTATAAAGCGACAAGAATATTTTTTTTTGTGCGCAAAAAAATGAAATCGCAACGTATAGAGTGATAACCAGGGTTCCTACGGGGTTTGGAAAAGTATGGAAAAGTATGGAATTTGATTTGAGTAATTTCCAGGTCTGGAAAAGTATGGAAAAAATAAATCAGAGTATGGAAAAATATTTATGTTTCCAGACTATTGTCCCTATTTCATTTTCTAAATATAAAATTAAGAATTTCTAAATGTATATAATAAATATATACACAATCGTTTTTTTCAATTAATGAAAAACTTGTAGCCTAGCTATGGCAGTAAAGGTCAGACGTGTGTTCCTTCCTTTTCACAGTTCAACAGTGGTTAACAACACAGCACTTTGTAGTTTGAGAAAGCAAGTTGGGTTTGAGGCAGGGTTGCCAGGTTTTCACAACAAAACCCGCCCAATTGCTACTGAAAACTAGCCCAAAACTAGCCCAATCTCGTTTCAGGGGGGAATCTCCAGTAAAAATCGCATTTGGGGGGTTAAATATGTGTTTTTTTGCATGGTTGCCTACTAAAATTCGCATTCCCGGGGATAAATATCATATAATTGGGGTCGCTTCAACCCGCGGACATGAAAAACAACCCGCGGCAACAGTGTTGAAGTAGCCCAATTCCGCGGGAAAACCGCGGACTTGGCAACACTGGTTTGAGGATAAAACAGTAGTCGATGGTGGAGTCCTTAAAGGAATAGTACACCCAAAATGAAAATGTGTCATTTATTCACCCCCATGTCTTTCAAAACCATAAGACTTTATTATATTAACATTTTTAATATTTTAAATCTGAGAGATTTCAGTCCCTTTATTAAAGGACTTGTTCACCCCAAAATGAAAATGTCCTAATCATTTACTCACCTCAATGCCATCCAAGAAATCCATGACTTACTTTCTTCAGTGAAAGATAAATTAAGTTTTTGAGCAACCAACTGAGTTGGTTGCCATTTTGGATGGCATTGGGGTGAGTAAATGATTAGGACATTTTCATTTTGAGGTGAACTAATCCTTTAAATATCTTCATGTGTCCAAGATTAACAAAAGTCTTATTAGTTTAGAATGACATGAGGGTAAGTAAATTATGATAGAAATTAAATTTTTGGGTAAATTAATAACCCTTTAAAATTGTTTTGACTGATTTAGCATTTTGATCGTTAAAGTCCCTGTAAAGTCAAAACTAAACATGTGTTCTGAGTTTCTCACACCACAGATAAATGTGTTATTAACCACCCAGCCAAATTTGAATCATAAAAAAATCCGGGAAGTACATAAAATAGCTTATCTAAAACCTGAAAAAATGAGCAGCATTCTCTGCTCTCAAACGCTGGGGGTGTGTTCGCTGTCGGCGCCGAAACCACGCCCACTCGCGGGAAAGCGGCAGTAGCACACAAGACAACACTCACTGATCACGAGCGTCTATGATCACGACGCACCAGATGTCGGTGGGACGGGAGGATGACGGCCTGGGCGGGGGATAGTCGGTTCTGCAGCGAATCCCAGTTGTCTCCGGTGAAAGTTTGTAAAACGATCCGGTGTAAAGTCACTGCAGAGGTAGGTGTCGTGATGATCCTCAGCTCTCTCCATCAAGGGTGCTGTTCACAAAATTAATCCACCTCTTCATCGTTTTTGTTTTGTAAGCTGTTATGCAAGTTGTTGACTATAGTAACTAACAGTACTAACAGTAACTCGCGATCGAACTGATGCGAATGTGCTCTAGTTATGATCGTGTTAGGGGAGGAGTCAGGCTCGGTGCGTCATCGAGCCACCGTTTTAGCCCCGCCCAGAAAATCCTGAACACAGCAACGGTGAAAAACTGTTTAACGGTCTAACTTCTGAATTCAGTACTTCATAGTTCACAGTCTTTGTAATGTGTTTCAGCAATACATTTCTAACATTTATAATGTGTTTAGAAACAAATCTCAGAATTGCCTTTACAGGGACTTTAAGGTCACAAAAGGCAATGTTTTAATATAGGATTTCTAAATATTAGATAGCCTACATAGAGGTTTTGACTCAGAGTGTAACATACTTTGTCGGTGCCGATAGCATTGTGGGTAAGTGCGTCACCATGAAGTGCTGTTGAGCTTCGGGAGACCCGAGTTCGAGTCCTGCCTCATGGACTTTTCCCAATCCCGCCCCCCTCTCTCTCCCACCTTACCTCCTGTCTAGCTACTTTCCTATCCTAATAAAAGGCAAAAATGCCAATACTAAATCTTTAGAATGTAACACTTGTTAGTAGTTGAATTTGAAAACATTTTATCAGAACAAGTTAAATATGGTCGGAAAAATCTGTAGGAAGTCTGGAAATTAGAGTCTGGAAAAGTATGGAATTTTGAAATTAAAATTGTGTAGGAACCCTGGATAACCGATTTTTAGTTTTTTTGGCGCACCAAAAATATTCTTGTCGCTTTATAATATTAATATTGAACCACTGTACTCCCATGAACTGATTTAAATATGTTTTTAGTACATTAATGGATCTTGAGAGAGGAAATGTCATTGCTGGCTATGCCTCACTGAGCCATCGGATTTCAACAAAAATATCTTAATTTGTGTTCCGAAGATGAACGGAGGTCTTATGGGTGTCGAGCGGCATTAGGGTGAGTAATAAATTACATTATTTTTAGGTGAATTAACCCTTTAATTCCAGGCATGTTTTTTGAAACCTACTCACTCACTCACTCACTCAATCACTCAATCACTCAATCACTCACTCACTCACTCACTCACTCACTCACTCACTCACTCACTCACTCACTCACTCACTCACTCACTCACTCACTCACTCACTCACACACTCACACACACACACACACACACACTATCTTTTTGGGGACTCTCCATAGACGTAATAGTTTTTATATTGTACAAACTGTATATTCTATCCCCTTACACCTACCCCTAAAACCTACCTATCACAGAAAACCTTACACCCCCCCCCCCCCCCCCATTTGAAGTCCCCACGGGATAGAAAAACATGTACACACACACACACACACACACACACACACACACACACACACACACACACACACACACACACACACACACACACACACACACACACACACACACACACACACACACACACACACACACACACACACACACACACACACACACACACACACACACACACACACACACACACACACACACAGAGAGTATAGGCCTTTTAAAAAATATATTTTTCTTTCTAGTTTTATTTACATTTTTCTTCTGAATGCTCATAACGCATCACTATCTGTGGCACTCACACATACAAATTTTAGTCAAAGTGGAAAAAGTGTATATGCCTACATAGGTGATTAAAACCACAGTATTCCAGATATTTTACTGTGCTTATGCTAATGAGCATGCATTCTGTTTGAATTAATTGCCTTAATCAGGTTCTAACCTAACACACTGTGGCCTGTATCATAATTGTTGTACTTTTGTAAAAACTAATTCATGTAGCTCACAGGTGAAGGCCGTGATAATTTAATAAAGGAGTAGAGTGTAATCTGTATCCTTCTCTTGTCAGACACAAAATTATTCTTCATCGGCTCTTGGCAAAGGACAACGTCTTCAGTCCCAATGTTTGTAAATCGTGCCAATTTCAGAATATAGCTCCTAAAACCATGCCCAGTGACAAGTAATTAGAGGACAGCTCAGTGGTAGTTATTTCTTTAAATGCTATGGCAAAAAGAGAGGTGAGAGAGAGAGAGAGAGAGCAGCGCTTTAAAAGGAAAGCAGTGAGATACTGCAGATTGAATTTTAATTGCCAAATGAGGAACCATATTAGAAATGTTTACTTTAACTGATGTTTGCTTTAACTGTGATGCTTGAACAGGAGTGGAGTAATTATAACGGCCTCTGAAATTAAATGAACCGCCTGCTGAATTTGATTTGTGCTTTAGGAGCGAGTGACAGAGATGTCGACATCATTTTATCTGCTTATCGGTGTTACGCGTTCACGTCACACCAACGCTCATAATTACACAGCATCATCAACATCTGCTGCAGGTGGCTCGGTTTATGAGCACTTGATGCTGTGCAGGGTATTTTGCTTCTAATTTGATGCTACTGTGTAATTTGTCCAGAGAAGTGGTGTTTGAATATTTCAGACCACAATAATCATGCTTGGTTAAAAAAAAAGTAAGGTTTACATCCAATAACAGATAGAGACTGTAGAAATGTATCTTGTATTGTGGTAAATCGTCCTCATGAATATTTCAGAAAAAAAACCTTAGTGTTCTATTTTGAGCTAAATCACCTTTTAGTTTAATCTCAACATGTTGACATTTGTTAAAGGAGCTGTATGTAGGACTGTGGCCAAAACTGGTACTGCAATCACTTTCAAATTACTGTAGTACGGTGTATCCCTCTACCCCTCCCCCCTGACTCGAGGTTGCCAGATAGGCTGCAGGATCCAGCGGGAACGTAGGCTGCTACACGGAGCTTTCAATGGCAAGTGACGAGTCGTACACAAAATTAATCTAGTAAATACTATAGTGTTTTTGAACCAAACTATAGTAAAGATGCTACAGTATATTGTAGTAACGTTATATTATAGTATATACTACACTTTGTTAATTTACTGTAGTATATTTACTATAGGACGGTTCAAAAACATGATAGTATTTACTAGAGTAATTTTACTATAATATACTATAGTATTTTTTTCATGTGGGTTGATAGAACAGTAAGTTAGCTGTTAGTCTAACTTGTAACGGTAGAAGCACAAGCCTAAGTCACTATGTGTAACAGATTTCAAAGATGCCGCTATTCATTTAGCTGAAGCTATAAGTGAAAGCGACCAGCTGTATTTTTTAACTTAACGTTACCCTGCGGTACACGTCCATAACGCTAAAATATGTGATGTGGAAGATTACATGACATTCTATTATTTAGCTTGAAAAACAAGTAAGATACAAAACGTTACAAATGGGCCAAATTATTCACATAATAGGCTACAATGTGCTTTTCATTGGTGTAATGAAATACATATGATACATACAATGACACGTTTTTGTCATAAGTAGGCTAACAAATAACAAACATTGCCACAGCAAGTATAACGCGGGACAAATTACGCCATGTCAGCGTTCAATATCAACAATGGCAATCACATTGATTTCAGTCCCATCAGAAACGATTGAGAGTAACTAAATAACATTTGCAATGGTCATACAGGTCAACTTGCAGCATGTTTTATCCACTATATATACGAAGAAAGAATGAGGAATATTTTTTACCGAGGTAACGTTAGGCTACTGTCTCAAATACGTTTTCACATTGCCATAATAGGCGTGCTAATGTTGTTTTCATCAGCGTCTCAGCATAATGACAGAGAAACGGGCTCTGATAATGCATTACTAATGTTAGCAATGACAACTCGCCATTTTTATTTACCAAACAATTCCTTAACGTTACCTTTTCAATTCAATGACCCACCTCCTCCATCTGCGCTAACCTAACGTTACTTTGCATGAACATGCACAACTTTGTTCGACTGTTGTGAATATTTGAAATGTCCATTTACATTAAGTACAAGTTAGCCAAACATAGATGAACCTTACCTGTCCAGGAGAAAATTAGCAACGTTGGCATCAGTCTTCAAATTCTTCTCCGTTTTCAGCCGTCTCCATCTTTCAAAGGCATCTCCTATACAAATCCTTGTTTTATTTCGGACACTGTCACGACGTTTTTCTGATTCATATCGAGGTCGTTTAGGTTTCGTAAAGTTAGACATTGTTTATCCAAAAAGTTTGTAGCTGCAGCTGTGGTAACTAGCAGAGCTGGCAACCCGAATGCAGAAACACTACTGACTTCGTGATTGGTAGATAGGTGGAGGGTGGCGCTTCAGGCATGACACAACATGTCAACATCAACATCAGTTGAGGGCTGCAACTTCAATTTTAAAATGACAATATCTTGGCCGGACAACTGTTGTCAGTGATATAAGTATTTGAAATTAACATGATTTCTTAATGTCTATTGACATATTAGGGCCATTTTATGATTAATTGAAATACATTTCTTACATACAGTTCCTTTAAGTATTCCAGGATTTTCTGTTTCTCCCTGCTTTATTTCACTTGTGTGAAAGATTGAAAATGTTTGGTTGTTGTTGAGTCTATAGGCACTGATTATGTTTATGATCAAAAGTTACTCATGTCTCGCAAAGAGAGAGACTGCAAATACATCCAACCAAAAACACATCTCCCTTCACATTATTTCCACAAGTGTTGTCGTGAGTCACTTTCTCGCTGATTATTTTGGAGTTAATTACTTGATGCAATTTATTGCTGTGCCATAAACTGAAAGAAAAAGCTTTTGTGTCATGTTATGACATTGTAACGCTAAATATAACTCTATAGTTTTATGTGTCTTACAATCCAGCGAAACTCAATGTGAGATCCACCAATCGATTGAGTTTCCCAAATCTTAATCGTTTTTTTTGTATTGGTTAAAATGACTGGAAATATCTTGTTTTTTTCTGTGGGTGCTTGAGGATCAGTGCTTATGGAGTCTATTGCTTTTTCTGTTGACTGCCTTGACTCCATGAAATCAAAATGAGAGTTTTGTGGTTTTTAGTCCATGTCAATTAGCTTTGAAACTGTAGTGTACTCCTAAATATTGATTTAAATTCATCAGATCAAATATAGTGTGGCTCTTCCTGAACAACACATTTTTTCCAATCAAATGCTCTCTAGAATGACAGTGTCACTCACTAACTAGCAAGTCGCAAAGCATGGTTAGTAATACCTGGGTCTGTGCCTAAACTATAATGGTTCATAATTAGATCACATTTGATATATTTTGTACTGTCCCACTCAAACATCCAATAGGAAGAAATGCTGTGCTTGTCAGGCGATTTCATATGGGCTTTTAAACAGAGCCCAACTGATATGGGTTTTGGAGGCAGATACTGCTATTGGCATAGCTGTCAACATTGAACATTGAAAATAAGGGAGATTTCCCGGAATTCATCCACAAAATAAGGGATTTTTTTTTTAACACGATTCTTACCCACAAACTTTAAAAAAAGCACTAATCATTAACAGTCTAAAGAGTTTATAACTACACAATATATTTTGATTTTGGCCATCAGCGTCCTGATCCATCATCGCACATCACACTCATCTACTCTACTCTCTTTGAAGTTCACTTCCCGCTACTTTTTCCCTCTTCCTCCCGCCCGCCACTGCAACTGTCTTCTTCTTCTTCTTCTTCGATATAGCCTAAGCCAGTGTTTCCCAACCTTTTTTCAGTCATGGCACTCTTTGAAAATTTTCTCCATTTTGTGGCACCCCCTCGCATACGTTACACTAGGGGTGTAACGGTACAGATTGCTCACGGTTCGGTTTGTGTCACGGTTTTAGGTTCACGGTTTCCGTACGGTTCAGTATTTGCTATGTTCAGGGAAAAAAGGACTACTGTCAAATAAAAATAAAGAAAATAATAAGAACAAATCATTTAAATATAAGCAGCAGCCCAAATAAATACTATTGAGCAAAGATACTAATAAAATAAACTATGCTTTTCAGGTTTTTCAGGTACGTCTAACATTAGTTTTCAGGTACAGAAAATGATCAAATGTAAAATAACATTGCATGTTTGACTGTAAATTAAAGATTAATCCTATTAAGCTTACAAAAGCTATCCAATCAAGAGCAGTGAGTGATGTCCTTGTCTTTTGTTGTTTGACATTAAACAGACAGCAGTAAAGGCTACTGCCCCTTTAAGACCTAATGCACGGATATGCGTCGTCTTTCTCGACTGTATAAAGTTTACTTAAGGCATATACAGACTGTCTGCTAGAATACTCATCAAGATGGACATGTTGACATACATTTTGTGTGAGTTTGTCCGTTCAAGAGCAAGACTTGAAAGAGAACTCAATATTTGTGCGCTGTGAGATGTGTGCGCGCTTTCGGATGAGTGCACAGGGACAAATTTTCTCACAGCGAGCGAGACCTCTCATTCGCGTCTTCTGGCACTACTACACCCGGGTGATGACGGCGAAAATGACTGGTCATATTCGAACATACGGCATGCAATGAACAAAGTTTACAAAGAGAGAATTATTTGAAATATTTGAACAAAAAAAAATATTTTAAGGACTTTTACACGACACCCCTGCTCTCATCAGACGGCACTCCGGTTGGGAAACACTGGCCTAAGCTACTGTCTGTGTATTGCCACCTGCTTGACTGGAGGTCTAGAAACCCAAGTACAAGCCACTTCAGACACAGATAGTTGCGTGTTCCGAGTTAACACAATCAGAACGTAAAAATACAGGATATTTTACGGGAAAATACTAAAACGGGAAGACAGCGGGATAAAACCTAAAATACGTGAGAAACCCGGAAAAAACGGGAGGGTTGACAGCTATGGATATTGGGGAGTAAAAAAAAAGTCTGATATCAATATATCAGCTGATATTCTTTATTCGTATATTATAGTACAATACCCGGCAAAAGTTTGGACACACTTTCCCACTGATGTGTCCAAACTTTTGACGGGTACTGTATATAATATAGTATATACAGGTGCTGGTCATATAATTAGAATATCATCAAAAAGTTGATTTATTTCACTAATTCCATTCAGAAAGTGAAACTTGTATATTATATCCATTCATTACACACATACTGATATATTTCAAATGTTTATTTATTTTCATTTTGATGATTATAACTGACAACTAAGGAAAATCCCAAATTCAGTATCTCAGAAAATTAGAATATTGTGAAAGGTTCAATATTGAAGACACCTGGTACCACACTCTAATCAGCTAATTAACTCAAAACACTTGCAAATGCCTTTAAATGGTCTCTCAGTCTAGTTCTGTAGGCTACACAATCATGGGGAAGACTGCTGACTTGACAGTTGTCCAAAAGACGACCATTGACACCTTGCACAAGGAGGGCAAGACAATAAAGGTCATTGCAAAAGAGGCTGGCTGTTCACAGAGCTCTGTGTCCAAGCACATTAATAAAGAGGCGAAGGGAAGGAAAAGATGTGGTAGAAAAAAAAGTGTATAAGCAATAGGGATAACCGCACCCTGGAGAGGATTGTGAAACAAAACTCATTCAAAAATGTGGGGGAGATTCACAAAGAGTGGACTGCAGATGGAGTCAGTGCTTCAAGAACCACTATGCACAGACGTATGCAAGAAATGGGTTTTAGCTGTTGCATTTCTTGTGTCAAGCCACTCTTGAACAACAGGCAGCGTCAGAAGCGTCTAAAGACAAAAAGGACTGGACTGCTGCTGAGTGGTCCAAATTTATGTTCTCTGATGAAAGTAAATTTAGCATTTCCTTTGGAAATCAGGGTCCCAGAGTCTGGAGGAAGAGAGGAGAGGCACACAATCCACGTTGATTGAGGTCCAGTGTAAAGTTTCTACAGTCAGTGATGGTTTGAGGTACCATGTCATCTGCTGGTGTTGGTCCACTGTGTTTTCTGAGGTCCAAGGTCAACGCAGCCGTATACCAGGATGTTTTAGAGAACTTCATGCTTCCTGCTGCTGACCAACTTTATGGAGATGCAGATTTCATTTTCCAACAGGACTTGGCACCTGCACACAGTACCAAAGCAACCAGTACCTAGTTTAAGGACCATGGTATCCCTGTTCTTAATTGGTCAGCAAACTCTCCTGACCTGAACCCCATATAAAATCTATTGGGTATTGTGAAGAGGAAGATGCGATATGCCAGACCCAACAATGCAGAAGAGCTGAAGGCCACTATCAGAGCAACCTGGGCTTTCAAAACACCTGAGCAGTGCCACAGACTGATCGACTCCATGCCACGCTGCATTGCTGCAGTAAATCAAGCAAAAGGAGCCCCAACTAAGTATTGAGTGCTGTACATGCTCATACGTTTCATGTTCATACTTTTCATTTGGCAAAGATTTCTAAAAATACTTTCTTTGTATTGGTCTTAAGTAATATTCTAATTTTCTGAGATACTGAATTTGGGATTTTCCTTAGTTGTCAGTTATAAACATCAAAATTAAAAGAAATAAACATTTGAAATATATCAGTCTGTGTGTAATGAATGAATATAGATTTTTTTCAGGTAGGCTACAGAAATTGTAATCAAATGTAAACTATCACTTCATAGTCTTCACTGTATTAATATAGATTAACCCTCATTAAAGATTAGTTCACTTTTAAATAAACTTTTGCTGATAATTTACTCACCCCCATGTCATCCAAGATGTCCATGTCTTTCTTTCTTCAGTCGAAAAGAAATTTAGCTTTTTGAGTGTCGCGTCCACCGTTTGAACACAAGAGGATCTCCTCCAGATATAGGGCTGAATAGAAAAAAAGGTATCAATGGGTCTGTCCAGTAACTCATGATGAACCTCAGGCGAACTGCACACTTTGCAGAGAAGCATTTCAGTTGCTCAGACTGACTGACTTTAAGCAGCAGCGCTGACACACACATCCGTGCTTCTAAAGGTATAGGCCTATTGTTTTTTTTAAATGGATAATATATTTATATAATATTCTATACATTATCAGAGCTTGGCAGACAGAATTATTATATATTTTTAGACAGGTTAATTAATAGATTATAGCCTAATTAATGTTATTATTAATGTATCATTTTAATCATACATAATAAATAATCCTGCTATATAAAGTTTGACATTTATTAAAATAATATTTAAATAAAAATGGGACTAATAATTACATAATAATATAGTCATAATTTAAGTAAATTAATAAAGAATTTAACATTTTTGAATTTCAGAATTGTCAAAAAAGTGATTACTGGTTCAGAATGACTGCTTAAAGGATCACCCAAAAATGAACATTCTGTCATCATTTACTCACACTCAAGTTGTTCCAAACATGTATACATTTCTTTATGTTGAACACATTGGAAGATTCATTCCTACTATGGAAGTCAATGGTGCCCACAAAGCAGCCTGGTTACAAACTTTCTTCAAAATATCTTCTTTTGTGTTCAGCAGAACAAAGAAACTCATACAGGTTTGGAACATCATGAGGGAGAGTACATGATGACAGAATGTTTTAGTTTTGGGTGAACTATCCCTTTAAAGTGCACCAAATAGGCTACTAAAGAGTTCTTTAGAAATAAATTAAAAAATGAAATGTAAAATAATATAAAATTTTATATTGTCGTGAATGGGTGTCCCTTATTTTACCACACTGAAGGTGGCAACCCTTTTATGTCGTCAACACGCTTCAGAAGATGCCAAAACTAATAGTTTCATTGTTGGGACTAAAAACCTAAAACTGGAAGCCATAAAAGACCACGAATCATCCAAATGCCACATCCATTAATCTTCCCTACTCATTTAATGAAATGTATATCAGTTCATGGTTTGTGTGTATATAAGAGAGAAAGAGAAAATGTCAGTATTTCATTGAGACTTGAGGTTAAATAAACTGCTTAAGTATTGTACAGCTTGTAGTATTAATTTTCACATGCAGTTACACATTGTCGGTTAAAAACAAGAAAGTGCCTGGTAAATACATTGAGTGGCTGGTAGATTTTGAAATCCACAAAATGCCACAAAAAAATTAATTTCGCTTTGGTGGTGTTGATGAACTCGATCTTCTCCATCTGTGTTTTGATCATCGTTCTGAATCTCATCTAGTCTTTGACAAAAATGCATTTTTCTTTTTGCTCAACGTTGTTTTTTCACGAAACTTACCCACATTCAAGTGTTGATAAAAGAATGCATGAAGCTAGAATAAAGCAGAGGGTCTGTTCTTTCTTTTGATATATTGCCTGTTTGGATATTCTGTGGGCCATGAAACTTGTGAAAATGACCAAAAACACTGGCGGTGATGGCAAATTTCATGTTTACGTTCACTTAAGACATAACTGACTATGTTTATGATGATACTCGGCAAGACAGGCATTTTGACATAATTTTGTGTGAATATTTGCGCGCTGTGAGACGCATGGGCGCACGTTCATATCAGTGGCATGCCGATATATCTGCGACAGGCTCATATCGGCCGATAAAATCTGCAGACCGATAAATCGGTTGGGCTGTACTTTTAAGGATTACTTTTTTAAACAAATGCTAGAAAATAACATTGTGAAATAAATGGATAGCAAGTAGGGGTGTAACGGTACACATATTCGTAACAAACTGTTTCTGTACAGGGCTTTCGGTTCGGTGCACGCGTGTTCTTTGCACGGTTCCGAGTGCAATCTTTAACAGTTAACAGTTGGCTTGTTTTAAGCGCGGAACATCCCAGTTCCCACACAAACATATTAAGTATTCGGTCCATTTTATCACGAAATTCAAACAATAAATGCCGCTTTGATGCTCTTTAATGTGACGTGACTTATCACTATTAAGTGGCCGTGGCGCGCGTGAGCATGTGAACGCTATCATCTGTGAACGAGATCATCTCTTCCTAAAAGAATAAACATGAATTCATATCTTAAGGGATATCGAGGATATATTACAGCTTACTGAAACGTATCATATGTCGTGTAATTGCTCAATCTGTGTTTCAACGAAGGAAAGACGTCAATATTAAAAAAGCTTGTAAACAATGTCACGTAGCATTACATTTACCACAGACGTCATTCAGTGTCCGCTTTTAGTTCACTAGAGAAATGAACTCTTTCGCTAAATATATGCACTATATTAGCCTATATTCATTTTACTTAACCTGTTACTGATGTCTGGATTATTTAATGTATGTTTTAAATCTGTCATGAAAATGACAGCCACTGTGTATAAATGATTAGCCTATATTTCAACAACGAATCGGAGAAAAAAATATTTTATTATTAGATTTAGAAGTTAATGCAAAAACTGCCTCATGTGAAGTTTACATGTTTGCATACAAGATGTTATTTGAGTGTTGATTATTATTATATGTAAAAATAAATAGCAATTGAATTTAGGCAAATAGTTTGGGCTCTGTTGTTAACCTTTAACATTATAGTAAAGTGTAAGTAAGGGCTCCATATATAGTTTACATCATTATCTTTAAGAAACTTTTAGTTATAATTGAATTCATTTAAGGACAGACAATTTTTTTCAGTAAACCACTGTTTAATAAAAATAAATAAAAAGCAATTTTGTAAAACTGCTGTACTGAACCCGTACCGAACCGTGACTTCAAAACCGAGGTACGTAACGAACCGTCAGTTTTGTGTACCATTATACCCTTAATAGCAAGATAACTTTAAGGTTATATGAAATTTAAAGGACTTGTCATATTTATTGTTAACTCTTTCCCCGCCAGCGTTTTCCAAAAAAAAGTTGCCAGCCACCGCCAGAGCTTTTGATCATTTTCATAAAAATGTAATGGCCCATAGAATATTTTATTATATGAATATCTGAGCATGCAATATATCAAAAGAAAGAGCAGACCCTCTGCTTTTAAACAAAAAAATCTATTTTTTAATTCTAAAAATTATTATTTGTTTTATTCTAGCTTCATGCATTCCTTATTTATCAACACTTAAATATGGGTAAATTCCGGAAAATGCTTTGTTTGGCTGGGAAGCGTTTTCTCACAAATTCCGTGAGTAACTTCTGTGTTTCCGTGTAATGGAAAATTGGTATTTCTTTCATTGTGCGTGAATGATCAAAGGAAATTGATTCATAAAAGATAAATACATTTTCTGGGTTGGATGCATTTGAAATGTCTCATGAAGAATTATGTGGTTAAAGGCTTGAAGTGAATTTAGAGATTTATTCTTTCTCCAAATTTTTCCATGGGGAAATAAGATTGTGAACTGCAGTGATATTGATGGTATTGCCAAACTGCCAAACACTTTAAATATTTAAAATGTTGGGAACTGATGTTTCAGCAGATTGTTCCCTTTTTAAAGCCAGACAATATGTCACCACACATGTTAACTGCTCTCCACTGTCAGTCAGATGATCAGTTGGAGACCTGTGGTAGAAAATGTGCTTGGGTGTTCGCTTATGTCTTTAATTATTTAGAAAATACGTCTTTTTTTGTCTTGTGCTGCATACTTTTGAACAGACAGCAATTTCAAATGATGTTGTCTCAGGAGGGATTCAGATTTTCTTTATTTTTTCTCTTGTCTTCTAACAATCTGAGTGATTTTTAATCCTTCAGTGTCTCAGTGTTTTATTTTTGCCTTCTGCAACTTGTGGGCGAGAAGGCCTATTACGTTAATGGGGAACAATTGAATGTTAGTGTCACAAATTATCTCTGCGAATGATATCATTGTGCAAATTAATCCCCTTCCCATTAACAACACAGGCGTGCTTAAACTGAGAGAGGAAGAGAGAGGGGTTTTAATCATGCTCATAATTAGTTTATGTGCGCTTCATTTAGCTACAGTGTGTTTATACAAGTACTGTTGTACTCACTTTAGCAGGTTAATGTGTTTTCTGTTTACAAACAAAAAACGCAATTACCTCTTTAATCATATTAGGCACATTTTGAGTGCCTGCATCTAGTCTGTTGTCTACCACACCTAAGAAACAAGAGTATGAGTTAAGCTGTTATCAAACGTCAGCATTCCAGAAAATATATTTGAATTTGCTCTTTGCTGCATTTGTTTTCCCCTAATTGTCTGTCTGAATCAGAATGAGTTGGTAAGAATAAGAAAGGGAGTGTGGTTTCAGAGAGCACGATCTGGCTGGTACCATAATTGGGAGGAACGACTTGGTTTTGACTGGAGCGAAAACACGAAGCATTGGGATATTACATTTATTTCCCGACGTGTTTCTAAGAGCTCTTTAGCAGCCCTTAAACTGTCACCAGGCTCAAGTTTGTCATTACTATAAAGGGCTGCAAATCTACAAGTCATCAAATATAGATGCAGGACCATGGAGGGAGGGAAATTTATGTGGAGAGAGGAGAATAATTGTATGACTGCCTAAGTATTTTTGATAAGTCCTAATTATGGCGCAGAAAGCAGCACAGAGGGGCGGATAAGAGGAAAGCGGGGCTCAAACGTAATGTTTCTCGATGTTTCAAGAGGGTTATGATCCGACGCAGTCATTTGTAGAGAATTTAATTCTTTATTGCTTTAATTGCAGATGAACTACATTCAAGCTAATTATGCTATCCTAAAAGTTTAATCTCTGTATCTTTTTGTTATCACATTTAACGTGATGATTAGGGATGCATGGCTATCGGCTGACGTGTATTGAATTTTTAAAAAAATATTTTTTATTGGAAAATATTTGATTTTATACTTTTATTTTGCCTATTGTTACATTTAGATTACCGTTGGCATCACCTACTTCTCACTTAAAGGATGCACTGGCCATTACAGACAATCTGGCAGTTATTTTCGTGTTACCATTTGTTTCTGATTGAACAAAGACTGAATTAATTTGTGTTTTTTTTTATTTATTATTACAATATTATACAATTGTATTATTGGTAATGTATTGGTTATATAATGAAAATGGTCAGCTTGGTAGTTTAAGCCAGAATTGTGATATTGGTGCATCTGTAATGATAATAGATGTTTGTTTTAGTGTCCCTATTAGGGATGCTAATATATTGACCAGTTAACCGTTATTAATTATTAACTGGTATTAAAATACAGCAGTAGTACAAGCTCCTGAATGGTGGAAAGCAAATGAAAGGCGCTTCCCAAGGCTGCCCACTCTAGCGAGGCTTTCTCTCTGTATTCCCAGGGCATTAGTGCCACCTGAAGCCTTGTTTAACGCTTTTCGTAGTGTGGTTTTGGTCAGGTTTACTAAAGTAAACATTGTCACGTATGTTCTTCTCACCGCTGTTTCCTGATACTTAAAGGCCCGTTGAAATCAAAATGGAAGTTTTTTAGCTTTTAGTATGAATATGTTAGCCTTAAGCTTATGAATAAGCTGGTGTGTTCCAAAACAATGACAAAATTCGCATTTAGGAGATATAAGCATTCAAAACTTACAGTCTCTCACTTCCATTAAATTGGATCACAGATTTTGATGACATCATCGCAGACTTCACCTTCTCATAAAATCTTCTGTCCAATCAAATGGTCTCTAGAATCTGAAGCGCCCGCCCCTACACTATAAATAGACGCTGAAGCAGTGGCTGAAATCGTCAGCTGTTCACACATTTACTATTTTTTACATAGTGAATGGCACATATCGCACTATACATGCGATAGGAAACGATTCAGACAGTGACAGTGTAAATATGCTTTCAGTTGAGGAGAATGAAGTCTGGTTTCACGTTCCTTTCACGTGCACCGCTGCAGCGCATACACTAGACCAGAGCCGAGATGAGAGCACAGCACGGATCATATGTGCGTGTCGGCGCATACAACAAAACATATCGGGCTCATTTAAATTCTGCACAGAATGCTGTATTTCAAAGCGATATGGAGGACATTATGATGATAAACAGTTAGAGATTAGGAGGAAACTTGGCTTTACCAAACAGAAAGGCTCTAGTCAAACTGTGATATTAATGAAACACTATTGGCTATTTCAAAAAAGGGGAGGAGCTGCTAACAGCTTGAGCCGTTTCAGGGGAAATTACGTCAACACATTGAATAATGCTGCGTGTTTCAAGGCACTTCTCAGTGGGCCTTTAATAGAACAATTACTCTGAGGCACCCCTCTGTCGTTTCAAAGAATAGCACAACAATGAGCGCCTCGAGTACAAACATGTCCCCAAATGGACAAGGCGCGCGCGCAGTCAGCGGAGGCTCGCGCTGCGGAGCCAAACGAAAGTATAATGTAAACCAAATCAAGCATTGCATATTTTATTGAAATGAAATGACATTCACTTTTTACAGTGCATTAACTTTTTTTAAACAATTGTTATTAAATAAAATATAATTTAATTAATATGCATGTAAGGAAAATTAGGTAACAAAAGTGCATAAAACTGCAAGTGCATCAGTGACCTGAGTAATGTGGACACAAAATGGCAAACGGACATTCAGAAACAATCCATTTCCACTCACTAAACATCTACATATTGTTGGTGAAAAACTCCAAACAGTCAACTTGGCCTGCAGCGAGTGCTGAGCGTTTTTTGCTGAGGTATGATCAAGTATCTTTGCCAGCTGCGCAATATGTGGACACATAACGTTATACCGCATGATTTTGCCACCAACTGAGAGGATTTTCGTCAGCAGGAAGTGTATCTTCTTTTTCATTTATATCCATCTCATGCTCCAAAGCCCTGATTGTCTTCTTCTGCACTGCTCTGTGTCTGACTGAATACGCCGTGGAACAGGTTTCCCAATTTTTACGCCTTTTTACAGCCGCACCGCGCTTTACTGGATAAACAAACCGCGTCAGTTACGTCATCATCATGTCTTGCGTGCCTCTACCAAAAATTCGAATGCACAGTTTTTGCATTCGAATGTGCTTTTTTTTTATTTGATTTTTTTATTCTAAGAATATTCGAAATTCGATTTTTTTTTTTTTTTTTTTTGGACAGCCCTAGAATCCAGTTGTTGATCTGTTCTGTATGCGGCTGTTTGCACGGTAAAATAAACCCTTTTTAACGGGTCACAGACACCCGTAAATTGTATTTTTATTAGGGATGCTGCGATCTCCAGCTGATAATCATATTTTTTGACTCGATTATGGTACTCACTAAACTTGGCCGATCACACGAACCGATGTGATGACGTCAGCGCATGAGGACGTACATGACGCGTGGGGTAGTAGCAAATATTCAAACGAGAGCTTTGAAGGCAGAAGTGGAGAAGGGTTCCATGTGCACAGCAGTTGAACTAAGGGATGGGCGAACGCCATTCGGAAGTATCGATATACAGTAGTTTGATACGAACAGATCTGAAAAAAGCGGAGTACGCAGAATGAGCTGATGCAGGGAAAGTGCATGATACAATTTGTCCTAAACATGCTTTAGATTAAGGGCTTTAAAATAACTGGTAAGATATAGTTAACATGTATAGTTTAAAGCAGCTGCCCTGTCAGACGCTCTGAGAGATACTTGTGTTGACAGACTGATACCTACGGTGTTAAATGCGTTTGGTGCTTTCCTCAGTGCATAACTTACATTTCACAGGTATATATATATCCATCTGTAAATGTTAGAAAGTCATGCAAATATGTCAATTTTGCTGTCAGGAGACGACGAGCCTTCTGCATGTTAATCTCCGCTAAAATTCAGACTTCCGCGAGGGCCGCCGCGTGCACGCGCACCAATTAGACGGAGCTCAATAGAACGCAATAATTCTGACTAAAGTATACATATTTCTAAAATATTTGTTGTTGGACAATAAATGTGCCACATGTGGAATTTTACACCTACAAGTATGTACATTTTTATGAAAGTGACCATTATAATTGGGTCAATCAAATATGCTTATAAAGGCTAATATGCTTTTGTTTTTATTTTCATTTTTAGTTCAGTGAATTAAAAAACAAAATTATTAATACATGCCTAGATTACATTCACTGTATTTGTTTATAACCTTCAATATCAACATTGTTTTAGGACATCATTGGGCAGGATATGAATTAAAATTATTATTAAAATAAATACAGATTATTATTTTTTTATCCAAATTGAAAAACGTAGAAAATACAGCCTTATTAAGTATCCTGATATGCATAGTGTTATGCAGAAACAAAGGCATATTAAAATGTTCACTGTATAATGAATAATTTTTGTGATTATTTAGTACCCTGTTAAAACAATAGTTACATTACATTACATAATTACCATAAAAATGGAACAAAAATATAATAAAGGCAACATCTATAGGCTAGTATTTTTTTTTATCTGAAAAAAGGTTAAGAGGGATCAGAGAGCTTACAAATCAGTGAAGCATTGGAATCGGGATCGGTATCAGCCCATCACCATGACAAGAAATCGGTACTCGGTATCGGCTGCAAAAATCCTGATCGGAACATCCCTAATTTTTATTTAATGCCAATTCAATATTATAATCTTATCAGTTAACGGTTAATATTCGGATAATAAGCAGCGATTGTCGTCGGGAAAATTAACCGAAATGAGCATCCCTATTCCCTATGAAGCTTGTATTCCATTATGAGATCCAAGGGCCCTGGATGTGATGCTCAGTCTGACCCTCAGATAACTGATTTTCCCCCTTGTGCCTGTGAACAGAGGGTCCCGGGCATTAGCTGTCTAGTTGCACTGACACTGACTTCTCCATTCTCACACGTGCCAGTACAATCCGTTCCATCTCTCACATACTTTGGTCCCCACAGCCATTGAAGATGATGAAAACTTCCCTAGTGACATTTAGTAACCTTTTCCACCAAGAGACAGGGGGATGGAGATCTGAAAGACTGAGAGGGGGAGTGAGGGAGGGGCTGACATCTATACGTGGCATTCTTCTTTGTGTCACCTCGCCACATGTCCTCTCTTCCTTACCTTTTTTTTTCAGCCCACCTCAGTCCTTGGCACTGGCCATTATGAGCTGTGCGGAAGCTCCATCCTCAGTAATAGTTGCTTGTGTTTGTGAAGCCAGTGTGACCATGAAAGACGTTTCGGGAGGGGTCTCTAAATATGTCACAGTACATCAGGAACAAGAGGAACATTTCTCATAATAGTCTGTTGACTATTATCAAGTACAAATTGCTAATAGTCATGTCACATAAGGGACACACGGTTGTCCTGGGTCCTGTGATGAGATGTGAAGTGTTTCAAAACTAAACTAAATGAATGAGCAAATAAAGCTTGTATTGTGTCATATGTAGTCCGTAGCCCCATTTTACATGAGTAAAGGATTTACAGGTGCATGGTTGTCCAAAATAGAAATGCTAGTATTTTTCCCACATTCCTCAGGAAAATGTATTAATGCTGTTCTTAATGTGCATGCACAGTACACATGTATTGGTATGACTGATACATGGCAACATGCTAGGGCTGTGTAGCCTGATGTTGTCATACTCAATTCTAGTCAGAAATTGAGTCTGATACTGCTCCGTTGGGCTGCGATTATGGGGCGTGTTTAAACCGAACCAGGAAAGACCTCAATTGGATAGACCTACAACCAATCAGAGGAGCGACGCTTAACGTTAGTTGTCAAATGTCAACAGAACTCAACTGCACTGTGTTGCCAAGTCCGCGGGTTGAAGCGACCCCAATTATGTGATATACAGACCCAGGAATGCGAAATTTAGCAGCCAGTCCAACCAAAATAACACATATTTTACCCCACAAATGCCATTTTCCCGGATAACCCCCCCGGGAAGCTATTGGGCTTGTTTTTGGCTAGTTTTGAGTAACGTTAGCAATTGGGGGGTTCTGTTGTAAAAACTTGGCAACCCTGCACGCACGCCCGGAATAAGTAGCCTAACGTTAGAAGAAGAAGATGAGTGTAAACGATCTTTGCCGGTGTTGTAAAAAAAGAATTTAAGGATACACAGAGTACTTACCAACACCATCATCATTTCTGAGAGAAATAGTAAAGGTGAACGAACGCATATACGAACAAGTTCTCCGTTTAGGATTAGAACAAATTCAACCCAAGCGCCTTTGATGACGTGGATGATTACGTTACTGTTTATCATCTGTCCATCATCGTCTAAAGCCCGCCCTGACAATTTCATTGGTCCGAACAGTTTCTGTTCGGGCATAATTACTTCTCTACGGATCAATTCCAGACCGAACTGCCCGTGCAAAAAATTTTGTGGGCGGGGCTAAGTTCGTCTGGCATCCAGGCTAAGGGCTGTGCGATATTGAAGAAAAATGCGATATGCAGTACCTTGTTAAATATTACGATATTCGATATGATATTGCTTTAAGTGTGTAAAATGTATTTAAATTATCTATAAAAAAATATTTAAAAACTGAGAATGATACCATTTATGTGTTTCCACATTCTTTCTGGGGGAAAAAAGTACCGCTACAACTTCTGAAAGTCACCAGCAGTGTTTTAGGAAAAATTAATGTCACAAATCTGACAATTTAATTTTAACATCAATGTAAATGCCAATATTTAAATACCAAAAACTCTTTGCTTGACTTGGTAATATATAGTTATATCAACCTTAAACTTAACATGAAGAACATCCATGTAAACAAAGACACCTGAACAAGGGGTGGATGATTATTTTTGTTATTTTAATTTATCAGTAGTCTTCACATTAATTAAATATACACTGACACATAATAAAGCTACAAAGGTAGGTTATTCAGTCAAGAGCACTGAGTGATTTTCTCTTTTTCTTTTGTTGTTTGACAGACAGTGGCAGCTTTACTGTATTAGCAGGCTGTCACTTTAAGACCTAATGCACGGATCCTATTGACAAGCATTTGGTTTCTTTCCCCAACTGATAACGTTCACTTAAAGCATAACCGACTGTGTTTACATGAATACTTGTCAAGACAGCCATTTTGACATAACTCTATGTGTATTTGACAGTTCGAGTGTGTAACAAGACACTTCAGAGAGGCGGCTTGTGCGCATGTTTCTGTGTGTGTCAGACAGCAGACAGCGCGAGACTACAAGGAGTTGTTTTTCGCAAATTATTGCGTTTAATAACTCTTTTTAACTTCAAGCAAGTCACATAAGTAACAGTCGTGTGCCCAGTCTATTCTTTGCTATATGCGTCGACCTAAAACGTACACTTTTCACAATGTTGAGGTAGCCTATTAAAATCATTCAGATATTGCGTGCAGTTGCGATATGTAGCCTACATTTGCGATATTTCAATAATTCAATAATTTTATTTGATATATTGTGCAGCCTTTTTTATTTAGAGATAACTGTTCAGTAAATGTGTCCATGTTTTAATAGTTTGGTAAAATATCACAATATTATTTTTTGATGAACAGCACAGCAGGTTCTTGTGGTAATTTAATTCACATCTGAATAAACATCTCTTGCAAGAAGCATTTCATTTTGAAAATATTTTTTGACTTAACTTTAGAAAACAGATTTAACTTTTTAACTTTTTTTTTCTTATGTTTTCTAAAGTTTCTATTAATTTAGGGATGCTCTGATAGGTATTTTTGCAGCCAATACGACTACAGATTTCTTGTCATCATGACACATTGAACACATCCGATAGTGTGGGTTTTCCTGGAAATGCGAGTACTTGCTGGACCTCTGCTTCTTGTAAATACTTGCGTGTATTGTACACATTATTTTTTGACAGACATCGATGTTGTGATATTCAAATGATGTGTGGAATGAATGCAGTTTGTTTTGTGGCTTAAATACATGACATTTTATTCAGAGACAGACATTTTTGGCTTTGTTACATTCAGCTGTCGCAAATCCATTCACTTCTGAAAATCAACTTTAACTTCAACAAAAATATTTTATTTTAAATCATGAAAATGAAGATCCTGTTGTAAATGAATGGTGAAAAATAACTTTTTAAAACGGTTGTTCCTTTATTGTTTGAGTTATGTGGTCTTTTGTGTGTTCCGTCTTTTGCCTCACATATGAACATTCCAGCATGTCATTTAGAAACAACCATGGGCGTCGGAGGCAAAAAAAAATGTGGGTGGGTCCTCTCCCAGAACATTTTTACTCGAGTAGGTGCCCTTTACATCAAGTACAAATATATCGCCTTGTTCACTAAACGTGTGGTTGGGCCAGACAAAATTAGGGAAAACACAGAATCCTTTACAGCTGTAATAGTGTAGGGGTAAGTTACATGGCATCAAGTTTTGACACAAATCGACCCAAGGTTCGAATCCGCCTTTTGTTGAACTCGCTCTACTTCCTTTTCCCATCACATATCAGATCGGACAGGCATTTATTTTCAATAAAAAGTTCAATATTTTAAAGAAAATATTAGAAAAGTGAAAATAAAGCGTCTAACGTGTTTAATAATAAGTGTTTATCAGTTAGGGGTAGCTAAACAGACGTGCTGAATTAGAGATGACAAAAGTGAGTGGGTCCAATATCATTGGTCGTAAAAAGTGGGTGGGTCTTGTCCATGGAACAACACTATAAATGCAACAAATACAATCGTGTTGGTGGAATTAATACAAAGTGTCAAATATATTGGCCCTTAACACTGGTTAAAAGATCTCCAAAATTATTTTTGGCCCAATTCCTACAAGTAAACTTGAATGTTGATTTAGAATTTTACAACTGGCCACAATTTTTGGAAAATTCCAATCGGTTGACCACAAAATCACTGATTAGCACTCGTAAATGTTGATGTTAAATGTTTGTGCATATCCCTGTATAAAACAATGACCATCCAAACAGACTTGCAGTCTTATAACCTAACTCAGTAAATGTCACAAATGAGAGTTTTACCCATTTTCAACCCAATTTTGTCTTTTCTCCTGGGATTTTCTCTCCTCATGCTGGTGTGAGAGTGAGTGTCCTGTGTTTTCTTTTGATATATATGGAAAAAAGATTCTGTGCTCCTGGGACAGGAAGTGAGTCATGGCACGAAGGGCATTGGATTAAATACACAGAACTAAAAACTCAAAGAGATGCTCCTCTGTGCTCTTTTGCTATCTGTCTCTTCCTCTCAAACACACACACACACTCACTCACTCACTCACTCACACGCTGACTATTAGCAGATTAGTCAGCTGTTTGATCTGATAAAGGATCCCTACCGTGGCATGTCAAAGAGAGGAGAGCACAGACTTGAGCCACGAAGGGAGACGATTTCTCAGGCGCTCAGCTATTACCTTCTTCCTCATTCTACCCTAGATTGTACCATGTCTCCTTCCAAAGGTGGATTTTACCACTATTCTGCTACCATGTTGCCCTTTTCAGCTAGTTACAGGTAGTTTGTACAGGTAGTTTGTATAAAGGTTCCCTATAAAAGTTCCTTTATATAGCTCCTGCAGAGCTTTCAGATTTAGCTCAGCGATTTGATTTTTATGTCATAAATTGTATGGACATGTAAATCCGGTGCCTGTTGGTACCAGGCAGCAGGGGTTGAAGTGCTGCAACCTAATTAAAGTGGAAAGGACGATCTGGAGATTTTGATGTTAAGACGCAAGGCATTCATTTGCAGTGCTATGCGTAGGTATCAATGTACATTTTTGTAAGTTTGGATAGATGCTGAAACATATAATAAGGACGTATTGACAACATTTAAACGTAATACATTACATATTTACAGCTAAAGAAATCTAAAATATTTACGAATCTTTTATATCATAAAGATATTTGTATAATTGCCCTTTTACCATTTTGTAGATCCCTTAACCCTACCCCCAAACATAACCATTTTATAGAGGATATAAAAAGAATATATAAAACCTAAATGTGTAGGAAATGTGTAGGAAAATTACACTTAGTAACAGTAAAGCATAACATTTTTATTTTGAGCCACCAATCCCCCTCCTACCTCTAAATATATCCTTAACCAGTAGAGTTGTAGAGTTATAGGGAAAAACATAACAGACAGACAAATGGAATCACAATTTATTTATTACAAAAATGTCAAAAGCAGTATTAAAAGTAGTTCAAATAATGATGTGTTGCAGTCACAGTCCTCTCTGGTGGTACATAATAGTTTTGTAGGAGGTACAGAGCATCAGTGTCATGAACCCCCCATCCCCCCCCCCCCCCCCCCCTGTTTTAGCTTGGTCGTTCACACCTCTGAGTTGAAAAAGTCTCAAGAAATGGGCGTGTAAAGCTGTGAAAAAAGGGGAGACAACAACCAATAAAACACAGACCTGCAACACACTTATTATACAGACACATGAATATTAAAGGGGTGGTAAAACACATTCTTTCGAAGGCTTGATTGTGTTTGTGGGGTGCACTGTAACGTGTTCATGCTTAGTTTTAAAAAAATTGCATTATTTTTCATACATTTTACCTTTATTATACACTGCTCTGTCCCTCCTTGTAAAAACGGTCTGATGGTTTCTGGGTTGTATGAAGCCAGTCCCTCAAAAATACGCAATGGGCTCAGATTGGTTAGCTGGCCCAGTGTGTTGTGATTTGCTAACCGCCTAGTGCAGCCATTCCCAAACTGTGGTCTGCGAACCACTAGTGGTCCGTGAGGGTACTGCAGGTGGGCCGTGGAAAGGCAAAATAAAATATTTTTTTACCTTCATTTTACCAGGAAATTCCCGGAAAAATAAAAAGTAAAAAGAATATGTAGGCCTATATTGATATAAAATTTTAATTAAATTGTCAATTTATTGTGTGATTACTAAAATAGGCTAGTGGCGCTCGGCCGTGACGTTCAAGTTCAGTGCCTCACTTTTTGAGGACTTGTAAACTTTAAATAATAACTCTAATAATCCCCTAAATTTGCCAAAGGTTTTGAAATGTTGACTATATCCAAGTGTTCTTATTACTGTATAGATTTCATACTCCATTGCAAAATAAGCCCGTTGTTTAAATGAACCTGATTATGCACTTGAGTAAATAAATAAAATAAATATGTGGCAGCTGTTGTATACAATAAACTTTCTTTTAACAAGCCTGTTGTACTGATGTGATGACCAGTTATAGTTTTAGTGCTAGTAAGCCTATTTAGAGGTGCGGATTAATTCAGGTAGGTCTGTGTGTAGACATATATTTAATTATGTGTATTATGAGGTCGTCCGCGAAATTTCTTGATTACAACTAGTGGTCCACACACACAAAAAGTTTGAAAACCCCTGGCCTAGTGCACGTTTGTCGGAAACATAACACCCCTTACCTTTACCGGTAGACTGTGCTTTGGGTAGTATTAGAAACAATGGCGTCAATAAAACCATATCAATTTGAGCCTGAATCAGACCCAGACAATTTTAGTGAAGATGATCGAGCAGAACCTGTTCAGTCCTCAAGAGTAAAGACTGCAGATCTATAGTGATCGCTACTGAATGGCACCGTTACTTTTGTATTTTTAGAACGATTTGCCAAATATCTGTCGCAAGAACGAACACTAAACATTGGCTTTACTATAGTCTCCAAATCAAACATAGAACCATGTTTAGCATGCCTGTAGATAAACAATACATAAAAGCTCTAATCAAAGAATAATTTACACTAATGCCAAGTTCGCTGTTGAGATTCTAAAAAGTTTGTAACGTTAGGTGTTTGTCGGATAACGTTAAGTATGAATGAGCATTTAACAAACTGGTTTGCAGAGCCAAATGAGCGTTGTCGTCAGTTTACTTCCTTGCTACAACATATAATTAACAATACGAACTATTACAGGAAAACACATCGACGAAAAATAAATCATACTTACAGGTTGTGGCCTGTAAACAGCTTCTGTTTTTAAATCCATCTTTCAAGACAAGCCGTTGTAAGAATCCTGCATTGAACTCGTGAAGATTGTGGAAGCTTTCCTCCGTGAAATGTGCAGCGGGAGCCGCGCGCACCCGTCTCACACTGGCAGTGTTTGTCTCACGCAGCTGAACCGCGGCTCGTGTATTGCAGATACAGACGAATATTCAATTCAGTTCAATTCAAATTTATTTGTATAGCGCTTTTCACAATACACATTGTTTCAAAGCAGCTTTACAGAAAGTGCATTTCATAGATGAACAGTATAAAAAAAAATGTTAGAAAGACAATGTTAAAGAACAATGTTCGAAAAAGATAATCAGTCGTGTATTAATTTAGGCCATAACAACGCTGGCGTTGAGTCGTCTCTTCACAGGCGTGGAGTCGTCTCATCACAGGTGTTGGGGCATCCGAACACCTTCGGATATATTTTACCTTTATTCTACACTGCTCTGTCCCTCCTTGTAAAAACGGTCTGATGGTTTCTGGGTTGTATGAAGCCAGTCCCTCAAAAATACGCAATGGGCTCAGATTGGTTAGCTGGCCCAGTGTGTTGTGATTTGCTAACCGCCTAGTGCAGCCATTCCCAAACTGTGGTCCGCGAACCACTAGTGGTCCGTGAGGGTACTGCAGGTGGGCCGTGGAAAGGCAAAATAAAATATTTTTTTATAATGGAATACTGTCCATTATGTCACATTTTCCGGTCTTCTCCTCCGACCCCTGTCTGTCTCGTGCTTTGATTTATGATGGGCAGCATATATCTGCTGCAAATGTCTCATACACGCATGCATATAACGTTGTATGTTAAACGCACTGCAACGCACCCCTGTCCCTAGGAAGGCTGAACAAAGTGGATCTGCAATCCGGATGAAAATAACAGCGTTTCGTCGGCATTGGCAACAACACTCCAGCATACTAACTAGCCTTCCACAACAAATATTCTCTGCGGCGATACAAAATGGCCTCGTCCCCCCTTATTTCATATTCTCGGAGGAGGGGTTTATGTAAATATTAGGGCTGGTGATGTCAGCAACCCTGGAGGAATGTGTAGTAGTCCCTAGCGGCCGTTTGCTGTAGTCCTTAGAAATTGATTTCTTTAATTGTTGGACTATTTACATGTGCACAGTTTCATTGCATTGAGTCTATTTTATTTCCTTTAAAATGTATCACATTAAATTAGAGTGTTAAATTGACAGCCCTATATTTAACATGTAATTTAATTAGCCTTTTACAGTCACATTTGATGTAAATTATAAACAAAAAAATAAACTAAAAAATATGGAAAAAGTCCAGAAAGAAAGAAAGAGATACTCATTTTCCAATTTTGTGAAACATTTTCTAAACTATATTTTGTTTGGTTGCTCATAACTAGGGTTCAGTTTACTGTACAAGTGCCAACACGCATACTTTGATGGCTCACTTCTAGATAAACAGTTGAAAAGGTTAACAGTCTTGCCAGTTGAACTGAGAAACATGGCAAAAGTTTTATACAACTATAGCAATACAGCTAGACATAGCAACAGGTTCAATAGGCTACAGTCTTTTATTAGCTGGAATGTTGAATGTTAGCTGAATTTCACAGTTGAAGAGCATATGCACCATCTGAAAATGAAAATACTTTGAATCTTTTGCTTCTCTCTATATTTCAGCTTAATTACAAATTAGAATCATTTCTGTCACAGAAGGTTTGCCTACACATGCTATTTCACAATTAATTTGACTTGCTGTTTGTGTGCATGTCTTTGGACTACCCTGTTTAATGTGTGACTTTTTGCTCCGTATTTAGTGTAAGTTATGTCCTCGTGGCAGAACGGCTCAAGCTGTTTCCCCTCTGTTTGAGTGTTTTGGCCATGCTTGAGCACTGCTGCTCTGCTTGTTTCTTTAATAATCATTTTTAATGAGCTCTTCCGTATGCTATTTCCCTCTGCAGGCAGCTCAATTAATGCCTCGCTCCATATCTCCACATCTCGAGTGCAGAGAGCCCCCCCCAGAGTACACCCCTTCCAACACACACACACACACACACACACAAACTGATCCACAGTACAGACTTCCTGCTTTCTTCTCCCAGGGTCAGATAATATGGTGTTTTCTGAAATTATGCCCAATCTAATGTGAGCTCTCCAGGTAAAAGCGGTGCGGTGCGGTGCGGTGCGGTGCGGTTTGTTTTTCAAAGGTGTCAGTAACAGGCTGTTTAAGTGCAGGGAAAATGGGAATGAAAATCCCACCAGGTGGGTCACTGTATATTTGCAGTAAACGGTTCAAAAAGAGGATTTTAAATGCACTCTCAATCAAATCAAATCAAATCACTTTATTGTCACTCTACCATATGCACAAGTGCAACAGTAGGTGAAATTCTTAGGTGCAGTTCCGAGCAACATAGCAGTCATGACATGACATGTACAACATTTAAGCAACACCAGATTACACATCTGATGCGCACACAATTACTCACAGCACAGTATACACTACAATAAACAATAAATAATTTACACAATGTGAGTGTAGTTCTCACAGCTTTAAACAATATACACATACTTACAATATACATATACTTTAAACAATATACACTAAACATACATTAAACAATAACAGTATACATTAAGCTATAGTAATAATATACAATGTACAGTATACAATATGTTCACAAATTGAAATCCAAAGTGCAATAGATGCTGTATGATAAATAAATGTGTATATAATGTGTGTGTATCTACAGTGGGTTGTGCTGAGTGATATTCTGTCCAGTGTGTGTTATGATACTGATGGATCAAGAGTTAAGTAGTCTGATTGCTTGTGGGAAGAAGCTGTTCTGGAGTCGGCTGGTGCGTGTTCTGATGCTGAGCTGTCAGAGGAGATCACTAATTCTCTTTAGGACTATATTAAAAAAAAAATTTAGTTCACCTAAAAATGAACAAATTGTCATCATTTACTCACCAAACCTGTAAGACTTTAATTCATCTTCGGAGCACAAATGACGATATTTTAATGAAAGCTGGGAAATTTCTGTCCCTTCATTGACAGTCCACGAACCTACCACATTGTTGTTTAAAAAGTTCATAAAGAGATTGTAAAACTAATCCATATTAACGGTTTAGTCCATATTTTCTGAAGAGACTGGATCGCTTGGTCATACTTTAGATTAGGGACCAATTCTCGCTATTAACTGCGACTTTTGCCTAAATAAACTCTTAATTACTGCAGTTTGTAAGGTAGTTGTTAAATTTAGGTATTGGGTAGGATTAAGGATGTAGAATATGGTCATGCAAAATAAGGCGTTAATATGTGCTTTTATAAGCAGGGTTTGATATTTACTTTTTCATTTTTACTACATTTTTAAGTTGCCGGCCATTCAGAATTTCTACTAGCCAAAAAAAGAAGAAGAAATAAATCAGATTAACTACATCACAGCTTTATTTATTTATTGCATGCATTCAATTCTTATTCAAACTAAATCCTGTCATCCAGCCATCTCCTCCTTGCCTCTTTCATCCTCATCCTTTTGAAAAATGTATTTAAAAAAAATTATTTTAGGTGGACAGATCATGTAAATCCTTATCCTGTGGTCTCAGGAGAAGCCAGGGTGCTTACTCAGCATATGTCCTGGCTGCAGTCCTCACAATACATTACATTGTTTGTTGAGTCAAAGACGAGCTGCTCGCGTCCAGCTTGCCACTTGGTAGTAAAACTTCATCGTTGCTTGGCGGGTCTTTCCTTTTTTCACTGGAGTTAGTTACCCCAGGCAAGTATCGCCACATTATGATGTGTTTTTTTATATCACGTTGTGTTTAATATATCATGATGACTCAAGAGTTGAGTATTTGTGCTAAATCTACTCAGATTTGGCTTACAAGAACTTCCCCAGCAAAGTGAGTAAACCATATAAGTAACCCACCAAATTGGCAAGTGATTTGATGAATTGTTCATTTTTAAGTACTAATAAACAGTCAATATCCTAGTAATGCGTGCTAATAAGCAACTAGTTAATAGTGAGAATTTGGACCCTAAAGTATTTCTGAACGCTTTATATGATGAACAGATTTAATTTAGGCTTTTATTCATATATAAACATTGATCAGTGAACATAAACATAAGGTCAACCGTACTTGCTTGATGTATGAGAACAAACCTCAATGGTTCTTGCGGAAGCTCAATCGTGCTGCGTAACACAAGAATGAACCTCATTGGTTCTCGCACACGTCAAACGAACATTCTTGAGCTTTTTGATGTCTGCATTGATAAACAGTTTATATGTGAATAAAAGCCTAAATTCAATCTCTTCATCATATAAAGCGATTGTACCTCTGAAAATTTGGACTAAACCGCTCAATTCATATTGATTCGTTTTATGATCTCTTTATGAACTTTTTCAAGCGTCAACGTGGTAGTTGCATGGACTGTGAATGGAGTGACAGAAATTTCTTAGATTTAATTAATTTATTCATTTGTATTTAGAGGATGAATGAAAGTGTTAGCGGTTTGGAAAGGCATGAGGGTGAGTGAATGATGACAGAGTTTTTATTTTTGGGTGAACTAACCCTTTAAATTAAGCCTGTCATTTTAATTTGAAAGTGTGTGTACATGTTCTTAGATTTAGCAATCAGAATCTCCATCAAATCTCCAGCTTTTTCAATATTTGACATTTATGGTAAACTGATAATGTAAAATCATTGATATTGAAATAAAATAGTTAATTTTAAGACAGTTCTCAAAGATCTACTTGTATATACTGTTTTATCAACTTGAAATATTAAGTGCAAGAAGTTTATTGAAGTGGATTCGTTTTGTTTGTTTGTTTGTGTGGATTAAATGCATGCAAATAAAAGTGTTAGACTGTCTAATGAAGTCATTTTGATGGAACTGTCCTTCAAGTTAGAGACTCAGTAATGCTTGTTGCCATGGCATTCTTTACCTTCAATCTGTTTGCTTGCATTTCAATGTCAGCTCTATTGATTGGCGCTCTATTGTCTGTGGCCCTGAAGATGGAGGCTGTGCTGTTCTGAGAAAAGCATAGACGGATTAAGAGATTGTGGGCCCTGGGCACAAAAACGGTTTTGACTTTATTTATTTTTTTAAACTTTTTTTATTTTCTTTTGATTTGCTCACACAGCATGGGCTTATGCCATTTTCGGTTTCTCTAGGTAATATTAACTAAATCAACAAGCGTCTTTGACACTCAATTTCACCTTCATTGCCAACTTACTGCACAGGAATTTTTAAATTAAAATGTTTTATTTATAGCATAATATAATAATGGGATGGTATTTACTGTATGGTTTATTTGATTTATATTTATATATTTATTTATTATTTAATCTATATGTATTTAATTGTTTTTGTTATTCAGCTACAGTTTTTTTTTTCTTTTTACATAATTTTCTTCAATTTGGTGTCCCAGACAGTTGAAATATGCTGTGAAGTACATTTTTTAAGCAATTTACCCAATCTGACTGTTATATTAAACCAGTCTAGATTTTTATTTTTAGGCAAATTGCACCTTGATTTTCCCCCATATGTATACATATTTAATATTCAGTACTGGGTAGGCTACTTAAAAATTGTAGTCCTTTACTGATTCCAAAATACATGACAAAAATTGTAGTTAGTAATGTAATCCATTACATTACACATTTTAAGTAATATAATCTATTGACTGCTTTTTGATTACTTTTAGATTTCTTTTGACCAAATGTGACGTTCATTACGTTCATTTGAATAGGATGATATTGTACCATATTGATATAAAATGCAGAATTAAAATATATTCCATCTTTATCAACAACATGGTGCATTAAATATTACATTACATCAGGGTGTCCCAAACTGGGGTTTGTGAGTTAAAAAGCTAATAATTAAATAAATCATACTAATTTAAAATTAAAATACATAATTTTAAAGCAAAAAAAAAAGTGCCTCCCAAATTTGGTTAAATGAAATACTAGTGATAATGCAAATAATAACTCTGTTCGTCATGAGATATGCGATGTTGCAACGTTGAGAAAAAAATTGTTAAAAGTTAAATGCCATCCATCGATCCATCTTCTTCCGCTTTATCCGGGGCTGGGTCGCGGGGGCAGGAGTCTAAGCAGAGATGCCCAGACTTCCCTCTCCCTAGACACTTCCTCTAGCTCTTCCGGGGGGACACCGAGGCGTTCCAAGGCCAGCCGGGAGACATAGTCCCTCCAGCGTGTCCTTGGTCTTCCCCGGGGCCTCCTCCCGGTTGGACATGCCTGAAACACCTTCCCGGGAAGGCGTTCAGGAGGCATCCGGAACAGATGCCCGAGCCACCTCAGCTGTCCCCTCTCAATATGGAGGAGCAGCGGCTCTACTCCGAGTTCCTCCCGAGTGACTGAGCTTCTCACCCTATCTCTAAGGGAGCGCCCAGCCACCCTGCGGAGAAAGCTCATTTCGGCCGCCTGTATCCGGGATCTTGTCCTTTCGGTCATGACCCAAAGCTCATGACCATAGGTGAGAGTAGGAACGTTGATTGACCGGTAAATCGAGAGCTTCGCCTTACGGCTTAGCTCTTTCTTCACCACGACAGACCGGTACATCGACCGCATTACTGCAGAAGCTGCACCGATCCGTCTGTCAATCTCCCGTTCCATCCTCCCCTCACTCGTGAACAAGACCCCTAGATACTTGAACTCCTCCACTTGGGGCAGGAACTCTCCACCAACCTGAAGTGGGCAAGCCACCCTTTTCCGACTGAGGACCATGGCCTCGGATTTGGAGGTGCTGATCCCCATCCCAGCCGCTTCATACTCAGCTGCAAACCGTCCCAGTGCATGCTGAAGGTCCTGGTTAGAAGGGGCCAACACGACAACGTCATCCACAAAGAGCAGAGACGAAACCGTGTGGTCCCCAAACCTGACACCCTCCGGCCCTTGGCTGCGCCTAGAAATTCTGTCCATAAAAATTATGAACAGAACCGGCGACAAAGGGCAGCCCTGCCGGAGTCCAACATGCACCGGGAACAAGTCTGACTTACTGCCGGCAATGCGGACCAAACTCCTGCTCCGGTCATACAGGGACCGGACAGCCCTTAGCAAAGGACCCCGGACCCCATATTCCCCGAGCACCCTCCACAGGGCGCCGCAAGGGACACAGTCGAATGCCTTCTCCAAATCCACAAAACAAATATGGACTGGTTTGCCCTCCCATGAACCCTCCAGCACCCTGTAGAGGGTATAGAGCTGGTCCAGTGTTCCACGACCAGTTTCTTGACCACCTCGGTGACTTCAGCTTGGGTGATGGACGAGTCCTCCTCTGAGCCCCCAGCCTCTGCTTCCTCAATGGAAGACGTGATGGCAGGATTGAGGAGATCCTCGAAGTATTCCTTCCACCGTCCGACAACATCCCCAGTTGAGGTCAACAGCCGCCCATCGCCATTGTAAACAGCGTTGGTAGGGCACTGCTTCCCCCTCCTGAGGCGCCAGACGGTTTGCCAGAATCTCTTCGAGGCCAGCCGATAGTCCTTTTCCATGGCCTCACCGAACTCCTCCCAGGCCCGAGTTTTTGCCTCCACAATCACCCGGGCTGCAGTCCGTTTAGCCTGCCGGTAACTGTCAGCTGCCTCAGGAGTCCCACAAGCCAGCCAGGCCCGATAGGACTCCTTCTTCAGCTTGACGGCATCCCTTACTTCCGGTGTCCACCACCGGGTTCGGGGATTGCCGCCTCGACAGGCACCAGAGACCTTGCGTCAACAGCTCCGAGCAGCCGCTTTGACAATGGAGGTGGAGAACATGGTCCACTCGGACTCAATATCTCCAGCCTCCCTCGGGATCCGGTTGAAGCTCTGCCGGAGGCAGGAGTTGAAGATCTCTCTGACAGGAGACTCGGCCAAACGTTCCCAGCAGACCCTCACAGTACGTTTGGGTCTACTTCCTCCCCCGCCATCGGATCCAACTCACCACCAGGTGGTGATCAGTTGACAGCTCCGCCCCTCTCTTCACCCGAGTGTCCAAGACATACGGCCGAAGGTCAGATGAAACGACCACAAAGTCGATCATTGACCTACGACCTAGGGTGTCCTGGTGCCATGTGCACTGATGGACACCCTTATGCTTGAACATGGTGTTCGTTATGGACAAACTGTAACTAGCACAGAAGTCCAATAACTGAACACCACTCGGGTTACATATCAGGGGGGCCGTTCCTCCCAATCACGCCCCTCCAGGTTTCACTGTCATTGCCCACGTGGGCGTTGAAGTCCCCCAGTAGAACGACGGAGTCCCCAGTCGGAGCACTCTCCAGCACCCCTCCCAGGGACACCAAGAAGGTCGGGTACTCTACACTGCTGTTCGGCCCGTAGGCACACACAACAGTGAGAGACCTATCCCCGAGCCGAAGGCGCAGGGAAACGACCCTCTCGTTCACCGGGGTAAACTCCAACACATGGCGGTAGAGCTGGGGGGCTATAAGCAAACCCACACCAGCCCGCCGCCTCTCACCATGGGCAACTCCAGAGTGGTGAAGAGTCCATCCCCTCTCGAGGAGTGTGGTTCCAGAGCCCAAGCCGTGCGTGGAGGTGATTCAGACTATCTCTAGTCGGAACCTCTCAACCTCACGCACAATCTCAGGCTCTTTCCCCACCAGCGAGGTGACATTCCATGTCCCAAGAGCCAGTTTCCGTGTCCAGGGATCGGGTCGTCTAGGCCCCCGCCTTCGACTGCTGCCCGATTCGCTTTGCACCGGCCCCTTACGGTCCCTCCCGTGAGTGGTGGGCCCACGGGAAGGTGTCCCCACGTCGCTCCTTTGGGCTGAGCCCATGGACCCCCCTTGGGGGAAGGCCCGGCCACCAGGCGCTCGCTTACGAGCCCCAACCCCAGGCCTGGCTCCAGGGTGGGGCCCCGGCTGCGCCGTACCGGGCGACGTCACGGTCCTCCTTTTTTTTGTCATCATAAGGGTTTTTGAACTGCTCTTAGTCTGACTCGTCACCTAGGACCTGTTTGCCTTGGGAGATCCTACCATACTTTATGGATGTATGAGCAATTATGCTTTTTTTTTTATTTAAAATTTAAAACATTTAAAATAAGAATTGGGTAAAACCAATGAATTATGAATGGTTTACTGCCGTTGTGTGAATATGTACTCAATAAAAAAGTAACTGTAGCCTATATTATATTACATTTTAAAATACTTGTAATTAATTACAAGTACTTATAATATTTGGAATCTGATTACATAATCCAGATTTCATGTGATCAGTTACTACCCAGCACTGTAATACACTGAATATACCCGTATATACTGTTCTATTCAATGTCTGGTTATAGCAGTTGGATAATGTCACGATACTGGTAGTAAGTTGTCTCTCTCCAAGGCTGTGGTGTTTCTGTGGTCATGAGTCAATGCACTAACCGTTTTAGTGCACTGTCCTTTTCCCCACAAAACTCTGATCACAATATCTGTCCACAGGCTTTCTCATTGAGTGCTTGAGATGAGAAACTCGACAAAGGTTTGCTATAGTTTTTCCCTATGAAAGTTTTACCAATCAATTTCTGAGTATATGCAGGCCTGACAGATCCCACATCATTTCTCCGTTTGACTGACAGCCCTTCTCATTTTCTCACAACGCTTGCAACCTGATCGTGGAAGGTGTGTGCGCGAGAATGCAGAGAAGCGTTTGTGTGTGTGTTTGAGTATGCATGTTCCTTTGTAGATATAAAAAAAAGAAAATCCAATCTTTGAACAGCATATTCCTGTCTGTCTTCGCTGGGCGCTTTCCTTTAAAGTCTATATATTGTTGGGGTTGAGCTGTGATATCTTGTCCTCTGTAAATCAGTTCTTATGTCAAGAGGCTGTCAATTTAATTCAATCTAAATATGTTTTCTTTTGTGGGCTGTCAGATGGGTGATGCTGCACAGAGCACAACTCTTCTCCCCTTTTTAAGACGGTAATGTAATGAGAGACACAAGGCAGATCTGTGGGTTTGCATGCATCGTCAATGTTTTGGTTCACGTGAGTCCAGACTATTGAAGACTATTGAAAATGACTGATTAAAGTGGTCTCTCTCACTCTTTCTCTCATTGTCTCTTCACCCCATTCCTATCTCAACACACACTCACAAAACTAAATTAGTTCCACACACAAGCGCTGAGCAATGATTATTCCTAATGGAGGGTGATTTACCGTTGCAGGGGTGCTAACACTTTTATAATTGACTTCTGATCAGCCGGATACCGAGCAGTAGAGACAGATGTTGTGGCTCATTTTGGCTTGTCGCGAAGCTTGCCAACCATAATTTGGAACATTCTCTGCACCTGTGCCCTGTCCTCTCCAGTTACAGACGGGGTAGCATGTAACCCAACCCAATAAAATCACCATTGGCGCCAAACTGTAAACCAACTGTAAAAGAGCTTGCTGTGCCATTCATAAGTGAATTCCTTTTAAATTCCAATTCACCAATCCATATAACAGTGATCTTTAACTAGAAAAGCAAGATTTCTCCAGGCAACCTTTTGAATAGTGGTTTGACAAATCCTTGTATATTTATTAGTTTTTAAGTGTATTTTTAAACTTTAGTTAAATGCTTTTCAGTACATTAGGCAGTACACTAACCAAATTTCAAAGGTGATAGAATTATGAAATCAAATATAAAGATTATAAGATAAATATAAACTTGTGTCCTAGCACTTCTAACTAATTGCAGCTAATATAAATTGGAACCATAATACATTTTCATTTAATAGCAGTTATGTGTCTGAAATCATTACATTCAGTTACTTTAGTATATTCATTTAAAGTAAATATATATATATATATATATATATATATATATATATATATATATGTATGCAAAAATGTAAAAGAAATTTCACAAAGGCAGTAAAAAAAAGAATTATATATCACATATATAAAGCTTCTTTAGTTATATCAGCTTCGTCTGTTCATTCTCAAGTATTCTGTAAAAATGATATGATCAATAAGTTATGCCAACATGTTATTACATTGCTTTAACTCATCTAAATAAGTCAGTTTAATGTAATTTAAGTTGAAATGACTTAAACATCCAAGTTGATTGTACTTTTTTTTTTTTTTTACAGTGAAGCGAGGGATATTTCACCTTAAATTTTTTTTACAAATCTGCCATCAGTTACTCGCCCTCTCATCATCCTAAACTGTACGATTGTCTGTCTTCTGCGGACAAAAGATATTTCAAAAAAGATATTTTGAGAGATGTGTTGCGCGTTTTGTCCATACAGTGGAAGTCAAACATTCACAATATCATCTTTTGTGTTCCGCAGAAGAAAGTAGCCATAACATAAGGGTGAGTGAATGATGACACAATTTTTGTCTGAAATCCTGTGCAAAACAGCCTTTTGTAGTGGTGTTCTAGGACATAATTCCCCTAGAGAAGTCTAACTCTCTTCGTGTGTGTAAGCTAACATTATAAATGCATTGCATATATCTTCTCTGATTGATTGAATCTCATTTATTTAAAAACCAGTCCTCCAGAGAACGGCATTAATGGAAGAGATGGAGGTTTAGAATAGATTGAAAGGTGTAGAAGGATAATCTGTTCAGAGCGTCATGGTCTTGGCCTTGTGTTCGCACTCCTTCAGCACCGCATGATGGCTTTAGAGTCGATTCCTCCCTAGAGAGGTTTTCATCTTTAATAACAGCACGATATCCTGTAGAGACTGTTAAACAAGTTCATATCTACTGAACCAAAGGTAGGGAGTGAATTACAATGAATGGAGCTAATTTATAACTTCAGGTGATAATCCCTGAGTGGGATAGTTGTTAAATGGGACAGAAATTTGGTTTCAAGGCAACAGAGCAGATTTTTTTTTTGAGTTGTGTTGTATTAATTCATTTTGTTTTCATTTACATACATTTTGATTAAATTATTTTCAATTAAAATGTTTGTTTTTAAACATTCTACACAAAGTTTCATTGAAGTACTCTCTGTGAAAAGCAAAACCGACCAAGAGCTTTCTTTTTTTACAAAAGAATAAAATAGTAGTTTGTACTTGTAGTGTCTCTTGTGTGTGTGTAACCGGTTTCTTAGATGTATAAAAATCCCTCATTTCACCAATTAGGTGACCAAGGCACTGCAGGGAAGTTGGATATAAATAATGTACCCGTGTCATGAAGTCAGCCACTGTAACCTTTTTCTAGCTCTTTAAGACGTCATTTTCAATGAAGCTGCATCTCTATCACTTAGCACAGAGTGAGAGAGAGAGGCTGGTGGGAGGGATTCGAAAGGAGACAGGCGGAATTGCACAGCCTCTTAGAAGGTCAAACCTGGAGATCAGGTCTATCAACTGCCTGCTTGTCATCTGTTGCCTATGAAGGAAAAATGAAGGGAAGAAAAGGGAAAGAGCAGAAAACATAGTCCAACTGAAGCAGATGTTAGAAGAAAAAAAAGACAGATGTATAAGGAAGGAGAGCAGAAATTTTCCAGTGCATTGTTTCTTGACTTGGGGCCGTTGACTTTTGAAAAACGAATAATTCTCGTTTTATTTCTTTCTTCTGATCAAATTATTTTTCTAGACACGCACAGCATGTCTGACTATGTAACTCGCACATTTACAACAAATGCTTGCCCTTCACTATTGTCAAAAGTTGTGCTTGCAATGGAATGCTTACTGAATAAATCATAGCATGCTACTTTGTCACATGACCTTATCACATTGCATGTTCCATTAAGGTCCTTTAACACCGAGTCCGAATTTCTCGTACAAAATTTTTGCACGTTAAAAAATAAATACGACCGCACGTTGTGTCAATCCCGTTTACACACTTCCTCCGAAACTTTCATCCGTCATAAAAAAAAAATTGGATCGGGTTAGATTTTCTGCAGTTTTCGCATCCGTAGCAAGCATTTTGAGAGGTGTTTTGACAATTCAGAGCCACCGTACAAGGGAATGCCACGTCTGACAAATTGATCCATTTTGTCTCGCAGCACAAAGCACTTTCTTTGCAGTCTTCTTTTTAATTTGTAATCATAATCATACACTGTTTGTTCGTTGGCCAGAGGAGAACTGGCTGAGTCTGGTTTCTCCCAAGGTTTTTTTCTCCATTCTGTCACCTGATAGAGTTTTGGTTCCTTGCCACCATCGCCTCTTTTGCCTTTGGCTTTTGGCTTGCTTAGTTGGGGACACTAAGTATTCAACTATATTAATAATGCGCCCGCATTGACACTATATGAGAACTGAACTGAGCTGGAAGACATCACTGTTCTCCAGAGCGGCTGTACAGCCGAATCAAATTCTGTTGCATTATTTTCCTGTTTCCACTGTGAAGCTGCTTTGAAACAATCTACATTGTAGAAAGCGCTATATAAATAAAGGTGACTTGACTTGACATGTAGCTCCAGTATTGCTAGCAAAACATCCAACTGAGCCATTGGCATCCTGGAGTAAACTTTGAATCGCTCTGGATAATCCCACAGCTCCTTGATAAGGAGGTGAATCTTTCTCTCGAAGCAATCTCTGGATTGGACTTCTCTTTTTAAAAAGAGAAAAGACAACAAAATCATCCTCACTGCTTGAAGACTCCATTGTGTAATGTTTTGCTAATTCTATCACAATGGATTAATTAATACGCATTGGACTCGGTGTGCAAGGTTTCTGTGCGTGACACATTTGAAGGATGACGAGTACGGAAAAACGCATACGAAGATTTCGGACTCAGTGTGCAAGGACCTTTAATGCCGGAAACATACTAAATGATTTTCAAAGTGGTCGGGTCGCTGTTATTGTATTATCATATATACCACAGGCTTCGATTGTAAACATAAAAATGTTTTTAACTTTAAAAGATGTCATGTTTCCAGAGCTCGGATAATGCAGAGAAAACAAGTGTTATTTAAGTAATTTTTAAATAACACCATACTAATGTTTTATCAAGAAATCAATATTTGGTGGAAGAACCCTAATCACAGCTTTTATGTGTCTTGGCATGCCCTCTACCAGTCGGTCACATTGCTGTTGGGTTATGCCACTCCTGGCACAAAAATTCAAGCAGCTGGGCTTTGTTACTCCTGGTGTGTGTATAATAGCCTTATTAACCCAGTTGGTTATGTTATATGTAAGATAAAAGGATATACGGCACTCTAGTCTTGCTTTCTGCCCAGTTGAGGAAAAGGTTGAGAAGTGCTGTACAAAATAGTTAAAAGAGTAGGTTGTGTCCAGTGGCAATTTTCTTCTTTACAGTTATTTGAGCTCACCTTTTCAAATGGACCTGACAGTGGTTCTTCTGAAGCTGTTTGTCAAAATGATATTGGTGAAAACAAACAAATTCCACCCCACCCTAATCATACCCATATAAGGTAGAACACACAGTACACAGACAAACACCTCTTTACTTTAAGCCATCATACAGTTCTGTGGACTTAAAGGGTTAGTTCACCCAAAAATGAAAATAATGTCATTTATTACTCACCCTCATGCCGTTCCAAACCCGTAAGACCTTCGTTCATCTTCGGAACGCAAATTAAGATATTTTTGTTGAAATCCGATGGCTCAGTGAGGCCTGCATAGCCAGCAATGACATTTCCTCTCTCAAGATCCATTAATGTACTAAAAACAGTTCATGTGAGTACAGTGGTTCAATATTAATACTATAAAGCGACTAAATAACTAAAAAATCTAAATAACGACTTATATAGTGATGGCCGATATCAAAACACTGCTTCATGAAGCTTCGGAGCGCTATGAGTCATAATTCGAATCGCGTGTCAAACCACCAAATTGCTGAAATCACGTGACTTTGGCACTCCGAACGACTGATTTGACGCGCTGATTCATAACGCTCCGAAGCTTCATGTAATAAATTACATTATTTGTATTTTTGGGTGAACTAACCCTTTAAGAGTACAAGCAGGTTTGAGAGCCATACAGCAACCATAACAGTGTGGATCACAATTTTCATCATCACAGTAAACCATATCTCTGACTTGCTGGAATGACTTTTAACAAGAAAGGGAATAAAAAATGACCCGTGAAGGGTTGTTTTTGAAGCACAATAATACAATGAGTTGCCTAATAAATTCTTAAAAGCTTTGTGGGAACCTTTAGTAGTGGGCAATCTGTAACCAAGCCTACAACCACTATATTTCTATTTTAATATATTTCAAAATGTAATTTATCCCAGTGATGGCAAAGCTGAATTTTCAGCAGCCATTACTCCGGTCTTCAGTGTCACATCATCCTACAGAAATCAATCACAGTTGTGCTGCTTGATAGGTTTTTCTTTTCTTTTCTTGATGAATAGAAAGTTCAAAAGTACATCTTTTTTTTTTTTTTTTTTTTTTTTTTTTTTTTACATAGAAAGCTTATTTAACATTATTAAAAGATTCACTGTCTTTGAACACTTTAATGCAAATTTGTACATTGCATATATACAATCATTACTTTTCTGTTCCAATGATAACATGTATAGTTTATTATTATTTAGTAGCAATGGGTTTTATTTTTTTGTGAGGCATGTGAAATCGATCATGTAATGTACATATATTTTCCATTAAAGTATGTGAATGACCAGAGTGCTTTTTCATTTCGATCTTGATTTGAGTAGGATTTTTTTTTCTCCAGTTAGTTTCTCTTTGTGATTTTTGCTCTGTGTGTGAGCAGCCATTTAGATAAATGGTAAGAGTGACCCAGAAACTGGAGCTACTGAGATCACAGTCATACTGTAAGAGCAATGCACAGCAGGGTATCCCATAGAGACAGTCCCTTCAAGAGTACTATCACACGCTTTGGAACGAAACACAGCAGCAAAGTCATGCAACGAATGAGTAACCAATAACAATCAACTTTTGTGATCCAGTTACCGATTCTCCATATTTTACAATGTCAGAAACTATTCTTTACCTGTCCATAATATCAGTGTTTTTCTCCCATAGGTTACTACCTGGTGCTGTTGCCATTCAAGAGCATACTTCTTAAATAAACCTGCAGTATCAAAACTGATTAGCGGATAATGTTTTAAGCGAATGGGGGAATTGGAACAACATGATAGCTGCATTCGCACCCCTTCAGACCGGTTCCCGGGGGAACACTCTACTACAGTCTTCCCCCATCCACTCAACATTCTGAGATGCACAGAGATGATAACACACTCTGGTAAGTGTGCTGGCCTTGATCTTTCTACCTCTACATATCTCTCTATTCTACGAGGGAAAATGGGAAGAAAAAGACCCCCTCATACATTCAGCCGTAATCTGTGATTTGGGCCGCACCATCCACCTCCATTATCACCTCCTCTCCCAAAGGAAGAGGGAGAATTGCATTTACCACTGAACTCATCTTGGCTGCTTGCAGTATCACATACACACATTGATATCATGCAAAGGGTTTGAGGGATAATTCATCCTTCAGTCATTTCAAATGGAATAGAGGGAGATGGACACGTAATATTTTATATTATAATGTGGCGTCCAAAGCTTCCCAGAATGCATTACAGATTGAAGTTTTGGTCTTTAAATGTAATGGTATATATTCTTCTTAAAATGTGATAGTTTGTCATTCTGCTGGTTTCTATGATTAGTCGGACACTAGCATGTGTTTATTGTTGTTGTGAACTGTTCGCTGTTGTGTTGAGCAGTTTTGAAGCACCAGAAGTTGGGTTGGGAAGGATTGTTATATTATTTGTGGCCAACATTTCTGCTGTTGGGTGATGTACTCCTGATTCCTGATAGCTTGGTGACAGGACAGCCGGCGATAATATTAGTTTAAAGGTTGAATTATATATAACATTATTACTCAGGGCTCCAGAATACTTGATTCTGATTGGACAATTATCTAACTGTTAGATATTCCTTATATTTGCTGTTGTCCATGGCAATGCTACATATCAGTACACTTCTCCCTGTATTTAAAGGTGCTCTAAGCGATCCTGGGTGGAGTAACTTCTTGTTGACATTCAAAGTGTTGTCAAACAAAACGGAGGCAAGCTAGACCCTCCCTCCTCCTCCTCCTCCCCCCCCCCCCCCTCCCCTCCGTGCTTCCTGAAACAGTCATGAATGCGCCTTTAAAATGGAAGTAGCTTGCGTGCTAACGCTGCTGTGGATAACGATGGCTCAAGTTTACTTTTAAATAAAAAAAGTAGTAACCCCAAACCTCCACCCCCAAATCATTATTGTTGGTTATTGGCTGGAGCACTGTTTATTATGTTTTGTTGTCCATACTGCCCAAGTTTGATTTTTTGCAGTTTGTGGAGCTTGTGCTGACTACAGAGACCGCATTTTTTTACAGTGTGTTCAGGGGACAGGCAGCTAGTGGATAGTGAGGATATGTTTGCGTGACATCGCTTATAGCATCTTTAAAAGCACTACTTTCATGTCTCATGTCGCACTGCGTACTCCCTCTTTCTTGTTTCATACGAATGCAACTGCTGCCATTTTTGGATTTTAGATCATGTGAAAATGACCTGAGAACCTGATTTAAACAATCACAACTCAAATCAATATTTCATATTTTTATATTTTTTGAGTAGCCACCACTCTGGAGTTTATTAAAGGTCCCGTTCTTCGTGTTCTTTTGAAGCTTTGATTGTGTTTACAGTGTGCAATATAACATGTGTTCATGTTTCGCGTGTAAAAAAAAAACAGTATTTTTAACACAATGTACTTATCTGTATACCGCTGTTTTCCCTCTCCTAAAAACGGCTGATGACTTCCTTTATTCTATGAAGTCCCTCCTTCAGAAATACGTAACGAGTTCTGATTGTGCCAGCGGTTCCCGTGTTGTGATTTGACAGCAGCTTAGCAAACGTGGCACGGTTCCTGTGTTGTGATTCGACAGCAGCTTAGCGCACGTGGAAAGGTCACGCCTCTTAACGGGAGATATATGCGCTTAATGATCTCTACAGCGTCCCTGAGAAAGCCAAACAAAGGTGATTTGACTCAGGGATGAAAATAACAGTGTCTCGACGACATGGCGACAAACACACTCAAACGCAACACTTCCTTTTCTCCACGCGACCGTCCTCTTCTCCACGTGGGACAGCAACAAGACCACGCCCCCTTTTTTCGCGTATTCATGTGGGCGGAGGTTAGTCTGTTCTACTGTTCTACTGACGTCATTTAAGAAGGAAGTACCAGGATGTAGTCCAAACCGGCCGTTCGCTGTAGGCTTTGAAAGGGAACTTCTGTTAAATAAAATATCTCGCTTGGCATTGAACTTTGAGCTTTATAATTTTACAGGTATTATTTATGCTCTAACAGGAACATTACACACTAACTAAAGTTTGAACAATGGGATCACGAAGAACGGGACCTTTAAGCTAAAATGACCGTCTGACTTTGATATCTGGGTATATTCAAGTGTTATGATTTTTAAGACATGAACTTCACAGTAAAGCCATGTTTCCACCAAAATTACTTGGAACAATTTGTCCCATTCTTTAAAAAAATCTTTGTAAAAAAAAAAAAAAAAAAATCCAAATTACAAACAATGACAAAAACAGTGCTTTATTTTTCAGCAACATTAGGTCTATTTAACAGTAGCAAGTCAAGAAAGAAATTAAATAATCAGATATATTAAAAAACTGCTTAGTCTTCACTACACATAAATTAACTATACTTATACTGATTCTTAATAAATATATTTAAGTTATTCAGCATGCATTTTTACATATTTTTGACCATTCAAACCCAAACACAATAATCCCCAAAAGAGATCACATGTTGTCTGAAAGGCATGTGCACGCTTCAGGTCAGAGTCTGGCAGCTCGGGCACGTCCCGTGTCGCGCAATTGTTTAGTGAATGGTGGAACCAGAGCTCTGCACTCACGTCCTGACTCCTGCTGTCACACATCGACGCAAATTAAGAAATACGGCTCTGCTCTTATTAGCGTGCTCTCCTCCTTAAAGTACCGGTACTAATAAAATTCCATATCGTACCATTTGTGATAGCAGATACTGCGATACTTTTCCAGTACTGGTATATCATGCAACACTAGCGTGAACCAATCAGCATGTTCAGCGCCCAAGTCCCAGCCCCGAAAGTTCCAGAACTTTGAAAAAGTACTAAATTGTGAGAAGTGATGGCGATGGCATTTTTACCTGGAACTTCATTTAAACCCTGGTCCCTGCAGTTTAAACACACCAAGTACCATGCCAAAGTTTCTACTTCCTAGGGAAAGTTCCTGGCTTAAGCTTAAGGTGCTTTCTTTAAATGTTAAAGAAATGTTTGCTCTGGCATTGTGCAGTTCAGCGTAATGCAGTATCTCCAAAGTGCAATCTACACGTTTACTTGTAGCTAATGAGACATCATGCTTGCACCACAAAACACTCACATAAAAACATGTTTATCTCTTCTAAGATGTGGTGTTGCAGCAGTTTGGTGTACTTAATTCAGTAATAAAGAGGCAGTGATATCTACAAAGGGATATCTCTAACGTTATGATCTTCAGAAACACAAGTCTGCAAACAGTAGGTGCACCATAAAAGCTTTACAGATATATAGACTTCCCTAACTTAAAAAAATATGGGTTAAAATACACTTGATTAGTTAAGCAAACATCCATTTATTTTCTTTACGTTTTCATGTAAAGACGCACTTTAGCGAGCTAGTGCCAATAAGAAATGTACAGAATTATCAGGCTGTTAGGTTTACAGTTAATCTACTTCAAATAGGGTAAAACAGAATTGTTCTATATCGTGTCTTTAGTCCCACAGGTGTCATGCTACAGTATTTCTTCTTTTATGATACTGCTCACAGGTTCTTGCGTGGGTGGTTTATATTTAATAATCCGGCTGTCGTGAGAATCACTCGGTGCTTCTGTTAAAAGACAACAATATACAGTGAGCAATACACTCTGAGCCTGTGGTATGGCATGGAGCATCCATTAGTGATCTCAGGCAGCTGGTCACATGACTGGATCTCAGCCAGTGGTGGTGGTTTCCTGGACGTTGTGGGGTAACAAGATTTTTTTATTTTTATTTTTTACTGTTACACATTTTATCTTTCACTTCGTTTTAAGTATATACTGAAATAAGTCTGGAGTAATAAAGCTTTCTGTTGCATTTCTAATTTAATACAATTTGCTCATTACAAATGATATTGCCAGCATAATAACAAAAACAGGAATTGCACCTGCACACGTTTGTGAAAAACCTGATGATCTTATTATCCAGCATAGTTTGAGAATGATCCAGAGATTCTGACCTGCTTGCAGAAAACCCTATAACCTAAAAAAAACCTTTGATCACTACAAAAGATTACTACAGGTTAGGGCTGGGCGATAAAACGATAACGATATGTATCGCGATTTGGTTGCATAAACAAAGGCACTCGCTCTCTGGTAACAAGCAATGTAGGGAGTGACGGGCTAACAGTCAATCATGTAACTGTATCATGTTTGGTTGCGCCGTCTTGTGTTGGATTAATTCTTCAGTAAACAGAACTGGCGTGGCGTGATAAGTGTTTTGTTTACGTTTTTAACCAATGATATATCAGATATTTATTTGACACCGCTTTCAGTCAATCATTTGTTTGACCAGAGATCTTATGGCATTAGACGCTATGCGGTTGCGTCCGAATAAAGATTCTAGAGCGGGTTTTTTAGGCCGATTCAGCGCAACTCAAAAAAGGAGGACAAATGAGTGTCAGGCAAAATCCGGACGTATGGCCACCCTATCCTAGGTGTATATGACTTTCTTCTTTCAGCCAAACACAATCAGTAATCATATATATATATATATGAAGAGTCTGGTTGCAAAACGCGATAAACGCCATTTTTTGACATTTGCATTTTATTATTGGAAATCAATGTTCAGATGTACCTTAATCTATGTGTGAATTGCTGCCATTAATAAGATTTAAAAATTTACATTTTAAGCCCACTACAAAATGTATTTTTTCACAAAACGCGATATCCGCCAGCCCAGTTTCTTTACAAAGTGCGATATAACGGTTAGGCTATAGAACGTTCTGGATGCCGCGCGTCGTGCGCGAGCTCAGGATGTCACGCGAGGAGAGAGTCACCGCCGGTGAAGTGCTCCGAGTTTGCTCAGTGATTTAACGATAATATCAAAACAAATAACATATTTTTAAAAAAAGGATTCAATAGGCTAACTAAAAAACGTTTATCATTTAATTGTTTATACTGTAGGCGAGCTGTCAGTCACGTAGGTTACGTCACTGATCAACAGCTGTCTGTCAGTCAGAGAATCAAAGCTTCAGAGTCAGTAACGTTATGGATTTCGATGACGGATTGGAGCCGGTCATTCCAGCTGCTGTTGGGAGAAAGAGGAAGGCATCTAAAGAAAATCATCAAAGGGAGAAGACCAAACGGGCAAGGCATTCAGGGGATATATAGCGTTTTGCAAAAAAAAAAAAAAAAAAAAGTGGTTATGTTGTGTATGTTCTGGCCAAAACTAACTCAGAATCGTATTATTATTAATCAATCTTTGTATATACTATTCCATATATTTATGATGTATTGTTTTTTTTAACCAATTTAAGATGTTTGACAATGTTAAGATAAATATGTTGCATTTTGGCATGGTTTTTGACTTATTTATGAACTATTTATGGACATAAAATTAAATAAACAATATCCTGGATTTGAAGAATATTGTGTCCCTGGCCTTCACTGAGCTCAAGTAATAGTTTAATGTACAAAAAAAATGTGAATGAACTTGACTGTTGATGTCAAATAATAATGGCAAATAACCAATTTTCTCAAAATGGATATATCTCGTTTTGCAACGAAACTCTTCATATATATATATATATATAGAGAGAGAGAGAGAGTAGAGTGACCTCTGACTCGACGTATTGACAAACACATAAGCATTGAGGATAGAGCAAAACAAAACACCGGTCACGAGTTAGACATCTGAAACGAGAATTTTTAAAGAGAAATGTCAGAGGAGCTTGAGTTTGTTGCCCAGTCCTATTTGTTTGAACGGCGTCTGCTCTCACCTAAGCTTAAGCTAGGCCCACGTCATACGCCGGGTCAGAGTTCACACTTCGGCCGGAACTCAACTCGCATTCGGCCGTTACCAGAAGCTAGAGATTACAGTTTATAAAGTTATAATTATGGATATTTTTCTTTATAAAACGCATAATTTCTCTTCAGAAGGCCTTTTATAACCCCCTGGAGCTGTATGGATTACTTTTATGATGGATGAATGTGCTTTTTTGGGCTTCAAAAAAATTATACCATTCACTCCCATTATAAAGCTTGGAAGAGCCAGGATATTTTTAACGTAACTCCGATTGTGTTTAGCTGAAAGAAGAAAGTAATATACACTTAGGATTAGGGATGTAACGATTCAGTCGGAGCCGGTTGAAAATCAATACAAATGTGTGACGATTCAAGTCGGTTGAGATGTTAAACGAATCACGATACACGTTTTAAACAGCCTCACAGGCACAATGGCAACCAGCAAGTTGTATCTAGCGTTACGTACTGTACATGCACACTGGCACGAAGAACAGTGAAATCAGCTAATGTTTTCAGTTCATTCATATGGAAGTTGAATCGTTACATCCCTACTTAGGATGGCTTGAGGGTGAGTAAATTATGGGATAATTTTCCTTTTTGGGTGAACTCCTTTAAGGAGTTTGTTGCAACCGACTGCAGATCTAAATATTTAAATGCTAAATCTGAAATGTTTCTTCCTTATTTTATGTCGTTTTATGTATTTTATCTTTGTTGAAGTTATTATTTTGTCTCTCTTTATATTTTCAGGTATAGATTTTTTTAATCTCATCTTTTCAATATGGACTCTGTGCTCAATGTAATTTCAAGGTAGCTACAACACATTTTCATTCATCACATTCCTCCTTTCTTTTTTAGCACTGCTGCTCTCCTTTTGTCTTTTAGTGACATTTTCCATATACTAATTGCATTACTGTACCACACCACGGTACACAGATCAGCATTTAGAAATTGGTCAATAGTAAACTAATTTGCCTTTGCACAAAGTAAGACATGTTGATAGGTGAGGTTGACAACAACTATATGAACTAGCCACTACACTGCATACATCCCTGCCACTGCTACAATCAGTTTAATGTTCATAAGACCAAATATGAGAGTGTTTTATGGTCAGTGTATGACTGTAATAAAATACACAGCACATAACAATATCACTAAAGTATCAGATGTTTGGATATATGTGGTTTTCCATCCAGCGGCCCTGGTTGTTGTTTTTTTCTTCACTAAGTTTTCATTTGCAGGTCTTAATGAAAATGTATTGTTTATGAAGTCCGGGCCACAATGAAATCTGTCTGGAATTTCAACCCCAGAATTCATTAGTATTGATTTGGCCGGACCTCTGTTGACTAGCTGCAGTTTTGGTCAGCCTGTGAGCACATTGTGTTGCTCTGCATTTAGAAAAGGGTTTTAGCACCTGCTTTCAGTAGTTTTTCTGAAAATGTTTCCTTTACAGTGAGAATATTTGGAAGTTGTATTGTTTTTGTCTGTGAAAATTAAACCAGAGCTTTCAGATTTTCCTTTGTTTATGTGTTGCTAATGTGCAAACAGATGTGACTTTCTGTCCCTCATGGAGGCACTGTAATATTATATAATAAAATTTATATTTAATATATGAAAGGGATTTGAAATAGAAGTTGACGTTGGCTGTGGGGGAATGACTAGAATTTTCTTAGGAATAAACAGTCACTTGTCCCGCATATTTTCTTGATATTTGATGGGATGCAACAATAAACACTGAAGACTGTTTCCTTACAATACAATTCTTCTTCTTCATTATTATTATTATATATTTTTTATTATGAATGAATACTTATTTATATTATTATTTACATAATAATTAGAATTACTATTAATTTGATCATTCCATACAATGATTTTAAATAAAATGTCTCTTCCATCAAGTATCTATAGGTGTTAAATCCAAGACATAGTAACAAAATAAATACATAGAGTATAACTGAGACTTCACATTGAAAAATGGCATGAGATGATAAGGACCATAAAATATAGCAAAAACTTTACCGTTACTGACAAAATACAGTTCAGCTATGGAGAAGTCTAAAGGCAGATGTATTATGAAATGTTTAAGACATTTAAACAAGTTATTTTTCAGAAGACAAAACAGCATCCTTTTGGCTCCATCAGTCAAAATCATTTCAGAGTTGAAGTACAAAAGGAGTTTATTGAAAGAGTCAAACCGACTATTTTCCAGTTTACTGGCAAACATACAGTAGTACACATACACACAAATCCACCACAAAAGTTCAAGGCTTAGTTTAGGATCTTTGGCTAACAAGGTATTGGGTAAATAGTTCAAATACTTAGAATGTTGTTAATAATGAGCATAGATTATATATTCACACTTTGTCATGGTTAATTATACAGGACTGATTAATAATAATGAAGTACATCCACTATGTGTAATTATTTTGCGGAGCTGCTGACAATCACATGTTTTTCTTGTTGTTGTTATATTACAGTATAGTAGGTCTATTGCATAGTGTCAGACAAAATGCACATTTAACAGAAATATTCCATCATATACATTGAAGGTGTGATCAAAACACACGCACACACAAAAACTCATCCTTTGAGAAAACATTTGTGTGTGTGAGAGTAAGAATGTTGGCAAACACTGTCATATTAGTCGTATGATTGTTATACTGTTATGGCATTGGTATTTTTAGTAGTATTTTCTTAATATTGTGAACTAACAGTTAGACCAAGGCCGTAACCATGTCTTAGACCAAAAGACTTGGACCAAAGTTTATTTAAAGGAATTCAATTATTAAAGGATTTAAAGAAATAAAGAAAAAAAAAAGTTCCAGTTCTATTGTAGTTATGAAATATATATATTTTTTTAGATATGCACACATTCACTCTTATTTTCGTCTGCCTAATATGTAAAAATGCAAAACGTTTCTTTGCCAGTCAAATTCAGTTATGATTTACATCCAAAATGGTGAAATTTCAGATAAAATATCAAGTATCTTTGCATCGCTGGATATTACTGTTGGTAGCTGAACGTTTTTTTTTTTATATTAAAACAGTTGTCAGATATTGAATGTTTAGCTACTTGCGTCTTACGACACACTTTCACTGCTATAACTAAAGTGTCACTTGGGAATTCGCACTAACATTAAACCCCACCTTCTTTGATTTGATTGGCCATCTCACTCATTCTGACAGTGACGAGCACTGTTAGACCGCTGAGGCAGACCAACCTAAAAAAAAAGTGTAACATTTTACTTTTGTCATTGATCCAAGCAACAAACACAGCAGTGTGTAATGGAGTACAGAAGAGCAGCATTGGCAATATTACATATTGGGGGAGAAAATTTGGCCATTTCTTATTATTCGGGAGGACTTGTCTATGGCAGTTACAGCCCTGCTGTAAAGCACAAAGCGAGTTGAAATTAAGTGAAATTTATTTAACTCAATTAGCTTCTTTTCTGGTCAGCTTGATACTTTGTAGTTGTAGTAATTAAAATTAATTCTGCTTCATACAGTGTTGTTTTAGACCCAGTTGACTTTCATTGTATGGACAAAACAATTGAAACATTACTCAGAATATCTTGTTTTGTGTTTACAGTAGACAGGAAGTCATACAGGTTTGGATTGACATATGGGTGAGTAAATGAAGAAAGAATAAAACATTTTATGTTGCGATTAAATGCACAGCCCTAATATAAACTCACAGTTGTGTTATAAACTCAGAATTGTGTTATATAAACTCACAATTGTTATAAAGTCAGAATTGTGTGATAAACTCGCAATTGTTGTAAAGACAGAATTGTATGATAAACTCGCAATTGTTATAAAGTCAGAATTGCGTGATAAACTATCCATATTTAAAACTTTATAAAGTAAAGTTCCAGCCGATTGCCTTCCGTGGAAAAGTGTTGAAAGTGCCTTCTCGCAATTCAAGATGCGTACGCAACGTCTGACCAGAGCCGGCCCAAGGCATAAGCGAACTAAGCGGCTGCTTAGGGCCCCCTTCGCCACCAGGGGGCCCCCAAGAGCACATGAAATAACTTGCTGCATGTTGCTTTATTGAAATCGCGAAATGGCCTTAAACAATTACTAGATAAACTGTAAGTTTTCTAATATACACTCATCTAAAGGATTATTAGTGTTACGATCTAAGTCCTTAAATCGCAACAAACAAAGGGAGACGCCACACAACCGCTGCATAAATAATACGATTTATTTAACGTAATAAAATATGAAGTGTCAAGTATTCAGTTTACATGTCAGTCAGCGTGTAAGCGGATGAGTGTAAGTAGGAAATGCAAATGTAATCAGTCCAACCAAACACAACCAAAAGGAAAGTCCAATTCAATACAGTGAAGATGGATGCACGTGAACTCCAATGCGGCTGTGGTCTCCCTCCAACTCCCACATAACGTCTGTTCTCAGGTACTCATGAGGAGCTAACAAATAACATTCTCTGCCAAGCCCAACTTGCTTCGCTCTCACATGCTCCCCATCCTTTGCTCTGCTTGCTCCATTTGATCCAGTCCCTCTTAAAGGAACCTGATTAGGTTCAGGTGCGAAACCACACCCTCCATCAGCCAATCACCTGTAACTCAGGGACAAACAACCTCAGGGAACCGTCACATTAGGAACACCATACTAATACTGTTTGACCCCCTTTCGCCTTCAGAACTGTCTTAATTCTACAGTTAATTCTACAATCCAACAGTGGTAACAAGGCATGATGGATCCATGTTCTCTTTCTGTTTACGCCAAATTCTGACTCTACCATCTGAATGTCTCAACAGAAATCGAGACTCATCAGACCAGGCAACATTTTTCCAGTCTTCAACTGTCCAATTTTGGTGAGCTCGTGCAAATTTTAGCCTCTTTTTCCTATTTGTAGTGGAGATGAGTGGTACCCGGTGGGGTCTTCTGCTGTTGTAGCCCATCCGCCTCAAGGTTGTGCGTGTTGTGGCTTCACAAATGCTTTGCTGCATACCTCGGTTGTAACGAGTGGTTATATCAGTCAAAGTTGCTCTTCTATCAGCTTGAATCAGTCTGCCCATTCTCCTCTGACCTCTAGCATCAACAAGGCATTTTTGCCCACAGAACTGCCGCATACTTGATGTTTTTCAATTTTCACATCATTCTTTGTAAACCCTAGAAATGGTTGTGCGTGAAAATTGTGAAGCAGATTGTGAAATACTCCCGTCTGGCACCAACAACCATGCCACGCTAAAAATTGCTTAAATCGCCTTTCTTTCCCATTTTTACATTCAGTTTGGAGTTCAGGAGATTGTCTTGACCAGGACCACACCCCTAAATGCATTGAAGCAACTGCCATGTGATTGGTTGCATTAATGAGAAATTGAACAGGTGTTCCTAATAATCCTTTAGGTGAGTGTATGCATGGATCGATTCTAAGTCCTAAGTGCGAGAAAAACGCTGAAACAGCGCTGAAACGGCGCTACTCGTCAGTTGCCCGGTAACCTTTTTATGAATGGATGGATTTGAGAATGTGCTATGGTTTAGTGCAAATATCTTATCTGACGTGCTGCTTGTTTTGGATGGAGTACAGCATAGCTTTCAGTCTCTGTTCACAGTAAATGCTTCTCTGCAAGTACTATATGTTTGAGTTGCTCAAAATGATAATTTGGGAATGCAACATGCAGTAAACATCTTCCCAAATTCGTAATGAGAATCATTTATAAATTAATAAAAGGTCTTCCTGCGTGTTTCTGCCAAAATAAAAGCTGTTTAACATTTTAAAGGAATCCATCAACATTTCTTGTTTTTAAAAGAAGTCTCTTCTGCTCACCAAAGCTGCATTTATGTGACCACAAATACAGTAAAAAACGGACAGTAATATTCTAAAATATTATTGCCATTTAAAATAGCTGTTTTCTATGTGAATATATAGTAAAGTGTAATTTATTCCTGTGATCAAAGCTGAATTTATCATCATTACTCAGTCTCCAGTGTCACATGAACCTTCACAAATCATTCTGATATGAGGATTCGATGATCAAGAAACATGTATGATTATTATCAGTTGTGAAAACAGTTGTGTAAAAATGTTTGTTTTTAGGATTCTTTGAAAGCTTTCTATTTCAGATAAATGCTGTTCTTTTGAACTTTCTATTCATAAAATAATTCTGAGGCAAAAATTGTGAGCATATTCAGCATAAGAGGCATATATTTTTAAAAATATATTTTTTTAATAGTGTACATATCCCAGTCTGAACTGTAGTACTGTAAGACTTTGAATATTAAAGTGCAAGTTAACATCTGACCACTCTTGTGGGTTTTCTACTGTTGCAATTAAAAACTGTTTAATGGTAAAAACATTACAGCCAGACATGATATAAGCAACACAGCTACATCTAATAACATTGATAATGGGTGTGGGAATTATCAAGAACTGACAATAGTCAGTCGTATTGGTGGCACCAAGGGGCCCCCAAATAAAATTCTGCTTAGGGCCCCATAAAGGCTTGGGCCGGCCCAGCGTCTGACGAGCATGCCTGGTAACGGAAGCCTTTTGAACTGCAGAGGCACATTCAACACTTTTTCCATAAATTGAATACGAAAGGTGATCGGCCCAAGCTTTACTTTTTAAAGTTTTAAATATGGATATTTTTCTTACACAAACGCAACGATTCGCTTCAGAAGGCCTTTATTAACCTTTATTGTGGACCACATTATTTGACGGACAGATGCATTTTTTATGGACTTCAAAAACAGAGCAACAATTACTGCTATTATAAAGCTTGGATTAGCCAGGACTAGGGGTGTAACGGTACACAAAACTGACGGTCCGGTACGTACCTCGGTTTTGAAGTCACGGTTCGGTACAGCAGTTTTACAAAATTGCTTTTTATTTATTTTTATTAAACAGTGGTTTACTGGAAAAAGTGTCTGTGCTTAAATGAATTCAATTATAACTAAAGGTTTATTGAAGATTGCTGTAAACAAGGGAGCCTTTACTTGCACATTAATATTAAAGGTTAACAACTGAGCCCAAACTATTCGCCTAAATTCAGTTGCTATTTATTTTTAGGTATAATAATCAACACTCAAATAACACTCAAATATTGTACACAAACATGTAAACTTCGCATAAGGAAGTTTTTGCAATAACTTCTAAATCAAATGATAAAATAGTATTTTCTCCAATTCGTTGTTGAAATATAATCTATACACAGTGTCTGTCATTTTCATGACCGATGTATTTAAACATGCATGAAATAATCAAGACATCACTAACAGGTTCAGTAGAATATAATGAATATATGGGCTAATAAAGTGCATATATTTAGTGAAAGAGTTGATTTCTCTAGTGAACAAAATTCTGTGGACACTAAAAAATGTGATGGTGGCCTGAGGTAATGTGATGCTACATGACATTGTTTAGTTTGTATTGTTTATATTGAGGTCTTTCCGCCGTTGAAACACTGATTGAGCGATTACAACACATATGATACGTGACAGTAAGTTGTAATCAACATATCTTCAACATACCTTCAGATGTTCATTCATGTTTATTCTTTAGGAAGAGATGATCGATCACGATCACAGATGATTGCGTTCACGAGCGGCCGCTTGAACTGTGATCAGTGATCAGTCACGCCACATTAAAGAGCGTCAAAACGGCATTTATCGTTTGAATTTCGTGATAAAATGGACTGAATACTTATGTTCATGTGGGAACTCGGATTGAAGTGTGTTCCGCGCTTAAAACAAGCCGACTGTTAACTGTTATAAAGACTGCATTCGGAAACCGTTCGGTACACGTGTGTAAAATATGGGCTAATTTTAATTTTTGGGTGAATTAATTTCAACATTTACTAATGCATTATTAAAATCTTGTTAACATTAGTTCATGCACTGTGAACTAACATGAACAAACCATGAACAGCTGGATTTTTATGAACTAACGTTAACAAAGATTAACTAATGCTGAACAGAGGTGTTGTTCATGGTTAGTTCATGTTAACTAATGCATTAACTAATGTTAACTAATACAACCTTATTGTAAAGTGTTACCGATTTAGTCAACCAAAATCAAATGAGTTTAGTTAAATTGTAATGCATTACATAACTGACTGTTACTTGAATACATTACATAATTGTGTTGTTGACCGTTCAAGCGCAAAAATGCACACGAGAGCTCAATTAACTTTTTTTGTTTGTATTTTACAACATCTATATAGTTTTTATAATTTTGTATTTCTGTTTTAGTTAATATATCAAGTTAAGCTAAAGCTTCAAATAAGTTTAAGTTTATTTATTTTTTTAATTTCAGTTAACATTTATTTAATTTCAAGTAATGAAGTTTTTTAATGGTTTTTGTTAACTATTATAACCCAGATACTTTATTGAATAATATGTCAAAAACTGTTCTTAGTCTTTCCTCCTGACTTTAAATTAAATGGGAATGAAGTTAATACAGTTTATTGTATGACCAAAGAGGCCCCACTTTATATTAGGTGGCCTTAAGTACTATGTACTTACATCAAAAAATAAGTACAATATACTTACTGAGTTTAAATTGTATTGCAAAACACTTTTGCTGATTTACAGTGTGCAATATAACATGTTCATGTTTCGCGTGTAAAAAAAAACAGTATTTTTAACACAATTTACTTATCTGTATACCGCTGTATTCACTGTCCTGAAAACGGGCTGATGAGTTCCTTTATTCTATGAAGTCCCTCCTTCAGAAATACGTAACGAGTTCTGATTGTGCCAGCGGTTCCCGTGTTGTGATTTGACAGCAGCTTAGCGAACGTGGCCCGGTTCCTGTGTTGTGATTCGACAGCAGCTTAGCGCACGTGGAAAGGTCACGCCTCTTAACGGGAGATATATGCGCTTAATGATCTCTACAGCGTCCCTGGGAAAGCCAAACAAAGGTGATTTGACTCCGGGATGTAAATAACAGCGTCTCGACGACATGGCGACAAACACAGTCAAACGCAACACTTCCTTTTCTCCACGCGACACGTCCTCTTCTCCACGTGGGACAGCAACAAGACCACGCCCCCTTTTTTCACGTAGTCTTGTGGGCGGAGGTTAGTCTGTTCTACTGTTCTACTGACGTCATTTATGAAGGAAGTACCAGGATGTAGTCCAAGCCAGCCGTTTGCTGTAGGCTTTGAAAGGGAACTTCTGTTAAATAAAATATCTCGCTTGGCATTGAACTTTGAGCTTTATAATTTTACAGGTATTATTTATGCTCTAACAGCAACATTACACACTAACTAAAGTTTGAACAGTGGGATCACGAAGAACGGGACCTTTAAGGCCACCTAATATAAAGTGGGTCCACCAAAAATGTATATATAATGCGTGACTTTTAATTATAAACAAGCTCGAAATTCACATTGACTTTTATTTTGAAATGTCTGCGCTTACTAATGCAGTTGGAGCTGCTCTTTCAAGTTCAGATGAGGGAGATAAAATATGCATCGTTACAACCGTCTAAAACATATTACTGTATAAACAGTCAATATTCCTCAGCATTAGTTCATAAACAATTGCCTGGCATAAATGTGCGCTCTTCATTGATTGAACTGCTCTGAAGCGCTGTTGCCTGAGCCTGTAGAACGCGCAAAAGCGCCACATTTTCCCGCGGTTAGATCAGCATGTAGCAATTCAAATGTGCTCATCTATTACATAGGACATCAGTTCTGACTGGATCTCTTCCCTAATCGTCCCTCGCTTAAATTTTCGTCTCGTTTTTATTTGTTGACAAAAATGACTTTTTGTAATAGTTTTTGTCATCCAAAACTGTTTTTTTATTTTATCATCTCGTTTTCGTCAGTGAAAAAAGGTTGTTGACGAAAATTATGACAAATTATTCGTAAACGAAATTAACACTGGTGGGAACCCTGTACTGTATGTGTACTTGTCCAGAAAAAGAGAGAGCACTAATGTTTGTGCATTCTGCCCTGCTCAGTACAGTCCGTGAGATCTTGAATACCAGTCAGCTGTTGTGTGTGAATCCCTGGATGAGTATTCAGCTCTCCGTCTGCCCTTTCCACGCTTGCTGCCTGCCTACCTGTCTACTCGCCACCTCATCTGTCCACAGCAGAATAGAGCTGTGTCTTTATCTGACAGCAGCATCAAGGCCCTGAGATGGCCTGGAGTGGACACAGCGCGTGTGGGCAACCACACAGCAGCGACTTAGGACCGAAACCGATCTGTGGAGACTGAGCACCATGGGCACCTCTTAAACTGAAGATATATTAAACTGTGTGTGTGTGTGTGTGTGTGCACGATTGCTGGAGCTGTTGGTGCAAGCTGACATACCTTAAATCTGTGTGGTGATGAATGCATGCAATATGTGTTTGTGCCAGAGGGGCTTTATCATCTTTCTTTGAAGGAAAAGTTCTGGATGATTCATTAGAGCGAGAGAGAGAGCGTTTGGATGAGCCTTAGCAATAAGGAGGGATGGAGAAAGCAAAAGAGGAAATATAAAAAAAATCTTACTGAGCATAACAGAACAAATCACATCTGTTTTGGTGTCTTTAAGGAATTATTTTCTGCTACAGATTAGCTGGTCAGTCAAAACCCAAACTCTGCTGAATAGCAGTGAAAACATTGTTTTATCAAGACTATTGTTACTCATATAATTAAGTACTTATCATTTATTTAGTATGAACATCAACTAATCAAAAAACAAAACATTTTCCCTCCCGGTTCGAAACAGTAGTTCAGATTTCTACTTACCCTGACAATGTTTTCACATTTTGAATGTACATTTTTAAATTTAAATTTAAATTCAGTTTAATAAATTTGTAGAGTTTAAAATGTATTAGTTTATTTAATATTTGTGATATTTTTTTCACAAATATTAAATGTTAAAGATGATGGCTGATAAATTCTGATTCGATGAGTCACATCTGAAGCCGTTGCAAAACAATGCGACAAACATCTGAGACATCACATTCTATTCTAATGGGGTAATGTGCTACATTCTCATAGTCATTTTTAATTGGTGTTATGCAGGCCATAGAAATTCCTAGAGTCATGGACATTTTTCAATCTTTTATAGCTTTCGTTCTATCTATCCATCTATTTATCTATCCATCTATCTATTCATCTATCCAACTGTCTGTCTGCATTTACTGCATTTGGTGCAGTAAACATTATTTATTTACTCTCAAAAGTTTGTAAAGTTGGAAAGTACAAGTCCTCACTTAAGTGAGACACTTGAATTAATGTGCTCTCTTTTTTCCCATCATTAATTCTGAGTGAGTCTCAATATAGACTGCATCTCAGCGCACACACTGCAGTGCACGAAGCTGTGTGACAGTCTAGAGTGAGAAGAAATAGGAAGAAAGGAGAAAATGTGCGTGTGGTCAGAAAAAACTCTAAACGTGTGTGTGTGTGTGTGTGTGTGTGTGTGTGTGTGTGTGTGTGTGAAAAAGAGGGAGATATTGGGTAGTATTAATCTGTTCCTGTAAATGATCTGACTGGCACTCCGCTCTCCTGTAAACGGCGGCTGTCAGAGTGATAAGGGCGTAAGCGTCAGTTGAGAACCGCTTTCTTTCTCTCTTTCTCGCTCTGTCCACTTCCCCAGAGAGAGCCAGATAAGCCCAGTTTGCAGAGGGGCTGCACACAGCACAGCCCCCTGAAAAGAGCCCCATTATCAGCTTGTCAAAGTCACTCATGATCTTCTACACACATGCTCAGAGAGGGGCCAAGGACATTAGTTGTCCATAAGAGTCTACACATGTTCATACTTTATTTCTAATACAGCATGCGCATTTAATTTTTTTGGTCAAAAAATAATCATGAATCATTCAGGCTTTATTTTGCTCACACATACTCTCAAGTTGTCACATACACACAGATGCTTGACAGAACAGCGTGGGACTCTTTTCCATTTGGGCGGCAGAGGTGTATGGGGAGATTCTAGCCCACAGGTTTGATTGGTTCGCATGGCCTGAGCGAGGCCACTGGATTATATGGGTCTCTTTGGGTTCCTGGAGGTCTGCTGTGAAGAGTCTCATCTCCAGAAAGCATTACCATACAATTTCACACACTGTGTTAAGCACTTGAACTGGAGTGTTGATGTTGATGGATTATTAATTCCCTGAATGGCATATTTTTTTTATTTTCAGATATATTTTAAGAATATTTTATTTAAATATGTTTGGCAATGTATTTTCTTGCCCCTTGAAGTTAATTTGTGTTATATTTTGAAGGTCTAAATGAAAACTATCTAAAAAGTCCCACTGTAGTCAATAATTGTATCCCTTCAAACTCATCTTTGATCACCAAAATAACTACCCATGCTTCATTTAGTATACGCTGACGCATGAATATGCAAATGAGCTCCGCCTCCACTCACTCATACATGCTCGTCTACAAGTCAATGTATCAGAATGGTAATGCGCTTTATGAATCGCTCTCTACAACATCGGACACATAACAGTAATTAATATGATTAGCCTTTGGCTTGACTACATTATTAAACAGCTAATAATGTGATGCTAATGTTACACAAACCATGTTCCCGTTCGCCATCTCAGACTCAGACAGCTGCCTTCTGAAAATCAATATATCCTTAGAAACGCTTCGAATAACTTAGGATGAGTGGAGCAAGGCATATACAGTAGTTCATCATAACATCATAATATACGTAGATCATGTGCATAATTCACCCGCTATATTGGTAAATGTACCCGATTTTTCATATCAACAGAAAAACATACCGGGATAACCTGGCTTTTCTTGAGAAAAAGTGTCAGTAAAGACATTTACATAATTATAACTGCTGGTCTTTCAAAAAAAAAAAAAAATGTAGCACGGTTGAAAATTTAAAAAGCAGCAACTGTTTTGAACATATGTAAGAAATGTTTCTTGAGCAGCAAATCAACATATTAGAATGATTTCTGAAGGATTATGTGACCTGGAGACTGGAGAAAAAAAACAGAAAAGAGTCATACATTGTAAAAATATTTCACAATATCACTGTTATTATTTAAATTTAAATAAATGCAGGTCTGCGTAAAAGGCTTCTTTCAAAACATTTAAAAAATGTCTGGCCCTTAACTTTTGAACAGTGTATATTTGAAATATTTTGGCTAGGAATTTGTAGATATTTTTACTCCAGGGGGCTAAACATTATTTCCCCAATTCAGATGTAACCGAAAATTTCCACCACGGTTAACATGAGCTATGGATGTGGTCTTTCTTTTAGGGTTTTTGTTCCACTTTGTTGTTTGTCCCTGAATCAAACGGAGATCTTTTTAATTGTTGTTCTCCACAAATTCAGTTCATATTTTTCTTTTGTTTTCTGTGTTTTGCTGGCACACAAATATGCAATACACTCTGGGATTTTGCAACCGCTCCCTAGTCTTAATAGAAAGCAAAACAAAGGAAAGTGAGCCACAGTGCCAAGGCAATTAATTCAGTTCTGCAGTCTATGGTACCATAATGGTCACATGAGAAGTAGTGAAATTCTTTCAATGACACTCAAACGAATGTCACAGTGGTCTCCAAAAGCCTGCAGTTGCTTCATTAAGTCCACATAAAAGAATGTTGGGGTCAGAAACTCAGAAAATATAATAACCACATGTGCCCATTATGCTACAGAGTACACGCACCCATTTGCATTTAGTAAGCAATTTAAAATGTACACATACACCTAAGCTGTTGTACAGCTTTTATCTTTTTCATTTCCAATCATCCTTAATGAAAGAGACGTTATTTTGTAATCCAATGAGGAAAATGTGTGATAAATGTGATGGGGGCAAAGTAAACGATTCAGGTAATTAAATGCGACAATTACTGTTTGTGTTTTTGTACCTTGATTCCTAGAAAATGACGCCGTTTATTCCCTAGTGAAACTGATACAGTATTGCCCTGTCTTTCTTCCTCTCCCTCTCCCACAGATGACAATGGTATAATAATTACAGAGTTTAAAAAAAAATCTCTTTTTTTTTCCACCCTTCCACATCCAGTTTAGCTTGGGGCTGATAATATACTGTACTGGGTTTGAAAGCTATTTGAATATTTCTTTGGCAGGAAATCACATTACAGGGCTATTAAAAAGTAGTTATTTGTACATAAATTCCTAGGGAGTCAGTGGTGGATTTTGGCAGAAGAAGTGTATGTAGCTCGATACAAAGGCAGTTAGGAGATGATATTTCGCCAGCACCGTGTTTATTAAAAAATCGGCCTGCTCCTTCATCATCCTCTGAGGGAACTGCGTGTCAGCTAGCTCATATTTCATAGCTCATGCTAATGTAATTAGCGCTGCTTTAGCGCTGTCACACGGGAAGGAAAACGCTCATTACCACTCTTATAAATGTTGATTTCACTGGGTGGCAAAAGACAGCAGCTATCAGCACTGGAGGTCTTGTTTGAAACTGTGTTTGGTGTGTCAAGTGTCCTGGGAGGTTTTGTTTTACATGTTTTTTGGAATTTCTGCTGCTTCTGTCTATACCTTCAGAAGCAGCTGGGCCGATAAACGATATCATATCGAATCGCGATAAAATTGATGTCGATAACAATGATAAGCTCGGCACTTTTTAACTCGATATGGATTACTCTAACACCCAATCACACAGCATAAATAAACCCGACAACTGCCAGTCACAGCCAGTCAGCGTGCAGCTTTTAACTTGCACATCTAAAGTACACCCTCTACTGGCAAAGAAAACTCAACACGAGAAGGAAAAAAATTGCGGAAACGCCGACGAACGTTAAATAGAAAGGAATTTGTCGATAAAAGGTAGCACGAATTGTTACCCATTTGAACTGCGTCACACAGACCATTTATCCGCTCAGGTCAAAGCCCAAAAGGATCAGTCTCAGTCACGCAACCACAGCGAAAAACACGAAACGAAAAATGAAAAACACAAATGTCTCTTTGATTTAAACTAGTTTAAAGCCAGATTAAACAGCGCTGACAAACAGGAGAAACAATACAGTCAGAAGGCTTTTGGATCTACAAATCTCCATCATTTACCATGGATTTACTGTTGCAACACTACACTGTAAACCCGAATAAGTTACCAGAACTCAAAAAATCGATTGCCTCAAATTTTTTAAGTTGAATAACTTAAAAGTCACAATTTTCCAGAACTTAAAAGGTTGGATTACCTTTTGATAACAGTTAAATTAGTGCTCATTTAGCTCAACTCAAATATTTGCAGTTAATATGACTTAAAGTTTTCTGTTTAGGCAACTCACTTATTTCCAGTTATTATAACAAAGTTTTGAGTTTTCACAGAAATTTAAAAAATAAGTACACAACCACACCATTTTATGTTAAAAAACTCAATTTTTATTGCTTTATGTTGTCATTGTTTTAAGTACACGTTAATCAAATATGTTGAGTTTGTTTACTTAAAAACATGTGACTCAGAACTTAAAATTTTGAGGCAATTGAGATCCAGCACGGTTTTAATCAGAAAAGCTGAATAAGTTTTAAAATATATTGTATATTAAGTACTTTGACCTCCTGCAAGATTTACTCACACACAGACATCAAGAATCAGCCTATGAATCTCAACCATGGTGACACGCTTCATGCCGCAATGCATTATGGGAGCCATGGATGAGTTTTGCATGATGCACCCAGAATGCATTGCGGCATGAATCATGACACCATTGTTGAGATTCATAGGCTGATTCTTGATGTCTGTGTGTGTCAGAGAACTGTTGTAGATTAAAACCTTTTGTGCATTAATTTTATTCTTTTAAATCTTGCATATTGTTCGATTACCTCAACCATCCTGGGTCTCGTGCTGTAGAATCACATAGGTTCTATTATGAATAATACAAAGAAATAATGACACAAAATCTCTATAACCAGAGCATTAGACTCTGAATGAGATCAGTGATTCAGTCACTGCATGACGATAATATCATCAGCAAATAACAACCAAAACCAGCTGATCACACTTTCTCTTGGCTTTTCTTACCATAACAATGTACTTCGTAAACACAGTAAAAGCAGCCAGAGCAAGACATGTTATGTTAAGGGTCAAGATCCCAACAAAAGCAAACACTGACTGAAAACTATTATTTTCAATATAACAGAAATTACAAAAATTAAAGTTAGTCTGGTTAGTAATGTGTGAGGCTGGTAATGCTGTTTGTGGAGTTGTTTTATCCTTCAGTTGATTTCATCTAAAGCTGTGGCTGAAGTCAGTTGTAGTTCTTGTGTTTCTCTTTCCTTCAGTGATTCTGCTCATTACCATCATCAGGTGTCACCACAACTACGCAATTATCACTTATTTAATCACTTAACAATACAATTATTATCCAATTATTATGCTGGGAACTAGAAATGTTCTAACTCATTCAGTTTGAGTTCTGTTTCAGTCATTGTGTCCACATAACATTCAGTAATATTTAAGTGCAGTGAAATCATTTTTTTTAGTACATACAACTGTTAGGTTTTACAGTGTATTTGGTTAAGCACTTTGAGGTTTTATTGTATTTTAGCATGTGCTATATAAATTAAGTTTATTTTTAAATCATCTCTATTTAAAACAACAGAAATATCATCATTCTTAGCATGTAATTACTTAATTCTATTAAGTTGTACTTAATTTATGTTTTTAAGTTATGCTTACTTATTCACAAAAAAGTTCAATTTAATCAAAAAATATTAGTTGAAATTACTCAAAAGGAAGACCATGTTACACCAACTTGAAATAATTAAGTTAGTAGAACTTTTTCTAAAAGTTTGAGTATACACTACTTAATATGTTTAATTAATTTTAACGTTTGGGTTTACAGTGTAACTACTATAGCAGGAATGCGGGATATTCTGGATATTATATGTATTAATGTAGACATGTATTAAAAGGAGTAATGGAATATTATTACAGTATTTTTTGTGATTTGAGCTATAGAATTTGTGCATTTATACTAAATGTTTTTAGGCTAGGCCTACTGTTTTTCATACAAATACCATAAGAAACAATATAGATATATTTTACCAAGGTAGTGAAGAGCAATATGCATTAAATGTGCACAATATGTTTTTAAATCTGGTTATCATGATCTAAATGTATGATACTATGGAAGACCAATGGTTCATTTTAATAATTTTACCATATAAAAATGAGATTGTTACAATTTTTATAGATGTCCATGTTTTTATAGATGTCCAAACAATGAAATGCGGTACTGTTCCTGCTAAGTCTATGCGGTTTTATTAATTGTGCATATTGTTGCTCCTTTTGTTTGTGTTGTCATCATCATACAAATCTGGGTCCTTAAGCAAAACCACTTGAAAAACACGTTGGTTAGTTTTAAAGTGTATCCATGCAAACAGTACATGCATTTATTTCTTCTGCATAATGCGCGCGCACACACACACACACACACACACAGATTTTTAAGAATGTTTAAACTGTTTTTGCCTGTACAATAAAAGTCAGTGGGGTTCAAAACAACACTGGACCCCTTTGACTTTCATTATATTAACAATAACCCACTGAGACATTGTGCAAAATATCATATTTTGGGTTCTCTCTCTCTCTCTATATATATATATATATATATATATATATATATATATATATATATATATATATATATATATATATATATGCTAATACGGATAATGTATCATTTGATGACTCTGAAACCAGATGCAGAAAAGCTAACAGACTTGTTGATCTGGCCTGCAGCTCTGTAAGCATCTGATTTGTATGTCTCCTACATAAAGCTTTATACTTGTACTTCTGTTTGTATCTCCGCTCATGAACCTTTTCCCCCCTGATGTGCAGCAATGTGCTTGGGACATTAAGTAAGTTCAGTCAGCTGATTTAGTCTTAATTTGGGTGGAGATGAATGCTACTAATAATAGTTAACACAGGGCCTTGTGCAAGCGACTTGCTATGGGCTCCCAGAATCTGTTTGGATAAAACCCACTCTTCATCCTAATGCACATTGTATTCAAACACACTCTATCATTAGCGATAATGGCTCTGTTTACCAGCTAGGATATGACTGCCGATCCCACACACCGTAGCTTCAATTTCAAAACAATAAGAGTTTTTGTTTTACCCCGCCTGTTATTAAATTTCGAATGATTATGCATATGGTTAAAGCAAATCCCAAACAACTAGGAGTGATTCAGTGAAGGTGTAAAAAAAGGAAAACAAGCCATTTTCTTTCAAAGGAAACGGCAAAACTTTTTAGATTAAGCTGTAGATCACCGTCTAGAACTAAAGAACTAAAATATTGTGGAACGCATACTGTGCTTTTGACACTTGCATATATAAAGTAATTGGCCCCACCCCAGAAAACAGTCCCTCTTCTTCATTGTCATGGCGAGTGTGTCAAAACAGCCCGTTGTCTAGACCTGTGGTTTTAAATGGTGCTGCTCTGCAGCGCTGGCTGCATTTGATTGGACGCTTCATTAACGAGCAGTTGGAGAATGGTCTGTACATAGCAGGCAGACAGAAGAGAATGGATAATTACCTCACTCTCCTGAAAGGTTTTCCAGCCTGGTCCTTACACACACTGACAGACCAGAGAGAGTGAAAAAAGACAAAATTGCCTGGGTACCTCACTTTGAGGTTTAGCTGACTGTCAGTATTAGTAGAAGGTTGTATCGGAGGATAATGAGGACAGGACATTTACAGGTCAGTAGAACAGCCATCTGAAACTGATTTGACTAAAGCATATTGTCAAGTTTCACTGCTGTCTTCGATTACTTGTTACCATCCTTCCAGAATTTTCTTTAGCATTTCGCAAACTTGAGGCTGGAATCAAGATGTGCAGTTTGGGCATTCATGCTATTTTATTAAGACCACCAGTTTCATCCAGGCAGTTCATGGACCATTTAGTTATTGCACGCTAAAATAGTAGTACCTGGCTAAAATTACTTTCTCGGACAGATGTTTATTAGGCCACGTGTCCACCAAAGCGTTTTTAGCTGGCTGAAAACGCTAGGCACTCTGCTGAAAACATCTTGCTGTGGGCACTTGAGAGCGTTTTTTTTTTCAGTTTTGACTCTTTGCTTGTTATGATACGGAATCCGCGGAAGTGTTACTAGTATCTCATTTCACAGATAGTTTGTTTCTATATTGATTCTATATAAAAAATGCTGATACAATGTAAAGTATTTGCTCTGTCTCTTGTTTTAAATGATTTTGTTCCGTTATTATACTGCTTGTTGTCATCTGTTGACGTTGTACAGTACAAGCAGAGCGTGGCGGTTGGTCGGTGTTGTATTTGTCCCGCCCCTCCTCCACTGTGATTGGACGGCTGGGTGAAAAGTGAAAGTGATGAGCGCTGCGTTTTACTCAAAGTTGAACATTCCTCAACTCTCGGCGACCAGTAAAAAACGCTGAGCGCTCAGTGCCTCGTTACGCTCATGGCGTTCTAAAAACGCGGCTCTCCCATTGAAAACAATTGAATACACCAGCCAGCTGCCTGCAAAAACTCTTTGGTGGACACACGGCCTTAGTCCTCAGAGAAACAAGACTTGTGTATGAGGTACCGGGATTATAATTTTTTTTTAATGATTTGAACATCTTTGAAAGATATTCAAGAGCTTTGAGACTCTAAGTAAATGGGATATATTTGATCATGTCTCCCTGTATAGAAGACCAGCATTGCAAACATTAGCCACATTTACACTGTCGGGCCAAAGGCGGGCCGGCTATTCCGTTCCAGGGCCAGTCACGTTTCCACTGTCACTTAGGGCTTGATCAGGCCCTGTCTGGGCTTCCTCGTGGCCAACGGCGAGGGCTTTTTGGCCCGCCGAATACCTTAGTCCAAAGCGTATGGTTACAAGCAAAGGCAGAGTTGGAGTCTGGCGACTGCAGCACCATATACTGTATTATTTCATAATATCCGCATTAAAGACTTATCATTATCAAAATACTTATCCGCATCAAATACTTATCATATCATTACTAATCAACTCACTTTCAGACAACAGCGAGTGGATTTTAATCACCGTATAAGGCAGAAATATTTATATGTGATGCAAAAGACTATGCGCGCTAACTATAACCATAGTAAACATGGTAAATACGGCCACATGAAGAAATGAGACAAATCATGTAGGCTATCACAATCGTGTATTTATTTTATCTGTCAGTATGTCTCGTCTCTTTATACCGGACTGTATGATATCCATATTTAGCTCCACATATGTCATAAAATATAGCAAGTCTGGTGTTTCTGGAGCTCCTTCTGTTGCTCTGACCGAAAATATAACTGTATTGGGACTGTGACTGGAGAGAGTGCTAAAGCTCCTCAGGTTGTAGTTTTTGTAGAATTTGTAGAAATTATTGTTCTTTCTAAATGTCATGTAAACATACTGTCCTGGACTACAAATAAACAGAAACACACTCGACTGAATAATTATGCGTGTCCTCTTTCTTTTGTGAAATAACGGTAAATGCCACTTTATTTTTGTGTGACTAATGTGCAATCTTGACTGTAAAATTTGGAAGGGATTTGGTTCAGGAAATGTGCTACCAGGATGGTGTGTCCATTAAAACACAGTGGATCCAGTACTCAATCTATACTCATTTATTGTACATATCAGCATGTGAATCAGGCCTTAGTTGCATGAATCAGACAGGGTGGAATGGGAATCCGAGTTGCATGAATGTCAGGAACATACCAACTCTACAAAAAGCTCTCATGTAGGAGAGAAGAAAAAGGGACAGTCTGCCTCCGCTGCATGTTGCACACACAAACACACCAAACTAAGACAGCTCATCAATCATTTGGTGCACCTGAGGAGACCTGGCTCCTCCCATGACTGGCTACATCATGTGATCCCATGGGAATTCTCAACATTGACACAAATTAATGAATTATAATCAATTTATCACTTAGCATTGAAAACATCAATGCTTGGGTTTTAAATCGACAAAATGGCAACAAACGGACAGAGTTAAATCCACTTATTTCAATCCCTTTTCATGTTTTCCGTTTAAAGGTTAATGTAAATGGCTTGGGAGAAGGATCTTCCAACATGCCTTCTCTAGGCCGAATTACTGACGTAGACTAGTTTATCTTTCATATTATTTGTCCCCCTTTTGCTGCCAAAACAGCCCTGACCTGTCGAGGCATGGACTCCACTAGACCCCTGAAGGTGTGCTGTGGTATCTGGCACCAAGATGTTAGCAACAGATCCTTTAAGTCCTGTTGGATTGAGATCTGGGGAATTTGGAGACCAGTCAACACCGCAAACTCGTGCTCCTAAAACCATTCCTGAACCATTTTTGCTTTGTGGCAGGGCGCATTATCCTGCTGAAAGAGGCCACAGCCACCAGGGAATACTATTGCCATGAAAGGGTGTACATGGTCTGCAACAATGCTTAGGTAAGTGGTACGTGTCAAAGTAACATCCACATGGATGGCAGGACCTAAGGGTTCCCAGCAGAACATTGCATCACACTGCCTCCGTGGGCTTGCCTTCTTCCCATAGTGAATTCTGCTGCCATGTGTTCCCCAGGTAAGCAACGCACACACACCCGTCCATCCATGTGATGTAAAAGAAAATGTAATTCATCGGACCAGGCCACTTTCTTCCATTGCTCCGTGGTCCAGTTCTGATGCTCACGTGCCACTGTTGCCGCTTTCAGCTGTGGACGGGTCAGCATGGGCACCCTGACTGGTCAACCCCATACGCAACAAACTGTGATGCACTGTGTATTCTGACACCTTTCTATCAGAACCAGCATTAACTTCTTGAGCAATTTGAGCTATAATAGCTTGTCTGTTTGATCGGACCATACGGGCCAGCCGTCACTCCCCACATGCATCAATGAGCCTTGGCTGCCAAGCCATCACATTTGGCCCTTTTCAAACTCGCCCAAATCCTTACGCTTTACCATTTTTCCTGCTTCTAACACATCAACTTTGAGGACAAAATGTTCACTTGCTGCCCAATATATCCCACCCATTAACAGCTGCTGTGATGAAGAGATAATCAGTGTTATTCACGTCATAATGTTATGCCTGATCGGTGTATTTACAGTATAAAATAAATATAATAGTATTGTTGTTAATATTTTTAAGTGTTGTTGCTTAAAAAAGAGATGAATTTAGAGGCACAATTTCTCACAAAAATAGTTTTTTTGGTGTGCTGATGGCATGCTTTACATTAGTGTTAGACTGCCAGCACTGTAAACTCTCTCTGAGAAGTTGTGTTCCTAAATTCATCCCCTTAAAAACACAGGCAGACATCAAAGTACTGCTGGTGTACCAAATTCAGCACTTCAGTAATAAACAATTACGGTCACATTTAAAACTGCCTTATTTATTTCAGTATTGCTCCTATAATGCATAATCCATTTGTTTATAAAGACCATTATAGATTTTTAAAGTCTATTGCTGTTTATTGCTAACTATTCATTTGTTGAATATCTGTTATTTTTCCAATTGAAAGGTTGCAGGTTTTTTTTACTGATGTCTTTGGCTGTTATGTCTTGGCTGAGGTTTTTTTCTGCATTAACATTGTCAACTTTTAAAAACGCAGCTCGAAACCACTGTAGTTGATTTTGAAAGTATGTAGTTAAACATTACACATTGCTACCCTCATCCATCTAAAGTCTGTGTGTATTTTGAATATTTTTGTCATATAATAATCAGATGGCTAGTTACTAGTCAACTAGTTAAGTTTTGGAGGAAACCTAGAGCACAACTTATGCTCAAGCCATGCCATTGCAGACAGCAAGTTAATTCTATCTACTTGAAGATTACCACCAGTCAGTCGCTGGGAATGTTTAACAGACTATTATACAATAAATAAAGTTTTCTTTAGAGTCATCGCTGGGCTCTTTCTGTGGTGTTTGCTGTGTGTTTAAAAGCTACAATTCATGTCCCTCAGGTCTCATTGCAGTAGCAGAGAAATCATTACATAGGCTTCCTGAGCCAGCAGAGCTATGGGAAATGCAAACTACTAACACACAAACACATGTATACACACCAGACCACCTGCTTCCTTCTCAAGGGTTCTGTCCAGCACAGCATGAGGTTAGAACTAGCCACATCTGCCTTTGGTGTTCAGAGTAGAGCGCAGGAGAGAGACAAAGATAACCAAGCCTGAGGCCTAGTGCGAACAGTGAGAAATAATTTTGAGATCCTGTCTCCTTGTGCGAGCACCTGCTGGAATCACAACAGGTTGCTTGTCTCAAACAGGCTAAAGACCCAGGGTATTATGATTGGGAAGAAATCTCACTATATTTAATGCTGTACATGCAACTACATCAGTATTTCAGTAAACATTACTCTTATTTAGAGTCAGTCACAATTACCTGAGCACATTTGATGTTACATTTGAGTTTGATTGACAACCAGAGACCACTTGAAAAGTTTGGTCTGGAGTACAAACTAGGATATGGCTTATGATTGGTATTGTTAGCAATCTGTCCTAACTTGCACAAGTGAACGACTCCTAATGGCATAAATTGCGTCTTTGCATGCTCTGAACTCACTTACAATACTATCATGTAAAGTAGGGGTGTAACGGTTCTCGGTAAAAAAATCGAACCGTAACGTTCACCACCCACGGTTTGGCACACACTTGCACCGCGGTTCATCTCAAATCTGACTACACATCTATAATATGGTTTGTTGAAAATAACAAAGTGTAAAACAGACAGAGTTAGGCAAATGTATGTTTCTGTGGATGGATACACATTCTGGCTTCCCAATACATTACAACAACAGCGATGATCAAAAAAGTGTGGACAAAACAGTCACTCTTGTATTCGAGTGCTGTATTCTCGAACATGACCCAGTCATTTACGCCGTCATCACGCAGTTGTGGGTAGCACGCAAGTGAGCGCAGGTGAGACCTGAACAGCACACGTTGCTATTTGTGTTTAAACTTAACTCATTTAAGCTTTGCCAATTTAAACATTCAAGAGCAAGAGACGCGAAAGAGAACTTGCGCACACTGTGAGACGATTTTTGTTTGCATTGTGCAGTCATCTTAAGCATGCACAATATTGATTCTCTTTCAAGTCTTGCTCTTGAATGAACAAATTCGCACAAAAATTAAGTCAACATGCCTGTTTTGGCGGGTATCCTAGCAAACATAGTAGGTTATGTCTTAAGTAAAACGTCAACAGTTGAGAAAGATGTGTTCATGTGTAGTATGTACTCTTTCCGTGCATTAGCCTATTTCTTAAAGGGAAAGAAGCTTTTCCTGCTGTCTGTATTTTTAAAGGGTAATGCTATTTTATGCATTTTGACTTATTTACACTGTTAAAGAGTTAGATTCTATTGCAAAACATGGCCATAATTAAAGAAAAAATTAGTTAGACAAATGACGGGGGATATCTGTGCCAAATACACTCCAGGATTCAAATAAGTTTCAGAAAGTTATTTTTTTAAAGTGTGGCCCTGTATGATTTCATAAAGGGCGGAATTCCTTGTATGGTCACTTCTCCCGGATGAGCGCGTACGCACATCAACCAGAGCAAGAGCACGTCCATCAACAAACTTTGTTTGGGTTACAGAAGCCGTCATTTTGTTTTTAGACCACGAAATCAACGTCACTAAAGAAGTGTGTTTTTGGTTGTGAGGGAAAGATAACCTTGTTCAGCTTCCCAAATAACCCAGCATTTAGGAAATAGTGGATGCAGTTTGTTTTTCCGGAGTTGCAATGGAGTTCTGCAAGTGTGTTTGTTTGTTCCCGGTCATGAGTCGAAACCGCAGGCGGTGAGTGAAACTGCATCAAATGCCTGTTTTTTTATTGGCAATTGGCTCACTGGTCTTGACTGAATAGCTTTTGTAACTTCAATCAGGGCTTGACATTATCACCCGCCATAACTGGATATGTGTCAGAATGTTACGTTGTAAAGCGTTGTGTACGAATGAAAATAGGGATAGCTCAATTAACGTAACTGGAGTTGATGCAAACGGAGGCGATCGACATTTTACAGCTCACACTTTATACCCTGCAAAACTCTCACAAGAGTGCGTCACAAACTCCATTCTGTCCACAGCATTACTTAATAAAACAAAATAACTAAATGTTCGCAACAGAAAATAATTCGCACACATGGGTGCTCAGGGCGCACACACACAAAACGCAGGCAGTTCAACAGGGAGCACGCACTCTTAAAGGGGCCACACTGTATTCATACTCGTTACAATGTCATTCATATTAATCAAACAACTACAAGTGTTAAATAAATGTATACATATTAAATAAGCTTACTGTATCTGTATCTTTGTTTTGTTGAGAAATGTACTATTGTTTTTGTAATTTGCTTCTTTGTTCTTTTATATAGCCTAACAAAAATAACTTGATATAACAATTTCTCATATTAGCCATATTGCCCACCCCTTGCCCACCTGCACACCAGCTGATATACACTGTAAGTCTTGATTTGGGTGGTCACCCTGCATTGAAAGTTTGAAAGGGTTTTAAGCATGCCAAAGTCACCTTTAATCATATAAAATGTAATTTCCAAGCTGAAAATTGTGGTCAGTGAAAATGCTGAGTGGCTAGTAACTTTTGAAAACCACTAGCCACAGTGGCTGGTGAGCAAAAAAGTTAATGTCAAGCCCTGACTTCAATGATGATTAATCTTTATTTAATTTATACAATGAAAATTATAATATGTGTGCTGTTGTAGTTTGATTATATGTTCTTATTTTCTTTATTTTTATTTCACAGTTGAACATGGCTAATAACTAATTTCCCTGAACATAGCACATACCAAACCGTACTGAAACCATGACCCTAAAACCGCGATGATAACCGCGGTAAATGAGTAATGAGTAAATTGAACCATTACACCTCTAAGTAGCTACATTTTATTTTATGAAAAACAAATATGAATCGTATACATTTTATGAACTTTATATTTTATGAATTTTATAAACATTTTGCTGAATTCCTTTTATTTTATTAATTATTTTCTATGTTTTCTTTTTTGCTCTCTCTCTGAAGTTTTCTGCAGACCCCCTTACAGCCTCTGTGGGAATGTATATAAAATCAATCTGAATTCACTCATATTTCAGTGTTGGTGTAGTTACTGCCTTTTACTTTTGCAGCATAGTGTAGTGCATTTCTCATAGCCGTTTGTCTCAGAGTAAATTGCCTTTAGTGATTTTTGCATTCTTGCAGTGCATCTGGGGCAGACAAACATAAGTGTTGTTCTGTGTATGTGAAGTTTTAGTGCTAAATCCAACGTGACAGAAACATGAATAAAACAGTGAAGCTGGCATCTTCTCATCCTGAGTTGCTATCCAGCTACAGTGCTATACAGCTGCTGCTAGTTCTCCTGGTTGTACTCACGTTGATTTACTGCTTTTCAGACTCAAAAGTATTGAACTCTGGTAAGCAACATCAGTGGCAGCTAAAATTTAGCATTCAGGATAGCGTTCTACTTTCATTGATTTCCTGGGCAGTGATTTACTCGTCTGACTTCTATGACAATATTTCCATGTCACATGTTAAATCGTGGTAATTAAAATGTCATCAGGGCTTTGTGATATGATTTAGTTCACTATCAGCCTCAGGTTCTAAATCGCACGCATTAGTACACAGGCAAATCATCTCAAACACTCAAAAATGCTAGTCGTTTAGTGCTTGACCTAGCGTGGGTGTGTTGGCGGGACTGTGTCTATTTATGTATAAATGCTGTTTCTGTCCTGTGGCTAGTGTGGTTTACTGACCTTCCCAGAGACCGGAGGGGCAGGGTGTTCAGAATCAGGGCTACTGACCAGTGAGGTCACGCTGGTGGGTAAAGCATGGTGGAGCCATTCCAAACAAACACTCTAACCCCGCCACTCAGTCCTCTACCCATTTGCTCTGTGCCTTCCTCTGCATTTTGAATCATTCAGCCTTGTTTCCATTTTCAAGGACCGGTGAATCACATTGTAACTACAGGGAGAGCTGACATTTAAAGAGACTGGATGAGAAGCAATTAGCATGCTTTGCAAAACAATTAGAACACACTGAATGCACAGATGATCAAACACTGGCCCCGTAGAGTGTTTACTGAAACAACCATCGCCCACGAGCGTAGCTCAACGACCACGCCTGAAGCAAATCTACTGCTTCCTCAGCAAAATCCAACTCCTGTCTCTCTTTACATGTTCACCATATAGCAAATGCATGTGTTAGTGTGAGTGAATGGTTATTTCACTTAGCAAGCCACTTATGTTCAACATTTATGCATTTATTTAATCAAAAATACAGAAAAAAAATAATATTGTGAAATATTTATTGCAATTTTAAATGACGCTTATATAAAGTCATTTAAAACATTTAAAAGTTTTTTCCTGTGAAAAAAACCTGCCTTAAAATAGCTTTAAAGGGTTAGTTCACCCAAAAATGAAAATTAGCCCATGATTTACTCACCCTCAAGTCATCCTAGGTGTATATGACATTCTTCTTTCAGACGAACACAATCAGAGTTCTATTAAAAAACGTGCTGGCTCTTCCAAGCTTTATAATGGCAGTGAATGTTGCTCTGTTTTTGAAGCCCATAAAAGTGCATCTATATCCATCATAACTGCTCCACACGGCTCCGGGGGGTTCATAAAGGCCTTCTGAAGTGAATCGATCCATTTGTTTTAAGGAAAATATCCATATTTAAAACTTTACTCTGATTGTGTTCGTCTGAAAGAAGAATGTCATATACACCTAGGGTGGCTTGAGTAAATCATGGGCTAATTTTCATTTTTGGGGGAACTAACCCTTTAATGTAACTCTACACCAGAGGTGGACAGTAACTAAGTACATTTACTTTCCTTGAGTAGAATTTTTTCTGGAAACGTATGACTTTTACTTCACTACATTTGAAAGACAAATATCGTACTTTTTACTCCACTACATTTCTATCAAGGCCCTCGAAGTAGAAAGTTGTGTGGATGATTTGTTTTCTTCTTTAAAACGTGATTCTTTTTTTTGGGCAGACAGCCTATCAGTAATCACTCTTGTAGGATCACATGAAGTTCAATGATTTCCAAGTATTTTTTGAGCACCAATCAATTGATGGCAAAATAGAAGGCGGCAGTTCCCAGATGCAATGCTCGCAACCATGGCCATACTTAAAAGTTAAAATTCAGAAGAGCAGACTTGGATCTGTCTGAAAGTGGTGCGAAGTCTGAAAAAGTGCGACGACATGAAAGTGCACACAGAAAGCTGCCTCTCAGATACCAGACCACAAGTACTGAATTTTAGTCTATTGAATATACTAACATCTTATGTAAGTCAATTAAAACTAGACTAAAACTAAAACAATTCAGATGCCTAAAATGTTATAGTCAAAAGACTATGATTAAAACTAAATAAAAACACTGGTATGAAGTATGGTTGGTCAAATTATTTTTATAGATTTACCCGCCAAGTTGCCATAGCCTTGTGGATACAGTGCTAACGCATAGGTAATGTTCGACAATGATGTTAGTTAGCGTGCAAAAACGTAGTTGGGCTAATAATGTTAACTGAAGTCCTTTCAGAAATGTTTTTACATAATCCTGTCAAATAAACACAATGTAGAAACCTTTTTTTTCTAGTATGATTTTGACTTTGATAAGAGCTTTCTAACTTTTAAACAAGTATTTGAATGAGGTATGCTAGCATGTCAGATGGAGCATGACTGGCTTAAACCACCATGATGGAACAGAGTGCATTCATACAACAATGCAACAATAATAAAATAATGCGTTTACTTTTACTTTTGATACTCAAGGAAAAATCTATCTTTACAACTTTCACTTGTAATGGAGTAATATTTAACCAATAGTACTTTTACTTTTACTCAAGTAATGGAGTTGTGTACTTTGTCCACCTCTGCTCTACACTTAATTTAGTATACGTGGATCCACAAATATGCAAATTAGCCCCGCCTCCACTCATTCACACCAGCTCAGAGACCCACTTGGTCAACATTTATTGAAGTTACTGTAGTAAACGCTGCACAAAGGTATCTCTCTTTACAACGTCGGACACATAACAGTAATTAAAATTATTAGCCTTTGGCTTGACTACGTTATCAAACAGCTAATAATGTGTTGCTAATGTTACACAAACCATGTTCCCGTTCGCCATATCAGTTTGCCCTCTAAAAATCAGCATCCTTAAAAATGCTTTGGACATCATAGAACATCAGTGTGGAGAAAGGCTTATAGTTCATTATAACATCATAATAATCATCATATACAGTACATAATTCGCCCACTTTATTGCCACCTGATTTTTTCATATCAACAGAAAATATGCCGGGATAACCTGGCTTCTCTTGTAGAAAATGCTCAGCAATGGTGTTGATCCATGAATTTGCACACGGTTTGTCTGGTTTGTATTAAAAACACCACATAGACATATAAACAACATAAAAAGATTTTTCAGCATCATTACTCAAGTCTTCAGTCACATGATCCTTCAGAAATCCTTCTACTATAGTGATTTGCTGCTCAAGAAATATTTCTTATTATTAAAACTATTACTATTAAAAAGATTGTGCTGCTTAATATTTTTTGGGAATACATAATCTATTTTTTTTCATGATTCTTTGACGGATTGAAAGTTCAAAAGAACAACATTAATTAAAATGTTTTAGTTATAATGTATAAGTCTTTACTGTTACTTTTGAACAATTTAATTGGTCCTTAAAGGGATAGTTCACCCAAACCGGTATGAGTTTTTTTTCTTCTGTTGAACACAAAATAATATATTTTAGTTTATTTTATTTATTTTTTATTTAGGAGTGCAAAACTTACAACATAGGGTGAACACAGAACACAACAACAAAATACAAAAACAACAATAAAACAGCAGTAATAATAACAGCAATGAAAAATAAGCAGAAATGACAGATGATAATAGTAATATTGGAAGTATTTAAAGTCCCTGTAAAGTCAAAACTAAACATGTGTTCTGAGTTTCTCACACCACAGATAAATGTGTTATTAACCACCCAGCCAAATTTGAATCATAAAAAAATCCGGGAAGTACATAAAATAGCTTATCTAAAACCTGAAAAAATGAGCAGCATTCTCTGCTCTCAAACGCTGGGGGTGTGTCCGCTGTCGGCGCCGAAACCACGCCCACTCGCGGGAAAGCGGCAGTAGCACACAAGACAACACTCACTGATCACGAGCGTCTATGATCACGACCCACCACATGTCGGTGGGACGGGAGGATGACGGCCTGGGCGGGGGATAGTCGGTTCTGCAGCAGATTATCAGTGAATCCCAGTTGTCTCCGGTGAAAGTTTGTAAAACGATCCGGTGTAAAGTCACTGCAGAGGTAGGTGTCGGTGATGATCCTCAGCTCTCTCCATCAAGGGTGCTGTTCACAAAATTAATCCACCTCTTCATCGTTTTTGTTTTGTAAGCTGTTATGCAAGTTGTTGACTATAGTAACTAACAATACTAACAGTAACTCGCGATCGAACTGATGCGAATGTGCTCTAGTTATGATCGTGTTAGGGGAGGAGTCAGGCTCGGTGGCTCCAGTGCGTCATCGAGCCACCGTTTTAGCCCCGCCCAGAAAATCCTGAACACAGCAACGGTGAAAAACTGTTTAACGGTCTAACTTCTGAATTCAGTACTTCATAGTTCACAGTCTTTGTAATGTGTTTCAGCAATACATTTCTAACATTTATAATGTGTTTAGAAACAAATCTCAGAATTGCCTTTACAGGGACTTTAAATAGTAATAGCATGTATAATAATAATGGTGGCAACAGTAATATCAGTAATAATACAATAATGATACTAAAGATGGTGATAAGTTGTGTTGACGGAAATAGTAATATCAATAATAATAGATAACATTGATAATAATGATAATAACAACAGTAGTAGTACTCATTAAAAAAATTATAATAAAAAAAATATATATATATAAATATAAAAATAAATTAATTAAAAAAAGATGTGTTGACAGAAAAAAATAAAATCAATAATAATAACAACATTTATATCAATAATAATAGCAACAGTAATAATAGTAGTACTAAATATGGTGATGATAATATTTTGTATTGACAGTACAGTTGCAATACTAATATCAATATAATAACAATAGTAATAAAAACAATAGCAATGTTAAAGATGGCGATGATAACATTTTGTGAGGACGGCGACAGTGATGTCAATAATAATTACAGTAGTAACAATAATAATAATAACAACAATAATAACAATGACAATAGTAACAATACAATGACACATACCTAGCACATACCACACCTCTCCTAGTTTCTGTGTCAATGTGCATGTTCTTTTTTGTTTAATTTTTTTTTAAATCTTTTTTGATTTGGTTAAATTTTTATATTTTAGATATTAATATCATTATTATTTATATCATCATCATCATCATCATCACTTCATTTATCTATTTATTTATTTATTTTAATCATTTAAGATATACATTATACCATTACCGTCCTTATATCACCGCTAAATGTTTCCATGATATTGAAAATATTAATAACTTTAATGTCAATAATAATTATAATAATGAAAATACTCACAATATTACTAAAACCATGTACAAATATGTATAATAATAAATTAATACATAATTAATGAGGATGAGTGTGTCAGATTTGTAATAGTTGAATGAGGTCTGATCTGGAGTGTTGTGGTTCCGATATACAGTTGTAATGAGGTGAAAAATATTCTAGGGAGATGTAGTCTATGAGCAAATTTTTCCAATGCGTTATGTGAATAGTGTTTTGGGATTTCCAGTTTAAGAAGCTACAAGGAGCATTCTTTTGTTTGTTATTTCCTGATTGAGAGTTGATAGATCACCTAGTAGACAGAGTAGGGGGGATGATGGGATGCAGCAACCCAGGAGGCGGGATAAGGATTCAGTGACGTCTTTCCAAAAGTGTTTAATGGGTGGGCAGTGCCATGTCGCATGGATATATGTGTCCGGACAGTTTTGTAAGTAGTGTGAGCAAATTTCTGATGTGAATCCCATTTTAGCCATCCATCCCAGTATAGTGTGTTCTAAAAGAATATATTTTAAAGAATATTGGTAACCAGACAGTCGGCGGTAGCCATTCACTTTCATAGCAGGAAAAAAATACTATGGAAGTCAATGGCTACTGTCAACTGTCTGGTTCTTTAAAATATCTTCTTTTTCTGCAAGGCTGTGTCCGAATGCTTAGGCAGCTGACTTATCAGAACTTTGGTGATAACTAAGTATATATTTAATTACTACATTAGTAATTTCTCGCTAGAAATGACATCAAAAGTGCAAAAGGGTGGCCAGAAATGTACATTTACACACAAACTGACTACCACTTTTATTAGATACAACAACTAAAGCCGCAAGAAAAGACGCTATCTGCCGCCATCACTGCTGCTGATACTTTGGGTGCGTCTCAATCAGCTCTAGGTCTTAGCTCAACTGTCACAGAATGGAAATCATAGGATTGGGGGATAAAAAAAAAATTCATTTTAAGGGTCATGTAAAACCGTTGTTAAAAACTACTGTTTTTGTAAGTGGACATCATAATATTATAAGTGAGTAGGGCTGGGCAAAAAAATCGATTTTTCGATTAATCGTTTTTTATAACGTGGTCGATTCAAAATCGATTCTCAAAGGCCACAAATCGATTTTTTTCCATATTTATTTCCGCAAACATTGAACGAAATTAGACATTCTCTGGTAAGATTAACGCTAATCTAATTACTAGTCTTCTCCACTAGATGTCACCCGCTTATTTGCCTTGCGCGATGTTACCAAGGAGCGAGAGGCGCCGCGAACCTGTCATAGACCTTTCTCACAAAAACCGGAAATATGTCATCGTTGCGGAACCGGAGTTCCTGTCAAGCGCCAACACATCAGAAAAGCATACCCGGCCAAGAGAAAATGGATCAGCGAGTCTTCACAACTTCGCAAGTGGATTTGCCAAATAATTACATTAGATGGAAATTAACAATTAGTCCTATTTACATAAGTCTCATATTACGTCGCTATAAAGAACCAGCGTTACATAACGTCTTCCTTGACCAAGATGATATCTTGTTTGTGCGGACATTGGCTACAGTTCAAAATAGTTTAAACATCATGCAGTGTGCACAATTCTATTTTTTAACATACAACATAATACTTTTAATAAAATTATATATGTTTTTATTTTAAAAGACTATAATACTATATGTTTACGATATAATACAAAATGTTGATTAACATCACGTTATGTTTTAAAACAAAATAAATTCACAATATGTATGGAGGCATTTTGCAAAAGTGAATTTTATATATATTAAATAAAATATCATACATTTTTAAAATAAAAAATATATACACGACTCACGAGGCAACATCCATTTAAGCATGCGTGTTTATTTTAGTAGTCAGTGAACAGCCTGAGAAACATTTAAATAGATTTCAGTTAATAATGGTTATATACATATATAAATATAAATATTAGTTAAAAAAAAAAAAGGTTTTATATTTCCCCACAGAGGTGCATCAAATGCCGCTTTGCGTTGAAAGGCTTGTAAGTTAGGACATGAGCAGGGAAGTTTGGTCCTTCATCCCGCAGGATAGCCTGAATCCATTTCCGTCAAACTCCACCATCAACAGGGAAGGAATGAAACGACCGATATAGCTGCTTTTGGGAATAACAAGAACAGCCCGGTAAGCTACAATCACACTTGCTCGTTGCTTGCGCCATTTGTTTACCTGTATCCCTGCCCGGGGAGGAAGAAGATTACCACGACGATTGCGTATTTCTGGTCGCAAATACGGAAGTTGTGAGAGAGGTCTATTCATTCATTCAGTGCTTAAAATGGCGGTTTCAGGTGCGTTGTCGTTGTGCACATTTTATCTTAAAAATGAAATAACCTGATCCTGTTTGATCAAGGAATGCGACTGTTCTGACTTTTTTCAGCATACATTTTTCATCTTGCATCAAAATTGTATTGTTTTTATTTAGCATAATTGTATGAATTTGAAAATTAAAGCTGGGTTCTGTTTTAATGTACCCAAGTGTACCTAAAATAAAAGCGTTTAATATACAGGTTTGTGGCTTAATTTCTTTTGATTAATTACCCACTTTTAAACTTATGTTCACTGTTCTTTTTTATAAATATAGTATATGTATTAAATCTATATTCATTGAGTTGAATCGAGAATCGAATAAAGAAAATCGAATCGAGAATCGAATAAAGAAAATCGAATCGAGAATCGAAATCGAATCGATTTGAGAGCTTGTGAATCGAAATCGAATCGTTCTGGAACATCTGAATCGATACCCAGCCCTATAAGTGAGCCTCAAGGAAATAAAGCAAAATCAAAATGATTTTTAAAATGATGATATGACTTCTATAAGTTTATTAACAAGCTCCTGTCCTCTTTGTTCACAGTGCTGGAATATGGTGAAGTGTGCAGCTGCAGTGGTTAGGAAGAATGAATCATGGAGTTGCTGGAAGGACTGGAGGAAGCTACTGGTATAAGGTACTGGATCAGTGGTGTCATGAGACGCAGACAAAGAATAATAGAATCTGCATAATGTTCTTTCCCCTGTCTCCCTTTGTGCCACACTCTCCCGCCCCACAGGGCATTGTGGGTAATATATAGAGGTGCTCAAGATGTGCTTGGCTCATGCGGTTGTTTATGGTAGAAATAAAGTGCAACATAAACTGCAAACAAAGCAGCCGGAGAGACGCTTAATGGCCTCCTCCTCCATCTCCTCTATACTGTCTTCCCTTTTCTCTGTGTTTCTCACTCTCTCGCTTTCCCTGCTCACTTACAAACTCTCTCTCTCTTTCTCTCTCTCTCTCTCTCTCTCTCTCTCTCTCTCTCTCTCTCTCTCTCTCTCTCTCTCTCTCTCTCTCTCTCTCTCTCTCTCTCTGTCTCTCTCTCTCTGTCTTTTTCATTTCAAACAAGAAGCTGGACTACTGAGATCATTTGCTATTTTCTGCCGGTCTCTTGACAACCTGACAGCAAATTACAGAAGCATTTTTGTCGTTGGGTAAAATGTCTCTCAGTGGTCATTTCATTAAAACACTTTCTATACTGTAAGCAATCCCCACCTGTCTTTGTTTGTGTGAGTGTGCGTGCAGGTTTATTGTCATATCTAGAGCCTCATTTGGATCTCATAGTCCCAGACTCATAACCACTCACGACTATGAAAGGGCACACTTAATGGCACTGCTTTCTGTTTTGTACAGTTAGTCAACAGACTTTAAAAGTGATTTGTGTAAAAAAATTTCAATAGTGAAATACCATTTTCTTTTCCAGTTTAATGTGTCATTTTTTTTCAATAGTGAAATACCATTTTCTTGTTCAGTCTACTCCAGTAGACTACTCCAAGTAAGCCATTTGTAGGTTGATTTCCTCGAAAAGTGTAGAATCTGTGGCTCTATGGCATTCGTAAATTCATAAATTCGTAATTTCGTTCGAGCCACGGAGGTCTGTAATATCTGTAGAAAGTTAACCATTAACATTCCTAGTCATCTCAGTGGCAGTTTTCCGGGCCCTCTGTAAGTACAGAACTTCTCTATCTCTGCTAATTCGGCCATCTTTGCTAATGGAAATTACACTGACCTTATTGAGCCAGTCACATGAGCTGTGAATGCCATATGACTAATCACTCTGGAGCTGCAGGAAATTACATCATGAAGTCATCAGTCAAAGTCTTGTTTGTCTTTATGCTGCGCAACACAGACCGATCGGCGGCTGACTTGAAGCAGGGCATACCGATTCGAAATTTTGTCCGACTTGAGACCGCGCCGACGCCATGTGACTTTGTCATATGCCATCAAAGTACCGCGAGAGCGATTCGGCTTCTCCAAAGCGGCTGCACAAGCGCTGATGACAACACAGCTGTTCCACGACTGGCTGGATTCACCACATGACCGCGATCACGCGTGTTTCATGTTTATTCTAAAACCTTCAGTTCCACTAATGCTGACAAATCAGTTTTTTTTCTTATAACAGTAAAACCTCTTTTCTTGTAGTCGTGATGTTATATCGTGTCATGTTTATCAAAATAAAACTGATAAAAAAAACGTAGAGTCCACTTCATTGATATATAGGCTTATGTTGATCTTTATTCTTGTACAAACAGACACTGTACTAAGCAGTACATAACATATTGAATGAAAATGTCTTTGAAACATCTGTGTATTTGACAAATATTGCATTTATTTCACTTCAGCTGTGATAAAGTATGCAAACACAGTGCGAGCGTCACTATGGGAAGCAGAAACTGTCCGACTTCACATATCCGTTTTTAGCTCCTCCCCGTCTGTACACTGCAGCTCTTGTCGATCGGTTACATCCAGCCGCAGCTGATGTCAAACACACCTAAAACTGACAGGGAAAGTCCATTTCATGCATTTAAGGTCCCTACTCCCTACAAAAATCAGTCACTGGTAAAGCACACATTTTATTAATGAAATATTTCAAATGTAAATTTTTCCTGTAACAAAATCAGAATGCGCATCTTTTGCAAGGCCCTCAGTGGAGATTGAAGCTTTTAGCAGCCAGATGGTGTGGTTACGACTATCTACCAGCAGGGTCTAACTGGGCCATGATAACCAGCCAAACCATGAGCCCTTAAAGGGATAGTTCACGCAAATATTACATTTACTCACCCTCATGTTGCTCCAAACCCATAAGACTTTGGTTAATCTTCAAAACATAAATTAAGTTATTTTTTATGCAGTGTGCCAATAAGTATGTGTGATAATTATTATTATTAATAATAATAATAATAAAAAAGTAAATTTAAAACTAAAGTAAACCTGTTCATTATATAAAGAAATCATATATCTTCACAAGACTTAAATGATTAAACCACTTGATTCATATGGATTTGTTTTATAACACCTTTGTATCTACCAAATTTTGGGTGCCTGGACTTTCAATGGAGGGACAGAAGGAAAAAAAAATCTTAATTTGTGTTTCAAAGATTAACCAAAGTATTATGGTTTTGGAATGACATGAGGGTGAGTAAATGATGACAGCATTTTAATTTGTGTGTGAACTAACCATTGAAGCTCAACAAAGTGACTATGTGTTTGTATGCCCAATAGCTGAATGGAGGAGCACGTTTTAGTTTTGAGTTTTAAGGATTTTTGTGCATACATTTTTGTGCAGTTTTATGAAATACAGACTGCCCTTTTTACTAAAGAGCCTAAATTAATAAGGTCTTTGGCGTAGTTCTGGTCTGTGTATTTATTCCTCGTAATTACAGTAGATTATCATCAGCCTTGTTCTTATATATTTGTGTGTGGATGTTGTCTCATATTAATACGTGAACTCAATATGAGCTCCCCTATTAAGATATAAGTCCATAATGACAAACCAATTACAGAACTTTAATGCTCTTTAAACTTCCATCCATAAGCATCCAGTTATCCACCCCATCATCAATGGTTCAATCAGTGACACTCACCTTAAATATACATTGTCAGCCATTTCTTGGGCACAGCATTGGTGTAGTGCTGGCATGGACATGGCGGCTAAACATTTGTTGGATCTAAGTATGTAATGAGTTAATCGATCAGAGCTGAGCTCAAGGACTACGCATTCTCATAACAGGGCTTGCACAGCAGCTCTTCTTGCTGAGGGAGTTCAGCCCTGATTATCAGAGGGGCTTGGCACTGAAATACTAGAGCTTACCCGTTCTCTGGATGTAATATTAGGAGCAAGCCACCAGAATGATTTCACATAGCACTGCTTAAATCCTTCATAATTGACTGCAAATCTGAGCACACTATTCTTGAGCCTAATCCAGTTTACTCCTCTATCTTTCCCTATCTCTTTTTATAAATGCATGTAAGTATTTGTGTGTGCACATAAGCATGTTTAGATGATAAATGTATTGATAAACCTAACTTTTTTAGTCCCCATTTATGTTAAGGCTGTGTACAGTATGTTGATTCATTTTTAACCATGGAAATTAAATTAGACTCTATTAGTCTTGTTCGAATTACAAACATCAGTACCTTCGTATTCTCCACACTAATATTATTTTCAAAAACATAAATCTCTGTTCAATTTCTCAACCGCCTTTTTTTTTTTTGTCTCTCCAATGTTCTTCTCCTTTAGTGTGTTTTAGTAATATCACACAAGCAAGAACTGAGAAATACTGTCTATTTACAGTAACATCATCTGCCTTTCAGAAAATTAGGTAGAACTGTTGGCGCCTTAATTAATATTAATAATGGTCCTCCAAACTGTTCTGCTTTGTCCCTCCCATTTTTTTTTTAGATTAGCACATTTGAAATATAGTTTGTCTAATCAGATTAGAGGGTCCATAATCGACTATTGTTTAGGATATGTTATGATATGATGAATGATAATAAGTCCTTTAGCAGCGAGAGGTCATTCATCATTTCCTGCTGGTCTTTCTTCCTCTTTTGACCTTCTGGTTTGCAGCTGGATAAGACAAGAGGGCAAAGTCTTTGAGGGATGCAATAAAGATCTCTCCGGTTATCTAGTCTATTTATCACCGGATCTCTCTAAACTTTTTTGATCCTAGTCTTTAAATGTTTATTGGGTTGCCTTGTTGATACACATTATTCACTTTAGCTAGTGGTGTCGATGGTGTCTGTAGAGTGGTATTGGGGTATTTTTGTTTGTTTTCACTCAGGCAGTGCCCTTTCCAGCTGAGCTGATTGAATGAAGGGCGTTCTTTGAAATTAATGATTGTCTTGTTTGAGTGAAAAGCACTAAATATTCATGAAGCGAGCAAGAGAGAAACCGAGAGATAAAAAAAAAAATCAGTGAGTGAGAGGCAGAGAGATACTGAGATAATAGAGTCAATGTTTGGTCAGTACGTGAATCAAAGATGCTTCTACATAACCAAAAGGAATGTGGACACCTGAACACCACACTAATATGCTTTCTGAACATTTGATTCAAATTCAACAAAATTCAAATGAATTGAAATTCAAAGAAACTCAGTTTCCTGTTGGGCGTGGCCAAGTAAATCCAAAGTCGCACTGATGAACTGAAAGGGAGCCAATTTGGTTGTTGGTCTGACTGATTATGTTGAGCTAGTCTATGATTGGACTGTACTAACAGGATTGTTGTTTCCGATCTCAAATGGACTGAAGACATGAGAGCCTCATTTGCTGGACAAATGGATTATTTTAGTTGTGTGTGTGTGTGTGTGTGTATGTCGCTTGGGCCTAATGAGGCAGCAGGACACACAGAGGAGAGAGCTGCTATACCTGCACAGCATGGACAGTCAGCAGGGGTGGACGAGAGTTTAGCAGTACACACACTGTGCAGAGCAGCTGTCATCACATCCGCTTACACACATATATACACACACACTTTTATACTGAGGTGTGGTTGCTGAAGTTTAGAGAAAAGAGGCAGATGCTGTTGGAACCGGCACAGTATGGAGCCCCTTGTTTTTCACACCAGACACACACATACACTCACAAATACAGCTGGCTGGGTTGGAAGAAGTACAGGTTGATCGTGACTTATTATCTATGCAATGTAATTTGTAACCTTCCTCTTTCTGTAACTGGTGTGCTTAGTAAGAAATTTGGCACACAATTTTATACACAAGTAAAATTCCATATAGCAAGTTGTTTCATCAATAGTCATTTTGTTTTGTCTTTACTACGTTTTTTTACTACTTCAATAAAATTATTTAAAGTTCCCCTGTAGTCACAAATTTTATTCATTAAAACTCATCTTTGATCACCAAAATTACATTTTTCCTGTGAGTGGGAATTTTTTTTTAATGCCTTTAAAATAGCTTGAATTTAACTCTACACCCTTGCTTCATTTAGTATACGTGGATCTATGAAAATGCAAATGAGCCCCGCCTCCACTCACAGGCTCGTCTACTAGTCAATGTATCAGAATGGTAATGTGTTTTATGTATCACTGTCTACAATGTCGGACACATAATGGTAATTAATATGATTAGCCTTTGGTTTGACTACATTATCAAACAGCTAATAATGGGTTGCTAATGTTACGCAAACCATGTTCCTGTTTGCCATCTCTGAGTCAGACGGCTGCCTTCTGAAAACCAGCATCCTTAGAAATGCTTTGAATAACTTAATAACTTTGAAATGCATATAGTTCATCATAACATCATAATATACATCATAGGCCTATACATAATTCACCCTCTATATTGCTAAATGTACACAATTTTTCATATCAACAGAAAAATATACCGGGATAAATAAAATATACCTGGCTAGTGGCTTCTCTTGGGATTCTCGTGCTTCAGAGCGGTCATAGTTGATGATATGCTAAAGCCAGCCCGCATGTTGATGTTGGTTACACGGTAGTTTGTGACATCAGAAACGCTGGCGATTACAAACCGTGTTTTTGAGACTATTTTTTTTTTCACTGAAGTTTAAAGGAGAAATTTGCACATGGTTTATCTGTAAGCATATTTAAAACCCCACATAGACATATAAACAACATGAAAAACTAGATTTTAAAAAATAGAATATAGCCCACTGTACCCCAAAAAAAAATTTTTTATTCAACTTTTTACTCTTTAGACAATAACGTTAATTATTATTAGGGCTGGGTAAAAAATATAGATTTATTGATTTTAATCGATTCTCATTTTTACGAACCGATATCGATTCTTAAATCGATTAGTCATCCTGTTTTCAGTGGAATGTAGCGCGCCTCCCATCCGTTAAATGGAGATAATCTTTGTTCTTTGTGACTATTGATATGAAACAAAGTCTCAGATTTCAAATTACGTCCATTTTATTACGAAATTCAAAAACATAAATAATGTTTTGACGCTGTGTCGTGAGATCGCTCTGGCGCAGCTCAGCTTGAGAGAAGCAGCAGCTGACATGAACTGATCTTCTCTTCCACCTTAATACCAGTTACAGCGCAAAATAAACATGAATGAGCATCTGAAAGGGTGTTAAAAGATACAGGTCAACTTACCGAAATCTGTATCATGTGATATGGAATCGCTCAATCAGTGTTTCAACCACGGAAAAACAGCTTGTAAACAATGACATGTAACGTCACATTTACCTCAGAACAACCATATCCAGTGTCCATAAACGCGTTAGTCAGCTAGAAACATTAACGCTAGAGGATCATTTTGCTAAATATATGCAACATATTACATATTCATTATAATTTGTAATGTTTTTCAATATTTAATGCTTGTTTGAATAAATCTGGTGAGTTTTTATGACAGCCACCGTTTAAATGTAATTGTACCTGATATATATCCAACATAATCGATATTGAATCGAAATCGAATTGCAAGGTTGTGAATCGAAATCGGATCGAATTGTGAAATTTGTGTCAATACCCAGCCCTAATTATTATCATCCATGATTACCATATACAGGTGTTGGTCATATAATTAGAATATCATCAAAAAGTTTATTTATTTCACTAATTCCATTCAAAAAGTGAAACTTGTATATTCTATTCATTCATTACACACAGACTGATATATTTCAAATGTTTATTTCTTAACATATTGATGATTATAACTGACAACTAAGGAAAATCCCAAATTCAGTATCTCAGAAAATTAGAATATTACAGTGGACCAACACCAGCAGATGACATGGCACCCCAAACCATCACTGACTGTGGAAACTTTACACTGGACCTCAAGCAACGTGGATTGTGTGCCTCTCCTCTCTTCCTCCAAACTCTGGGACCCTGATTTCCAAAGGAAATGCAAAATTTACTTTCATCAGAGAACATAAATTTGGACCACTCAGCAGCAGTCCAGTCCTTTTTGTCTTTAGCCCAGGCGAGACGCTTCTGACGCTGTCTGTTGTTCAAGAGTGGCTTGACACAAGAAATGCAATAGCTGAAACCCATTTCTTGCATACGTCTGTGCGTAGTGGTTCTTGAAGCACTGACTCCAGCTGCAGTCCACTCTTTGTGAATCTCCCCCACATTTTTGAATGGGTTTTGTTTCACAATCCTCTCCAGGGTGCGGTTATCCCTATTGCTTGTACACTTTTTTCTATCACATCTTTTCCTTCCCTTCGCCTCTCTATTAATGTGCTTGGACACAGAGCTCTGTGAACAGCCAGCCTCTTTTGGAATGACCTTTTGTGTCTTGCCCTCCTTGTGCAAGGTGTCAATGGTCGTCTTTTGGACAACCGTCAAGTCAGCAGTCTTCCCCATGATTGTGTAGCCTACAGAACTAGACTGAGAGACCATTTAAAGGCCTTTGCTGGTGTTTTGAGTAATTTAGCTGATTAGAATGTGGCACCAGGTGTCTTCAATATTGAACCTTTCACAATTAAAATAAATAAACATTTGAAATACATCAGTATGTGTGTAATGAATGAATATAATATACAAGTTTCACTTTTTGAATAGAATTAGTGAAATAAATCAACTTTTTGATGATATTCTAATTATATGACCAGTACCTGTATAACTACACCTCTGCTTCTTCTCAACCTTCTTCAACTCTTCTCTCTCTTTTGCCATTTAGAATGCCAGATGCATGTGTGGCTGACAGCAAGTTTTCACACTCTGCTGTCAGAAGTGATAGGAGAGATGATGGACAGACAGACAGATTTCCACCACTTGGCTCTCTTTTGGCATACAGAGCAACCACACCACAGCCAAGCATTCAGACAGCAAAAAATTCAAACTGTGGTGCTCTTTTGATAGAGACGATGTCTTAAGTCTCAGCGTCTCACATTTATGTTCCTCTGGATTTTCCCTTTAGTCATCCATTGTCCATCCTTTTCTCCTGAGTGACAGTCCGATGTTAATCCTCAGGGTCAGGGGGTGGCTCACCCCTCCTTGCTGTCGTTGTCCTTGGCCCTGTTTCTTAATTCATCCAGCACTCATTACACATGCCACTGTGTGTCTGAGACAAGTGGCCATTTGAAACATGCTGCAGTGAGCACGCCTCAGTGGCCAGCGATAATTAACATCAGCTAGGGCAACACACATCTATACCTCCTTTTGTGAGACGAGAGATGATGGACTTGGGAAATGGAGAGATGATTGAACAGAAGCAGGAAGAGGTTAAAGGGTGGAGATAAGAATGCATGGAGAAGTTGATTGACCATGCAGGGTGGATGTTATTTCACAACATCTTTATGGCCTTGAATATGTGTTCCTTACTCTTGTCATTGTCATAGAATAAGCATTAATCTGTTACAACTTCCATAGACTACCTACATAGTCTGAATGCTTCTAAGAATACTGTGTGAATGTGTTATCCAGAGGTCACTGGTTGCCAGTACACTCAACACTTAACTATTGCTTTCGCTTTCACAGTCAGGGCAGGTCACCTCTGGCTGCCTACCCATTTTTTTCCAGGCTGTGAAGGATCGGCAAACCTTTTTGTCTTTCAGTTGCGCCGTCCACATTCCGGGTCAGCCTGTCGACTTTGGTATTTGAGAAGAGGCGGAATTTTAATTTCTGCTTTCATGCCGTAAATGAATCACTGTGGGGTTTTTTGCTGTTAAATATTCTAGCAAAGGCTTCCTGTCCAGCAGGCCATGTCGGTCAGACATTAACTATGCAGCTCAATGAGATGAGGTTTGAATCTACTGCATTTAGGAGGAGACATGTTACTTCTGGGTGGGAAAAATTGTGAATGCAGAATGTTTTGCTGTGTAAAAATTTACATAAATGTTGGCATGTGATTGGCAAGGTTGCTTGGGAGGGATGTACTTGGCTAGGACGTATGTAACATAGACATGCATAAACATCTTGCGTACAGTATGTAATCTTGCACAAGGGTTTATAAGAGTAAAAGAGGTTTTGCATCAAATGATGATAGCATTGAGCATTTGAAAAGCCAGTAATTTAAACGATTCCTTTAATACAAAAACATTTTCTCTTGAATCACTTAATATGCTTAAAATAGCCCATATCTTCTTAATTTATTTTTATTCCAAACTTCCACTTCTTATAACGTCTCACCCACTCCATCGCTTCTTCATTTGATATCTTTTTAGTTTTGAGTTCTTTTGTCTTTATCATTTGCGTTTCTGTGGTGGATCTTTTCACAGCAGGAATGATAACAGACGAACCCGATCTGGAGGTAGCACTCAATCCTGAGTCCGGAGGGTGGAGGAGACGCTGTGATGTGTCCGTGGTTGTGGTGGGTTCACGCTGAGCAGGGAGATTGAAGAGGGATACTCCAGAGCACACCCTCCATGAGCAAGGGAGAAAAGAGGGAAAAGAGATCTGTGATGTGGTGAGATGAAGGAGAAGGAGGGATAGATGATGTGGTGCAGCGGGTGGGGACTCTCGTAAGCTGGATGATCACAGCCACACCAGCCCCCCCCCCTCGTCTGCAGCCTCACTCCAAAACATCCCTAACAGATCAATCTATTATTTACTGAAACAGACCATGGCCTGTCTGTGATTTTTGTCTGGTGGTCACGCTGAGAGAATGCAAGTTTCTCTATAGTTCTCATGCAAGTAAATGTGAGCAGAAAATGAGAGGTAATATTACATCAACAAGACGTGGAAAGGCAATGTCTTGTCTTTTAGTAAATAAGTCAAATGTTGCTCATGTCTGGTTTGTTTTGCGGTGTCACGGCACCAGAAAATCAGCAGCATACAAACCAAAAGAATGAAACAGAAAAAATTCACAGTAAGCAAACTTCTGACCTTGTTGGCCACTGGTGTCCATAGCAACAGCCGGATGAACCACAATTCATAACATAAAATACTATTGGAGAATTGAATTTAGCTTTTTGACTTTCTTTTTGTTAATGGATGTTTCTTCAACTTTAGGCACATTTATGTCCAAGGGGTAGATTTTTAGGTTTCTACTTTTTACTTTTTTATATACAGTTGCAAGGAAAAGTATATGAACCGCTTGCAGAATCTGTGAAAATGTGAATAATTTGAACTAAATAAAAGAGATCAAACAAAACGCATGTTATTTTTTATTTAGTACTGTCCTGAATAAGACATTTTACATAAAGAATTTTTACGCATTGTCCACAAGACAAATAAATAGCTGAATTTATTCAAATGACCCTGTTCAAAAGTTTATAAACCATTATTTCTCAATACTGTGTCGTTGCCTGGATGATCCACAGCTGTTTTTTTGTTTTGTGATGGTTGTTCTTGAGTCCCTTGTTTGTCCTGAGCAGTTAAACTGTCCAACGTTCTTCAGAAAAATTCTTCAGTTTTCCAGCATCTTTTGCATATTTGAACCCTCTCCGAGATCCATCTTTTCACACTTACACCTTTTTGAATATTAAGATCAAGGTAAATTGCAGTTCACATACTTTTTCTTACTGTATATATGAAAACGTTGTATTTTGGCAGACACTTTTATGTTAATGTGTTGTTAATATGTTAAATTCATGTAATTGGCATTGCATTCAAAACGCACATTTGATCAGTTCTTGCTGTTCCTGGGATTTCGAACCAATGACCTTGACATTGCTAGTGCCATGCTCTATCGTTTGAGTCTTTTTACCATGCCATCATCATTTATATTTGCTACTTTTCAAATGGTCTTTATGTAACCTATAGATTGTATTGTTTACCCTTGTACTAGACCATGCAATCCTAAAATATGAAAATCCATCATAAAATACAAATTAATGCAAGTGTGAAACTTTCCCTCCATAATTACCACCCACCAGAGAATGCTGTTAAATGCACCATTAGAGGTGTAGTGGAAATTACACATGTGGTGGAAATTTTCATGACTTTTAGAATAAAAAAAATACATAATTCTCCTGTAATGCATGTATATTTACTGTTGAACATTGTTAGTGCTCAAAAAAGACTACTATTAATATATTAAAACATATTTTAAGATTAATTTTCTTCAAAGTCCACTGGTCTAAAAGTGCCCATAATCAAATAAATACCCTACTAACAATAACAAACACATTTGATTGATTATGTACTTGAATATCTGGGTCCTTTGTATTTTACTCTCACAGACTCAAATCCCTACTCTTCCTGAAACCCAAGGAGAGAATGGCACAATCATTTCCTGGCAAAAATTTTTTAGCTACAGAAACATATTTGTCTATCCTCCTCAATGACCTTCTCTCATCAAAAACGTGGCAAGAGAGGGAGGGATTGAGAAAATAAGCACATGTATAAAAAAAAAAACCCAGTACATTTCTCTCTCTACTCTACATTGGCCTTGGGCTGTCTCTTCTGTTTGCAGAAGGTCTTGAGCTCGATGAAAAGACCCATTGGCAAATACACCGGCATGCTCCCAGAAGTGCTTGCGTGTCTCTTTTGTGTGTTTGTCTTTGTATGTTTGAGTACATGTTTGCATCTCTGTTTGTGTGTGTGCATGTGCGCACTGCGCCACACAATGCTGCAGCCTTGTAGCCTCCGCATCAGCCTTTAGGAATGGGATCCTACACACATTCGCAATATATTTCTCTTTTGTTCCTTTCAAACAAGTGGCAGACTGCTTTAATAAAAAAAATGTGAATCTGCTCTGAACAAAGATCTGGCTTCATAGTAATGCAATATTGAAACATCCCAGAACTGCCTTGCGAAAACAAACTGCTTAAATCAGCGGATGGTTTCCTAGTCTATCTAAAGTGGTTAGACTGGTCCCAGCAAGCAATTTTGTCTTTAAAAGATGTCTAATAGCTGTCCAAACAAAGCCCTGACGTCTAGGCTAAAGCAAGGCTAAATTTGGGCTGTCAGTGAAAATTTAATAGACATCTAACCATAGCCCAAGACTAGTCTATTCTTGGGCTATGGTTAGATGTTAGATGAGGTCAGATGTTCCTTCTAGAACATGAACATGTGAAAGAAATGAAACCCAACACCTTGTAATCACTGTTGACTTTGCTTACATGATGGAATATCATACATTTGGCAAAAATGACATGTAACCAAATTCAAGGTTATTTTGGCTAGATGTGGGTTACTCATAGCAGGACTATATTGGGTCTATAGTTAACCGAGGCAGTGAAATGCTTACTGGGGTCTTGTTTGATGAATTTATAGTGGTTTTGGGTGGGAAAGCAGATAAAGACCAACTTAGCCAGACTGGGAGCCAATAATAACTTCAAATCTGTCATCTGTCAACTAAGTTGTGATTTTTCTGTCATGCTTTATTTTTATGCTTTAGTAAAATAATGTAGTTTTATATTATCCCATTTTCTTCATTTCTGATCCCAACTATCATCAGTATATTTCTAAAGTTGGGAGACACAGTAGGCCAGATTTATTTTCTCTTCTGTTAGAGGAACACGCTAACTTTTTTGGAACTTTAGCTTATTCACCGTATCCCTCAGAGTTAGATAAGTCCATACATACCATTCTCATCTCCGTTTGTGCCATAACTCTGTCTGACGCACCCACTGCTAGCCTAGCTTAGCACACTGGAGCCGTTTATCTCCAGTCTTTGTGCTAAGCTAGGTTAGCGGTGGGTGCGTCAGACAGAGTTATGGCACGCACGGAGATGAGAACGGTATGTATGGACTTAACTAACTCTGGGGGATGCGGTGAATAAGCTGATGTCCCAAAAAGTTGGCGTGTTCCTTTAAATGACGGAAATTGTGTAACCTCTTGCTGTGAGCAAACCACATTAGGCTCGTTTAAGATGTTTTTAAGCAGGATGAGTCTCTAATTCAGAGATTTGTCTTTAAAATATACCTTGTTTATATATCTATTCCCTTTTCCGTCATTTTCCATCTTTCTAAACCTGATTCCGCCTCGTGTCACTCTCCATCTCTCTGCCTGCACCTCTGTACTCAAGTACAGATTTTTCTTTATATGTTACAAAAGAGCACATAGAATGCCTGTCATTTGAAAGGTTACCTGGCTAATAGAATCGCCCCATATACAGGCATTGGTATACTAGGACAGATTGAGCCTGTCTGCTCCAAAGTGTGGCAAGAATTTTTCTAGCCCATCTGTTTAAATGTTTCAAGTTAATGTGTGGTTTTCAACCAGCAAGGTGCAGAGGGAACAGATCTAAGACAAGTAGCATTGTGACTATTTGCCCAGCCTTTTTAAAAAGTCATGATGCATCCATTATTTAAGCACCGGTCCAAATGGCTTCTTGTCCCTATGCGCATATTTCCTCCCTTTATCACTGGCTTTGTTACATGTTTTTAAATCTAATACCACTGGTGCACAGCAGTCTAGTGGGAAATGACCTGTGTCATATGTCTCCTATAGTCTGTCAATACAAGAGCATAGTGATTATAACTCCAGAGATGCCTATGAGAAGTGTTTTTCATTTATGTGGTTGGGATATTGATTGTGGAAAATTGATTGTTGGTGAAATTGGTTATGGGAATATAAGAGAGAGAGATGTAGAATATATTATGAAGAATATGGTCGTTATTGCTAAGCAGCAGCTGTTTGGTAACCAATCATAAAGTCAGTAGTAAATATTTTAGTTAATCATTTTTATTTGAGATTATTTCCAGCTGTTTTCAGCATGAGAGCCACAGGGAGAAAGTTTGATGGGTTATCAAATAAATTACATGATGTTATTGGAAATATGGCCAATACAGCTCACTCAAAAGATAAATCTAAATTAAAAAAGAAATATTGTGCACTGTGTATTTTCTGTTTTTTCATGCTGCTTGAAGTATCAGGTTGTTAGCATAGCAACATGCGGACACCAAACTCTATTGCTGTGTGTGGAGTGCTATTTGTATTGTCTCTCGACTTTCACCCTCCCATTATTTTCTGTCATGTTTCTCTTGTCAAGGCCAAAAATATAATAAAATCAAAATGCAAGTGGTTCCTGGAGAAATTTCTACTGGGAAAAGAGTAAAATATTGCACCCTATATACACCCTACAACATACTGTTATGTTCTATTTCCTGCCACAAATGATAAAAGTTTTCTGGTATGTAACCCTTGAAAAAAAAAAAGTCAGATTCTTTTAGCATTTTAATAGGCACACAATTTTGCATCGTTTAAACACGTTCGCCCACTTCCGTTCCGTCTCTTCGTTAGTACAAACACACTTTTACACCTGCCGAGTGAACACACACAGAAGCGGGACTCACGCATGCAGTCTCATACTTTCACATAAGAGAGTGCGAGAAACGTCACCATCCGTTTTTCGCACCCTTGTCCTCACACCCCTACTCAAGGTGTGTTGCAAGTATTTCGGTGCATATCGGATTTTAGAGCTGAAGGGGGGACAATCAATGTTACATGAATAAAATCTCACGAAAATGTATCTTTGACCTTTTTATTGTATTTATTTCAAATGGCAAAAACCACTGGGAACGATTTTTGAACATTATTTTAGCTGGTTTTATACAATGTTTTATTGTTTTTAAGCATATCAAGTCAATCTAATGGTACTGTACTTATTTGACAATCTTTTTATTCTATGAAACGTTTACACTATCAAAGTCAATCATGATTACTTTTCTTAGACTAGCATGAGTGTGATTTTTGAGAGATTTGTGAAGATTTGAGAGGATGTGAGGGGTAAACTGTGGGCTGTATTTTACAGCTTTAAAATGAAGTGTGAGGGCAGTCACCATCTTTCCCTCAGAATCAAACACTGAAGCTTCCAGGAACACGGAATCAAGTAACACAAAAGGCTATTTTTTTCTTCTTTTAATTCGCCGCTCTTCGTGTTTACCTCCACTTCCTGTGGTTCAAGGTGAGAAAGAGTTGCTATGGTTGCATTGCTGAGCTCACTCCACCTAATTCAGTATTTCAATATTCTTTTCTCCTCGTTTCAAGGGCATTTCTGTAAGAGTTGTATGAGGAAGCAAAGTCTGTTTGGGGAGTGTTTAAACCGAAAGACTGGTAACACTTTATTTAGATGGTCCACTTTGCACATTCTACTTAGTAACTTTGCAATTACATGTCAACTAACTCTCAATAGAGTATTAGTAGACTGTCTGCTTAATATCTGCTAACACATCTAACCCTAACCGAACAGTCTACTAATACTCTAATGTGAGTTATGCTGCGTTCCAAGGTAGGTTTTTGAGCCCGTAAGTTACAACTTCAAACCACGACTCACGACTTTGTAGCGTTCTAGGCAAAGTCACGCCAAAATGCTTGAGCGTAAGGAATTGTGGTAGCTAGATGTAAACAAAGCATGGCAGACTGTACGGGGCTTATGTTCATTTACAATCGTTTCTATCGCCAAAGGTGCTTACTCCTTGCTTATTTGAGGGAAATGGAGGAGGAAAAAACGGTGCATACGGAAAGAGAAGCTGTTATACCTTTTATTTTACGTTATTTGTATATTTGTTTCATAAACACTGCATCCATAGGGGCTGCCATTGTTGTTTTGCGGGTTATGTGACATCAGAGCTTGTAACTTGGAGTACAGCGATCTAGTACGAATTCACGGGTGGGAAGTCACAGGTTTGACTGCCGTTCCAGTGCACTTAGAAGGTCAGAAAAACAGGGTTACCGAATGCGGCATTAGTTGACCTGTAGTTGCAAAGATGCTTATAGTTAGTAGAATGTCTAAAATGGACCATCGAAATAGTGTAACTCAAGGAGAAGTAAGAGAGGAGGATCTGATGAGGGAAGGGACATCTTTCTCTTCTTTGTCTGTCCACAGAGTTTGTTGTAGTGTAGGCCTACGTGCATGACTGAAGGTGTGTATACTTTCAAACTAAATCACAATATTTAACCTTTGTGTTTTCCATTCCTTGACTTAAATTCATCAGGATGTCAATGTCAGTTAGATGGATTGGAATGTGGACTGTTGTGTCTTTTGAGTGCTTTTGACAGTTGGCATTTAACTGACCTTGCTTATAAAGAGGCGTTTTGTTTCTTTTAAAAGTAAAGTTAACCCTAAAAATGACCTCATCCTCATGTTGTTTCAAACCTTTATGACTTCTTTTGAACAAAACATTAGTTAATGCAGGTCTTTAAGGACAGTTCATAGTAACCACAGATGTTAAAACGCCAATAAGCACCATAAAAATAGCCTATATTTCTTGTCTGCTATTTTAAGTCTTCTACAGCTAAAGAATCGCATTGTGTGAGGAATATAACAAAATTTAAGTCAGTATTCCATGATAACTTTCCCCTTCAGTGAGCTGTTAATTCAAGAACAGCTGTCATCCGATCCCATCAGTCGGTGAGTTGAACTTAGATTTCTGAATGAATCATTACAATTTGTGAACCGTTTTAAAATTCATGAGTTCAACACAGCAGCCCAACAGATCCAGATGCAGTGGTTGTGAATTATCAGCTCACTGGAGAGGAAAATTATTAGTGAATAATGACTTAAATTTAATTTCCTCACACAAACCTGAAAAGTGATGGGTAAACTGTGGGTTGTATTTTGCAGGTTTAAAGGATTGGTAACAAAATGAAAATTACTCCATGATTTACCTTCAAGCCACCCTAGGTGTATATGACTTTCTTCTTTCTGATGAACACAATCTGAGTTATACTAATAAATATCCTGATGTTTCCAAGCTTTATAAAGGCAGGGAACAGGGCTCACGAGTTTTAAGCGCAAAACAGTGCATCCATCCATCATAAATATACTCCACACAGCTCCAGAGGGTTAATAAAGGTTTTCTGAAACAAATCATTAGGTTTTTGTAAGAAATCCATATTTAAAACAAAGCTCTAAATATCTAGCTTTCGCATTCAACTTATGAAGAAAGTGTAACCCCTCTCGCAGTTCAAAATGTTTATGCTAAGTCCTACATCATTTGTTGCATTAGTTACGTTTTTTTTGTGCAAGTTGAATACGGAAGGCAGTACGGCTGCATTATATATCGAAATTATCGGAATATCGCAAACATATATTTTGCGATATGCATATTGCAACAGCATGCGATATCTGAATGATTTTAATAGGCTACTTCAAAATGTTGTGAAAAGTTTTAGGTCGACACATATAGCAGAGAATAGACTAGGTATGCGACTGTTACTTACGTGACTTGCTTGATGTTAAAAAGAGTTATTAAACGCAATAAGTTGCTGAAAACAACTCCTTGCAGTCTTGCGCTGTCTGACATAAACACCTAAAAGCATGCACAAGCCTCCTTCTCTGAAAGCGTGTGATCCCTTCAGTTCTGTTTCGCACCTCGAACTGTAGAGTTGTTCCGATTCCGATACTAGTATCGGAAATATCACCGATACCACAAAAAATTCTGGCATCGGTATCGGCGAGTACTTGAACCCATGTACCGATCCGATACCATTTTCTTAAACAAGACCTAGTTATGACCGCGAGCTTTGCCTAACCACCGCGCGGTTCTTCTTCGGTGCTCCGAATGCATTGCAAACACAGGAAGTTGTGCTGTTTTGCCACAAGGAAAAGAAGAAATGAAAACGCGTTAGCAGTAGGCTATGTCCGCTGTTTACTGGCTGTTTAGCAGTTTTTCGTCTCTGTGTGGATGGCGGGCGCCCGTGCTCGCTCGCTGTCTTTGTAATCTCTGCCGTGTGTCACTCACTATCAAGCGGCAACCTCCCCCAGTTTCTCTACGTCCATATTCACAGTCTATGGTCACTATATGAGGACACGAACGCATAAACTGTCACTTCATTAGAATTTACCATTTAATTTGGGAAAACTGTCATACAAGGAACACAGACACTGAAATATCTTCACTGCAACCCATCAAAATAAAAGTTTGGTTTAAAACATTTTAAATTGACAGAATATATTAGGCTACTGCTGTACAGTAGATTTAGCTATGTCTCTATGTAATAATAATACGTCTCTACTAATAGTAACAATGCCTAGATGGTTGCTTATTGTTCACTTGTTTTGTTGTAGAGATTATTTTCTGATTAATATTTTATATATATATATATATATATATATATATATATATAATATTATATTCCTACATTTTATTTGTTGCACTGTATATACAGTTATCTGTACAACTAAAATACCTTTTTCAGTTTGCAGTGTTAGATTTGTGGCTGCATTTGAAGTTTGAAGAAGAAGAAAAATAAACAATATTACTGTTAAATGCATGTCAGAAAATAAAAATACTCTAATAAATACAGTAGTTCACCATGTATTTGTTCATGTTTTATTAAGGGATAAGTCTGAAGCACACCATAAAATAATTCTAGCAATTCATACAGGACTAGTAGTGTATACAGCTGTATATACAGATACACACACAGGTATCGGATCAGCACTTGGTATCGGCCGATACCCTGAGCCCAGGTATCGGAATCGGTATCGGGAAGGCAAAAAGGGTATCGGAACATCTCTAACTGTTACACACTCAAACTGTCAAATACACACACAGATATGTCAAAATGCATGTCTTGACGAGTATTCACGTAAACACAGTCGGTTATGTCTTAAGTGAACGTTATCAGTTGGGGAAAGAAACTGAATACGTGTCAATAGGATCCATGCATTAGGTCTTATTAAGGGTGTCACTTTAAGACCGTCTTAAAGTGACAGCCTGCTAATACAGTAAACTTGCCGCTGTCTGTCAAACAACAAAAGAAAAAGAGAAAATCACTCAGTGCCATTGACTGAATAACCTTTAGCTTTATTGAATCATTGTATATTTAATTCATGTGAAGACAATGCAATGTTTTAGTTTTACATTTGATTGTTCAGTTTCTGAATTGTTTCTTATTTGAATGCTACTGGTAAATGGATCTAATATAGGCCTACCTAAAAAATGTAAAGCACTGTTCATTTCATTTGTATCTTTGTTTTATTGTTTTTGTCCTATTGTTTGTAGTTCTTATTTTTAATAACAAAGATAAATTAAAATAACAAAAATAATCGTCCACCCCTAATTTCTGTATCTGTTTACCTGGATGTTCTTGATGTTAAGTTTTAGGTAGATATATTAATATATATTACCAAGGAGCAAAAGGTTTTTGGTATTTAAAGGTGCCCTAGAATGAAAAAATGAATTAACCTTGCCATAGTTAAATAACAGGAGTTCAGTACATGTAAATCACATACAGTGAGTCTCAAACACCATTGCCTCCTCCTTCATATGTAAATCTTGTTTGTGAAAAACACCACGGAAAAATAGGCAAATCTCAACGTAACACTGAGAATGATGTAATCGTCGGGATCATTAATATGTACGCCCCCAACATTTGCATGTGCAAGCACATGTTCACTGTCAGGCGAAACTGTGCAGTTCTGCAGGTAAACAAGCGTCACGCGAGGATAGCGAACATGGCAGATCATGGAAACAAATGTTATGTTCCAGACTGTGCAGGGGATGTGAAGACGTTTCATACTCTTCCCACAGATAAAACAGGCAACATTTAACATTTGTTGACATAATAGCGCTTTTCTGAGTATTCAAAGTGCTTTTTTTACATATGAAAGGGTGGCTTGTATACATTACTTTGTTTGGCTAAATAAATCGACTTTTATATCAGTACTCTACTGTCAAACTCAAACGTTACTGTACAAACAACATATTTAAGCGCTACCCAGTTCAGTTTGTGATTCAAAATGAAGAAGCTATCATTGTAAAATCATACAGGGACACATTACAATAATTGAAACGTTTTTACAATGCTAAAAAAGTTGTGACTGCTGATGTGTCTATTTAATGTTATATGCTAGTTATCGTTTAGGCTGAAGTTCTGGTATGGACTTAATGATTTTGCAGATTCCTAATTAAAATAAAGACTTAACTTAGCATTCAGAAGCGTTCATTTCCAATCTCAAAACATATTGTTGTTCCTCAAAATCTGCATCTTCGTCAGAAACAGGCTCAAACATATAAAGTTGAATGCCTAATCTCTCCATCGTCATGATGGTCAGTATAGTTGCGCCTGCTATCATTGAGCCACGCAGTGAAACAGCCAATCAGAGTAGAACTCTGCATTAATATTCATGACCCTTCCAAATAAGGCAAAAACAGACCATTTCATCCTGGGGAAGATTTCTAGAGTTGTAAATGGACCTGTAAAACCGTATCTGGACAATTATTGACCTTAAATAAGGCATAAATAAGGCCATAAATAAGGCACCCTCTATGTAGATACCAGAGAACAATTTCAAATGTTGTTTCAAATCATTCTAGGGCACCTTTAAATATTGGCATTACATTTTTTTTTGTTTACATTGATTGTAAAATTATATTGTCAGATTTGTGACATTACATTTTGCTAGAACACTGCTGGCCACTTTCAGAAGTTGTAGCGATGCTTTCTTTTCCCAGAAAGAATGGTGTCATTATGGTATCAAATATTTTTCAATATAATTTAAATAGATTTTACACACTTAAAATAATATCATATTGCATTATTTAACAAGGTATTGCATATCACATTTTTCTTAAATATCACACAGCCCTAGAAGGCGGTCTGGTGAAAGCTAGATGTTTTATTTTATAATGTGTTAAATATTGATATTTTACACAAACTCATCGCTTTGCTTCAAAAGGCCTTTATTAACCCCCCTGGAGCCGTGTGGAGTGCGGTTATGATGGATGGATGCACTTTTTTGAGCTTCAAACTCGTGAGCCCCGTTCACTGCCATTATAAAGCTTGGAAAAGCCATCACACCTAGGATGGCTTGAGGGTGAGTAAATCATGGGGTAATTTTCATTTTAAAGTGAACTAATCCTTTAAGATAAAATGACTACTGTTCCCTCCAAATCGCACACTAAAGCTTCACAAAACTCTTCATACGGCTTCAGAAAACTTGGAATATAGAGCTCAAGTTATATGGACCTTTTGAGGATTTGTTTTTCTTTATAGCTTTATGCGGAAAGCTGCATAAATCCTTTAAAAATTCAAATGGAAATGCATGAAAAAAAAGTATAAAGTTTTGGAACTAGATGATGGTGAGTAAGTTCAAACTTTATATGAACTGTTCCTTTAATCATCTAGCATTAGCTGCAATGTCTTTGGCTCTGAAATTGCTGGAGGTAGAATATGCTGTAATTGAGCTTGGCTACAGCAGATATTTGGCTAAATGCAGCATACATTCTACTCTGAACCAGCTTAGACTGACTGTCTGGGCATGAACTGAACTGATGGACCGGGTTTCTGCTGGCATTGAATAGACTGTTGGTCAGTGTGGGCTGTTCTGAGGTCAGTTGTGTGGGCAGTAGTGTGTAGACTCCCACCAGGCCAGAGATTAATGCTGCTCGTTTTCTCTCCAGAGGAGATTAATGAGGAAACCTCAAACTGTTTGTATCAGAGAGCCAAGGCTCCACTGAGATGTACACACAGTAGACACACATCTGCTATCTGACATTTGCCCTTTCTCTTTCCTGCTCGCTCTCTAAAAGTTTCTTTGTAGGTACAGGTTGTAGTCTGAATGCCAATTCTTTAAAATAGTGTATCTACAGAGTTCATTTCTTGGTGCCATGCTGTATTTTTCAGCCTCACACAATACACAAAATTATTGGTGTTGCTTTTGTAATGAATTCAATGTCTCACGTTGGTCTAACTTTTCATGTTCTGTTTGCCATTAATTTAGTTCTAATGGAACTGTGCTGCCAATACACATCATGTATTTAGAGGTAATTTCAATGGTTCACTGTCTGATATTTTTCAATTATGATTTGGTGTTTACTTCCCTGTTATACTCTCTCTATGAAGGTATATAGAAGTTCCTTTCTAAACACTTCAGGAAAATTAATGTAGTGTGCACAGCACTGATTTAATCTAAAATGGGACTATTATGTGACCAGAGTCATAAGGTCCTGGGAATGTTTTCATTGGTTGGGAGGCATATCTAACTGTGATAGTGTGGTAACTGTGAATCACAGCTTTCTCAGCATTTTAATAGACTAATGACTCAGGCATCAGGTGTGTGTATGTCCAGGCAGTCTGACCCGAGCGATGCTGAACAGCTGAGACTCACCCCTCGCCTCCTGCTGATTCAGCTCATTCCTGGAGGATGCCTGTGTAGCCGTGACCTTAAGCAATGCTCTGGAGTAGCACCTTCAGTGTGTGTTTGGACAGCTAAACTTTAGGATATTTGGCAGCATTGTTGTCGTTTGGCTGCTAGATCTGTGTTATGAGTCATGTTATGAGTTTCAGGCTCATCTTCAGGGTTTGCTCTCGCTCTCTTAGATGATTATCTCTCATTTGACCTCCAGATCACCTATATCATAGAAGGGTATGAGGGAATTTAGTGGACAAAAGTTTTAAGAAGCCAGTAGAGAGTTCAGAGACACTAAATCAATTATTTGGACCAGGGTTGTGTGCCATTCAGAACTGAAGAATGCCTTTTGAATTCTATTTTAATTCCTGAATGTGAATTTAATTTGCATTGAGGTAGCAAATGTGAATAATTTTAACAAAATAAAAGACATCATTGAAAATGCATTCTTTTTTATTTAGTGTTGTCCTGAATAAGATATTTTACTTTTTTTTTTTTTTTTTACATATAGTCCACAAGACAAAAAAATATCTGAATTTATTAAAATAACCCTGTTCAAAATACTGTTCAACCCTGTTCATTCTCAATACTGTGTGTTATTCCCTGGATGATCCACGGCTGTTTTTTTGTTTTGTGATGGTTGTTCTTGAGTCCCTTGTTTGTCTTGAGCAGTTAAACTGCCCAATGTTCTTCAGAAAAATCCTCCAGGTCCTGCACATTCTTCAGTTTTCCAGCATCTTTTGCATATTTATTTTCCAGCAGTGACTGTATGATTTTGAGATCCATATTTTCACACTGAGGACAATTGAGGGACTCAAACATAACTATTTAAAAAGGTTCAAACATTCACTGATGCTCCAGAAGGAAACAGAATGCATTAAGAGCTGGGGGTGAAAACTTTTGAACAGGATGAAGATGTCCAAATTTGTCTTATTTTGTTTAAATATATTAAAAAAATAATCATTTAGTACTGCCCTTCAGAAGCAACAGAAGATGTTACATGTTTCCCAGAAGACAAATTGAGTACAATTTACCTTGATCTTCAAATTCAATACGTTTTCACCCCCATCTCTTAATGCATCGTGTTTCCTTCTGGAGCATCAGTGAATGTTTCAACCTTTTTTAGTAGTTGTTTCAGTCCCTCACTTGTCCTCAGAAAACTTGGAATATAGAGCTCAAGTTATATGGACCTTTTGAGGATTTGTTTTTCTTTATAGCTTTATGCGGAAAGCTGCATAAATCCTTTAAAAATTCAAATGGAAATGCATGAAAAAAAAGTATAAAGTTTTGGAACTAGATGATGGTGAGTAAGTTCAAACTTTATATGAACTGTTCCTTTAATCATCTAGCATTAGCTGCAATGTCTTTGGCTCTGAAATTGCTGGAGGTAGAATATGCTGTAATTGAGCTTGGCTACAGCAGATATTTGGCTAAATGCAGCATACATTCTACTCTGAACCAGCTTAGACTGACTGTCTGGGCATGAACTGAACTGATGGACCGGGTTTCTGCTGGCATTGAATAGACTGTTGGTCAGTGTGGGCTGTTCTGAGGTCAGTTGTGTGGGCAGTAGTGTGTAGACTCCCACCAGGCCAGAGATTAATGCTGCTCGTTTTCTCTCCAGAGGAGATTAATGAGGAAACCTCAAACTGTTTGTATCAGAGAGCCAAGGCTCCACTGAGATGTACACACAGTAGACACAGTCCTCAGTGTCTCAAAATCATACAGTTCCTGCTGGAGAGGGTTTAAATATGCAAAAGATGCTGGAAAACTGAAGAACTTTTTCTGAAGAACATTGGGCAGTTTAACTGCTCAGGACAAACAGAGGACTCATGAACAAGCATCACACAACAAAACAAAAAACAGCTGTGGATCATCCAGGTAACGACACACAGTATTGAGAATTAATGGTTCATAAACTTTTGAACGGGGTAATTTGAATAAATTCAGCTTTTTTTTTTCTTGTGGACTATATGTAAACATTTTTTTTATGTAAAATGTCTTATTCAGGATGGTACTAAATAAAAAATAACATGCATTTTGCTTGATCTCTTTTATTTAATTAAAATTATTTACATTTTCACAGATTCTGCAAGTGGTTCACATACTTTTCCTTGCAACTGTGTAAAATATATTATTTAATTCTGTTTTAAACAATTACATTTTAAATGTTCTGTTTTAAACATGGTTTCCTTTTATGAACCATGTTGTAAGAACACTCTATTTCACTCAGCTTCCTCTTGGGACATGACCATTTCAAATCAAATTTCTACTTAGGAACTGAAAGACAGGCAATACATTTCAAAATTGTGCCCAACCCTGATTTGGACTGAAAAGCACAAGCCGTTTTTGGCCATTTACAAGTCGTTCTCTATTATCAGCGTGTTCGCTGTAGGTACAGCGAACTTCTGTGAAGAGATCGACAGCGCTGCGGGGAGCAGGAGTGGAGTGTGGTGGAGAGAAGAGGACTCTGAATTCCCCAAGCTGACGATGTAATAATCCAGCTAACAGGTAGAGGCTGGAGTCTGAGACAGTGTCACACTTACACACAGACACACACTCACACACGATTTCATGTTATTAAAGGTGTCACCACGCTCCCACTGAATTAGGTTGTCAATCATAGTGGCCGTCGTCCATGGAGAGAAAAAGATAGAGATGAGTCCATCCTCTACCCTCCATCCACTCTGCCTTTGTCTTCCCACTGTTCAACGTCAGTCTCAATCTATCTGCCGCCTTTACATTTCTCTCTTTAAATAGAAAAGAGACAGCACGCACCCCCACCCCTGCCTCCTTTCCTCCTCTTCTGCCGCCTCATCTCTCTTCACCTCCTTTTCTTCCCTTCATCCCTTCCTAACCTGCCAAAATATCACAATGCATTTTTATCCTTTTTTGTTTTACTTGCTGTGTCATTGATCAATGCGGCCAAAATGCCAGGCCTCCATCACCGCAACAGAGTGTGATAGTGGAGCTTTGCTGCGGCCCACTGGAGCTGATCTGTTTTATCTTAGCCTCTTGGGCAAAATGTCACTCCAGGAGAGAGAGGCTAAACCAACATATGTCAGCCTCCCTGTCATCCCTGGTCGGGCAGCGGACGAAGGGGGAGGAGGGCTTGATTTTGACGAGCTGCTTGGTCACGGCTGAGCGCTATCTGATGGAGTCGCGGGGCAGAATCGGGGTGAATGGAGGTGGTAGTTGGAGAGTACTGGGGTGGATGGGGGCTTGTCTGGTGTCCCTGTGTTTGGTGGTCCTCCTACACAGCGGAAAGCTCTCTGACATTACAGTGCCGATTAAACACGACCTGTCGGGGTGTAGGGGCAAAGAGGAGCAAAATATAGTGACATGCTTATGTGTTCGTGTAACCTTGACCAGATGATCAACTGTGTGATCTGGTCATTCAACATGCATGTTTATTAGCTTCATTAAGATTGATATAGACTATATTATACAATTCTATTATCATTTACCCTAATTTAGTTTCAAATAGTTAAATTTAACAGCAGTGCCATATTGGTTATCAGCTGATATTAAAGATTTTCTATTTATCACATTGGTCGAAATTGAATATACACTATATTGGCAAAAGTTTACATGCACATGAACTTTAATGACATCCCATTCTTAATCCGTAGGGTTTAATAAGGAGTTGGCCCACGCTTTGAAGCTATAACAGCTTCAACTATTCTGGGAAGGCTTTCCACAAGGTTTAGGAGTGTGTTTATGGGAATTTTTGACCATTCTTCTAGAATCGCATTTGAGAGGTCAGGCACTGATGTTGGACGAGAAGGCCTGGGGTGGGGTGGAAGGGGAAGGGTTTGGAAATGAATAGGCTTGGACTTGGAGCTGGTAACCCAATGCACCGGACAAAAATATTCATGATTTTGAAGCTGAATATACAGAATTCTTTTAGACCAATATGTTTGCGCTCTGTCACTGACTACATTTATTTATTTATGCATTTGGCAGATGCTTTTATCCAAAGCGACTTACAGTGCTCTTATTACAGGGACAATCCCCCTGGAGCAACATGGAGTAAAGTGCCTTGCTCAAGGACACACTGGTGGTGACCGCTGGGATTGAACCAGCAACCTTCTGCATATCAGTTCCATGGTTTAACCCACTGGACCACCATCTCACACAGATAGCCTATCTCCTACAGATAGACTAGATAGCCTATATTTTGTACTGGTAACATAAGACATTTGGCATTATCATGACCCACAAATATCCCCCCATTGCATTATTATACATTTATATTCAGTTATATTCAATGTATAATGTACTGACACTAAAACTCTGTAAACAGTAATTTTAATTTTGGTTGAACTATACACAATGCAGATTGTCACGATCCACGATATATAGTTGCATTTTTGTATTGCGATATATTGTGATATGATATATTGTTACACCCCTAGTACATTATGATACTAAATCTACCTGTACCATTTTAAATGACTGATTTTATTATTGTAGTTTTTTAAAATGTTTTATATTGTCCTGTTATCAGTTAAGGATAAAAATGAATGATATGATGAATAACGACAATATTATTTGATTTATAGATGAAAATGGTTGTTGCATGCGTTATAAGTGATCTCAGCATCCCTGTTCGAAACTGTATATGTGCAAATGAGGTAACAAGTAACGACTGACTCTTTCACCTTTTTTTCCCCTCACTATTTCAACAATTTTTCCAGCATTCCTTTCACTATTCCCACTGTGGAATTATGAGCTTAAGCCAAGACTCATGGTTAAGCCTCTCTATTACGGACAGCAAGTCCAACCTGTCTACCAATTTCCACATGGCTCTTAAACATTAGCTGAACCTGTGAACTTATTAAAAAATATATTTAATATCAAATATAATCATTTCACACAAGTTAGTGCAAATAAGATGTCATCTGTCATATTTTTGTAATATTGGGTGTTTTGAATACGTAATATTACCATTACACTGGCTTTACTTGGGTGTTATGTGAGATGTTTTGAGCTGAACACAGGCTTTGGCATCGTTTCCCCCCTCAGCCCAACCTCAGAAGCTGCCTGTTCTCTTATAATACAGTGCAAAGCAAATAATTCAGAGCCAGATTAGAATTGAATTTCAATTTGCTGGGAAAACTCTCCAGTCTCCTTTGTCAATACAGGGCAGGTTTTTGTTCTCTGTGAAATAGACATTCTGCCAGCCTCCCTTGTCTGAGCTATGGAGCACAACAATACAGCATACTCCTCTCCTCCTCATCTCTCCGTTTTATTGGTGCGTGCAGATGTTCCTCTGTTAATGGAGTCATTCACATTCTTCATTCTAGGAATCCTGTGTTGCTCATTGCTATTAAGGGTTCTGAGCTGCGTCTGATCCTGTCTACTGAAAAACTTGGATGAGATTTCATCTCACTATTAAGCTATATCTCACTTGATAAGTAGGCTTTTGATTTTTTTTATGCTAACTATTGGTGCAAAGTAAATATGTCAACCTGATATCTATACTAGTAAATGCATTTACCATGTACCTATATGTAAGTACTCACCAAAATATTTTTTTAAATATTCTTTTGATTTTATACTTGACTGATATTGCATATCAGTAAATTAAATTATATATATATACAGTGGGCAAGTATGAACAAGTATTTGATACACTGACGATTTTGCAGGTTTGCCCACTTACGAAGCATGTAGAAGTCTGTAATTTTTTTCATAGGTACTCTTCAACTGTGAGTGACGGAATCTAAAATAAAAATCCAGAAAATCACATTGTATGATTTTTAAGTAATTAATTTGTTTTGTATTGCATTACATAAGTATTTGATACATCAGAAAAGCAGAACTTAATATTTGGTACAGAAACCTTTGTTTGCAATTACAGAGATCATACGTTTCCTGTAGTTCTTGACCAGGTTTGCACACACTGCAGCAGGGATTTTTGCCCACTCCTCCATACAGACCATCTCCAGATCCTTCAGGTTTCGGGGCTGTCACTGGGCAATACAGACTTTCAGCTCCCTCCAAAGATTTTCTATAGGGTTCAGGTCTGGAGACTGGCTAGGCCACTCCAGGACCTTGAGATGCTTCTTACGGAGCCACTCCTTAGTTGCCCTGGCTGTGTGTTTCGGGTTGTTGTCATGCTGGAAGACCCAGCCACAACCCATCTTCAATGCTCTTACTGAAGGAAGGAGGTTTTTGCCCAAAATCTCATGATACATGGCCCCATCCATCCTCCCCTCAATACGGTGCAGTCGTCCTGTCCCCTTTGCAGAAAAGCATCCCCAAAGAATGATGTTTCCACCTCCATGCTTCACGGTTGGGATGGTGTTCTTGGGGTTGTACTCATCCTTCTTCTTCCTCCAAACACGGCGAGTGGAGTTTAGACCAAAAAGCTCTATTTTTGTCTCATCAGACCACATGACCTTCTCCCATTCCTCCTCTGGATCATCCAGATGGTTGACAAACTTCAGACAGGCCTGAACATGCGCTGGCTTGAGCAGGGGGATCTTGCATGCGCTGCAGGATTTTAATCCATGACGGCGTAGTGTGTTACTAAAGGTTTTCTTTGAGATTGTGGTCCCAGCTCTCTTCAGGTCATTGACCAGATCCTGCTGTGTAGTTCTAGGCTGATCCCTCACCTTCCTAATGATCATTGATGCCCCACGAGGTGAGATCTTGCATGGTGCCCCAGACCGAGGGAGATTGACCGTCATCTTGAACTTCTTCCATTTTCGAATCATTGCGCCAACAGTTGTTGCCTTCTCACCTAGCTGCTTGCCTATTGTCCTGTAGGAGGGTTTTGTGATTGGGAACGCGCTGCTCACGTGGTCCGTAACTTGATTGTATGCTGTAAATAAAATGTCATATGCTTGGTATGATAAGAATACATGCTGCTGTGAATAACGGCCCAATTCAAATGTTTATGTGCTTTTCTTCTTTTTATTTTTTGAGCGGTGATGAAATATATTGCTCTTGTAAATACTTGCCAGCATTTAAAGAAATACAAGTCTAGAAATGCATCCAAATTACAGCGAAGCGCAACGGTACAGTGCTTTGCAGTGGTCAAAAAGGATATCAACTGTGAATTTTGAAGTGATATATTCTTGAAAACTCAGAGATGTGGATTCGGACAGCAATTAAATTACCACACGACCTAGTTTGTCAAAAGCAGTAGGTAATTCGGCCGGGTTTTTTACGCAGGTGTTGGGAGACGTACATCAGTAAAATCACCACTGTAAATGATGACAATACCTTACGACCCCACGAGAAACAATTACCGTCCGAATAGGGCTTCACCACTAACGGAGCGAGCTGGAAAATCAAATGTTTCCCGAACCCTGTGGGGAGGAGGGCCACAACATCATGGCCACCAACAAAACTCAGCAAAGATCGTTCCTGCTCCGGCTTTAACTTCTGGATATTCGGCAGCGGTGCCACAACGGAATGAATGGCTTTGCTCGCATCTTTCTCCGCTGCCATTACTGAAGTACAACTCAAACTAGCGCACAACATCAACGTCATCATTCTCAGCCACTCCCTCTGTTCGCTGATTGGACCATTAAAAATTTGTTCAGAGAAAACCTAAGAATATACCGCAGAAAGAAAAACTAACAGGTCTGTGAGAGCCGGAATTCTTACTGGTTGGTAGGTGATCAAATACTTATGTTATGCAATAGAATTCAAATTAATTGTCTAAAAATCATACAATGCGATTTTCTGGATTTTTTTTTTTTTGATTCCGTCTCTCACAGTTGAAGAGTACCTATGATAAAAATGACAGACCTCTACATGCTTTGTAAGTAGGAAAACCTGCAAAATCGGCAGTGTATCAAATACTTGTTCTCCCCACTGTGTGTGTATATATATATATATATATATATATATATATATATATATATATATATATATATATGTGTATATGTATATATGTATATGTGTAATATATATATATATATATATATGTATGTATGTGTGTGTGTGTGTGTGTGTGTGTGTGTGTGTGTGTGTGTGTGTGTGTGTGTGTGTGTGTGTTAGGTTTTTATGTGGTTCCTTTATTAATTAGTGTCATCCATACAAATTTATAAAACCTACACACATTATACTTTTTTCTTTTCTTAAAAAGGAACTGATTTTTTTTATTTTATTTGATATTGTATAATATTTGTTATATATATATATATATATATATAATATATATGTGTGTGTGTCAGCAGTGATATGGCTTTTTCTCCATTTTGAATGGAGAATTGAATCACTATTTTGAATCACTTACACCCCCCCTCTCCCCCTCTCGCTGTCTCTCTCTCTCCCTCCTTCTTTGTCTCTGTCTAAGTAGAAAAAGGTGTTCTGATGGATTAGGGGTATTTTCCTCTTTATTTTGCAGTATGTTGTGACCCTGGCTGCGTGACAGGCCTCCTATATCTCCAGTCCTAGGGGGATTTTTTTCTCCACATGCCCTACTGCTCTCCGATGAAGATGTATCACAGGTGACCCATTAACTGATGTGCACATTCTACAAATGCAAGTGTAACTCCTTAATGCTTTACCACTGTCACCACAGAATGAGGTGTGTGTGTGCGCGTTCACTGTTCCTTTCTTTTTTATAAGTTTGAATCTATCAATGCAGGTTTTAAGTATTTAATATGACTGAATCTATATGACCATATTATGTAAAACCAATGAAAGTAATTAATATTATGTCATCATTTACTCAACCTCATGCCGTTTAAAACTTGTATTACTTACTTTTTTATGTGGAACACAAAGAAAATTTGAACAATTGTAATGAAGAAATCATTTGTAGATCAGTTTTACGAATCAGATCTACCGATTCTTTTACAAGAATAATCATTTACATGACAAAAAAAAAAAAATTAATTCACAAATCAGACTTCTCATACTGCTCTCTACTTCTCTTATAAACATGAATGACCATTCCATGAAGATCTGGAGCAGATATCAGCATTTTCAGATAAAGTCACTATGAAATCAATCTTGGCAATTCTTGATTTTTTTTTTTTTTTTTTTTTGGAATATTGATTTATTAATTATAATGATTTATTAAGGATGATTTAACCATGCACATGATTTTCTATTTCATGTGCCTTTATAATCTTTAATCAAAATAATCCCTCGTGGGATTGCTGCAATAGCCAACCACAATGATCCAGCCAATTCCAGATGGAAAAAATCAAGTCCTACCTTATATTTTTTTCTTGTTTGAGAAGCTGTTTCACTGGAATATACATCACAATAAAGACAAGACTATCGCAACTTCTGTTTCATGCCAAATTTAATAACTTTTTAATTAACAACTAACACCACATTTGAGTAAGAAACAATATTGAGTCTATAAAACAAAAAAATGGCCCTTAAAGGAAGATATTTTGTCTCAGATTGTCTGTGTTTTTTGTCCATCTAATGGAAGTCAATGGTTACCAAAATGGTTTATGGTTACCAACATTCTTTCAAAAAAAAAAAAAAAATTCTGAATAAAGAAAGTCACACAGGTTTGGAATGACATGACAATGAGTAAATTATTTTTGGATAAACTATCCCTTTGTTAGCAACTGCACATTTTCACTTTTTACAGTGTTTGTGCTTTGTGTGTCAAGGTTGTATAAAGTTGGGTATGTGTACAGGAGAGTTTGCCAGGGTGAGCACATTTATTCTCACTAACTAAAGCATTGAGTTTGGACACCTGATAAGCACTCGCTGAGAGAGCGAGAGCTACGGGCTGGGACACAGAGACAGCCTCATGTTGTTTGCCCAATTAAGCTGCTGCTGGTGGTGGAGGGGAGAGGCTACTGAATCAGGCAAGCCCTGTCTACACATGGCCCTAGTGGAGTCATGGATGAGCCAGCTCATGCCATGCTCTACACTGATGTTTAGGAGAGATATGAAGTCTAATTTGTGCCTTGTGTTACTTCTCAAGTGTGCTCTGTACTAGCCTAATCTACACATCTCACCTTCAGACTGGCACAGAAGGACACTAAGGTGATTTGGTTGCAACGAAGGTATGCGTGTGGATGAAAAGTTGTGTGTAGTAAGAGAGGCCCACTTTTCTGGCATTAACATTCATTTAGAGAAATCTGTTTAAAGTGCGATGATGCTAGCTACAGATGTAAACATGTTTAAAATGTTTTGAACACTTGTCCACATTTGAAGGTGACAAATGCATGTGGACACTGCATTTGTAGCAGTAATGCTCTAATGCGTCCGAATGCAACCAGTGTAGTCCAATTCCTGAACTGATTTTAATGAGTTAGTTCTTTTTAGTGATTCAATCACATACATCGCAACCAGTGTGATCTGAATCCTGAATAAATGACACTTACTGTATCAGTCAATTGTTTTTAGTGTATTGCTCACACACAGCTTACTAACAGTAAAGGTGATGATCATAGACTGTAAAAAAATCTGGACGTAGTGTCCGTGATGTCACCCATAGGATTCTGATGAGCCGTTCTGAAGTGCAAAGTATGGACGAGATGGCCGTTGCCATCTTGGTAGCGTCATTGCGCGTCACTCCCGAATAACAGAAAGTGGGCAAAAAGGCGCGACGTGGGCGGAGCTGAAGTGACGCGATGACTAACAGACAGCAGATAAATGGCTATCCCCCTGTCACTCGAAGTGGCCACGCCCTTAATTATGCAGAACTTTAAGGCTTTATATAATTTAAACGAATGAGTTATAAAAAAAAATCACCCCCTCACAGTTGTCATGAAGGACAAAATTAGCTGGAGAGACCAAAACCACAATTTGGACCAGGCTGTAAACATGTTTTAATCTGCTGTAAAGTTGGGCATTTTAACATGGGGCTCTATGAGATTCTGCTCACTTCTGGAGCCTGTCCCTAGCGGCCAGTCGATGAATTGCAGTATATGTCACTTCCGTATTGGCTTCAAGAGAAACTGCGGGAGGTTGCCGCTTGGTGATGATACACGGGCAATGTTGCCGAGCGATGTTGCTTGGGCACTTTCCTATTGAGAATGGGCAACAAATTTGTATCTGGATACTTTATATCAGTCATGGGCCCTGTGTCTCACCTGGTTACCCGTTGATGGCAACATTGCTCAAAAATCCTCACACGAGTTCAATCAGTGTTAGTTATTGCTTGTTCATATGACAACGTGTAGCTAAAGATACACTTTATGGGCCAGATTTACTAACAGTTTGCATCAACGCAAACCCTCTTTTGGCGCTAAACAACTACAGTCAGGAATTACTAAAGACACGTAGTGAAAAATTAGCGCTGAAAAGGCGTGGGCATATTTATTTTTGTGGCTGACCTTATTGCATATGCATTTGTAGGAGTTTCCCTTTCAGACACAAAATTAATGGGAGGAGAGTATTTAAATGAATCATGCAAGGTGTTTTAATAAGATTTGCGCTAGTCAATTTACTGGTATTTGCGCTATTATTTACCGCCCAAGAAAGCATGTCTTAAACCAGATGCTAATTTGCACTGCTCTTGGTAGATTGCATTGGTCATTATGAAAATTATCCGGCTGCATCTGTGTTCTTTAGTTTGTGTGTCGTCAGTAGATCACGAGCAGAACTTTACACTCCCATCAGCGCTTTTTTGGAATTGCGCTCAGTTTCAACATCCCAGAGTTCACTTTAAATCAAACTGCTCAGATGTTTTGGTGTGGATGCTAAACGTACCAAACTAAGGGAGAAAATGAACCAGATCCAGAATCAAATGCTCCTAAGGAACTAGTTCTAAAAACAGCCTAAAAGGATCAAATAACAGAGCAAACAAGCCCAAAAATATGTTTGAGCCTGCATGGTTCTCAAGATGGAGAATTCCATGGTGCAATGGTCGGTTCTAGTGCTAGGTTGTGCTGAAAGAAAGGCCCTGGTATACCCACAGTGAAGTTCTTTTTCGCCTTCATTTAGAGGTAGGGCTGCCAACTTCAGAAGAGGAAAATAAGGGACAATAGTGGTTCTTTATTGGAAAATAAGGGGCACTCAAAATATGAGCCGGCAGAGGATTCTGCAGTTCGCAAATCAAACAATGATTTGTCCCAAATGAATGATTAATTCTCAATTTAGACTATTTGTATGGTCTAGACTAGCGTATGCCTGCGGCACTGTCTTTTCTTTTTTGCAGGTTTATCCATATTAGCATTTTAATCCATATTTCCACATGCCAAATCGACTGAATAGCATCACACGTTAATTTTCTTTTTTGTGTGTGTGTTTGGAGGAGTTGGTGCATTTTCTTATGGGCGGCTGTGATGGGATGATGACAGGTGTCGGTGATCATTCTCGAGTGTCGTGATCAGCACTGCTGTTGTATCAGTCAGTGGTTAGATCAGCGGTAGATCACGTACAGGACAAATCAATTAAGCCCAATATATGGGACTTCCCAGCTAATACGGGACAGTTGGTAACCCTATTTAGGGGTGACACGTGAGCAGCGATATACTGTTACTGAATATTCTGAGGCCGCCCGAACTGCTGAGAGCGACGGTTAGATGAATATGTAAATATGTGCTGTGCGATTTCCTATCAATAAAATGGTAATGGTAGTACGAAGGTGTTTAGCAGCTGGAGCAAACTTTTCCGGAAAGTTTCACTTTGGCAAGCTGTTTCAAACTCCCAAAACGAACTCCAAGCGAACTTCGTTTCAGTCGTATTTTCTTCTAAATGACGTCACATCAGTTCGTTCTTCGATTTCGCTTGAAGTATATCAGGGCCTTAACCATGCACAAAAGTGACACAGATGTTTTAGTGAATTCACCCCTGAGGGTCTGTGATCTTACAAATTACCCTACTATGTCAGCTTTGAGTTGTCATTTCTTTGTATTTTTGTATCATCTACCTACATACACGCACGAGTCGGCACACTCAAGCTAAAACCTCTCTCTCCGTCATTCACAGCTCTTTGTTCTGGACACATGCTTTTGTCTGTTCTCATTAAAAGTGATGCCTTCACATCAGTTTCTACTGTCATATTAGTAAAATATTAATGATGCGGATCTGTCTGTTGTTCCCTTGGCTGTTTCCGCATGTTTGCGGCTCCTCTGTTGTCAGGTACAGGAAACGCTGGTGTTATTGCGCAGTAAGCTTTAGTTTGGCATCTAAACCTGAAGAAAAGTGTGAAGTAATGGGGTCGAATCAGAAGAAGAGAAGCAGCCGACCACTTAGAAGATTCCAGCAGGTGTAAAAAGAATGTGTGGGTTTTTGTTAGGTTTGGGTGGACTCGATAGAAGAAATGCTGGCAGACATTTAAGGAGAGAGGTGTGTTTTGAAAGTGTGGGAAGCTTTTTTTAAGGGACAAAAAGTAAAAAGAAAATTTGTGAAAGTAAGGAAGTTGTTATTAAAGTGTGAAATGTGTGTATTAGATATGATGTGAGATAAGGGGTCGGTTTTGTTGGTTTGTATACGTTTGTGGGAGATTTTTACCCAACTTAGAATTTGATCTCTTAATTATTTTTGTTCACATTCACTGCTTTTTTTTCATGTTATGTAACACATGTTGGAGGTATAAAATGGGTAGGTTTCATCCAGCCTTGAACACCATGTCATTCCTAAAAAATGTGCCCTGCTCATTTTCTCTTACATTGAGACGTCCAGATGTTTGCATCTTGACAGCGTATGAGTGAAAGACAGCATTTTGTAACACTATTGCTGAAATGTTTAGTACATTGTTTCTCCTGTAACTTGAAATATTAATACACAAGTAGGCTAGATGTCTATATGATAGATACTGTATCTAGTAGATAGTATCATAATATGTGTCTTTAAGAAAGTGGTTCTACTATATATATATATTTAATGTTATAATAATGTTTTTGTATGCAAATAATGTTTATGTGAAAATCAGATTGGAATAATCTTAGTCTATTTCTTAATGAAATTATTTACTCAAAAATATTTTTGGGTGAACTATCCCTTTAATGCCTATACGAGCAATCTCTATAAGTTTAACATCACCTGCATGACTTTTTAATGCATGACTGCATGAGGTATAAGAAACTTTTTAGCTCACAATGATAAAAAAAAGAAGTGCTGTACACTATACCACTACTTGCTGTTTGTTCAGATTTTGCCACGTCACACGTTCCTTTCGTTTTTGTGCATCAGAGAAACTGAAATCAAACAGAAATGTCAATGGAAAGTTTATATAAAAGGTTTTCTTTATACGTCCTTGGTGTGCCCACAATTTTGTATAGTCAGGTCTTTTCACACAGAATAGCATACACCCACACACAACCCACTCACACACAACCCACTCACACACACAACGTGAAAAGAGCTCTGACCTTGTCTACCATGCCCTCAACACGTCCGTATTTCGAGTGAAATTTCAGTTCAAACTTCATCTGCATAAGATGTGCATGGTAATGGACAATGAGGTAAAATATCCACATTGAGTTATTTCAAATCCTCAGTGTATCTGCCTATTTTTTTCTTCTTCTTTTTATTAAAGGGAACATTAATATTTTTCCATGTGTCATTCAATGCTGCAGGCACAGGTGTGTGTGTCTGTGCGTTTGTGAGATCTAAGTTATTGCATTATTGCACAGTGTTGCCTACACACCCAGGGAATAGAATGATCAAAGAAAACAAGGCCTTTCTTTATGGCTCACTCTGTCTTTATTGTGGTTATTGTTTGTGCTCCAGTGGGGCTGAAACACTTCAGCCTTGTCAATTAAAACTCCCTGTCACCCCAACACAGATAAAACACTGCCACCTCTGAAGGCCATGCATTGCATTCGCTTATACAGGCATTTGTAACGTGGATTTGATATATGTCAGTGTTTGACAAGGAGTCTGCTATAGTATGCACAAGAAGTTCTAGTTTAATTTGGGATTTCTATCGTGACATTAATATTGAACGGCAATATTGCAGTGTTTTATTTGCATATGCATTTACATTTACATTCTTCCTTACTGCCCCAGAAGAATTTGTATCACTTGTACAGAAGGTTGCTCTGTCATAGCGCAGGAAACCTGTTTCATCCAAATGTCAGATGTTTCTCCTTAAAGGATTAGTAAACTTCAAAATGAAAATGTCCTGATAATTTACTCATGCCATCCAAGATGTTTGTGTCATTCTGTCTTCAGTGGAAAAGAAATTAAGTTTTTTAAGGAAAACATTTCAGGATTTTTCTCCATATAATTCAATGGCAACCAAAATGTTGAAGGTCCAAATCAATGCAGTTTCATAGCGTTTCGAAGGGCTTCAGAGGCTCTGCACGAGCTCTGCCCAGCTGAGGAATAGGGTCTTTTTTTTAACCTAAATTGCTCATCTTGCGCTGCTCTGCGGCGTCCCACGGATTACATGATCACGTCGGAAAAGTCACGCTAGATGTAGGCAGAAGTACCGCCCCCGTGTTTACAAAGTGCTCGTGCGAAGACTAATACAAACATCCTTTAGCAAAAAAAGGTTCAACAACGACGTTGGACGATTTTTGAAGTTGGAGTTTTTTTTGTAAAAGGCATTTGTATTAGTCTTCGCACATTCGTTTGGGGCGGTTGTTCTGCGTACGTGACCTTTCCGATGTGATTGTGCAATCCGTGGCACTCTCGCAGAGCAGCGCAAGATGAGCAATTTAGGTTAAAAAGTATATAAATGTTTATTTTTTTCTTGAAAATGACAGATGGTTTTGCTAGGATCGTGCAGAGCCCTCTGAAGCCCTTCAAAGCCCTTTGAAACTGCATTGATTTGGACCTACTTTATGTGAAGAAAAATCCTGGAATGTTTTCTTCAAAAACGTAATTTCTTTTCGACTGAAGAAAGAAAGACACGAACATCTTGGATGAGATGGGGGTGAGTAAATTATCAGGAAATTTTAATTTTAAAGTGAACTAATCCTTTAATAGAGGCAAATTGTGGCAGTTGTGGTCTAATGGTTAGAGATGGTTAATTGGTTGTGGGTTTGAGGGTGCTTTCACACTAGCTGTTTTGGTGCGCACCCGGGTTCGATTGACGTCAGAGTTCGGTACGTTTGGATGATGTGAACGCGGTCTTCCAAACCCGCAAACCGTACCAGAGTCCGCTTAAAAAGGGTGGTCTGGGGTACGGTTCATGTGAACTCCGGTACAGTTTGCTGCTGATGTGACTGCAATTGTACCAAATCGCGGAAGTGAACCGCTATTAATGACTTATGATTTGATAAAAATGTGTGTTTGTGTGTTTCACTCATTTTCCTGACGAGCGTGACTGACGTATACTGCAAGCAGAGACCTGTAGATTTCATTTCTGCTCGTCGAGTTTTTTAGAGCATTTGCAGTGCATTCGCGGCAGATAGACGCAAGTGTCATTACGTACTGAAGCTTTGGAAACAAAACCAACGTTTCAAAAACAAAAATATAAAAGTTAGATGAGCAACGCAATGCATTTTGCCACCTTCACGCTTGCTGTCGTTACTAAGCAACCGGGTAAACAGCTGCTGCTTTGATGACACAAACACACCTCGGTTCGGACTCAAATAATATAATATGAACACAGTCCAGCGGGGGCAGGGGGAGGGGGGAGCAAACAAACTCGGGTTCAGTCCAGGCAATCGAACCAAGTGTGAAAGCACCCTGAGTCTCAGTACCAGTGGGAAATGTTGCTTCCAATCTCATTATCCACAACTGAGTGAGGAACCTAACCCCTAATCGCTCCCCATGTGCGATTTGGTTCAGCAGGACACACACCGGGAACAGTGGACAGCCATTTTTTGCTGCTGCGCCCGGCAAGTTGTGTTACAGTGTACAGCACAATTTTCAGCAGGACACACACTCGGAATTTCACCCAAGTGCACACATACAGCAGTGAGTACTTGGCCACAATACTTGGCTACAAGTGACTGCACTTCAGTTGTTGGAATACAGTAACATTGAATGAATGTGGACAGGATTGCTCAAAAGAATTTAATTAGTTCTAAAATCTTGGACTTTTGATAGATTTTTGTATCTTAACAAATCAAACCACAATTTAAAACACAAGTTGAGACACGTGAGATATATTCTATTACAGGGTTCTTCCATTCCAGTCCTGAAGAGCCAGTGTCCTGCTGAGTTTAACTCTAAAGCCGGAGACACACCAAGCGAACAGCCTTCAGGCAATGTCTGCCTGTTTTTGAGCGTGGGTTTTTTGGGCCGGTTCAGCATGTTGAATCTGGGGGAAAAATAAAATGGCGGACAGCAGGTTTATGTTTGTGCTCCTCAAGATACTGGATTTATTAATGCTTCTCCAGCAAAGTGTAGATTTACTGTAGATTTACTTTTCGCGGATCTGTGTAAACAGGGATCGTTTGACAAAATTGTCGTCTGTACGCAAACTTTTCAAAAATGTAACTTTTCAAAACTTTTACTTTTCTGTTTTTAAGTACATCATTGTCATGTAAACATACCCTACCCTAATAGGGATGTTGACGATTAATCAATGACCGATTAATTGTCGATAATAGATTTAATCGATGAAACTCATCACTCATCCATTAAGCAGGATCATGCACGTGCATGCTGCTCAACTGCGAAACATCTAAAGCAGACACAAGGAAAATTTAAGCGAGTACAACGGAGTAATATTTGGGACCATTTGACAGCTGGAGTTACACCTTCATCATGACTATAAGTGTGCGTGTGCATTCGCAGCCTTTTGTTTTGTGCAAATGTAAGTTGTAATGTTTAGTTTATTTTGTGTGGGCCTATCTATATCTGATTTATCGCATAGGATGCATTTGGTTAAGAATTAACGCGATAGTAAAGCGTGCCGGGGTGATCAGCTTCAGCGCGCACAGCTCAAACAGCACTGCACAACTAATAATGACTATGATTGGGACTGTCATATTGCATAACATTATAATGAGAAAACTATTGTAATAAAACATTGTGAATTATTTGGGTTTAGTTTGCTGTTTCAATGCGTTGCTCCAAGAAGAGCGTGTGCACAACATGAGTCACGCATTCTAAATAGCTTAATTCAGCTCTGAATAACTTAATTCAAGTTCACTTGTGCATTCGCATCATTTTGTACAGATATGATTTGTAATATTATGTTTATTTTATACATATCTGATTAATCTCATATAGGATGGATTTCTTTGAGCTAAATAACGCGCTAGCAAGGAGCTTAAGTGTCCCGGTGTTCATTCAGCGCCTCAGCACGCGCAGCTCAAACAGCAATGCACGATTAATAATATCGTTGATTGGGACTGTCATATTACATAACATTAATGAGAACACTATTTTAATAAATTGTTGTGAATTCATTGGGTTTAGTTGTCATGTTCAGCATGTTGTTCCAGGAAGAGCGCGTTCATTCTGAATAACAGATGAGGCGGCATTGGTGACACGTTGTATTAGATGTTATATTGATTATTAAATAAGTAATTTAATTAAATGATCAATCACATTGACTCATTTTACAATCCTAAAAACCCTTTTCATTCATTTGGTGAGGATCGTGGTGTTTTGAGCAGCGTTTACACACCCTGTCATGCTGTCGGCTATAAGCCACTGATGTAGACGCATATTGCAGTATTAAGGCTAACGATCAATCGATTAATTTATCGTTAATTTAAACTACAATTGATCATGGGAATTTATGTAAATTGACATCCCTAATTGGTAACCTAGTAACTAGCAGTAAATAAAACACCATTAGCGGAAACAAGCGATTAGTTTAATGTTAAGGGTTTAATGTTCGCTACGTCAGAATTTATTCGGCAAATGCGTTTCCATCGCCCATTATTTGCATTAACTCTCGCATTAAGTCAACAACCACTTCAAACGAGCGTGCAAATAAGGGATTTGTTTTTCATAAAATTTGGCATTTTCATCACTCGTTTCTGTTGTTCAAAATGCGATTAAAAACAGGGTAATGTAAACATAGCATTCTTTCCACTATATATTCTTTCCAGTAATGAATATGTTATTATATGTTTGTGGTTATAATTTAAATGGGTTATGACAATGATTATGACAACAAAAACATGTTGATACAACCGTGCATATAGTAGTTATAAGAGTGCTATATCATGACTTGCCATTAAAGCAATCCATTGTGCAATTTCTATTAATTTTGTATATTTTATATATATTAAATGTTTTTGAATCTGTTAAGTGATGTGTTCATTTTTTTTTTTATCAATATGGTATTGTGCATAGTTCTAAAAAAAAATTGTTGCAGACATATAGCAACATGTGATTATGGGAGTCCATGGATTTCAAAGCACCTTAAAGAGAGATAAAGAATATAAAGAAGGTGAACTATAGACAGACGCACACACACACACACACACACACGGACACACTTCAAGGTCTCTGCTTTAAATTAAAGCCATTTATTAAAGACCATGATAGCCACTGGAAAAGAACATATTGAGAAGAAAGACGAGATTTGGTGTGGTGGGCCACAGGGTGGGGGGATAAGTCTTCTGGTGTCAATATATCACCCTCATTGTTGAGTTGATGTCAATATGTCACCCTTTTTGCCTGGATAAAAGGACTTATGAGTATAAAGGGACATAAAAGAAAAGCTATGCATTAAAAAACATCAATCATTTGCAATGACATACATTTTATGAATAAAAAACCTGTACAGCTTTCTCATAAATATTGAACATATCCAATCTATAGACTAAAGAAAACGAAATGTTAGATATTCTAAAGGAATTCATATTTTCACCGACAATTCTCTCATCATTTACTCACCCTCACCCAAAACTTTCTGCAGAACACAAACAATGATATTTTGTTTGTTGTTTTGGACCCCATTGACTTCATGTTGGTGCAGTGATACTGTCTGTTAGAGTTTTCGGGTACTAATCTGATGAATGCGTCATGTCAAACGCTAGACAGACTCTTCCTAGCTCCAGAAAACTCCATCCCTCTCTCGGCCCCCCACTCACATAAACAGGTGCGCTGGACTGCGGCACTGGATCTATCATGTATACCATGACAGACCTCTCCCCAGTGCCCATCTCAAGATAGCTAACTTCATAACGTAGCTTTAATAAACAGACAGTCTGTTGTTCACGAACGACGCCATTAACTATTAGCAAAATGAGCGTGTGATTTGTTGTGTGCAGTTATTTTGGTGCTCCTCTTCACCGCGTTAAGAAATATGCAGTGAATAGTGGCAGACGCCATATGGTCCAGAGGCTGCTTTTATTATCTTATCAGGTTGTGTGTATGTGTGTAAGCTAGCGTGTTATTGTGAGTGAGTGAGGTGAGACGGGATTCTGTGTATAAATACTTTAAAATGAATGCATGCTTGGAAGATCATTTTAAATAATGAGTCTATTGTCTAAACATATCCATTCTCTGCTCTTTGCATTTTCAATATATGTCTTTATCTTCAGACTGGAAATAGAGAGGCGTTTGTAGGGTATTCAGATATATATTGCTGCTGAAAGGGACATAAGCATATCATTTTGCTGTTTGTTTTATGTACTTCTGGGTTTAGCCTGCCTGAGGATGTTATCTTCTACAAATAGCTGTCATTCATGCCACATCAGTGCAAGAACGCGGCTGCTTCAGGCTTTTTATTGCTTTTCACACGCTTCCTGGTTTCATTTTTCTTTCAGTTATCTTCTCATCCTCCTTTCTCCCTCTCTTCGTAATGTGGTACAGTTGTTATCAGTAGCTGAGGTGTTTGGTGAGGGCTCTATTTCATTTCTTTAGATTGACAGAACTTACAAGAGTAGAGAGAGATCTTACGAGAACAGATAGAGAAAAAAGGATGATATGTTGGTTAAAGGAATAGTTCCTCTAAAGATGAAAATTAATTTATTCACCTTCATGTCATCTCGAACTTGAATAACTTTCTATTGTGGAACCCAAATAGAGAAATGTTGAAGAATTGTGCTGGTCGCTCTTTTTCAAGCGTTTGCAATGTATATGGACTGAGGTTTCCAAAAGCACCACACATATACAGGGAGTGCAGAATTATTAGGCAAATGAGTATTTTGACCACATCATCCTCGTTATGCATGTTGTCTTACTCCAAGCTGTATAGGCTGGAAAGCCTACTACCAATTAAGCATATTAGGTGATGTGCATCTCTGTAATGAGAAGGGGTGTGGTCTAATGACATCAACACCCTATATCAGGTGTGCATAATTATTAGGCAACTTCCTTTCCTTTGGCAAAATGGGTCAAAAGAAGGACTTGACAGGCTCAGAAAAGTCAAAAATAGTGAGATATATTGCAGAGGGATGCAGCAGTCTTAAAATAGCCAAGCTTCTGAAGCGTGATCATCGAACAATCAAGCGTTTCATTCAAAATAGTCAACAGGGTCGCAAGAAGCGTGTGGAAAAACCAAGGCGCAAAATAACTGCCCGTGAACTGAGAAAAGTCAAGCGTGCAGCTGCCAAGATGCCACTTGCCACCAGTTTGGCCATATTTCAGAGCTGCAACATCACTGGAGTGCCCAAAAGCACAAGGTGTGCAATACTCAGAGACATGGCCAAGGTAAGAAAGGCAGAAAGTCGACCACCACTAAACAAGACACACAAGCTGAAACGTCAAGACTGGGCCAAGAAATATCTCAAGACTGATTTTTCTAAGGTTTTATGGACTGATGAAATGAGAGTGAGTCTTGATGGCCCGATGGATGGGTCCGTGGCTGGATTGGTAAAGGGCAGAGAGCTCCAGTCCGACTCAGACGCCAGCAAGGTGGAGGTGGAGTACTGGTTTGGGCTGGTATCATCAAAGATGAGCTTGTGGGGCCTTTTCGGGTTGAGGATGGAGTCAAGCTCAACTCCCAGTCCTACTGCCAGTTTCTGGAAGACACCTTCTTCAAGCAGATTTTCATGCAGGAAAATGCTCCATCACACGCGTCCAAGTACTCCACAGCGTGGCTGGCAAGAAAGGGTATAAAAGAAGAAAATCTAATGATATGGCCTCCTTGTTCACCTGATCTGAACCCCATTGAGAACCTGTGGTCCATCATCAAATGTGCGATTTACAAGGAGGGAAAACAGTACACCTCTCTGAACAGTGTCTGGGAGGCTGTGGTTGCTGCTGCACGCAATGTTGATGGTGAACAGATCAAAACACTGACAGAATCCATGGATGGCAGGCTTTTGAGTGTCCTTGCAAAGAAAGGTGGCTATATTGGTCACTGATTTGTTTTTGTTTGGTTTTTGAATGTCAGAAATGTATATTTGTGAATGTTGAGATGTTATATTGGTTTCACTGGTAAAAAATAAATAATTGAAATGGGTATAAATTTGTTTTTTGTTAAGTTGCCTAATAATTATGCACAGTAATAGTCACCTGCACACACAGATATCCCCCTAAAATAGCTAAAACTAAAAACCACTTCCAAAAATATTCAGCTTTGATATTAATGAGTTTTTTGTGTTCATTGACAACATGGTTGTTGTTTAATTATTAATGTTGTAAAATTAATCCTCAAAAATACAACTTGCCTAATAATTCTGCACTCCCTGTATCATAAATGTGTCCATATGACTTGCCATAGCTTTGTGTGAGAGACTCAAATTTAGGTTGTCATTCACGGATAATCTGTTCCTTCCTGTAACCGGATCATTGATTCAGCGAGACAGAAATGAGCAGTTACCGTAATCGTACTAACTTTGTAGAACTGTCATTAATGCCTCATGCAGGTGGTGGAGTAATAACTTATGCAAATTAGGCAGTTTGAGATCGAATTAATATTTGTAATAAACATGGCATCTGAGGCATTTACTTTTCTATATTTGTTCTCCATTGTTTTACTTTATTTACAGATGTTTGGTTCAATCACAAGTTCCATCTTTCATCACTAGAGTATTAGAGAACTAGCCTGGTCCTACCAGACTCTCGTACATTTCATTTGTACAGTGAGTGGCCACTCTCCATTGACAAGCGTTAACTTCCTTGAAGATGGGTACTCTGTTGAAGTTTAAAAATATTGGATCTGCCCAGAGCCATGCTGGATCTGCCATAACCAATCGCTAACGTTTGGTTGTAAAGTATGTCATCTCAAACTAGCGCACGACATCAACATCATCGTTCTCAGCCACTCCCTCTGTTCGCTGATTGGACCGGTTAAAATTTGACCGGAGAAAACCAGAGAATATACTGCAATCCCAGATGGAGTACTGAAGGAAAATGAAAATTGAGTGGAAGTACATAGGAGGGCAGAGCCAGGCTACTAGAGAACATCCGCTTGTGCACTATTCTCAGTAGTGGGATTTTAACAACAGTGTTCTGAGGATGGACAAACCACAAACCAGTGACAGGGCATTGGGCTCCCAAGGCTTATCAATACACAATGGAAATGAGGGCTATCTTAAATACTACACTGGACCAAAATGACAGGCCTTCTGTGGCACAAGTCACAAAATTTTAATGATAGTAATGGGAGAAATGTGTCATAAGACACAGCACCCTGATGTGTATGGAGCTGTGTAGCCACACACCGATCAGAGTGCCAATGATGACCCCTGCCCACCTTCGAAAGCACCTACGATGGACACACAAGCAACAGAACCGGACCTTGGAACAGTGGAAGAAGGTTGTCTGGTCTGATGAGTCCTGTTTTTTACATCACGTGGATGGCTGTGCATGTGTGCACTGTTTACCTGGGGAAGTGATGGGACCAGGATGCACTGTTGGACGATACCAAGTCAGTTGAGGAAGTGTGATGCTCTGGACAGTGTTCTGCTGGGAAACCCTGGGTTCGGCCATTCATGTGGACGTAAATTTGGCACGTGCCACCTACCTAAACATTGTTGCATACCAGGTACACCCCTTCATGACAAGGGTATAGCCTGATGGCAGTGGTCTCTTTCAGCAGGATGTTGCGCCCTGCCACACTGCACACATTGTTCAGGAATGGTTTGAGGAACATGATGAAGAGTTCAAGGTGTTGCCCTGGCTTCAAAATCCTCAGATCTCAATCTGATTGAATGTGTGGGATGTACTGGACAGACTAGTCTAATATATTGCGGATACACCTTGGACATGATGGATATGCTGCAAATATCTTGGTGCCAAATACCACAGGACACCTTCAGGGGTCTTGTAGAGTCCATGCCTCGTCTGTGCTGTTTGGCAGGACCGGAGGACCAACAACATATTTGGCTGGTCATAATGTTTTGATTTATCTGTGAAGTACAGCACACAACAGCATTCTTTTAAAAGCTTGAAAGCCCCAGTCCTCAATGCCTAAAAAAATAAATGACAGAGATTTCAATAGGGTCACCGCACTATCAGTGCTCGGGCCCTAATGAACAATTTGGGCAGAAGAAATGGTACAAAGAATGTTCAAAGTGTAAATAAACAATGGCAATTTTTATTTTTTGGGTGAACTATCCCTTTAAATGAGTTTGTGAGAAACACATCCACTTTTTCATTGAGCATCCATCTATTCAGTGCTCTGGCTGTTGTCAGACATACACACACTTGAGTGGAATGCAAATGATTCCCCATCCACAGCATCCTTTCTGACCTCTACTGCATAGATGAAGATCACATAGTGTGTGAGCTGCTGTAGCCTCAGGCTAATTAGCAAAATGGATGCAGGAGAGTGACTAAGATTCATTCAGCCTCTAAACATCTGAGGGATCTGTGCTTCCAGAGCCACTCAACACCTTGACCCTCTTCTCAACAGAATGCCCTTTAGTTTATAATTCTGATGCTTGCATGGCCTTCTCTGTGTGTATTTAATGCATATATATTCTGGCTCACTTCACTGTGTCTATATTTATACCCCAGGTTTCTCTTGCCCCTTCAAACATCAAACTGTTGTATCCCATAAATCAGAAACACAGGTGCTGATCTGCACAGAGCTCAACATCATGTTCCTCCTCTACTAAGCAGCTGTGTGTGCACAGGTGGACTGCACATCAAAGATGGGTATTGAGGTAGGCTTCGAGTCCATCCCCTCCACTTACTCTAACACTGGATTTCTAAAAGCCTTTCCTTCATGTAGTGATCAGAGAGACAGGAACTTAAGAGGGCGCACCCTACCTCCTTTCCTCTGTGAGGGTGCTGGTGCAGGAACTGGTGCCCTGGAACCATTTCTCATATTTACACCACAAAAAAGATGGAAAAATGCTCTCCACCACCTCTTTAAAGTTGCTTGTGTTGAACCGTTGATATTCGATGAAGTCCTCACACGTGTAGTTTCTAAAACAGAAACTCATTGAGGAGTCAAAATGCTAAATAAAAGAGTAGATTGCTCCCAATTTAGGGATTCGATTACCCCCCTGATGCAGCACAATATTAAATCCATACTGTTTTCTCTCAGCAATTGTTTACTATTAGTTATATCATTATTTACACTACCATTCAAATGTTTGGGGTCAGTAACATATTTTCAACATTGATAATAATAATAAATGTTTCTTGAGCACCAAATTAGCGAATTAAAATTTATTTCTGACGGGTCACCATCACAGGAATAAATTGCATTTTAAAATATATTCAAATAGAAAACCGTTATTTTAAATTGTAATATATTTCACAAATCTTACTGTTTTTTTACTGTATTTTTGATGATCTAATTGCAGCCTTTGTGTTCTAAAACGTTTAAAAAACGTATCGTACTGACCCCATACTTTTGTAGTATATTTTAAACATATCAATCATATAAATATATTTACATTTAATATTTGCATATCTATATATTTTGTATAAATATAACCATATGAAGTGAAATATAAAAACATGGAAGACAATTTATGCCATGCAAAATTCATAAAATTACATAGGAATGATGATCCAGTTTTTAACCAGTGTTTGTTGAGGTGCAGTGACATTAAATTTGGTATTCGACTTAGGCTATGAGAGTTTTAAAGGATGTTCTCTAGATTGTAAGAGATTTTATTTTTGTCATACCAAAGAAATCCCTGGGTCTTACCTGGCCACCCCTGAAAAAAAGTTCTGGCTACGCACCTGTTTACTGGGCTGGGCAGATTCACTAACCTTTTTGGTGATTTGTTCATGAATCTCTAGCTGACCCAAATCTCCATACACAGTTTGATTGCTGAAATATTGCCATGGAAATGTAACATTGTAGTTTGTAGTATTTGACCATATATGCATGCTCACTGGTACCAAAGCAAAATGATTGCTTTACTTTAATTATTACTTTAATATACAAAATTTAATTGGAGGAACTACACCATAGTGTTATTAGTAAGCGCTGAATCAGTAATGTAGAGAGCACTTATAAAAAAGCTGTAAAGTGTGAAGAGCGGAAGATGTGGAGTGGGGGGTGTTCGGTTGCAGCACCATAGGATGTCTTGTATTTATTTTGGACCATTACTTTTTCAGGCACAAACACATATACATGTAAGAATAGTTGAGATGGGCTCTCAAACAGGACAGGGGGACCCCTGCAGATGAAGGTGGGCGTTACATCCGCCCAGTGAGTCATCAGTGCTAAATTTACCAAAATCACTCACACATGCTCACACGCAAACACACACTCATAATTGTTATTATCATTGTCTTTATCATTATCACCATCACAGGCATCTACAGGAATTAACCACTATCAGCCTTCCCACATGGTCAAACACATGAGAAGATGAGAGGTCAAAACCTGTAACCTTTCAGATACATCTATCTTACAACCTCCTCTAAGTCAATGTTAGACTCGAGTTTAGATGACTTCCTTTACTTCACTTATCTGTTTTGTTCTTTCTTTCTATTGTTTAACTCAATGATTCATTTAACGAGAATATATATTCAATTAAGTACATTATCATTGCTTAAATTACATTCAATCTATGAAATTTCATCACCATTCCTATCTGGATGTTCAGTGGTTAGAATCAGAGCAGTTATATTTAATATTTCACATAGCTGAGCAATAAATCAAACAATCAATAAAGACTTAAATTCAATTCCTTTTGGCAGTGTTGTACAATGTTTGTATAATCACTTTTAGTTTATATATTTTAGGTATACAACAAATATAATAATTTACAAATTTGTAAAAAAATGTTAACAAATTTACTTATTTTATTTTTTAGTGACCTAAGCACTAAAACCCTGGTTAAAAGATGTTTTACTTCAAAGAGTCGTGTAAGAAAAAACATAGAAACTGCTTTAACTCCTGAAAGATATTGCATTCAAATTGTGCTGAATGTCATAAAATCATTCATTTTTCAGATATAGACATGCACTATAATGCCAAAAGTTTTGGGACATCTGCCATTACATGCACATGAACTTTAATAATAATAATAATAAACTTTATTTTATAAAGCGCCTTTTAAAAGCAGCTTCTCAAAGCACTGTACACATTTACCACGTGACAGCAGCAACCAGGGTCCTGATTGGTTAATGCGGCGCAAATTGATGGCAAAGTTCAGATTTTTCAACTCGGGCGTCAGACGCGAATTCGCTTCAAACGCATGAATGCACAAAAAGCACCACTCGCGCATATCGCACAAGACGCTCAATTTGCGTCATTCGCGCGAACGAGGCGGAATCGTGTCCATTGCGCCGCGCAAAACGCGTCTATCGCACCGCAGGACCAGATGCGCCTTTCCATTGACTTAACATGGAAATCACTCGCGCCAGACGCTCTTTTCGTGTTCGGTGTGAACGCAGCATAAGGGGCCAAGCCCAACCCACACCATAATCCCCCCTCCACCAAACTTTACACTTGGCGCAATGGAGTCAGGCAAGTACCATTCTCCTGGCAATGTCAAACCTCGCCCATGGGATTGCCAGCCAGAGGAGTGATTCGTCACTCTATATAACACGTCTCCACTGCTTTAGAGTCTCCACTGCTGACCCCCCTCTGTGATTTTACATGGCCTAACACTTCGTGGCTGAGTTGCTGTTGTTCCCAATTGCTTCCTCTTTGTTATAATACCACTAACAGTTGACCGTGGAATATTTAGTAGTGAGGAAATTTCACGAATAGACTTTTTGCACTGGTGGCAACCTATGACTGAGAGCGACACATTCTTTCACAAATGTTTGAAGAAGCATCTGCATGACTAGTGCTTGATTTTTATACACCTGTGGCCATGGAAGTGATTGGAACACCTGAATTCAATGATTTGGAGGGGTGTCCCAATACTTCTGCCAATACAGTGTATAAGACTCCAGTTTCCGTTGTGCTCTAAATAGCAATTTTGTTGATTGCTGAATCTGTTTGTTGATACAAAGACATAGAGCAAGACCAGGATCAATATTAATATACACCCAGACGTTTTTATATGAGAATGTTATCCTAGATGTTTTATTGTTTAAATATGCGCTTTTCTGCATAGATTTTCACTTAAAGTCTTGCTGATAAATGGTGAGAGTGATACCAGTGAGTCCCTGTTGCTCTCTCACCTGCTTCCCCTGGTCATCCAGAGCACTTCTGCTCTTTAGACCTGCTGACACAGGTTATTAATGTGGCTCATTTAGCTTAGCCCTCCCTTCTTCCCCAGTCCAGCACACACACACACTCAAATGAGCCTCCGCAGCAATCAAACACCCCATCCAGACGCTCATTAGAGAATCAAGCTCACTCACACAGCCATACACATATTATTAAGCCATCTGCAAGTGAGTGATTTTTAGGGATTCCATTTCCAAACTCACAAATATTCACATATTTGTAATCAAATGCAGATGCACTCTGGCACAAAGACTGGTATGGGGGTCTCCATCCTGTAGTGCTCCGCCCATCTTTGCGCCTCTGGATGCTGCTACAGTCGCTCCATCTGTTCTACCTTGAGCTCTCGGCACCTCTCATTCCCCACCACACATATGCACACACACTGCTGCTAAACTAGCATATCCATGCCCCACATAAGTTCATTTTTGTGTGGTTTTTTTGTGTGTGTCTGTTTGTGGGTTTGAAAGTAGTTGCCAATGAACTATTAAGTAAAAAAATAGCTGAAATCTATGTAAACACGCAGCGTACTGCACATACACATTCACAGATGTCTCTCTCTGCATGTGGCTTTGTTTGTTTATCTCAGCCCTAACTGCAATGCTTCTGCGCAGCGAGAGCAAAGTCTCGCCCTAGTCCTCTCCAGATTGCAGCTCCCCCCTCAACAACCTACCATTTCAGCAACTGCTCCAAGCTAAGCTGAGTCACTCCCTAACGTCGTACCCTCTTCCGGCCGATCGGCTCTCTGGGAGAACAGAGCGGAGAGCGGCGGCAGTAATTAAGCCGTGCAGCGGGGGGGCTGGGTTTGAACGGGGTGAAGTGTTGGGTTTTCGGGGGAGAGAGAAGGCCACTCCTGTAGGGCAGATCCACGATGCCATCTGTTGATCGGTCTCTCGAAGGGAACAGGACTGCTGGGTCTGACGGAGCTGAACCCGGCACACCTGCAGAGAGACTCACACACCTAGACACGCCGAGACCGCTGCGCTGGAGTGCCACGGCTGTGTCTGCTGTTACTGAGCCTGAGAGTCTGTTAATGCTACAAAGATCACAAAGCATTTGAAGCGCTGCATTAAAACAATAGGTAGAGCAGCATAGTAATCCTTTTAACCCATTTGTGTGTAATGCTAAATTAGCATAGCAGCAATGTAGATATTTAGGTACACTCCTGAAAAGGTTTTTATTTAAATGTTATGATATGCTGGCTATTATTTCAATTAGTCATAATTAATTATAATAATTAGACAAAATACCCCAAATTAAGATCATTTATAGACATTAAATTATTTTTGGCAGATGAGCAATTTATTGAATATACATTCAGCTTAAAAAATCTGTTAGAAGTCAGTATATTGGAATGCGAGACGCCCAGTGGGCCGCTTTGGTCAGCTGCGGGATGAACCGAACGCCGGGTTACGGCGCCCGATGCCGACGCTCATCAGAGCGTATTTTATTTCCATAGCATTGAACATTAGCCCAGCGTCCATTTTTCAATAGTCACTTAAATTGTTGGTCTTTTTTAATTCCTTTATTTTATAAATTTTTAAACTATAGAACAATTCACCCATATATCAAGATCAGTGCACAAATAATAGCGAATATGCACGCCTGTTACACTCATATGTGCGTTTGTGCGTTTTTGATTCTGCTATTGGCCGTCCCTCTGGTGTTGTGTGTTGTGCGATGACGGGCTCTGAGTAATACTCTGGTGTCTGTCAACGTGCATTAGTGACATTTGTTAACGTCATGCCCTACTTCCACTGCAACGCAAAGCTGTAGAGGTGCACATTTCACTGGAGAAAAGCCTGCCTACTTAACGATGATCACCGTTAATGAGCACCACCAACAACATCAGTTATGCTCAAATTTCAGTGTCGTAAAGCTGCAAAGCCACAGGGACTGTTAAATACAGTATGTTGAGCAAAGTCATTAATGATGGGATGTTGAAGCATCGTTTCGAGCTATAAAAAGTTGCTTTTTAAACAATGCTTGATGTTGTTCAGGTTTTAAAATCATTTTATTTGGACTTATATACAAGTCCAATTATATATCTCAGCTGACTGGGTGTTAGGCGAGCAAGTCCAGTTTATAAAACTGTACCTATTCACAGACAGAATACAGATTCTGCTTTCTGTTGTCAGGCCGCCAAAAAGGGTACTTGACGGGGAGTTATTACTAAAGAACTGGATGTTTTTTTCTCTCTTTCTTCCTCTTGCTTCAGTCCTGTCTGATGCTTAGACACACACATACACACACAGGTGTGAGGGGTGGCAGGTGTGAGAGGCTGAGTTTGATGTCACATCAGGGGCCAGTCCCTTCCCTATTAGGCTGAGCAGACCACCTGTCTGGCTCTTGGATGAAGAGCTGTGCTTCATGCCCGCCGGACTCATTAAGGCCCCGCGAGCAATTACTGCATCCTCCTGCCGAGAAATCGACCCTATGCCCCACCATAGCTCAGCTGAAATCCCTCAATCCTCTCCTCACCACCTCGCCATCTTGTGTTTTACCAATTCACAAAAATACTACCTAAAACGACCCAAACTTTACAACCCACCTACCTACACATTCTATTCATGGATCTCTCCAGTAACACCTCCACAGTCTAGATGACCCACTGCCCTGTCTCTCAAACACACTGTTGATTTGTGGAAATCTGGACTTATGTTACCAGTCATACTGACAAGTTTACAAGGTATTGAGAACCTTTTACCATCTCTGTTTCTTTGAGCTTTGCTTTAAGGGCATTTTTTTTTGTGCTGAACATTTGGGCTATATTGATATTTCCCAAATCATGTTGCTTCACCACAAATGAAGAGAGCGTGCAAAACTACTCTGCCATCATTAGCATCAGCTACAAATTCCATGGTGCAAGTGCTATTATTAACCTTAACTCTGGAGACAACAGAGCTGCCAGAAATTGATGTTCCTGTAGGGAAATTATCAGTGGGCCCACATCATTTATAAATGACACAAAGCAGACATTTTTATAATTTATAACACATGATTGCTTTTCACATCTAAAAAGTCATGGGTCTGTTTTATTCAATCCAAGTCTTGTTTTCTGTTGTGTGAAATAATTATTTGGTTACCAAGACAACAAACAGAAGCAGTATTCGCTTTTTTTGAAGGGCCAAACTTATATTTTGAAGTACTTTCGTCAAGTCAATTTGTGCTCACTTAAATCTTTCTGATAAATGAAACCGTTTTTTAAATAATTCCAAGTTTGGAATACTTTTACATTTTAATGTGCATCACATAAATGACAGCAACATGCTAATTTATATTATCAACATTTCACGAGTTCACACTTACATCAAATTAAATGTAGTAAAGATTATGCGTATTTGGCGTGCTGTCCGGGGGAGGGTATCCCCCCGAGAGAGGTAGTATAGAACTACACTGCATTTGAATAAATGGATTATTGATGTATAATAAGAGTTTATTAAATCAAAGTGAGGAGATGGGGTGGTGGAGGGATGCTAAGAAACTGTCAACGACAGGAAGGTAAGTCAGCTATATATATAACCTCCTCCTATCGTTGATTAAATTGATTAGCTTAATATGCTCCCCTTGTGTTTAATTAGGTTTTAATTGTCTGAACATGCTCCACTTGTGTTAAATTAGGTTTTAATTATCTGCGCATGCTCTTCCCGAAATTTGTTAATGAAACATCACGTTAATTCATGCTAGCAACATGTTAATTAATGCTAACATGTTAAATCATGCAAGCAACATGATTATTTGTTAAAACATGCTATCAAATTGTTAAATCATGCTAGCAATATGTTACGTAATGCCAGTAGCATGTCAAAACATGCTAACAACATGTTAAAACATGTAGGCAAAATCTGTCTAAATCTGTTTTTCTGATAGACTTAATTGCCCTCAAAACATTCAAACTTTAAACTACTTCCAACGTAAACTTTCAAATCAGAAAGGTGCATTTCAGTGCATACTAGGGGTGTAACGGTACACGTATTCGTATTGAACCGTTTCGGTACAGGGCTTTCGGTACGGTGCACACGTGTACCGAACGGTTATGAATGTAATCTTTAACAGTCGGCTTGTTGTAAGCGCGGAACACACTTCAATCCGAGTTCCCACACGAACATATTAAGTATTCAGTCCATTATATCACGAAATTCAAACGATAAATGCCGTTTTAACCCTCTTTAATGTGATGTGACTGATAGACGCGTATCAGTTCAACTTAAAGCGGCGGCGCGCGAGTCAATGCGATCATAGACGCGTATCAGTTCAACTTGCAGGCGGCGCGCGAGTCAATGCGATCATCTCTTCCTAAAGAATAAACATAAATTAATAGATCTTAAAGTATGTGAGGATACATTACAACTTACTGAAATGTATCATATGTCGTGTAATCGCTCCCTCTGTGTTTACTAGGGGTGACGTGACTGATAGACGTGTAGCCTATCAGTTCAACTTAAAGTGGCAGCGCGCGGCGCGCGAGTCAATGCGATCATCTCTTCCTAAAGAATAAAAATAAATTATTACATCTTAAGGTATGTTGAGGATACATTACAACTTACTGAAATGTGTCATGACGTGTAATCGCTCCATCTGCGTTTCAACCGCGGAAAGACAATAAAACTGCTTGTAAACAATGTCATGCAGAATCACGTTTACTCAGAAGTCATTCAGTGTCCACAGCTGTTAGCTCACTAGAGAAATCAACTCTTTCACTGAATACATGCACTATATTAGCCGTTATATTCATTATATTAGCCTATATATACTCATTATATACTACTTAGCCTGTTAGTGATGTCTTGTTTATTTAATGTATGTTTAAATAAACCTGTCATGAAAATTACAGCCACTAAATGATTATATTTCAACAACGAATAAAAATAATTAGATTTAGAAGTTAATGCAAAAACTGCCTTATGTGAAGCTTATGAGTGTTGATTATTATATCTAAAAATAAATAGCAACTGAATTTAGGCTAATAGTTTGGGCTCTGTTGTTAATCTTTAATGTATATGTAAGTAAGGGCTCCCTATATAGTTTACAGCATTATCTTTAAGAAACTTTTATTTATAATTTAATTCATTTAAGGACAGACACATTTTTTTTCATTAAACCACTGTTGAATAAAAATTAATAAAAAGCAATTTTGTAAAACTGCTGTACCGAATCCATACCGAACCGGGACTTCAAAACCGAGGTACGTACCGAACCGACAGTTTTGTGTACCGTTACACCCCTAGTGCATACCAATGGTCAATAGAGCATTAGAACAGGTTTTGATTGAAGAATATTTTAGCACAACTTCAAAAAGAACTTGAAATTCTTCAGCAGTTGCAGTTCTCTGGGTGAATAACAATTTGGGTGCTATCATGTCCTACAGGTGACCCGCTGTGAGCAGAAAAAATCAAAACAAAACAAAAAAACTAAGAGAAAAAAGCTGTTAAACCCTTTTTTATTAATCCAGAATTGAATTGCAGCAATAGCCGAACTACTAAAAGACAGTCACAACAGCTCAGTGCGTATAGAGGAGAGGGATGAGGGATCACTGACATTTATTTTCCATATTCTTCAGCAAACACAAAGAGTGTTAGTGTGTGTGATGAGAGAGAAAGAGAGGGGGGGGGCCAAAGAGATTGGTGAGGTGTGTGTTTGAGGATGTGTAAATGAGGGCGTGGTTTTTCTGGAACAACAATTCCTCTTTCATGGGAGCTGCGTCAGCACAAAATGCTTTTGCACTTTGTCAGAGGTCATATTATGTAGATGCACAAAAACACACACAGTCGTCTGAACATCTGTTTGGGTTAAGTGGAAGCCTCTAACAGACTGGCTTCCCTGCAGCTTGAAAGTCTCCTAAGCCATTTTTTCCTATTATGCCACGTACAAGCAAACACGGTCCTACATAGTCAGGTATTTGCCCTTGACATTCAGACTTACCACACTGCTTCTTTATTAAGCAGATTGGACTGAACTACGCCTGTGTGGCTGCCTCATACACCTGAAGTTCTTTCATTATTCCATTGACTGTGAACTGTTAAATATTGTACACCTAATCAATATCTTCACTAATCTGTCCCCTTAAGGTTATGATCCCAAGGTGAAACTGACTGTTTGATTGGTTGATTAACAGATGCATGAACTGACTGATTTCCCTCAGTGAATGTGTCACGCTCACCTGTTTCAGAGGCATGCCCTCCTCACCAAGATCCCCTGTTCCCATAGAAACAGAGAGCAGCTGGACTGTCAGACCAAGTGTGTTTGATTGACGGGGTCACACTAAGCTGTCCCAGGAGTGAACTGGAGGTAGAACCCCACAGTCTTTTGATCGGTGTGATTTTTAGCTGATGTTTAGTTGTGTGTCATGTACCTTCATTAATGATGCACAGTTACTCTAAACGCCACTGGCTATGGAACATGAAAATATAAAAATCCCTTAAATGTATTATTGTGTATTTTAAAGTAAGATACTTGTTTATGATTTCAAGGTCTTTTGCATGGCAAATAAATTATTGTTTTTTAGCAAGTGCCAAATAAGTAAAAGAAAAAAAATCTATCTGGGATTGAGGTCAGTCCCTTGAAAAGCCACCCAATGGCAAGAGGGACAATACTGAATGCTTGTGCTGCATTTAGAGTAATTACAATTTATTTATGAAATAGATGCTCACCGTTTATTTACTAACAGGAGAATAATATAAAAAAAATACTTGCAACATTATAAAAATATGCTAAAAGTGATTCAAATAAACTAGAATGGGACACCGCTCATAGAAGTATTTGCTTAATTCTTAAACAAAAATATAAAAATAGCCTTATGTGCATAAGGTAACATATTTTTCCCTTTCAGTGTTGCCCTTACTTCTACATGATATCACTTTTTTATGATTTTTTAATCTGAAAATATTTCTTTTAATAATCTATTTCTAAATAAATCATGTTGCTCAATCAATACTAAATGAAATAATTTTTTGTCATACACCTTGAGACCAGAAAGAAAAGAATACTTTTTTCCCCTCAATGTGTTTTAGTTCATCCAGTGAAGGTCAATGAGGTCCAATGTTGTGTTTGACCACACTGGCTTTCATTGAGTGAAAAAACAGTATTGATTCAATTCAGTTTGGTAGACTTTTCAAAATATCTTTTTTTGTGTTTGAGAAGATATAAGGGTCTGGAATGACACAAGTGTAAATGAGGACCAAATCTTCCTTTTCTGTGAGATTATCGATCTGTAGTGCTTTTACTCCACGTTATTCAAATGGCGGACCACCGTGCATTTCCGGACAGTGGTTTGGTTCCATCTGGACTGTGGGACATCATTTTTATTGGCCATTTGACCATTTCTATAGTTTAAAGTGAGCAACGTGTCAAACCAAAGGAGCAGTTCACACCACAAGTGCTCAGGGTTGTTTACAGTAATGATCTTTCAGCGCTACATCCTCTATTATCTAGAGCCAACGTGCTTCATTCAAGCACTTTCCGTTCCATACGTGTTGCTTTCTCCCGCTAAAGACATAAAGCACCACATTAAGAGCTGCTGACGACACGGTTATTATTTTAAAGGGTTACTTCAGCGATTTAGCATTAAGCTTTGTATCAGTAGAAACCCGGTAGTATATTCAAATTATGGTACCCCCCCGCCCTCATATCCCCCTGAGACGGGACAATTATGCATTTTATTTCTGGAAAAAATCCTCCAATGACGCAAATATCGTCATTTTGTTTCATCTGAGGATTTTTTGGCCAGAGGCTAGAGACTACAGGAGCTAGTTCCACATGTCTTCAATCCGCCCACAGGGGAGGGATCTCACTCACAGAATGTAAATGCGCACGGCCGCTCAGATCAGGCATTAATAACGGTGCGGTGCGGAGCAAAGTGAGTGTTTCAGCTTTTCAATGAATTCCTATGAAAGGAGTCCCCTTCCTTACCTCAGCTCTGCTCAGCTCTTCGCTCTCGTGATGAATGAAATCTGACTCCTGCTGCGTCTGTGACGTGACTTTCGTTCGGCTCACTCACACTTTATTGAAAAGACACGTTCAGTTTTTAATTGTAGTGTTTATTCTCTAACTGAACGAAATGATTGTATTATTATGAAGATCAAAACGACGGTGGGGGCAGTGCCGAGGAGTGGCCTCGTAGGGCAGCAAAGCAAGTGCATTCTGGGAGTTTTTCCATCCACATGAGACAAAAATACATCTTCTGGCTTTTCTCAGTCTAGAAGGCACCAAATTCAAAAATAATTTCACATTTCTACTATATAAATGACCCAGTTTAAATACACATTCATCTCAGCGCTGAAGTACCCTTTTAACAACAGCAGCTACACAGTGAGCAGCAAAATAGATACTTTTGCTAAAACGCTTCAGAAAACGAGAATGCAGCAAATACAATTATTTGTATCTGTCATACAGATGACTTTGACCATTTCACTAAACCAGATTTGTGATAATTAATGCGTGGCACCTTTTGTTTTTCCATACATTTATCATTATTAATCAGTGTATGAAGACTAGAGATACGTTTCATAATAAACAATGTTATAATTTGGAAAATGATTTAGAGATGCAAGGGAGCATTAAAAAATCAGAAATTACTAGTTAACTTTATTTTGTGATTTTATTTATTTATTTATTTTTTCTTTTACATTTTTTATTTGATTATGTACATTGTGTGTTTATAGCAGTTAATTACTTTGAGCAAAATTATATTTTCTTAAAGCTACACTATGTAACTTTTTTAGTTTATTCTTAGCTAAAAACACTTAGTTCTTTCAAAAATATATGTGCTCATTAATGTATATTTACTTCTTTCAAGTAATAAAGTATTCTCGTAAGTTTATAATATGCCATTAAAAATACATACGGGTAAGGGGTTCGAATGGGGGTCGCCATGTTTCCCCTCCATCTTGAAAGTACATTAGCCAAACAGGGACATACCCGTAAATTCAAGCTTCGCCTTTCGCGTTTTAACACTCGATGGCACCGTGTCGAATGTGAAGAGGGGGATTGCTTGAGACTGCTATATGAAAACCTGAAAGCCTTTTTGAAAGTCTGTTGCTGATGGAGGATCACTCTTATTCTCGAGGATATGTAACAGAGTCGCCAAGGAGTTAAAACGAAATCGGAATTGGGAGGAACAGAAACTAATATTTACTGGATGGTCATATACCTTTTCACCGCTAGATGGGGGAAAATATCACACAGTGTAGCTTTAAGAGGTAAACCCTGCACCCCTAGTGTGTTTTCTCAGACCCAAAGCCTTCTATGTGCCATACACATAGGTGTCTAAATTTAAAAAAAGATATAACTGATCTGATCTAACCTTTTTATATTCATATCCAGTTGGGATCCTTTTTTTTGGTAAATATTGGTAAAAATTCTTCGACATCACTGCTTTGGCACCCGGGCCCAAGATTCTCATCTTTGATTAATATTTTGAGTGTTTAAGTTTTTTTCTTTTACAAAGTACTATGGCTGCCCTGATGAAAATGTAGAATTGTTATTGTCCACTGGGGAGAAAAGATAGATACCGGACCTCTTGGAACTTTAATTAAATACCCCTGCTTCATACACTTCAAATGCTAATTCATGAGTTAACACTTACATATACAGTAATTGATTATAGTAAATAGTATGCATATTTGGCATGTTGTCTGAGGGGAGGGCTCTGAGCTTGGAATTTGGCCCGAACACAGAGTATAAATATAAATAAATTCAGTATTGCCATAATTACAGAGAGCACATGTGCATGTAAATTAAGACTGACTGCTTCATAGAATTAGCCCTATTTTATTCTAGAGCCGTTTTAAGAGACAAAGAGATTCGTGTGACTTGCCTCCAAGATGACTAACACAGTCACATATGGCTTGTGATGTATACATTCACCAACCGAGGAGAGTCAGTATACTTTGGTGTGTGTACTCTGCTCCCTGTATATTCAAAGCAAACACAAGCCTCATGCATTGTGGAGATGGGAAAGCACACACCGCTGGTTCTGGGATGAGGAGGGGTTGATTGAGTTTGCTTTAACAGAAGCTGGGACAGGAGGAGTGAAATATGGGAGTGACAATATTACAGAACACCGGGACACCTGGAGACCAGCCAACTCCCGCAACTAATGTCATCATCTGTTCCAGGGAGTGTGTGCGCGTGCTGAGGGAATAGAGGGGGAATGCAGCAGAAAAAGCAACGCATGATTGAATGATATGTGTAATGGGTGTATGGTTTGTGTAAAGGTGTAAATATACAGAAAATTACATATAAACCGCTGTGCAAGTAATGCATGCGACTAAAAGGTCTCATTTGCAGTCTATGACTGGGAAAGTAAAGAAATAGTTCAGGCGTGTGTGTATGTGTGTCACGGGTGAGATGTTCATAATGGAGCCCTTCTGTGAAAGGTAATTGCAGCTTTCAGGTCATTTGCAAGAAAGCCCCCAATTAATGGAATCATAACGCTGCATCCTGCTCCACCTCCGCCCTCACCATGCATTTGATCTGGAACGCCTTCCTGCTCTCATCTCTCTCTTACTCCATCACTCGTGCTTTCTTTGCACGGCTCCCTTAGAACTGTGAAATAATGATAGTTTTGAATTTGCAGACGATATTGCATTAACACATCAGTTTGAAGAGCGCAGGGAGCACGTGGCAACGTTCAAAAGTGGGGGGGGGGGGGGGTTCGACGGAGAGCTTCGCCTACGGGGAGCATTTTCTCCATGCTGCGTGCCAGTAATGAGCTTGTGTGGATGGAGAAAGACTATGCTTGACCCCAACGGTTGAGTGTGGTTTGTAAAAGTCCAATATTTGTATCCTACTTACCTAAAAATATCTCATTAACTCATAAATATCTGATCAGCTGTTTCTTCTATTTACAGAACAAATATTTTTGTTTTAAACCCCTTGTAGTCTCTCAGTCAAACTGACCAACAATATTCAAAGACTGAAAATGACAGTTTATTTTAGGGTAAATTATTAAAATGTTATGTTTTATGATTTTTAAATGTGCTTTGATATGTCTTTACATGTGCCCTGTTACCACGCCTGTGTAAAGCATGTGGTATTATTAAATTCAATTCAGTAATTCAAAATGCTTTATGCTGTCTGTAGGCCTGATAATGAAAAAGAAAAAATAAGACTTTTTTTAAATAAATATAAATATATATATATAGTCAATTCAATGAATGAATGAATAAAATGGAAAAGGCAAAAAGTATTAAAATTATATATAAATATCCATAAAAATAAAAAATAATGCAGTCCAGTCAGTAATGTAAAGTGCAGCACAGAGCTTAGTCATGCACTAAACAAATTTTTTTGTTTTGAACGTCCGTCGGGGCACATCTGACATTTTCTTAAAGCTGATTCCAGCTGTGAATAGCACAATAGCTAAATGCTGTCTCACCATGTTGAGAATGAACCCAAGGATTTCTAGCCCAACTATTTTACTGTCGTTGTGTTGTACTTTTTTTTAATTCTGACCTAATACTATAACTACACATTTTGTCAGAGCGAAAGAGCGAAAGCTATATGTGCCCACTTTTTCACTGCACTTGCTTGTTTTGGGGTACAGTGTGTGTATAGTAAGTAGTGAGTAAGATACATGAAATCTTTCTCTCTGTAGAAGGTGGATGGAGTGGTCATCAAGGGGCAGTGGAGAGACTCATTACAGAAGAGGAGTGGAAATTAAATCAGCGGGATACACAGGTTTGGGGCAGATGCAATGAGTGCCAAGTGCAAACTAATTTAATTGTGTGTGTGTGTGTGTGTGTGTGTGTGTGTGTGTGTGTGTGTGTGTGTGTGTGTGTGTGTGTGTGTGTGTGTGTGTGCTATCCCATGATGCCCGGCCTAGACCAACCGCCCCACGACCTTCACGACCCAACAGCCTGCCATTGGGAGTCAACAGTCTGCTGCAGGGGGCGGCTGTGAACACGCTTGGTAAGTGGTCTGCACCTAATTTGTCACAGTGTGTTTGCATGTGTGTATATACAGTATAATGCTAAATGTGATGTGCTCATGGTTGACAAAGACATTTGCTAATGTTAGTCTTAGCATTTAAGAAAAGAAAGAAAGATCAGGAAGGAAAAATGAAGCATCTCATGGATGGATCAGATTGAATAGAGATGAAGGGGGAAAGAGATCAGAGTGTGATGGAGAGAGGTAGGAAGTGCCACAGGTTTGTCTGTGACGCCGCATGCTGTTGTGTAAGCCAAACAAACAACAGGTGTTGGACTTCTGTAAAAACCCTCTTGCTCCTGACTGTGAGGAAATTGGTGTCGACAGACCTGTGAAGTTCAAAAGAGGAGAAAAAAAAACATTAAACAAGAGAAGTATTGCTCTCAGCATGGATGGGAAATCAAATGTCATGCTAACACACAGATATCAAGTATACACCCATGGGTGCAGACAAACACACATGCACACCTAATATTAAATTAGAGGACTGAGACCAGTCTTCAGTGTCACATGATTCTTCAAAAATCATTCATGCTGATTTGGTGCTCAAGAAACATTTCTTGGTAACACTTTATTTTAGGGTTCAGTTAATTAGAGCATGCATATTACTAGGATATTGGCTCTTTATTACTACTTATAAAGCACATATCAATGCCTTATTCTGCATCCCTTAATCCTACCCAATACCTAAACTTAAACGCTACAAAAACTACCTTACTAATACTATTACTACTACTAAGCAGTAAATTAGGAGTTTGAGGCAAAAGTCGTAGTTAATTGTGAATATGTGTCTCCCATACTAAAGTGTTACCCATTTCTTATTATCAATATTGAAAATAGTTGTGCTGCTAAGTATTTTTTGGAAACCATCCATTTTTTAGGATTCTTTAAAGGGGGGTATCACACACAGATTCAGATCTTGAGTACCTATAGAGTAGTATTGTATCCTTCATATCTCCGAAAAGTCTTTAGTTTTATCATATTTATAAAAGACAGATACGCTGTACCAAGTATTTCCGAATAAAACCGAGCAGTTAGAGGCGTATCGTGTGGGCGGAGCTAAAGAGTCATGAGCGCGTACAGTTATAGCGTTGAGAGCATCTGAAAGCTGTGACATTGTTAGAAAACATGGGGGAAAAATTGTTTTTAGAACACCATGTCATGCTCGCGAGTTTTACAACATTTGTGTGTGTTTACTCATGGTTTATGAGGACATGATTTGATTTATGGACTATTGTGTATGACTTAGCAGTAGCAAGCATAACGGTTTTGCACGTCAGACTAGTGCGTGTTTACATATAAAAACAATGGAATAGTGTGAATATGAAATAATTCATTTAGTTCTTTTCCACTCTTTGTGTATTGTTGTTTGGAGTGGTTTTACAATAAACAGACACCTATAGTGGTCAGCTAAACAAATGTATTTAAACACACACCATACATCGCATGCTCCATCGATAAATTAACTATACGTTCATGTTGTGCACTTAGGCGCCGATAGCCAACTACACACAGGCATTTGAAGCAGTTTTACTCATCGCCTGCAGTTGCAACGCATGACCGTGAACCTTATCGTTGGGACCGCTCCATATTTCAGCATTAGACGATCTGCAAATCCGGAGTTGATCTGGGCCTTGTTTATAAAACAATCATCGCAGAAATGCAGGGAACAAACAAAAACACTTGTGCAACTCAGTTGCTGCTCCGGAAAAAAAAACTCCATCCACTGTCCCCTTAATGCTAGGTTCTTTGGGAAGCTGAACAGGGTTATCATGCCCTGACAACCAAAAACACACTTCTTTGGTGACATTGTTGATTTCGTGAAGTCCTGTGACCTGTGCAGCCCAGCCAACAACTTCCCTAAAGCCAAGCAAAGCACGTTGACGTCACATAGGCCCATACTCAAAAAAAAAAAAAACGTTCCGAAAATTGTGAGAAACCGGAAGGAGTATTTTTGCCACAGAAATACTCTCATCAAATATGCAACTTATTTTTTTAAACTTTGGCCATGTTTAGCATGGGAATCCAAGTCTTTAACAGTGTAAAAAAAACCTCAGTATGCATGAAATAGCATTATACCCCTCCTTTAATGAACAGAAGTTGTTCAAAAAAAGTTAATTTGATATCTTTTGTAACAATGCAAATGTTTTACTTTCACTTTTGATCATTTTAATGCATGCTTGCTAAATAAATGTATACATTTCCTTCCAAAAAATATAAGTAACCTTGAATGAAAAATTATTTCAAACATCTGTATTCTACAGTTAAGGTGGCCATTTGTTGTAGTAATAACATAAAAATATATATTTTGGTCACACTTTAGATTAGGGTCCAATTCACAATATTAATGACTTTTGCCTCAATAAACTCCTAATTACTGTTTATTAATAGTTTGTAAGGTAGTAAAAATGAATATAAATTAAAACATGCCATGTTTAATTTGACTCCCTAAGGCTGACAGACATTTTCTGAAGGTTAGGCCCTTCAATTACCATTTGTTGAAAAAGAAGGGGGGGAAATGCTTAATTTTTTAAGAGTCTTAGGCTCTATTTTTTACCAAATTTGCAGAAAGTGCCACTTGTTCTTATTTGCGCCTGACTTCCTGATGAGGAAGTCATCCTGATGAGTTATGTAATGAGGGGAAAAACACATATTCAGTCATTTGCACAATAGCCATTATAACACAGAACTTAATAACATTTATTTTCCATTTATAATGAATATAAAAGGCTTCCATGGTGAATTCAAATGTTCGCTTGCCATTAAAGCTTAGCTCAGCGGTTCTTCCTCTCATTTGCATTCTCTTTTGCTCTCCCTCTGATTCTTTCTGTCTTTTTCTCTTTACTTCCTTGGGTGTGAGTTTAAGTTGAAGTGAAGTTGATTATCCCGTGCTGCATTTGCTGTCATCAGGGCATTCGATTTGAATTTTCAATCAGTTCACGCCATCTAAATGTTTCTGTTTTTCTTTCACAATTAACTAGTTGGATTTCAATTAATCTCTTGCACATTTATAATGCCTTAAATATGATTACATTAAAGTGTGCTATTGATCACATAACACAGAAGGTGTGCATGACATTAAACACCAAGAAATAATATCATGTCTTTGCACAAGCATTTCATTTACATTTTGACACTTTTAATTAAAGTGACTTATGGAGCATTCAAGGTTGTGCTATGTGTGACAAACTTTGATATAATATTGTCATATTTATCTCCTACAGTTTATACCTAAATTGATATGTAATTGATAATGGTGTCTTAATATGATCAGAGTGGCTATGAATAGTTGTGATTGGTTGAGATACTTGTAATGTTTCATGACACTGAAATTGACTTCCAATTCCAAATGTTTTTAATAAATATGGCTCACAATGCCATCTGACCTTTAAAAAGCTTAATGCCAAGTTGGGCATATTGAATGCTGTCTGTGAGTGAAGTGGTTTGTGTGTGTGAGTGTGTTTGGATCATCCTGGGCACAATGGGGCATCGTCAAACAGAGGGCACTCCACGTGGGGGCATTTGAGCCAGAAATATGATGGAGAGTCCTTTCATTTGATGTCTTCTTTAAAGGCTCTCCAGTTTGGGTTGAGGTGGGTGGTCTTCTCTAATGAGGAGACCAACCTTAGACCAGGTTAGCTTTTTTCTCTTTTTGTTCCTCTGCTTTCTCACTCTTCAGTGTGTCACCATTCTATATTGGATCATGCTGTTCATAAGTAATGGCTCAGGATGTTGAGCCATGCAATTCTTGCTTCCTATTCAATCATGGGAGTCGTTTGCCCCCCACCCCAATATGTATACCATGCATGTTCAATGGAAGCATATTCAGAATTGTTATTCATTTGTATACATCATGCGTTTAGAGCTTTAATGATAAGTGCTAAGGTTCTCATCTGAAACACGCTAAACAACTATGCAGCAACTAAAACCTGGTTTATTTAAAGGGTTAGTTCACCCAAAAATTAAAATTCTGTCATTTATTACTCATTTATTAGACCTTCATTCATCTTCGGAACACAAATTAAGATATTTTTGATGAAATCCAAGAAATTTCTGACCCCACATAGACTGCCATTTATTGCCATTTTCAAGGCCCAGAAAGGAAAAATAGTTTTAAAAAAAAAATTGCGTTAAAATAGTCCATGTGACTACAGTGGTTCAACCTTAATGTTATGAAGTGACGAGAATACTTTTTGTGCACAAAAAAACAAAATAAAAATAACTTTATTGAACAATTGCTTCTCTTCTGTGTCAGTCTACTACACTGTTCACGTTGTAAACACAGTGCAGTGTTTCCGGGTTCTACGTCAGAATGCCGGCTCTGTATTGGTCAGCTCCTGCCTCAGCAGCACATACTGTACGTGGCTGTTATTTTTGATAGAAACTACTATAGATTGTTTTTTTTAAATTATATAGATTTACCTATATTAAGCATGGTAATGAGGAGCCATCAGTGGTCTTACATGTAATTATAGCTTTAATAAAAGCCACAATTGATACATTTTTATAACGGCAAGTACAAAGTAGAATCCGGTAACACTTTACAATACGGTTTCATAAGTTAACATGAAGTAATAATAAACCGCTTCTACAGCATTTATTAATCTTAGTTTGAAGATTTATTAATTGTAAATCGAAAGTTGTATTTGTTAACATTAGTTATACTGCGGGGCCGTTTAATGCTTGAATCTGATTGGCTGATGATGTTCTGAGGTGTGCAATTATTTTCTGGGAAACGCACAGCAAACGTAGTTCCAGGCAGCTCTCTTGACCGCATCACAGTTCCATATCACTTCGCATAGTTAACTGTAATAACGGAAACTACAGGACTAAAAACAACAACATGACAGACGATTAGAACGTTCATCAGCCAATCAGATTCAAGTCAAGCAACTATGTAGCAACCTAAAGGCAACACATGACACAAGCGAGGTAATAACAGCGCTGTTTAGAGACACACAGAGGTAGCCTAATTCACACAAGCTCTCTCTCTCTCTCTCTCTCTCTCTCTCTCTCTCTCTCTCTCTCTCTCTCTCTCTCTCTCTCTCTCTCTCTCTCTCTGTCGCTCTCTCTCTCTCTGTCGCTCTCTTTCTAATAACTTCATTAATAACTGCAGTAGAATGCTATCAACGGCTCAAGCCTCTTTTATCAGCTTTAAAATGACGTTTCAGAACTAGCAAAAGAGCCGTTGGATGAGACGCGGAAGAAATAGTCCTACTCACAATAGCGATTTAAGTTCAAAAACCGGACAAATCCCTTTAAATATATCATCGGATCGATGTCTTGAGGTGTGGTAACCATAGTATAAGCGGAATAATTGTCTCCGGGCCATTGAATTATTAGAAAAATAATGCACACCCGAGGTGTAAATTATTTTTCTAATAATTCAACGGCCCGTCGTCAATTATTCCTTACTTAATGTAACATGAACAAACAATGAACAGCTGTATTTTTATTAACTAACGTTAACAAATATAGTAATAAATGTATTGCTCATGGTTAGTTCATGCTAGTTAATATATTAACTAATATTAACAAATGAAACCTTATTGTAAAGTGTTACCGTAGAATCAAGAACTTTAAATCTTGGACTGTTATGAATTATGTTTTTTTTTCTATGTGTAAAATGTGTTCTGTTCTAATGATGATTATATTAGGAAAACCTGCCTTTCTGATAGGCTATCTAAAAAGATTACATATCACTAAGAGCCTGATCACTGATGTCTGTTTAGTGTATAGGAAATAAGCTTTTTCAGTAGTAGAAAAATGTTAAGTGAAGGTAAACTTCCCATGGTACTTTTAAAGTAGAACATTCTGTCTAACTGAAAAGGTTGCTTAAATAATATAAAATACTTCAGACCAGAGTATCCTGCAATCAAGTAATTGTTAATTATTAATTATGTTAAATAATTATGTTTATCCCTCATTAACTGCAGTAATCAACTTTGCATGTGTGGGTTACAAATAAGTTACCACAAAAAAACATGTGGCAATAAAATAAATTTCACAAGGGAGAATGCCCCAGGACAGATAAAACCCTTCACCCGCCACCCCTATGTTCAAACCAAATATACACCCATGTACTCAGTAATTCTATTGAAAATGTGCCAGCACAGCCACAACATATTTTCAAATGATAAACTCCAAGGAGGTCTATAATACCTGGAGAAAGTTATCCATTAGCATCTGGATGCATGGGAACCACAGATGTTTTTGAGCTTTTGGTAGTCAATTGGGGAAAGATGTTTTTAGGACATTGACCCCTTAATCCAGTGGTTCCTGGCTCTGGTCCTGGTCCTTTTTTTTTTCTTTTTCTTTTTTTTATAGCAAAAATCAATCTACTAACTCTTGAAATCTCAATGGCTAATCAAGCAAAGCAACACACTTCATCACTGATTTGTGAGTAACCAGCATCCAACAAAACAGGACAATTATATCAACAATAATGTTTAATGATTGTTCAAATTGGCTGATTCTGGTCTTTACACGCTTTAACTTCCTTTTTTCTCTTTCTCTCTCTCTCTCTCTCTCTCTCTCTCTCTCTCTCTCTCTCTCTCTCTCTCTCTCTCTCTCCAAGGCAGCTCTTTTTGAACAAAACAAGGTCTTTTTTTTGGGTTGTGAAGATCAGGGAAGACATTGTGTCCTTTTGTGACCAGCAAGGTTTTCATTCAACCCACTGATTGAGCTTTCAGCTCTTCATTCATAATTGAAGGCCATTAACTCCCATGGTAAGTGCCTGTAGTTTAATTAGCTGGTCTGATGGCCCGGGTGCTTCACTAGTGAGCACTGAGCTTTAATTGAGTCTTAGGTCAGCAGGCAGACAGGGACAGTGATCTCTAGATCACCTTCAGCGCAAATAGCAGTAAAGGTGGACATTTTAAAACTGCCTTTTAAACATGCATTTTAAGTTTCACTGCTCCTTTGTTCTACCTATAAGAACATCCATGAATTCACCCTCCTTATCTGTCCTTGTGTGTCCTTGAAAGATATATTAAGTTTGAACTGACTGGTTGGTTAGTTCTGCCACTAGTCAATAGGTGTGTTTGAGTTGAACTAGGCTTCCACCGACAGGCAAGATTTGCTGGTTGCAGGCAGGGAGGAGATAAAAACGTGGACTTAAAAAAAAAAAACGGAGATATTTTTTTAAAGCAGTTTTATTTCGGTAAACACGGCACAATATGCATTATCATCAGAGCTCTTGCCACTTTGGGGCAACCTCGCAGTTGCTCTTCTGCTCTCGCGGTACTTTGATGGCACACATGATAGCAAAATTTCGAAAACCAAAATGCATTGCATTTGTCAGGCACCGATCAGTCTGCATGGCACCACCGTAAGTCAAACTCACTTATTGTGTTGGGCCTGTGTTGACTAGTAAAGTCACCTTTATTTATATAGAGATTGTGGTTCGGTTGCATTCAAATATTTCATTCAATTCCTTTGCTTGAAGATCGGATTTATCACACCAGTATTGAGACGAAGCCATTCATATGTCTGTGCCTGTCTGGTTCTTGTGCACACACAGAAACATTCTGAAGCATAGAAACATGTTTTCAATCTCTGCTGTGAATTGTATAAATAAAACCGCTTCGCTACTGTAAGCTTCATTTGATTTCTCAGCAACGAGGTGATAACTTCACTGTTTTTGTAATTAAACTCACAGCTTCACTATTACAGAGATGCTGTACAGGTTCAGGTCATTCTCACTCACAATCTCTCTCTCTCTCTCTCTCTCTCTCTCTCTCTCTCTCTCTCTCTCTCGTTAATTAATTTATTTGAATTCAATAGGCTGGCAGTTGTGTGCAAAGTTGCATTTCAGCCACCTCTAACCAAAGCTCACAAAGAGAAGCGTCTACACTGGCTGTAGAAATACATAAAGACTCATTTTTAAATAGTTTTATTCACTGACGTGTACTACACGTACTACAATGGATGGGTTGGTGAATGGCCACCCCATTCTGACAAGACTGCGACGTCAGCAAGGAGCTAGCGGGTGATGATTTTGGGCTGGAATATTGGGAAGTGAGAAGGTCCCTTTAGTGTCTCTGAGGTTGTCAAAATGACTTCTGCAAGATATGTGGAGATTATACCGGAAAATGTATTTCTACAGCTAGTGTAGACATTTCTCTTTGTGAGCTTTGGTTAGAGGAGGTGGCTGAAATGCAACTTTACGCACAACTGCCAGCCTGCATGGAGAGGTTCTTGAGACTCCAGAGACACCAGCGGTTTCGAATGTTGCTGCTGAACAATGGCTTTTTTTATAGCTGTCCTAACTAAAACATTTTTACAGAAACTTTCCTTAAGCCTTTATCTGACTGAGTTCTCTTGTGCTGAAAATTATTCACAAATCTTAGTTCGATAATCTCAATTCAGTTTTCACACAATAATAATTGTTTTCATGCCTTTTGCATAACATTGCACCATTTCATGCTTTTCATCTTCAGAAAGATCTTTGATCCTCTCCATATTGCATGAGAACTGTGACTTGCGCACTTGCACTTGTGGAACAAACCTGTCTGAGATTGATATCAGTTATCTCAAAAGATATGGAGTAAAAAAACAAACACTTTCTTCGAAAAACTAAAATCTGAATGTTTATTGTACTGAAATCCTACTGATATGTCACTTGCATAATAATTTGGAACAGTGTATATGTACAGTATACTATATATATATATGCAGTATAAATGTACATGCACTGAAAAAAACAATAAGTACGATTTACTTAAGATTTACTAAGTTTTTGCACGCTTATTCTTTAAGTAAATTTCACACATGGAACTAAGTAAACTCTACTTAAAGGGATAGTTCACCCAAAAAATGAAAATTCTGTCATCATTTACTCACCCTCAAGTTGTTCCAAACCTGTATGAGTTTCTTTGTTCTGCTGAACACAAAAAAATATATTTTGAAGAATGTTTGTGAGCACATAGAGCAACCATTGACTACCATAGTAGGGAAAAAAATACTATGGTAGTCAATGGTTGCTCTCTCTGCTTTGTAGCAAACATTCTTCTAAATATCTTCTTTTGTGTTCAGCAGAACAAAGAAACTCATACAGGTTTGGAACAACTTGAGGCTGAGTCGATGACAGAATTTTCATTTTTGGGTGAACTATCCATTTAACCATTTACTGGCCAAGTTAAAATAACTTACTTTTTTTTTGTTAATTTTACTTAACTAGTTGAGTAATTTCTATTTAGTTGAAGTTTCCTTTGCAATACATTTTACTCAAAAATATAATATTGAATTAAACCAAAACTTTTAAATTGTATGCTTTACTTAGAAATATCTAAGTAAAATAACACAATAAAATAACATACCATATCTACATAATAGAAGTAACGCGGCACGTGAACACAGAGACCTCAACACTTGGTACACAATACACACCAACACAAAATGGCAAGTTACTAAACCTAACAACAAAAGCTGTTGTAAATACAGCTGGAAAACTGTGAAAAATCAACCTCCATAATTATTCAAACCCCAATGCATGATGGGAACACCAGTATCAGAAAAGTTTACTTGAGTAGCGAGTAGTTTAACTTAATTTTATAATGCTGATATTTCTACAAGCTTGAATTGAGTACTAATATAGAATTTACTTCTAAATTCTTGCCTTTTTTAAATTCTTGCCTGAACTAACTTTTTCATGTAGAAATTACATTTGTTTTTTCTGTAGTATTTACTTAACCACAAAATAATTTGTATCAGTGTGTGTACACATGAAGTAAATGTGTTTACTGTCACTTTTGATAAATTGAGTGCATCCTTGCTGAATAAAAAATTACAAAATTGCACATAGTTTAATTGGTTATCTGACCTCGTTGTTTTATCGTCTTCCTCACCATTGTCTATCGCTTGTTTTTCATTCTCCTCCATTTTTCATTTACTCTCCTCACCTTATCTGAGCGTCCGCTCTCAATCGCTTTATTCTTTTATATGTGTGTGTGTGTGTGTGAGTGTATGATTGTGTAGGAGTAGCAGGGAGGGGAAGCTCAGCTGTTCATAAGATGTGATGGGTAGAGGTGAGATTTTCTTACACTTTTCTCATTGCAGCGGAGCCAGGGGCAGCTAATGTGAACAGAACAATAGACGTAGCATCTCCACAAGGCCAGGCTTTATTGCAGACAAGAAACACAATGCTGCTTCATAAAGCTTTCATTCATCTTTTTGGGCCACTGTGAAGGTTGTCTATTACCATGTTCATTCATGAGAATTTTTTGTGAAGTGCTTTTGTGTTGGCCGCAATAACGGTACGAGTATCGCATAAATGCATCAAAGTCAGTCATTTTCCTATTTTTTATAAGACTTAACCAAGTTTTAATTTAAAATACAAATATCTAATGCAACACAATTGTTGAATTTTTATTCCATGCAGTCCATGCATGTATTTTTAGGAGGGGTTGTTATTTCCCGTTGATATTTTTGACTTCACCTGTTCAAAAGGCTTCCCGAGGCCTATGTGACACTATGCTATGGGCACAGTGAAAATGCACCTCCTGTAGGTAGCTTGTGGTATTGCATGACAATAATGAAAGCTACAGTAGACATAATCACTGAACACACTAAATCACCTTCATCTTAGGGGGGTGTAAATGATTCTCAATGATGTCTCAAGGCTTTTGCATTAAGATGTATGAAGATAAACTCCTAGAAACGTTGAACCAGACTGCCTGTCCATCTGTCTCACCTCGAAGTGACGGTGTGTGTGCAAGTGTGTGTCGATTAGACTCATTTGCAAAGCTCCGTAACAGGCTGTTCCAGGATGCTTTGGCATTGACAATTGCCCTCCATTTCACATCTCTGAAAATGTGAGATTCTGTCTTGCTGCGAGTGATTCCTGTGGGGATCTGCAGTACTTTTACTCCAATGCCTATAGGATATAAAGCAGATGTTGTGTTATACTGGTGTATATGTGTCATTATGCTTATGTTTTGACTCCTACAACATAATGAAATCCTTTCCTTATGGCTTTTTGTTCATTGTGTACATTGCAGCATTCACCTTTGGTAAAGTTCCATTAAAGGTCAATTTTTTCAAGCTCTGTATAAATTCTGATTTTATGTTTGTTCACTTTTTGCTCGTGAGTAAATGATCAAACCCAGATAGAATATACAGACAATGTGTGGAATTCTGTGAAATGGATATAAAAAGTATATTAAACAGAGCTGAGGGTAATAGTCTTATTGGTAGCCAAAATAGTAGTTCAGGCAAAGTGGATTTATTTATTTTAACAAGTATCATGATGAATTATTCATGTTTGGGGAGTCATTCTACATGGTATTTTAGGAGACTTGAGAAATATGTTTTCTTTTCAAGAATTATTATTATTTTTTTATTTAATCAGAATTGAAAAACATGCACATCACAGAGGATGTGTATTTAAAGTTCCCCTATTATGGATTTTTGAACAGTTCTAAGTAACGGTTCTAAGTGAATGAAAACTTCCTGCAGAGTTTTAAATCTGAAAGTGCACTGCATAAGTATTTGTCTCTCAAAAGTAAGAGTTTTTCAAACGAGTCGCAAGCCGTTTCGTTGCGAAGTTGTCACAACAAAAATTAGCATATTGTCCGCCACCTATTGCGCGTGCATGCCGCGCAGAGACCAGGGAAACCTTGAACACTGCAGCGGATACTGGATAGCATCATGTCGAGAAGACGCTGTGCTCTGCAATGTGTTTATTGTTTTTCATAATTTGTAAGTATCTGGCTAACTCGCGTTATTAACGTATGCACTGTTACTGATACAGTTTCCACATGTGCACCGCAATACACACACACACATGCGCTAATACTGATGATGAGGAATTACAGTTGGAACATCTCATAATGTACCTCAAACTGAGTAGCATCACTGAGAAACGTCCTGCTCAAGGTTCAGGTTGAATAAATAGTTATTCCGAAGTTTCATCATCGATTCGGACTCGTGCTGGGATTGGTGTAAAATCTACGTCATAATCGTTTGTTTACGAAATAAGCACTGTATGTGGTAGACCAATCCCAACAGACTGGTCCATCTGATCAATCAGAGCAGAGTAGGCTCGCGGAATGGAGGAATTTAGAGAGACTGATTGATCCATTGATTCGTTTGAGAATCATTTAACTTTTTTTACCTTTGATGCAGGTAAACCTGTTGTTGGAGATCTCCAAAAAATTATTAGGAAACTTTAAAGGTCCCGTTCTTCGTGTCTTTTTGAAGCTTTGATTGTGTTTACAGTGTGCAATATAACGTGTTCATGTTTCGCTTGTAAAAAAACACAGTATTTTTCACACAATTTACTTATCTGTATACTGCTGTTTTCACTGTCCTAAAAACGGGCTGATGTTCCGTGTTCTATGAAGTCCCTCCTTCAGAAATACGTAACGAGTTCTGATTGTGCCAGCGCTTCCCGTGTTGTGATTTGACAGCAGCTTAGCGAACGTAGCCCGGTTCCTGTGGTGTGATTCGACAGCAGCTTAGCGCACGTGGAAATCTCACGCCTCTTAACGGGAGATATATGCGCTTAATGATCTCTACAGCGTCCCTGGGAAAGCCAAACAAAGGTGATTTGACTCCGGGATGAAAATAACAGTGTCTCGACGACATGGCGACAAACACACTCAAACGCAACACTTCCTTTTCTCCACGCGACACGTCTTCTTCTCCACGTGGGACAGCAACAAGACCACGCCCCCTTTTTCCGCGTAGTCTTGTGGCCGGAGGTTAGTCTGTTCTACTGTTCTATCGACGTCATTTATGAAGGAAGTACCAGGATGTAGTCCAAGCCGGCCGTTCGCTGTAGGCTTTGAAAGGGAACTTCTGTTAAATAAAATATCTCGCTTGGCATTGAACTTTGAGCTTTATAATTTTACAGGTATTATTTATGCTCTAACAGCAACATTACACACTAACTAAAGTTTGATCAATGGGATCACGAAGAACGGGACCTTTAAAATAGCATAATAGAGGCACTTCATATATATGAAAAGCATTGGAATTGAATAGAGCTGAACAAAATGAAGGGGCAGGGAATGTGAAGAGCTGAAGAACGACAGCTTTTCCTAGTCTGTGAAAATAGACAGAGCTTTCTTCCGATTCCTCCAGGTGCAAGTACTTTATGAGCAATAATACAACAATATTTCTTTGATTTGATTGATCAAACAGTTTGAACCGTTTCTGTTTGAACCGAGTCCTATTATTGGCTTCAATAAAACTGCACTTTGACTCAATGATGACATTACCAATCTGCTTTTGACCTCGAGTAGCTCAGTTTACCCTTCAAACACAGATCCCTGTTCAAGGTGTGAAGAAAAGACAAGATCTGACAGCTACTGCACCAAGGGAGCAGCCAAAACTACAAGCACTGACACCCTGAGATTGATTGATTATGTCTGTCTTGGCTTAAACACGAGGCTGTAGTTGCACAAACTCTGCACTTTGGTTGTCCCTGCCCTCTTCTCAGTATCCCTCTGCATCTACCTCACACACTTACAGACACGCGTCAAGTTTATTACATTAATGCCAGGCGTTTCACCTCCTGTCAGCGGCAGAACGACAGCAGTGAAGAGTGTGACAAGGTCGGAGCAGGGCTCAGTCTAACCAGATTACACGGAAATTAGGCAAGCGTGCGCGTTTCAACTGATGCCTGAGAAATGTGCTCTCAGTTCAGTGGAGTGTGTGTTAAACCACGGGATGATGAGACTGTCTGCTCGTATGTCCTTGTGAGCTTCATTACACAACATGTTTTTAATATGTTTATATAGTGCCGCATACTGTACTGTATAGTAAGATTGGTAACCAAGAACTGGTTCTTATTCAGAACCTGTTCCATTTTCAAAAAGGATACTGGAACCAAATGACAGTTCTCGCATGTGCATTGTTCCATCACTGCAGACAAAACACAGGACTAAGATGCTGTGTTTCGGCTTCACTGAATAAATAGTGCGGGAAGATCTGTCAGAGTAAAACAGACATGCCGAACAGTGTAGTCCAATTGCAGAACGAATGACTCTATTGAGGCTGTTCTTGGTGAATAAAAAGCATACAATGCGATCACTGTAGTTTCAAGACTGTCAAATCAAAATCAAAAACACAACCATATGGATTACATAATCTGAGAATATTTGTTTTCCACTTGAATTAGTTGACAATCACTTGACATTTCAAGCTTTCTATAGATATGTTTCTCATGTCTGTGTTTTTTGGGGGGGGTTTTACGTGCTCAAGTTCACAGAATCTGTCCATCCTGTTTGTTCTCTTTATTTTACATTTTACAAAGGCACAACATTTGTTATTGTGAGTTTACACAAAGTTTCGAATGACTAAAAATTATAAAAAGTATTTTAAGTTGTTTCCGCTGTTATCAGAAAACAATTGCGCCTCCATGTCATGTTGTAACACTGCATTCACACGTGTTGGCACTTCACGAAGGGCGTGTCTGAAGCTTGGTGCTGACGCGACCGCCATAGTGACAACAGCCAATCACATTACTTCCAGCTTGGACTGTAACCCGCTAGGGTATTTGCATAAAGCCGATCTGATTGGAAAAAAAAAAAAGTTCAACTTCTGCCATAAGCAATGCCAAGTGACGTGATGCAATGGATCACACAATTCTGTTCGGCAATTCATGACATCACCCATTCAAAGTAAATGGGAAGTGTTAACGCAGGCGCCCCGTGTGAATGCACCATAAGCGAGCTCCCCTCTCTGCACAGATACTTGGATATGCGACTAATAATAGCGTGCATTTATCTAGGTTAACGTTAGAGCAGCCATATAAGGTTGCTACTACTTACATGTTTCAAATTATACCACAAATACCCGCCGTTAATGGGGGGGTGAAATGCTGTTTCATGCATACTGAGCTTTTTACACTGTTAAAGACTTGGATTCCCATCCTAATAATGGACAAAGTAAAAAAAAAAAAAAAGTTGGATGTTTGATGGAGTATTTCTGTGCCAAAAATACTCCTTCCGGTTTCTCATAAGTTTCGGAAAGTTTTTTCAGAGTATGGGTAAATGTGACGTCAGATGGGGCGGAATGTCCTTGTACGGGCTCTTCTCCCAGAAGGGCACGCGCGCACGCGACTAGAGCGAGAGAGAGAACAGCCGGCTGTGCTGTAGTTACAGGACTTCACGAAATCAAAAATGTCGCCAAAGATGTGTGTTTTTGGTTGTCATGGCAAGACAATCATGTTTTTCCGGAGCAGCAACGGAGTTGTGCTAGTGTTTGTTTGTTCCCTGAATTTTGGCGACGATGGTTTATAAACAAGGTACAGTTCAACTCCGGATTTGTAGCTCGTCTAATGCTGAAAGATGGAGGGAGCAATCCCAGCGATTAAGGTTCACAGTTGTGTGTTGGTAACATGCGGTGAGTAAAACTGCTTCAAATGTCTTTGTGTTGTTAGCTATCGATTACATTGTTTTTCTATGTAAACATGCATAGCTCAACGCAATAGCTGCTCACGCTCGTCATTCTTTAGCTCCGCCCTAACGATACGCCCCCAGCCGCTCTGCTTTTTTCGGAAAGACTCGGTACAGCGTTTCTTTCTTTTATAAATATAATAAAACTAAAGGCTTTTCGGAGATATGAAAGATGCAATACTACTCTATAGGTACTCAAGATTGACATGAGATTGACTGAAAATTAGTGTTTTACCCCCCCTTTAACGATCTGTCCCTCATGGACTGTGTGACTCCGCCACGTTTGTTTTTCTGCTACTAACCGACTAATACAATTTTTGGTCTACTAAGCCTCTTCAAGTCGTCGATTAACGATTAGTTAAATATGAGGGGATAGCTCTGTTTAAAACAATCAAATAAAATGGGGTGCTAAATTGCAGAGCTCGTGTAAACATCCACGTCACTATGATCAGATGATTTCTTACTGTTTTCTCATCACTGTTATTTTTGTTGTGTGTTTATTTTATTGAAAGGAAAGCGCAGAGTACATATTTACATATTCATCCAAACGCCGCTGTCAGCAACATCAGGATGTTAGCTAACAGTATTTGGCCTAGGGCTGTCAAAATGTCTGAAAAGCTAAATTTGAAATTCCATCATAAATATTAGCAAAATTCGAATTATATTCGAATTCTAAAGGCAATATATAAAAGTTAGATGGAAAATGTACTGTATTGTCTACTATGGCCACAAGAGGGCGCAACAAGCAAATGTAAACCAAATCAAGCATCGCATATTTTATTGAAATGAAATGACATTCACTTTTTACAGTGCATTAACTTTTTTTAAACCATTGTTATTAAAGGTCCCGTTCTTCGTGATCCCATTGTTCAAACTTTAGTTAGTGTGTAATGTTGCTGTTAGAGCATAAATAATACCTGTAAAATTATAAAGCTCAAAGTTCAATGCCAAGCGAGATATTTTATTTAACAGAAGTTCCCTTTCAAAGCCTACAGCGAACGGCCAGCTTGGACTACATCCTGGTACTTCCTTCATAAATGACGTCAGTAGAACAGACTAACCTCCGCCCACAAGAATATGCGAAAAAAGGGGGCGTGGTCTTGTTGCTGTCCCACGTGGAGAAGAGGACGTGTCGCGTGGAGAAAAGGAATTGTTGCGTTTGAGTGTGTTTGTCGCCATGTCTTCGAGACGCTGTTATTTTCATCCCGGAGTCAAATCACCTTTGTTTGGCTTTCCCAGGGACGCTGTAGAGATCATTGATCGCATATATCTCCCGTTAAGAGGCGTGACCTTTCCACGTGCGCTAAGCTGCTGTCGAATCACAACACAGGAACCGTGGCACGTGCGCTAAGCTGCAGTCAAATCACAACACGGGAACCGAAGAGCGAAAAAGTGGTTTGTCATTGATTGCTGTCGTGACACTGAAACAGCACTGAACACCCACTTTGGCCAGTACAACTTGAAATATATTGTTATTCTAAACTTTTCATTAACTTCGGTAGAACACAGGAATTGTAATTGGCTGCTTTTTCTGCAGAAAGCTGATCTCTAGTGATGTAGAATTGTTTTTAATCGATCATTTGTTGGTAAATAGTGAGAGACATGGCGAAGAGCCTTTTGTCAAAGAGTCAGGTGTGGCTTGTGAGCCATAGTGTATTAGCCTATGTATGTCACATTTATTGTTTGTAGATTAATGTTGTTTATTTGAGGAACATTGGATTACATTGCTGTCTCTAAAAAGACTGAAAGGTTTTATTAACTCTCTCCCCGCCATTAGACAGAAATTTCCGTCATTTGTGAAAACGCTTCCCTGCCATTGACAGAATTTTCAAGCTTTCCGTGTTTTCACTGTTATATGGTAGGGGGCGCTATTAAACATCTTCTGAAAGAGTACTGAATCTCCTGATAAAAACATGCGAAGAAGCAGCAGAAACAAAAATATCATAAGGAAGCAGATGCATATGTAAACTCATTAAATCCCACATTGCACCGTAATAACGAGTGTACAGACGATGTATACACAACGGCTGTCCGAATTCACTCACTCGTTTTCATTCACTCCTTCAAGTGAACTGTATTAGACTAACATAGGAAATGGTGAATGAGGGTTTAGGGGGTGATTTCGGATTCAGCCTATGACAAAAACACACCATTTTCTCAGCCTTTTGCTCAAAATGTAGCTTTTTTTTTAAAACTTACCCACAACCCACATTCAAGTGTTGATTAAAAAAAAGAATGCTTGAAGCTAGAATAAATGGTTGTTTTATTGTTGTTCTTTAAAAGAGGGTCTGTTCTTTCTTTTGATATATTGCATGTTCAGATATTCATACAACAAAATATTCTGGGGGCTATGAAATTTTTCTACGCTGGAATACGCTGGAAACACACCTTGTAATTTTAAATATATTTTTAATTGAAAATATCTCATAATTTGACAATAGAGTTGCACCCCCCCCAAATATTTATTCCGTAAAAGTTGAAAAATAATTATTAATGTAACTATTAAAGAACTGTTTTGTTTTTAATGACCCCCATCTCTACTGAATAGACACTGTTTTTGAAGGATAGTTCCTGCTGGGTAAGTGTAAAATGCAATGTTTCTGTTGGTTTTCAGGTGTCAGTGGTGTACTCGTAGGGCTGGACAGAGAAAGGTCAGCGCCTCCCTGTGTCCCCTACGTCCTGTCTGCTTGCTGACAGTGAGGGCACGGCCCATTCTGACCCCTGGCTCTCGCTCCCCTGAGGTAGCTAACTTCATTTCTGCACAATTGAGTTAGAGCCCAGATTATCCCTGCATATTCAGCAGCCCTCCCTGTTTCATCTTCCACCTACACAAAACAAAAGTGAACACACACACACACACACTATTTCAGATACATATTCATGTTTACCAACCTTGAAACAATGCTGTGTACTCAGTTTTTTTATGTAGACAATATTTGGGACAGATCTTACATTTATACTACGTATTTGACATAACAGCTGTCATATGTACAGATTTTCCATGTGTTTTTAATAAATCAGCTTTACCAGAGTTGTGCAATGCACCATAAATCACTTATTGTCTTGATGCAGACAATTTTACTGGATCTCTCCCGTCTTTCGTCCTCCGTCGTCGTTTTGTGTGTGCGCAGGGAGCGCAATGCCTCGTCTTGCCTTGACTCTTATGAAAGCTTTATTGGATTCCACCATCCCCGAAGGGAAAACGCTTTAAATGTCTTTGCAATTATACCTCTAATAACAGTGCTGTGCACTTGGGCCAAGCCAACGATAAGGAACTGCAAGTTAGTCAGTCAATAGAGGGGCTATTAATCTCTGTCACCTGCCTGTCAAGATGAGTCGGCAACAACAGAGGCGTCTCTTGACCTATGTATGTGTCCTGGCACCGTTGAGGAACTCAGTCAGAGCATCAGTCTTTATCAGAGAGGGTGGCGTTTGTCTATGGACCAGAGGAAAGAAATTTATACGCTCTCACAGGACTTGCTTTAGGCTGAAGCCTTCAGAGAGTGAGATGAGGAGAGATAGTCGTGAATGCAGACAATTATTAGTTCCCACCTTTTGTAATTTGCTTTGGCCTTATACGCTCACCGGCGTGACATCTTTCTCAACATCACTCCCATATTGTTAAAACGTGCCCTGAAGCAGTTATTCACTATATAATATGCAAATTAGGATATCCATTTTCTACAACAATTTTAAAGAATGTGGCATCATTTACTCAGCATCATGTAATTGCAAACCTGTATGACTGCATTTCTTCTGTGCAACACAAAGGGAGATGTTTTGAAGAATTTTTTTTATTTTATTTATTTGTGGTGAACTGACCTAAATGTATCACTAGACCATGGAAATCTGGGCTATCATCATTTAAATACAAAACTGCAAATTACTTATGAAGAAATATTTTTACATCAAGATAACTGATATTTAAGTTTCTTTAGTATGATTTAGTATATGTTTGTCTGTAACTATTAATCTGTAAACTATTGTGCTCCAAAACCATGTCAAAAATCGCATTTAGAAGATGTAAGCATTCAAAACTTACAGTCTCTCACTTTGCCAATAGGGATCAATGATTTGGATGACATCACGCTGCACTTCAGCTTCTCATCAGATTTTTTTGTCCAATCAAATGCTCTCTAGAATCTAAAGCTTCCCGCCCCCATTATAAATAGATGCTGAAGCTGCAGCTGAAATGTTCTCACATTTACTATTTTCTACATAGTGAATGGCACATAGTGCACTATATAGGGGATAGAGAACAATTCGGAAAGTGTAAATATGCTTTATATTGGATGGATGAAGTCTGGTTTCACGCGAACTGGAACAGTCTGCTCTGGTCCAAAGACATGATAGCACAGAGCGGATCATATGCGCGCGTTTGCGGAGACCAGAAAACGTATCGGACCCATTTGAATTCTGCACAGAATGCTGTCATTTAAAGCGTTATAGAGGAGATTAGTAGCCTGATCCTACCAGACTCTCATACATTTCATTTGTACAGAGAGTCTGGACAAGCGTTTCCATTGACAAGCGTTAACTTCCTTGAAGATGGGTACTCTGTTGAAGTTTAAAACTATTGGATCTGACCAGAGCCACTCTGGATCTGCCATAACCAATCGCTAACGTTTGGTCGTGACGCATGTCATCTCAAACTAGTGCACGGCATCAACATCATCGTTCTCAGCCACTCCCTCTGTTTGCTGATTGGACCGGTTAAAATTTGACCAGAGAAAACCAGAGAATATACTGCAATCCCAGACGGAGTACTGAAGGAAAATGAAAATTGAGCGGAAGTACGTAGGAGGGCAGAGCAAGGCTAGGAGATTAAGAGGAAACTGCGGCTTTACCGAGTTCAAAGGCTCTGGCCGAGCTGTGATATAAATCTATTTCACTCATTTAATTTCACTCAGATGTGCATCATAATACTGAAGAAATTATCTGTCGCTACTTCCATTTAATCACAACTATAAGAGCAAACATGTTTGTGTTTTGAACAATATTTTCACGTATTAGGCTAGCTTTAACTAATTTGTAATAAAAAATAAATAAGATCTCTAATCTAGTATATATATGAATTATTAATTGAAAAACTTGAACAATCTGACACTGTTTTCAGCACATACGCATATTCAAACCTGTGTCAAGTATTGACCTCAACTATAGGGCCCTGTTTACACCTGGCATTAAAGGTCCCGTTCTTCGTGATCCCATTGTTCAAACTTTAGTTAGTGTGTAATGTTGCTGTTAGAGCATAAATAATACCTGTAAAATTATAAAGCTCAAAGTTCAATGCCAAGCGAGATATTTTATTTAACAGAAGTTCCCTTTTAAAGCCTACAGCGAACGGCCGGCTTGGACTACATCCTGGTACTTCCTTCATACATGACGTCGATAGAACAGTAGTACAGACTAACCTCCGCCCACAAGAATACGTGAAAAAAGGGGACGTGGTCTTGTTGCTGTCCCACGTGGAGAAGAGGACGTGTCGCGTGGAGAAAAGGAAGTGCTGCGTTTGAGTGTGTTTGTCGCCATGTCGTCGAGACGCTGTTATTTTCATCCCGGAGTCAAATCACCTTTGTTTGGCTTTCCCAGGGACGCTAGAGATCATTAAGCGCATATATCACCTGTTAAGAGGCGTGACCTTTCCACGTGCGCTATCAAATCAAATCAAATCAAATCACTTTATTGTCACACAGCTATATACACAAGTGCAACAGCAGGTGAAATTCTTGGTGCAGTTCCGAGCAACATAGCAGTCATGACATGACATGTACAACATTTAAGCAACAACAGATTACACATCTGATGCGCCCACAATTACTCACAGCACAGTATACACTACAATAAACAATAAATAATTTACACAATGTGAGTGTAGTTCTCACAGCTTTAGCCAATATACACATACTTACAATATACATATACTTTAAACAATATACACTAAACATACATTAAACAGTATAAGCTATAATAATAATATACAATGTACAGTATACATTATTATTCACAGTAGAGATCCAATTATGTACAATAGGTGCTATATGATAAATGATAAATAATAAATGATACATAAATGTGTATATAATGTGTGTGTATCTACAGTGGGTTGTGCGGAGTGATATTCTGTCCAGTGTGTGTTGTGATCCTGATGGATCAGGAGTTAAGTAGTCTAATTGCTTGTGGGAAGAAGCTGTTCTGGAGTCGGCTGGTGCGTGTTCTGATGCTGTGGTACCGTCTGCCTGATGGCAACAGTGAGAGCAGCCCATGGTTCGGGTGGCTAGAGTCTCTGATGATCCTCTGAGCTCTCTTCACACACCGCCTGGCGTAAATGTCCTGGAGGGAGGGAAGCTCACCTCCGATGATGCAGCTGGCCGTGCGCACTACCCTTTGCAGGGCCTTGCGGCTGCGGGCGGTACTGTTGCCGTACCAGGTGGTGATGCAGCCAGTCAGCAGGCTCTCGATGGTGCTGCTGTAGAAGCGTGTGAGGATGTGGCGGTTCATTCCAAACCTCCTCAGCCGTCGCAGGAAGAAAAGGCGCTGATGAGCCTTCTTCACAACGGCCTCGGTGTGGACGGACCATGAGAGTTCCTCTGTGATGTGGACACCGAGGAACTTGAAGCTGCTGACTCTCTCCACCGGTGCTCCATCGATGGTGATGGGGCGGTGTTCACTCTCATTCCTCCTGAAGTCGACCACCAGCTCCTTGGTCTTGCTGACGTTGAGGGAGAGGTTGTGCTCCTGACACCACCGTGTCAGAGTGTGCACCTCCTCTCTGTAGGCCGTTTCATCATTGTCGGTGATAAGACCTACCACCGTCGTATCGTCAGCAAACTTGATGATGGTGTTGGAGCTGTGGGTAGCCACACAGTCATGTGTGTACAAAGAGTACAGGAGTGGGCTGAGAACACAACCCTGAGGGGCTCCAGTGTTGAGAGTCAGTGATGAGGAGATGTTACTGCCCATTCTGACCACCTGGCGTCTGTTTGACAGGAAGTCCAGGATCCAGCTGCATAACAGGCTGTTTAAGCCTAGAGCCCGGAGTTTCCCATCAAGTATGGAGGGCACAATGGTGTTGAATGCTGAGCTGTAGTCCACAAACAGCATTCTCACATACGTGTTCCTCTTTTCCAGGTGGGAGAGAGCAGTGTGTATAGTGGATGAAATGGCATCGTCAGTGGAGCGGTTTGTGCGGTATGCAAACTGCAGTGGGTCCAGTGAGGGGGGGAGAACAGAGCAGATGTGGTTTCTGACTATTCTTTCAAAGCATTTGCTGATGATGGGGGTCAGAGCAACAGGACGCCAGTCGTTTAAGCAGGTGGTTTTTGACTGCTTAGGTACAGGCACAATGGTGGACGTTTTGAAGCATGTGGGGACCACAGACAGGGAGAGGGACAGGTTAAAAATGTCCGTGAAAACTCCAGCCAGTTGGTGCGCGCACGCTCTGATGACACGGCCGGGAATGCCGTCTGGACCCGCAGCTTTACGGACGTTCACCCGCCGGAAGGATCGGGTTACATCCGCTAAAGATACGGAGAGTGCACTAACCTCTGTATCTTCAGCCGCGAGCTCTCTCTCCGCGAGGGCGGTGTTGGTTCCCTCAAAGCGAGCATAGAAGGTGTTGAGCTCGTCCGGGAGAGAGGCAGCGGTGTTCACGGTGGAGTTTGTGTTCCCTTTATAGTCCGTGATGGTGTTAATTCCCCTCCACATGCTTCTGGAGTCGGTGGTGTTGAACTGTCCTTCAATCTTGTCCCTGTACTGCCGTTTTGCTGCTCTGATGGTTTTCCGGAGGGCATAACTTGCTTGTTTATGCTCCTCCGCATTACCGGAGTTAAAAGTGAAGGTCCGCGCATTGAGTGCCGCGCGAACATCCCCGTTTAGCCACGGCTTCTGGTTAGGGTACAGCCGAATTGTTTTGGTCGGAACAACGTCATCTACGCACTTCCTGATGAAACACGTTACGCTATCAGCGTAGACCTCGATGTCGTCATCAGAGGCCGACCGGAACATCTCCCAGTCCGCGTGATCAAAACAGTCCTGTAGCATAGAATCTGATTGATCCGACCAGCACTGGATGGTTCTGAGGGCGGGTGCTTCCTGTTTGAGTCTTTGCCTATAAGCGGGCAAAAGGAGGATTGACGCGTGATCTGATTTGCCGAATGGTGGGCGTGGGAGTGATTTGTATCCATCCTTGAAGGGGGAGTAACAGTGATCTAAAACACGGTTCCCTCGCGTGTTGAAGCTAACATGTTGGTGGTATTTAGGTGCGATGCGCTTGAAGTTGGCTTTGTTAAAGTCTCCGGTCACAATAAACGCAGCGTCAGGATGCGCGGTTTCCTGCTCACTCACTGTCCTATACAGTTCCTTTAGTGCCCGGTCTGTGTCGGCTTGTGGGGGAATATACACAGCTGTGATGATGACCGCGGTGAATTCCCTCGGTAGCCAGAATGGTCGGCACAGAAGCATGAGAAATTCCAGATCAGGAGAACAGAAAGACTTGATAGAATGTACGTTCCTCTGATCACACCAGGATCGGTTGATCATAAAACACACACCCCCGCCTTTGCTTTTCCCTGAGAGATCTTTTTCTCTGTCCATTCGGTGCACGGAGAACCCCGTGGTTTCGATGGCCGAATCTGGAATCTCAGCGGACATCCAGGTTTCTGTAAGGCAGATAATGCAGCAGTCCCTCGTGTCTCGCTGGAAAGAGATCCGCGCTCTCAGCTCGCAGAGTTTATTGTCCAGAGACTGAACATTAGCCAGTAAAATACTGGGAAGCGGGGGTCGGTTTGCGCGGCGTCTAACTCTGATAAGTACGCCGGCTCTCTTCCCTCTTCTCCGGCCGCGTTTGCGTGGTCGGGCCGTCCAGACAAAGGGTTCCGCTGCTGTGTTTGTAAGCAGCGTGTCGTCACTGAAGAATTTAAAGTCCGGTTTTCGGTGTGCGATTGCCGAACCAATGTCCAAAAGTGTCTGTCTGTCGTACTTAGTAAGGCAGACAACATCCAAGACGAAAAACATAAGAACTATAAACAGAACAAACAAAAAACTACAATGTTCCAGCGGAGCTCGCGACGTAGCAGCCATCCTCGGCGCCATCTTGAGACAATTTTCCCTTGAGCAGCTAAGCTGCTGTCGAATCACAACACAGGAACCGTGGCACGTGCGCTAAGCTGCAGTCAAATCACAACACGGGAACTGCTGGCACAATCAGAACTCGTTACGTATTTCTGAAGGAGGGACTTCATAGAATAAAGGAAGTCATCAGCCGTTTTTAGGACAGTGAAAACAGCGGTATACAGATAAGTACATTGTGTTAAAAATACTGTTTTTTTTTTACACGCGAAACATGAACACATGTTATATTGCACACTGTAAATACAATCAAAGCTTCAAAAGAACACGAAGAACGGGACTTTTAAGATGTGTTTTGGTCTATCGGATCACAGCTCAAGATGGCGCCGAGGATGGCCGCTACGTCGCAAGCTCCGCTGAATCATTGTAGTTTTTTGTTTGTTCTGTTTACAGTTTTTGTGTTTTTTGTCTTGGATGTTGTCTGCCTTACTACGTACGACAGACAGACACTTTTGGACATTGGTTCGGCAATCGCACACCGAAAACCGGACTTTAAATTCATCAACGACGACACGCTGCTTACAAACACGGCAGCGGAACCTTTTGTATGGGCGGCCCGACCGCGCAAACGCAGCCGGAGAAGGGGGAAGAGAGCCGGCGTGCTCATCAGAGTAAGACGCCGCGCAAACCGACCCCCGCTTCCCAGTATTTTACTGGCTAATGGTCAGTCTCTGGACAATAAACTCTGCGAGCTGAGAGCACGGATCTCTTTCCAACGAGAGACGAGGGACTGCTGCATTATCTGCCTTACAGAAACTTGGATGTCCGCTGAGATTCCAGATTCGGCCATCGAAACCACGGGGTTCTCCGTGCACCGAATGGACAGAGAAAAAGATCTCTCAGGGAAAAGCAAAGGCGGGGGTGTGTGTTTTATGATCAACAGATCCTGGTGTGATCAGAGGAACGTACATTCTATCAAGTCTTTCTGTTCTCCTGATCTGGAACTTCTCATGGTTCTGTGCCGACCATTCTGGCTACCGAGGGAATTCACAGCGGTCATCATCACAGCTGTGCCCCACAAGCCGACACAGACCGGGCACTAAAGGAACTGTATAGGACAGTGAGTGAGCAGGAAACCGCGCATCCTGAGGCTGCGTTTATTGTGACCGGGGACTTTAACAAAGCCAACTTCAAACGCATTGCACCTAAATACCACCAACATGTTAACTTCAACACGCGAGGGAACCGCGTCTTAGATCACTGCTACTCCCCCTTCAAGGATGGTTACAAGTCCCTCCCCCGCCCACCATTCGGCAAATCGGATCACGCTTCCATTCTACTTTTGCCCGCTTACAGGCAGAGGCTGAAACAGGAAGCACCCGCCCTCAGAACCATCCAGTGCTGGTCGGACCAATCGGACTCTATGCTACAGGACTGTTTTGATCACGCGGACTGGGAGATGTTCCGGTCGGCCTCTGATGACGACATCGAGGTCTACGCTGATAGCGTAACGTGTTTCATCAGGAAGTGCGTAGAAGACGTTGTTCCGACCAAAACAATTCGGCTGTACCCAAACCAGAAGCCGTGGCTAAATGGGGATGTTCGCGCGGCACTCAATGCGCGGACCTCCACTTTTAACTCCGGTAATGCGGAGGAGCATAAACAAGCAAGTTATGCCCTCCGGAAAACCATCAGAGCAGCAAAACGGCAGTACAGGGACAAGATTGAAGGACAGTTCAACACCACCGACTCCAGAAGCATGTGGCGGGGAATTAACACCATCACGGACTATAAAGGGAACACAAACTCCACCGTGAACACCGCTGCCTCTCTCCCGGACGAGCTCAACACCTTTTATGCTCACTTTGAGGGAACTAACACCGCCCTCGCGGAGAGAGAGCTTGCGGCTGAAGACGCAGAGGTTAGTTCACTCTCCGTATCTTTAGCGGATGTAACCCGATCCTTCCGGCGGGTGAACGTCCGTAAAGCTGCGGGTCCAGACGGCATCCCGGGCCGCGTGATCAGAGCGTGCGCGCACCAACTGGCTGGAGTTTTCACGGACATTTTTAACCTGTCCCTCTCCCTGTCTGTGGTCCCCACATGCTTCAAAACGTCCACCATTGTTCCTGTACCTAAGCAGTCAAAAACCACCTGCTTAAACGACTGGCGTCCTGTTGCTCTGACCCCCATCATCAGCAAATGCTTTGAGAGACTAATCAGAAACCACATCTGCTCTGTTCTCCCCCCCTCACTGGACCCACTGCAGTTTGCATACCGCACAAACCGCTCCACTGATGATGCCATTTCATCAACAATTCACACTGCTCTCTCCCACCTGGAAAAGAGGAACACATATGTGAGAATGCTGTTTGTAGACTACAGCTCAGCATTCAACACCATTGTGCCCTCCATACTTGACATGAAACTCCGGGCTCTAGGCTTAAACAGCTTGTTATGGAACACAGAGGAACTCTCATGGTCCGTCCACTCTGAGGCCGTTGTGAAGAAGGCTCATCAGCGCCTTTTCTTCCTGCGACGGCTGAGGAGGTTTGGAATGAACCGCCACATCCTCACACGCTTCTACACCAGCACCATAGAGAGTCTGCTGACTGGCTGCATCACCACCTGGTACGGCAACAGTACCGCCCGCAACCGCAAGGCCCTGCAAAGGGTAGTGCGCACGGCCAGCTGCATCATCGGAGGTGAGCTTCCCTCCCTCCAGGACATTTACGCCAGGCGGTGTGTGAAGAGAGCTCAGAGGATCATCAGAGACTCTAGCCACCCGAACCATGGGCTGCTCTCACTGCTGCCATCAGGCAGACGGTACCGCAGCATCAGAACACGCACCAGCCGACTCCAGAACAGCTTCTTCACACAAGCAATCAGACTACTTAACTCTTGATCCATCAGGATCATAACACACACTGGACAGAATATCACTCAGCACAAACCACTGGAGATACACACACATTATATACACATTTATTTATCATACAGCATCTATTGCACTTTGGATTTCAATTTGTGAACATATTGTATACTGTACATTGTATATTATTACTATAGCTTAATGTATACTGTTATTGTTTAATGTATGTTTAGTGTATATTGTTTAAAGTATATGTATATTGTAAGTATGTGTATATTGTTTAAAGCTGTGAGAACTACACTCACATTGTGTAAATTATTTATTGTTTACTGTAGTGTATACTGTGCTGTGAGTAATTGTGTGCGCATCAGATGTGTAATCTGTTGTTGCTTAAATGTTGTACATGTCATGTCATGACTACTATGTTTGCTCGGACTGCACCTAAGAATTTCACCTACTGTTGCACTTGTGCATATGGTAGAGTGACAATAAAGTGATTTGATTTGATTTGATTGATTTGGGATTTGAAGTAGAGGAAGGAGACGCCTGGTGTTTTAATTCTAGTCTCCTTTGCCCACTTTCAACCACTTCTGTCCTGATTTCTTCAGATCTTTCAGTGTAATGAAGTTTACATATGAACGCAAAAGTAGACAACGGACCATGGCGAACATGGTTAGTGTGTGAAGGAATGTTGAGAGAACATTGTGCTTGGTACATTTTCGTCTTCAAACCAAACAAATGTCTTCAAGCAACAAAGTTTAAATCCTTTTCCCATAATGTTTACACATTAAGTCAGTAAGCGGAAAGTTTAGTGGCTGTTTAGTGAACTTTAGTGGCTAGCATTTACATTACGAGAGTAATCCAGTCGAATGCGGTTTTGGCCTTTTTAGACCCCGTTTACATCTGTATTAAACAAAATGCATCTTACTACCATGTGTAAACAAGGCCTAAGACTACTTTCATACTGTCAGTCCAAATCCATTGATTTATCTGATCTAAAATTATTGGACCTCTTTCATGAAATACGAGCAGAGTGAATTTTAGAATTTTGAAAATGTTAGTTGGTACGAAACAAATTGACACCTGCTCCAAAGAACAAAGCACAAAGAACATTTGTGTAAAATATTTGAACGTTCTGTGTTCTAATTTAGACAAACTGATGACATAATAATGTACCATAATAATATTTCACAATATTTATTTATTTTTAACTGTTCAACTTTGGGTAATAAGCAGTACTTGTCACTGTCACTTTTTACCTAGCCGTCCAATCACAGTGGAGGAGGGGCGGGACAAATACTACACTGACCATCCTACTTGTACAATGACTGAACAACAATGGAGAAGTTAATATTGTTATTGCATTTTTATATTCAGTAATAGTCTAGTTCGATACTAGTAACACATTACCGACATGGATATTCTGTATTATGCAACCAAAGTATCTCAGCTGGCCATTCAAGCGCCACCAGCTGGCCATTTTCACACACGATAATTGAATATTTATTGCTAGGCAAATGGCCAGTTGGTCTCTTTAGAATTTATGCATTATACTGGAGCCAAACCTGAGAAGGAAGTCCAGAAGATTCCACAGCGTTCCTGGACATGTATTTTGCGTAGTTGTAACTCATGGGCGGGGATTATGCTAATTATGAATTAGTGTACAAGCGCACCCTATTTACGAATGTTTGGAATTCATTAATATACACACGTTTAATTACCGAATCCGTGGTATGCGAAGCGTTTGTGAATCCGCCAAAGTCCATTTTACGCGCAAATTACTCTGAATGAGTAAGAGTATTTACGAAAGTTTCATGAATGAGGCCCATTGACTGTCCACATTGTGTATCACATCTTTTCAGATGTCTGTCCATGCCGCTCTTTCGTTTTCCGGAATATCTGCATTGTTTTCTATGGCAATGATGTTGCTTTGGCAGGTAGGCCTATAAACCAGAAACAACAACTACGACATAGAGGAGTTTACAATACAGATGTTGTCTTATTTACAACATGACAATGTGTAGCTGCTGCCGTGCTGGACTATTGCGTTTTCTGAGGCAGCGGCAGAAACGTAGGAGGCTGGTATGCGTGGGTTTATTCTGTGCTGTCATCTCCGGCAGTTTCAAAACATGTCTCCGTAATATTGTCATTTTCTGCTCATCCAGCGCTTTGCAACAACACAACCTTGTTTTTGCAGCAACTTTCAGCATGTTCTCTATAACAACGTCTGACTTTTACGTGGCGTGAGAAAGCCACATAAACCACATGAAATCCTATAAGAGCACTGAAACGGATTTCCAGAAATATATGAATGTAGCTCGAAACGGAATTCCTGTTCATACTTTCTAAATCTGATTGGATTTCAATTGGATATGCACAAAAATCGGACAGTCTAAACAAGGCTTGAGTGACACCAAAGAACTAGTTCTCACAGTCTCATAATTGAATGCAGTGTGGCAAGTTTAAATATGTATCAGATATTTTCTTTCCTTCCTCCTCCTCCTCCTCCCATCTTCTTCTGTCCATTCCTCTGATGGGCTCCTACTTTCTTGTTGCCATTTCTCATTCCTGGATCAAATACTCATCATGGCCAATTCTTGTTCTTTCCCCTCTCCCATCTTTCTGTGACCTTCCTTGCCTTCTCTCACTGTTTGATGAGGGGAAAGAGATTTGAAATTGCCCCCCGCTGCCTCGGTTCTCTTAAATGTCCGTGTCACGCAGGTTCCAAAAGACACTTCCTAAGCCATATAGGAGAAAGAACTGAAGGAAAACAAGATGGAAGCAATCGAAAAGAGAGGGAGAGGGAGAGGGGGGAATGCATGGTGTTGATGATTGCTGCTGCAGTTTACATAATGAAATATGTGACCTGGAAGGTCTCTATGTATGGAAATCCTTTTGAGATATTTGTTGTGATCTTTACAGATTTTATAAAGGTCACCTGGTGTTGTGAGAGCAAGCTGAAAGGGAGCTCGCTGTGTTAGTGCTGATCATAATGCCAGGGCACACTGTGACCCCTGAAAACAAACAGACTGTTGAAATGTAAGATACAGGATGAAAGTGAGAGAGATACACAGAGAAGTGAAAAATTCAGCAGGTACGCCAAAGAGGAAGCACTGCAAGGTATAACACAGCGTTCCATCCAAGACATTCCACCTTTCTCCATTCATTTTTAATGTGCCATATATCTCTGCTACACTGGAACATGACATCTACCCTGAAGTGTGGGAGACTTTCATCAGGGATTCTATGTGTGTGTGTCTGTCTTGGTAATAGAAATGGATATAGAGGTCTGTGAGCGGCAATACCTTCTGAATGTGTATTTATGTTGGTGAGGGTAAAGATTTGCATGTGCGTATCGAATGAAAGATAAGAACGAAAGCATAGTGCTTTAAGAGAGGATGTAAGATTTCTTGCTCGCACACACACTTACACACCCCTTCCATCATCGGTGCTGTAAAAGTTAAATGCCTTGGGCCGTCCCCGCTCGACTCTAAACGCTGTTGAATGTCATTGTTTGACTGCCGCTGTAAAAACAGAGTGCCTCACTCGTTCTTCCACTTATCACTTCATCCCTCCATCTCATCCCTCCACTCGATACCTCGTAAATCTGCTCTCTTCGTGCGTTTGCTCCCCTTCCACTTCATAAATATCCTTATCATATTAATTTATTCCTCCATATTCTGTATCAATGTGAGCTTTACAGCTTTCTTTTCTTTCTTCCTTTTCTATATGCACTTTTATCCTTTTGTACCCTGTGATTATTTATTTTTTGTCTTTCTATACCTTAACCCCTCTCATTTATTTTTTCCTGTTTTATTTATTTTGCAGCAAGTGCTTTATCACATTTGGGAATGCAAGCTTAAAGAGATGTGAATTTATGCAAATGTATGGCTAAAAAATGAGTATTCACCTTCTCGCAAAGTACAAAGAACAACATTGACTCTGTATAATATTTTCCCGTGGTTATGAATCATCAGAATAATTAAGAATGATTTGTGGACTGAGCAAAACTTTTTTATTTTCTAGTGGTTAAATAAATCGTAAGACCCCAGCAGTCTGGCTGATTAGACTCCTGTGTAATTTCGCCCAGTTGCGGTTTGTAATCATACCACAGGTAGTTGCCAGCACTTATTTGCACAATTGCCACTTCTGAAAATTAGTCCATACAACTATGTTTTTCTCTATAAGACTGTGCCTGCATATCAAGAAAATATGCATTTATTTATGTTTGCAAGGGTCATTGTGGAACTTTACATACCTATTCATACACGTTTTCTGGAAAATATTAAAAACTTTAAAATATATAGGCTTATATATATTAATATGAAAATACTTGACAGTGAAATGAGTGTCGTTACCACCCTGAAGGACCTCCTGTCACGTTACAGTGCTGACAGTGATGATGCAGACTGTAGTACACTACCCAACAGAGGTCAGAGGTCATGCAAGAGGGGTCATTGTGATTGACAGATGGATATGTCTCTGCAGCACAGGTCAGGATGCACAGTGTGGCATTACAGCGGGTCAAATGATGTGGCACTTGGCTGACACAGCAGGTATGATTTTTACTTACTCTGTGATGCTCTTGTCCAACCCGCTGCTGAATAACATAAGCTGTATTCCCTGAACAGGGTCCTGAGCAGAGGATATCTGTAGAAGTTTACAACAAAAATAATATATATATATATATATATATATATATATATATATATATATATATATATATATATATATATATATATATATATATATATATATATATATATATATATATATATATATATATATGTATGACGCCTGCCTTTACATGCACATGAACTTGAATGACATCCCATTCTTAAGCCATAGGGTTTAATATGGAGTTGGCCCACCCTTTGCAGCTATAACAGCTTCAACTCTTCTGGGAAGGCTTTCCACAAGGTTTAGGAGTTTGTTTATGGGGATTTTGACCATTCTTCTAGAAGCGCATTTGTGAGGTCAGGCACTGATGTTGGAATGAGAAGGCCTGGCTCGCAGTAGCCGCTCTAATTCATCCCAAAGGTGTTCTATCGGGTTGAGTTCAGGACTGTGCAGGCCAGTCAAGTTCCTCCACACCAAACTCGCTCATCCATGTCTTTATGGACCTTGCTTTGTGCACTGGTGGGCAGTCATGTTGAAACAGGAAGGGGCCATCCCCAAACTGTTCCCACAAAGTTGGGAGCATGAAATTGTCCAAAATGTCTTGGTATGCTGAAGCATAAAGAGTTCCTTTCACTGGAACTAAGGGGCCAACCCAACCCCTGAAAAAAAAAAAAAAAAAAACATAATCCCCCCTCCACCAAACTTTACACTTGGCACAATGCAGTCAGGCAAGTACCGTTCTCCTGGCAACCGCCTAACCCCTCCGATGGACGAGTCTCTTTCAAACGGCCAGACAGAGAAGCGTGATTCGTCGCACCAGAGAACACGTCTCCACTGCTCTAGAGTCCAGTGGCGGCATGCTTTACACCACTCTGTTTTCGGTACTGATTAAGACACTTTAAGACACAAAGCCACTTGTCACCAACAGTACGTACTGTCTCTCATAGACTCTAGTACTCTGAGGAGTGTTCATTCCACTTATGCATTTAATTCTATACTTTGAGTCAGCAGGGACACGAGAGGACAGAGGGATGCCTGCCACACTAATCTTTTCAATATTCATCAACAGCTTGGCAGTGCTTTTAACTGTATCTGCATATTCACATGGAATTGTGGGAGATGTTGTCCTCTGGGGCTCGGACGGGGTGCGCATCTGCTTTGCTCTTGAGAAGTCATTGAGCGAGTCGAAGAGGAGTCCGGGCAGATGGAATCTTCTTTGTGTTATCTTAAACTGCTCAGCTCCACAGCATTAAGCATCCTCTCTGTTTAATGAGCGTCTGCACAGCGAGGAGAAACGCGTCAACGCTCTCCTCGCCTGTCATTAACGTGCCGACAGAGGGGACACGGGACGGGCTGAAATGGAGAAATAATAGGCAATTTAGCGATGCGTGGAGAGAAGAGGGGGATGAGAGGGAGGGCGGGGTCATCCCTCGTTCTGTTTTTAGGGGATCCTTTCCTGTCATCCCTGCAGAGCCGCGGGCGGATAATGAGGAGTCGCCTGCTGCATAAATAGGCTTAAAATAGAAAGAAGGAATAAATAACTTTAATAGAACAGAATCGGTGATGGGAGGAGAGGGACGAGGTAGGCGGCCTCTGTTCTCTGTCCATCTCACCACAAGCCCTGTCCCTTTGTCCTGCCTCTGTCCTTTTTTCCAATTTCATCCATAGAAGGACAACCACTGGACAAGGCACTGACTGAATAGTCAAAAAAAGTTTGGTTTGGTTATACATTGAGGAAAATAAGTATTTGAACACCCTGCTATTTTGCAAGTTCTCCCACTTGGAAATCATGGAGGGGTCTGAAATTGTCATCGTAGGTGCATGTCCACTGTGAGAGACATAATCTAAAAAAAAAATCCAGAAATCACAATGTATGATTTTTTAACTATTTATTTGTGTGATACAGCTGCAAATAAGTATTTGAACACCTGTCTATCAGCTAGAATTCTGACCCTCAAAGACCTGTTAGTCTGCCTTTAAAATGTCCACCGCCACTCCATTTATTATTCTAAATTAGATGCACCTGTTTGAGGTCGTTAGCTGCATAAAGACACCTGTCCACCCCATACAATCAGTAAGAATCCAACTACTAACATGGCCAAGACCAAAGAGCTGTCCAAAGACACTAGAGACAAAATTGTACACCTCCACAAGGCTGGAAAGGGCTACGGGGAAATTGCCAAGCAGCTTGGTGAAAAAAGGTCCACTGTTGGAGCAATCATTAGAAAATGGAAGAAGCTAAACATGACTGTCAATCTCCCTCGGACTGGGGCTCCATGCAAGATCTCACCTCGTGGGGTCTCAATGATCCTAAGAAAGGTGAGAAATCAGCCCAGAACTACACGGGAGGAGCTGGTCAATGACCTGAAAAGAGCTGGGACCACTGTTTCCAAGGTTACTGTTGGTAATACACTAAGACGTCATGGTTTGAAATCATGCATGGCACGGAAGGTTCCCCTGCTTAAACCAGCACATGTCAAGGCCCGTCTTAAGTTTGCCAATGACCATTTGGATGATCCAGAGGAGTCATGGGAGAAAGTCATGTGGTCAGATGAGACCAAAATGGAACTTTTTGGTCATAATTCCACTAAACGTGTTTGGAGGAAGAAGAATGATGAGTACCATCCCAAGAACACCATCCCTACTGTGAAGCATGGGGGTGATAGCATCATGCCTTGGGGGTGTTTTTCTGCACATGGGACAGGGCGACTGCACTGTATTAAGGAGAGGATGACCGGGGCCATGTATTGCGAGATTTTGGGGAACAACCTCCTTCCCTCAGTTAGAGCATTGAAGATGGGTCGAGGCTGGGTCTTCCAACATGACAATGACCCGAAGCACACAGCCAGGATAACCAAGGAGTGGCTCTGTAAGAAGCATATCAAAGTTCTGGCGTGGCCTAGCCAGTCTCCAGACCTAAACCCAATAGAGAATCTTTGGAGGGAGCTCAAACTCCGTGTTTCTCAGCGACAGGCTAGAAACCTGACTGATCTGGAGAAGATCTGTGTGGAGGAGTGGGCCAAAATCCCTCCTGCAGTGTGTGCAAACCTGGTGAAAAACTACAGGAAACGTTTGACCTCTGTAATTGCAAACAAAGGCTACTGTACCAAATATTAACATTGATTTTCTCAGGTGTTCAAATACTTATTTGCATCTGTATCATACAAATAAATAGTTTAAAAAATCATACATTGTGATTTCTGTATTTTTTTTTTTTTTTTTTGATTATGTCTCTCACAGTGGACATGCACCTATGATGACAATTTCAGACCCCTCCATGATTTCTAAGTGGGAGAACTTGCAAAATAGCAGGGTGTTCAAATACTTATTTTCCTCACTGTATATATGGTCTTTCTTGACTTGCCATGTAAAGTTCACACTAGGGGCTCAGTAACTAGTTAGTAGATGTGTCTTAATTTGGTTTCACCATTTGTTCTTAAATTCGATAGAAGTTGCGATAGAAGTATTTTCTTTTCTATTGTGATGTGTATGCGAGTGAAACGGCTTATCATACAAGAAAAAAATGTAGGATAGGACTTGATTTTGTCCATTGCTGATTGGATGGTTGTGGTTTGTTATTGTGATGTCATGTGAGTGACGGGTTGTCCCGCCCTCACGCCAGTAAACGCATCATCAGAGAATAGAAGAGATGTCGCTGCAAGAGGGAAAGGGAAGTTGTTTTGATTAAAGATTACGAGGGCACATTCATTTGTAAAAAAAAATATTTTGTGTACAGATAAATTATTTAGAATAAAAACTAATATTCCATGAAAAAAATACTAATTGTCGATGATTTCATAGTGACTTAGGTAACAGGTCTTAAGATCTCTGTAAATAAATGTGTATTTACCTTTATGATTCAAGCATCTCTTGCCTCCACTGAAATACAACACATAAACTAAAAAGGCTATTTCAATGTGTAAAAAGAAACAAATTAAGTAGTGTGCCTGTTTGGAAACATAAAAAAGTTTTATTGTTTTTGAAAAAAAAAGTATCTTATGCTCACCAAGGATGGATTTATTTAATCAAATATACAGTAAAAACAGTAACATTTTAAAACATTTAAATAATTGTTTTCTATTTTAATAAAAATGTAATTTATTCCTTTGAGTTCAAAGCTACATTTCTAGCATCATTACTCCTGTCTTCAGTGTCACATGATCCTTCATAAATCATTCTAATATATTGATTTGCTGTTTAAGAAAAATGTTTTATTATTATTATTATCGATGTTAAAAACAGTAATTGCTGTTTGATATTTTTTGTGGAAACCACGATACCGTTCAAACATTTGTGGTAAGATACAAGAAAAAGGATGCTCTTTTGATCAAAGATGCATTAAATTGATAAAAAAGTGACATTTAATAGATGCTTTAATAAATGTAATATACATTTAATGCATCCAAATAAATGCTGTTCATTGAACTTTCTATTCATCAAATAATTCTGAAAAAGGTATCACTTTTCAACTGTGATAATAAGAAGAAGATTTAGTATACACTCAAAAAAATGGTGCTATATAGCACTAAAGGTGGTTCTTTGGCTTGTAATCATAGGGGAACCACTTTAAGTGCTGTATAGCACCAAATCTTGGTGCTTCTACGGTTCTTCAACGGTTCTTCAGCGGTTCTTTGGGATGACTGAGGTGCTATATACACTCTAAAAAAAGGTTCTATATGGCACTAAAAGTGGTTCTTCGTCGTAATCATAGAGGAACCACTTTTGGTGCTATATAGCACCATATCTTAACATGTTCTGTTTATGGTAGCAGTGTTATATAGCACCTTAGTCAGTGGTGCTATTTAGCACCTTAGCAAAATTACCGCTGAAGAACCTCTGAAGCACCAAAATTGGTGAAAAAAGGTTCCCCTATGATTACAAGCCAAGAACCACTTTTAGTGCCATATAGCACCATTTTTTAGTAATCAGAATGATTTCTGAAGGATCATGTGACGGTAAGTAATGGCTGCTGAAAATTCAGCTTTGCCATCACATGAATAAATTACATTGTAAAATATATTCAAATAGAAAACAGTTTGTAATAAAATTCAGCAATATTAACAATGTTAACAATAAAAAATTATATTTAAAATGAATGCTGTGTTTTAAACGTTCTAAAGAATCCTGAAAATGTATCATGGTTTTCTCCAAAATATTGAGCAGCACAAGCGTTTTTCTTGAACACTAAATCAGGATATTAGAATTATTTCTGAAGGATCACGTGACACTAAAGACTGGAGTAAATTTAGCTTTGCCATCACTGGAATAAATTACATTTTAAAATATATATTAAAATGGAAGACTTATTTTAAATTGTAATAATATTTCACAATTTGACAGTTTAATTGTATTTTTAATAAAATAAATGCTGCCTTGGTGAGATTTTCTTTCAAAAACATTACAAAATCTTACTGACTCAAATAGTGGGGTACTAGAGAGAGAGAGAGCTGACATCGTTGGAGGCTCCAACTGGCCCCTGGTGAAAGGAAATCAGAAGAAAAGTGACAGCCAGTTAACAGCTGTATGTATCTTTCTAAATTTGAAAGATTCTTACTGAAAAGCTCTGTTAAAATGTGTGACCGTACTCTTAACAACCAACACCTATCTTTTCCAGGTGTTTGAACTCAAAGAATAATTGACTCTTGATTGGTTGTCTGTGATGCGATGAGATGTGATAATGAATATGTTTGACAGGTGGGAACGGCAAGATGGTGGGAGTTTGAAACAGTCTAAACTTAAATACATTTTCAGAGATAGAAGTTTTGTTTTAGCTCTCCTCACCTGTGGCTTAGCCTCGTCTGAACCGCTACCTCACGAGAACGACAGACAATTAGTAACGTGTTTTTATGTGTGCGATATAAATCAACAGGCTAAGGTGCACAGCTGTGAGAGAAGGATAACTGGGTTTTATTTCCAACTTGGTGACTCTGATGTGTGGCAGTGGAAGGGAGGGGAAGAGGAAATCGGTGTAATTATTCTCCGCGTGCAAGGCAGCCAGCTGGGGACCCCTTCAACAACATAGGCTAATTTATATCTGCATGGCACTTTCCCGGTTTCTGACAGAGGCCCTCTCTGCTCTCCAGGCTCTCCTGTCCGTACTTCAGGGAGTCCTAGTGCAGCTAGCACACTGCTTATAAACTCCCTCCAATCTCTCGCTACTCTGCGGCACTGCTCTGTGAAGGAGCAAGTCATTATGGGAACAGGCGGACGGCGCAGATTGAGTGAGTCACTCTTGGTTCAAATGAACTATTGCCTCATGAGACGGAAGTTTTTAATCATTGACTTTTAAATGAGAGGTTACCCTGGGTTTTTTGGTTTGGCATAGGCAGATTTTTTTGCTTTTCAGTACTTCAGAAATCATTCAGCTGTTCAACTGTTCATTTCATGAGACATAAACTTGATCTCTGTTTTAAAAGGGATGCATTAGCACATTGTCAGGGTCCTGCCCTGACAGCCTTGTCTGTCTTGTCTCTGTTCAATGTTTCTTTGTTTGTCTTGTGTCATGGCTCTGTCTTTGTTTGTGTTGGCCATGTGCTCCTCTCGTCCCACCTCCTTGTTTCCCTTTACCATACCACCTTGTTTAGTCCTTGTTTGCTTAATTGTGTTCACCTGATCTTCATGTGCTCTTCCCTTTATATTGAGCTCCTTTCCCTCTTGTCCTTGCTGGCTCGTTGTGTGCATTTGTTTTATGCCGTGTGTCTAGCTAAGCTATTCCTAGTGATTTCGTATTTGATTTTGCCTAGTTATAGACCTTTGCATTATTTTCCCTAGCCTTATTTTTTGGATTTCTCTAGTTTTGATTTTGTTCCTGTGATTTTACTCTAGTCTAGTTCTTGTCTTTATTTTTGGTCGTCTCCCTAGACTTATTTTTTGTCTTGCTTTTTCTAGCTTATCTTAATTACTTTTTGTTCCTCTCTAGTTTCCTGTTAGAGTGCAGTCTTGTTTTATTTCCTTTTTATTTCTTAGTTTCACTCTTTTATAGAGCTCGGTTTTATATAATTTTTTTTCTCTTTTGCTAGCTTAAGTTATTATTTAGGTTACTTTGTATTCTTTATTTTTACGTGTAAGTTTGTCTGTTCTCACTCGTTGTGTGTGTGTGTGTGTGTGTGTGTGTGTGTGTGTGTGTGTGTGTGTGTGTGTGTGTGTGTGTGTGTGTGTGTGTGTGTGTGTGTGTGTGTGTGTCTGCCCTGTGTCCGGAGTTTCCCATGGTCATTGACTCTCCTGGCCTGGCTACCAGTCTGGTTCTGCAGCAAGCCACGTCACCAACTGGCAAGCCTGGTTCCCTGAGCCGCTTCCTTGTCTCCATCGTTGGCCATCACATCCTTGCTGTCTCTACCCTGACCAGCCAGTTCTCCCATTGTGTCCTGCCCCTGTTTGGTCTTTGTTCCTGTTTCAACCTTTTTGTCCTGTGTCCTATATTGTTAATAAATTTCACCACAATTTGCTCCAAGCGGGACTCGAACCCGGGTCCACCGGCATGAGAGTCGGACGCTCTAACAAGGAGGCTAAAGGCTGCAACCTCTAGCGTCAGTCGCTAGAGCGTCTCTTGAGATCAGAGGAGTGAGGTTTACGCCCACAGCAACTACTAGCTGGCCTCCGTTACACTCACCCCCCTAAACCTCACTCCCATCCGGGTCACGGCACCAATGTAACCCCTCCTGTTCGAACCGCCCCGCTCCAAGCGGGACTCGAACCCGGGTCCGCCGGCATGAGAGTCGGACGCTCTAACAAGGAGGCTAAAGGCTGCAACCTCTAGCGTCAGTCGCTAGAGCATCTCTTGAGATCAGAGGAGTGAGGTTTACTCCCACAGCAACTACTAGCTGGCCTCCGTTACACTAGCATCAGCATTATCTTTTGATACACTCTCGAAAATATAGGTCCCAAAAGGTTTTTTTTGTAGCAATGCCATTTCAGTTAACAGTTCTTAGTGTAAAGAACAATTTAATAATCTAAAGAACATTTGCCACTATAAAGATTTGCCTTTTGGTGCAATGGCTGAATTAATAGAATTACATTTTTGCAGTAAAATCGAGTCGATTGTATATTTTTGCATTAAAGCCAAACTTTTCACCTCTAGAGGCTTATTCAAAACAATTTTGCTGAGCTTTTATGCCGCAGACTCAGCTTCATGCAGCGCTGTTTTATCAAAATAGATATATTTGAGTGTGTTGAAAGTTGTGTTATAATGCTACTGTGCGTTCGCTTGGCGGCTACTATGAGACACTTGTTGCACATTGCAGTAAGATAGATTGATATTAGGCATGGTAAAACATGGTACTCGCTGTAAATCAAGAAAATGAGATTTAAACAATAAGACTAACTGTGTCGAGCTATATAACAATTATTAGTTTTCTGTTGATGAATGAATCCAAACAGTTGCTCATCTGTCTAATAAAACACACAATGGGCCCTATTTTAACGATCTGAAACGCAAGTGTCAAAGCGCAAAGCGCAAGTAACTTTGTGGGCGGGTCTCGGCGCTGTTGCTATTTTCCCGGCGGGATAAATGGCTCTTGCGCCCGGCGCAAATCTAAAATGGGTTGGTCTGAAGTAGCTTCATTATTCATAGGTGTGGTTTGGGCGTAACGTGAATAAACCAATCAGAGCGTCATCCAACATTCCCTGTAAAAGCAGGTGCGCAAGTTCCATTATGGATTGCTATTATTATGGCGTATTTACCAGGCGCACGCCAGGAGCGGTTCACAGCCGAGGAGACTGATGTGCTTGTAAGAGCAGTGAAAGACAGAGAAGTTGTGTTGTATGGGGATGGGAGAAACCCACCCAAAATAGCGTCGGTTAAACAGGCGTGGGAGGAAATAGCCACAATTGTTTCATCAGCTGGCATCCCCAGGACGTCGCACCAGTGCCGCAAGCGCTACAATGACATCAGAAGACGGGGAAAGTCCAAGCTTGCCAGCATCAATCGGGCACGCCGTGTAACGGGAGGTGGATCTGCCTCTACTCAGGACCTGACGCCAGCAGAGGACATCGCTGCGTCCACCCTCACCGATTTTTTTTCCTGGTTCTTGACGGACAAACCAATTTGTTAGATGTCCTTATATACATATATGTCTTGCCAGAAGTTGCCACTATTGGGCAAACAGGTCTCCTTAATTATTAGACTATAATTAGCCTGAATAATTTGTAAGCTAGATTTATGCCTATTTTTTCACATCTTCGTGGCACACCACAATGATTTCCGTCATCTCATGTGTTAAATTTTTTTAGTGTAACAATTTATGATTTGCAAAAATAACTGTTGCATCTGTGTAGATTACATGAGCAAAGTGTATGCACGTTGTGCACGCTATACATTATGGTCAAGCATGCGCCCTTAAAATAGCATAATGAACAACGCGCAACGCGCCACTGACTTTAGACTAGGTTTTTTCTGGTCAGTGGCGCAATTGTTTAATGGAACAGCAAAATAGCACCAGGGATTGTTTGCGCCGGAACACGCCTCCTTTTTTGCGCTGAACCGCCCAGGGAGCGCAAGTTCATTCACTAGTTTAGCGACGTGCTTCTGTGGAGGGAAAAGCGCGCTTTGCGCGGGTGTAAAATAGGAATGACATATGCGTCGGTGTACAAAGTCAATTGCGCTGGGTGCAAGATAGGGCCCAATATATTAAAGCATCTTTGATGTTTCCATGGTTTCTATAAAATAAAAACGGAAATCGAGGGTAACACGGGTATGATGTCATTGATAGGCGTCGCATGTCCTAGTTAAAATTGTTTATTTCTCTGGATTTACACATTCTTGGAAACATTTGGGATAATGTTAGTACACAGGTCAACAAAATATATAACATTGTTCTAGTGGTTTTTGGATATTTTAATTTTGTTGTGCCTTAATTAGCCTGGCTCCGCCCTCCTACATACTTCCGCACAATTTTATTTTTCCTTCAGTACTCCGTCTGGGACTGCGGTATATTCTTAGGTTTTCCCCGAACAAATTTTTACTGGTCCAATCAGCGAACAGAGGGAGTGGCTGAGAATGATGACGTTGATGTTGTGCACTAGTTTGAGTTGTACTTCAGTAATGGCAGCGGAGAAAGATACGAGCAAAGCCATTCATTCCGTTGTGGCACCGCTGCCGAATATCCAGAAGTTAAAGCCGGAGCAGGAACGATCTTTGCTGAGTTTTGTTGGTGGCCATGATGTTGTGGCCCTCCTCCCCACAGGGTTCGGGAAAAGCTCGCTATGTTAGTGGTGAAGGAGTTGGCTGAAGCCCTATTCGGACGGTAATTGTTTCTCGTGGGGTCGTAAGGTATTGTCATCATTTACAGTGTTGATTTTATTGCCGTCCGTCTCCCACCACGAAGGTCGTGTGGTAATTTAATTGCTGTCCAAATCCACTTCTCTGAGTTTTCGAGAGTATATCACTTCAAAATGTACTGTTTATATCCTTTTTGACCACTACAGAACACCATACGGTTGCGCTTCGCTGTAATTTGGATGCATTTCTAGGCTTATATTTCTTTAAATGCTGGCAAGTATTTACAAGAGCAATATATTTCATCACGCTCACGTAAACATTTGAATTGGGCCGTTATTTACGGCAGCATTTATTCTTATCATACCAAGCATATGACATTTTATTTACAGCATACAATCAAGTTACGCACCAGGTGAGCAGCGCGTTCCCGATCACAAAACTCTCCCCTCCACCGTGAATAAATCACAATCCGAATGCACAAGTTTTAAGTTTTATCACTGAGGTGGCGTGCACAATCTGCACAGTTATTTTTACAGACTTCCATGTGAGAAACAGAGGCGAACGGCGCATGACATACGTCACGACCAAACGTTAGCAATTGGTTATGGCAGATCCAGCTCTAGGCAGATCCAATAGTTTAACTTCAACAGAGTACCCGCCTTCGAGGAAGTAATCGCTTGTCAATGGAGAGTGGCCAGACTCTCTGTACAAATTAAATGTATGAGAGTCTGGTAAGAACAGGCTACCTTTAAACCATGAAATCAAAATTGACAAAAAAAAATTCTTATGGAAGATTGCAGCTTTTGTTATAAATTATTTATCTGTGCACATCATTAATTTTAAAAAATGTACCATTGAAATCTTTCATCAAAATAACTTCCCCTCCCTCTTGCAACATCATCTGTTGTCTGATGATGCGTTTACCGGTGTGAGGGCAGGCTAATCTGTCACTCACATGAGATCGACCAAAAGCAAACCACAACGATGCAATGATCCAATCAATTCCCAATGGACAAAATCAAGTTCCACCCTATATTTCTTCTTTTTTCGAGAAGCCATTTCACTTGGATATGTCACAAAATATTGCAACTTGTGTTTCATGCCGACTTTAATGCCTTTTGCCAAACAATTATATTGTAACATATAGCTGCTAGTTGTAAAATATTATAATATTCTACTATTGTAAGTTCGAAATGGCATGAGTGTAGAGTATGGATATGAACATGCTGAGAATATTGTCGTCTCTATGTGGATTCTGAGCACGGTTTCATATTTTCTTTCCATGTGTATAGCAGCTGTTGATTTGATCTTCCCTTTCAGCAGCTAATTAGAGTCTTTTAGTTCCTGTGAGAAAAGGTCACTTTCTCCCTCTGCACAGATGCATTAACAAGCCAAGTATTAATACACTCACCTCCATGTACAGGTCAGACTAGAGCAGACAGCTCCTTCAGTTTAAAACGGCCTTTTCCCTCCGGCCTCTCCCCCCAATTTAACTCTCAATTAAATCGTCTTTACACATTTGAAGTTACAAAATGGTGATGTGTGTGTGTGTATAAGAGTGGAATTGTACATTTGTGTCCTTCAGACGCTATTTACACCTGTGTCTTTTTGACAAATTTTGATGGATTTTTTTTTAACGGGAAGGTCTCTGATTTCACAACTAAATACATCACTCACTAAGTCACTGCTTTATGTCACTGTGTGACAACACACACACACACACACACACATGCACACAAAAAAATGTAAAAGAAAGTCTTCCTTCAGACCTCATTGTGTCTTTTTCCTCTATCAGAACTCACTATTTTCTCCACTCCTAACAGGTCAATTACAATCCTGAGCAACAGTGGAACTGCTTAACCAGCCTACAACTGTCCTAAACACACACACTCACAGTTCACATAACATTCACATGTTATCTTCTCTGTTCATTCAGTTCATGCAAGCACCCACACAATTACGCAAAGGGCTGTGCTATAAGGTTGTTGTTTTTCTACTGCTCTGGCTCATGCTGTTTTAGTCTTCCCAGCAGTATTGATTTGTCTTTTGTTTGTCTGTAGCAAGTACCTATTCTTGTCACAGAGACACTTAGGTGAACATCCCTTTAATTGCTTGCCATCTATTCTGAAATAAACACTGCCCCAGGGTCCTGTCGCCTTTGCATGGTGAGATTTAGTATGAACAGTGTGTATGTGAAGTTTTAGCTCAAAATACCCCACAGATCATGTTTTATAGCCTGTTAAAAGTGCCACTTTTTGAGGTAAGCAAAAACACAGTTTCCTTTAAATGCAACTGAGCTGGTATTCCCTGCCTTTTCCTTCAAGAAGAGGGCGGAGCTTCAAATGCTCGTGCAACAACAACAGAACATGTCAGAAACGATCTGTGTTTAGTTCGAACTTCGAACTGGACTCGGACAATAATGCCTACAGAGCCTGAGAAAATATGCTGCATGGAGATAAAACAGGTATAGGTTAGTTTAATTAACTTCTTTAACATCTCGCTTTTATCCACTATTAATACAAGCATGTTGTAGCGGACCCTGTCCGAATGATGGCCAAAACTTTACTGATGAGTTTTATGAAGTTTATTGTTCAGCACACAAAAGATGAAGTGTCTGTTTTAACTCCAGAAAATCACTGTAGCTGAATAAAACTGTACAAGAAGTGCGCATTAAAGGTCCCAGGACATGAAAATTTCCATTTTTAACATTAATATGAGTTCCCCTGTATATGGTCCCCAAGTGGCTATAAATTTCGATAGGTGTAAACCGAGTTCTGGGTGTTCTGCTCTGCCTTTGAGAAAATGAGAGCTCAGACGAGCCGATCTGGAATCTTCCCTGTATGTCGTCATACGGGGAAAGGTTACCTCCCCTTCCTCTGCTTTGCCAGCCCAGAGGATTTGGAGAAAATGGATTCAGTTTATTTTTGTCACAATGTCGGCACAGGCTTTACAAACAGACTTTTGCTATATGGATTCGACAGCACGAACAGTGAGTAACAGTGTTCATTAATGCCTGATCTGTGATCAGTGATTTCTGATGTGTAGCTTTATTCAAGTTCACACAGACTTTCTTTCTAAATCGTTGAATACTGTTCATGCATCAGTGAATCAAGCCAGTGACTAAACGATCAACTTCACATCGTTTCTGTTAGTAGCATGAAACAAATCTGTCATTTAAATTTTGATTAGACGCTAGATTAGCGATCAAAGAACACTCTCTTTATAATGTTCAAAGCTGTCAATCACACATTGCGAGTGTATCTGCACACTTGCCCAAACTGCCACTATAACGAATGAAGCTGTTATGCTGCACAACGAAGCTCTTACTGTATTCATGTCGATATTGTGTTTGCTGTTAGTTGTGGTGAAAGCATTTTGTGAGAAAACGCGTTGCAATGACGAGATCACTGCATTAACGCGATCAACTGTCTGTGCACTCAATGCTCATCACTGCAGCCTTTCATGTGATGGGAAAAGATCTAAAAAATAATGCTATAATCAACACTTTTACGATTCATTAATCTCGATAGCTGTTATGGTAAAAAAACGTAGTAAAAGTAGGCTATTCGAGAGGGGTTCCACATGTTACAAAGTTTGTAGAATAAGGTGGATGAAGACATGGTGGACGTGACTGGGACTCTTCTTGGATACAAACAGAATAAACTCGTGCTCACAGCGCTCTCTCAACAACTCAGTAAAATATAACTTTCTCAGCAATCTTTCTCCAGCTCTCCGTCTCTCTGGTCCACGAGTACCCATTCCGTCTCTCTCTGGCAGTGCTTGCAGTCCTCGCTTAACCACGCCCCCCTCCGCCACATAATCTAATACTCATTTCAAATGCAAAGATGTCAGCCAATCACAAGAGTGGGCGTTTACACTGCAGTTTCACAGCAGACGCCCCCCTACAAACAGAGCATTCAAGCCAGAGGGCTGATATCAGGATAGACATTTTATGATGTAAAAATCATACTAACAATATAACACCTAACACTAATACTAACACCTCATACTAACACCTCAGGAAACATTATACAATCATTCAAAAAATCCATGCCATGGGACCTTTAAAGTATTATCCATAAACCCTTGCATTATCATCAGCATTAGGGATGCAACAATACAGTTAGCCCACGGTTCAATACATACCTCGGTTTTTAACCACGGTTTTCGGTTCAGTTCGGTTCTGATGGCTTGTCACATCAGTTTTTTGCTATTCTATTCTTAAGCGACAGAACAGCAAGAGGTTAAGGAGAAAAAAAGACTGTTTTTATTGCAATACTCTTTCTTTATTTCACTTTAACCCTTTAACTGTCACTTCCCTTTCATGAAAGTGCACTATCCAAACTTAAAGGGCTGTAATTCAAGAATGCTTTGGAATATAGACCAAAGTTTAGTCTCGTTTTAAAGACGACACTCTACAGATTATTGCTGAAGTGAAAGCAATTCAAAATATGAAAGTATGAAAGGGTAATGGAAGTTTGTGTTCCACATTTGAAGTTGATATCACAAAAATTGAAGTTCCCATGAGATTTTGTTTAGGTGCTGTACCAAAAATAGCCACCGGGAGTCATTCAAATTCCATTTATTGTTTTTTTGATGCATTTTCCTGTAAATTTCTGTCCAAATATCACTTCCATCACAAAACAGTCACCAAATATGGACCCTTGAGACTCAGACCTTTCCGACAATATGTGTTTTGTCAAGATTGGAAAAGATTTTGAATATAAAGTAGTTAAAATAATTGTTGTAATATGAAACATGACACCGCCCACTAGGTGAGGAGCCCGCTTGAATAATTTAGAGTAACGTTTCCATGGTAACACAATGTCCGATTTCAAAACGGGTTTCACAGGATGAATTTGGAGTTTGTAAGCTTTCAAATTATACCTAATTTATGATAATTACTTAAATATATGATATGAAAAAAAGGCGATCAAAAAAGGAGCACCAGGCGTCCCACCTGTGGGACGGTAACAGTTAAGAGGTTAAAAAAATGTAAAAACCTTACTTAAACTTAAAACTTTACTTAAAAAAAAAACCTTGTACACATTCCTAGTGTATTGTATAATATAAAATAAATATATATAAAGATTTACACAGGCAGCTCAGAGCTGTACAGCAGCATTTAAGTATGAAATTGAATGAATAAATGTAAAAATAAAACACTACATAGACTTCCTTTGTTGTTGTATTAACATTAAAGGGATAGTTCACTCAAAAATGAAAATTCTGTCATAGAGAAATGAATACAGGTTTGAAACAATATTAGAGTGAGTAAATAATGACATAATTTTAGAGGTGAACTGTCCCTTTAAGGACATCGTGTTCACTAGGCTGCACTGCTGTCAATTTAAGACCTCCGTGCATCTAATATACTGACACACGCCGATTTTACTTTCACTTTAGACATAACCGACTGTGTTTATGTTAACCTTATATGTATTTGACAGTATTAGCGCAGTAAGACTACTTAGTCCAGTAATCACGTGTTTGACAGGTTTAGTGCGCGCGCTCGGAAAAGCGCATGGGCAAGGCTTTAAACGCATGCAAATAATGAACTTTCGTGATTGTGAATAACTCTAGTGTTCCGCGAGTATAACTCTACCACTAACATGTGATGTGAATGTATGTTGTGTTGTTCAGTATTGGGATGGAGGCAAATGATAGAATGTGTAGAAAAATAATTGTAGCAAAAAACCCAATTCACAAATACGTATTGAACCGTGAATGCTATACCGAACGGTTCAATATTATATTGAGAATTGTGGCATCCCTAATTAGCATACAGAGCTAATTACATAAAACAATCCTCACAACTAACAGTAAACAATATACAGTCCATATGCATTTAGGGGGTGCTTAATAAACTGGTTAAACTTTATATCCGTAAAACAACTATTATAAAGTGCGCGCTATCCCTTTCATTACTGCCGTGACCAGTATCGCTCCAGAGACTATACGATGGATCACAAATAGTTGGTACTGATCCATCCTTGAGCTTTAACTTTTTAGCAAAACCTGCCTTGAATTGTCCCTCGTTCAAGCAATGCACCTACATAGCTTACAAGACATTTGTTGTCGCTATAGCTGCTTGAGCGCGGAGAAAATGGCGGACATTGACAACTGGCTGAGGGAGGAAACTATGCTAATACGGAACAGTCTGTCAGCACCGTGGGTGGAAACGTGCAGATTAAGGGGCGGTAATATTATACTAGATCCCCTTCCTATGTCAGAAAGGGAGAGAAATCTGAGCAGCTCGTTTTTTCACATGCTTGTAGAAAAAGGCTTAACAAAACAAAGTTACTGGGTTGTCCTTTTTCACGTTTTCTGGGTTGGTAGATGCACTGGGCACCTGGATATAGCACTTAAACACTGAAAAAGTCTGATTTTCATGATATGTCCCCTTTAAGTTTATACAGTATATGCATTGGTTACTTAATTACTAGTTCTAAATACATTATATGTGTGAGTGAAGGTATAGACACTGCATTAGAGTGACTTTTGAGTGACTTTAGGTGGTGACCTCACACTCAGTTCTTTACAGGACCCCGGTGTTCTAGACTCCATTGTACAGAACCCTATATGCCAGAAAGGTTCTATATACGGAGAAATATCTTCAATGATTGCATACTTTAATGTTTGATGGTTATTTCAAGGGTTTCTTGTGATAAAGTATGTTTACGAGTAGGCATGTGCCGGTATCAATTTCATGTTGCGATTAATTGCTGAAGCTTTTATCACAATATACGGTATTATCATAATATTGAAATAAGTTGCAAAAAAAGTGTTGTCATATAACATGTTTAATAACTTTGTTATAACAAAAGAACCAAACATTTAAATACAATAAAGCAATACACAAAAATGTATAAAGTAAACAAATATTTAAAACAGATTAAGTGCAAAATAATTATAAAGAACAATAGGTAACACTTTACAATAATGTCTCACCAGTTAATGCATTAACATTAACAAAGAAACATTTTTACAGAAGTTATTCTTCTTTGAAAACGTTAGTTTAAAAAAGCAACTGTTAGTTAGTGTAAGCTCAGGTCCATTAAATAATACAGTTACAACTTTTGATTTTAATAATGTGTTATTAAATGCTGAAATGTACATTAAATAAGATTAACACATGCTTTAGAAGTATTTTACACTGTCAGTTTGTTACTGAATGAACTAAAGTTAAATAATGGAGCCTTATTGTAAAGTGTGTGATTGAACAGTCAGAGCATATTCAAACAATATCTAGGGCATGTAATTTAGTCCAGATTAAAATATTAAATGTTTAAGTTTGAAAATGAATAGCCTTAAGTCTTTAAGTATTAAGCATTAGGTTGTGTGATGACGAGCACCGTATCGTTTTGTTTACAAGGGTTACCGGGGAAACGGCTGCATTTCTGCTGTTCCGTCAGCGCCCTCTGCTGTCAGAGAGTGAATATGCACTTCAGCGCGTCTCCTTCACTCGTTCCGCCCAAGGGGGTAATCCCGCACCCGGAAAGCTTACCTTCCATAGGGGCAGCCATTGCTAACCAAGCCATCACCTGCTGTTAGCATCCCATTGACTCCCATTCATTTTGGCATCACTTTGACAGCAAATAACTTAGCATCTGAGGCGTTTAAAGACTCCATTTGTCCATTGTTTATTTCTAAAGAAACACGACAATGTATAAAAGGCTCCATTACCTTGTAGCTTACACTATCGACCCGTTTTTGTAAAAAATAGGCTAACGATTGCGTCATAACCATGCGACTCTCGGTAGAGAAAGAAATTGAAATTGTAGAGAGTAGAGAAATTGCCAGAAGAGAAATTGCCGTATAGACCCAAGGAGAAGCTCGCAGGCAATCTTTTACTGTCTATGCGGCAATCGGGGGGACGTGGAGGCATAAAGTCCAATAAAGTCAAGGGAGAAGCCCATAGAGAGCCAAAAGCAATAGGACAAAATATTTCAACAACGTGATTTCAGATTTCACTTTGCACAACTACTAGAAGACTTTCCACTGTCAGACAGGCTGCTCACGTCGCATCTACGTCGTCAAGCTCAGTCTGAGGCTGCGCAGTACGCTCAGCCATCAGGAAGTGAGTGCTTCTACTTGACTTCACTTTTCCCCATTGAAGCCTATGGGGTCGCTGTGTCCATTTCTTTTATTGTCTATGGTTCCACCATGTGCTCTGCTACATCAGTGCGCGTTCCTCTTTGACGTGTTGTTCATTTTAAACGGTTGATGGGTAAAGTATTCTTAAAATGCATTCTAAAAATCAGAATAATTCGTAATAAATAATTATTCACAGTATTTTGAAGTGCCCACGATAACAATATTGTGCATGTTCATTACTGCGGTATATCTTATTACTGTTTACCGGCACATGTCTATTTACGAGCTGTATAATTCATAGAATGTAACCAAAATAATGAATCAAACTTGGACAAATACAACACCGACAAACCACCATATTCTGCTTGTACAATGTCAACAGATGACAACAAGCATAAAATAATTTAGAACAAGAGCCAGATCAAAATACTTTACATTGTATCCACGTTTTTATATAGAAACAATCTATCTGTGAAATGAGATTTACATTTACATTTATGCATTTGGCAGACGCTTTTATCCAAGCGACTTACAGTGCCAATCCCCCTGGAGCAACATGGAGTAAAGTGCCTTGCTCAAGGACACACTGGTGGAGACTGCTGGGATCGAACCAGCAACCTTCTGCATATCAGCTCCATGGTTTAACCCACTGGACCACCATCTCACATTACGATACTAGTAACACTTCCGCGGATATAATAACAAGCAAAGCGTCTCAACTGGAAAAAAAAGCTGCGCTGACAAACGCTTGAGATGTTGTAAAAGCGACACCGAGATGCCGTTTTATTACTTAACAGGTTAGTAAGGTATATTATTGAAAAGATAAATTGCCATATGTAGCTCTCAAACAGAGTTCATTTGAAAGTGTTAAGGTCATTTCATTATGGTGCTTGTAGTGCTGTGCTGCAATTTACAGCGACCTGACGCTTCTATGTCAACGCCGAAATTAATCTGCAGTAGTCAGGTGGTACAAGTAAGAGCTTTGTAAGTTGTTAAAAATTCATTAGTTTTGTAATGTTGTGCTTTGAGACATGAGGTCATTTAACACCATCTCTCATCTTATGACACAGTGCTGTGTGCATTCATATGTTTTGGAGGAGGCGTGGCTTTGGAGACGCTCTGAAAGAAGGGTGGGATCTTATGCGTTTTAAAGCTAGCTTACTATTGCTAGCCTCTCAGAAAGTGAGAGTGACATGTGAAGGCCAAGTATGGTAACCCATACTCGGAATTTGACCTCTGCATTTAACCCATACAAGTTAGTGCACACACATTAGGAGTAGTGAGTAGTGAACACACACACACACACACACACACACACTGCAAACCGTGGACACACACACCCGGAGCAGTTGGCAGCCATTTATGCTGTGGCGCTTGGGGAGTGATTGGGGGTTAGGTGCCTTGCTCAAGGGCACCTCAGTCATTTCCTGCCGGTATTGAGAATTGAATCTGCAACCTTCCAGTCTGACTGTCTAACCATTAGGCCACGACTGAAATTACCTACCCTACATTTAAGTCTAATAATGAATGTTTTATGAGCAGTAGGATAATCACTCTCTCTCTCTCTCGTTTTTTAGTTATGAGAAAGAACCATATTAATCTGCGCAGTCACGAAGAGCCAAAGCACAACCAAAACAATGTTTTTCCGCAAAATACGTGCAAAATTCCAACTTTTGGCTGACTAAAATGTAAGTTGCTCAACTTTTTACATTTACTATATGTTATATTAATCACAAACAAATAAATATTTAAAAAGGAGAGGGTTTTTACTTGCACATGCTGTTCACTGGCGAAAAAGTCACTCTCTAAATATTGAATATATCCTGTATAATATATTTCCTCATGTGGAAAGGGATTATTGAATATTTCCTTGTGTTTCCTCACGTGGAAAAAGATTTGCTGGCATTGCTGTTATTATTTAATTCTCACCAGCACCAGGATCTTTACACCTTTTGTAAGAGTTTTAGATGGAGTGAATCAGGTGGAATGACAGCAGAGCCAAAGTAAATCCGAACCATTTGAGCTGCAGCGAAGAAAATCTTTAAAACAAACATGGTAACTGCTAACAGACAGAGAGAGTGATTGAATGAGAATGATGGAAAAGAGGTATGAAAAGAGATACAGAGTGGGGGGTGGATCAAAAGAAAGACATGGATGAGAAATTAAATGAGATGAAAGGATCTGCTCTGAGGTGTAACAGAGAACAGTTGGACATTTTTGAGAGAGTTTGATCCCGTTTGCTGACATCTGGTGTTTCAATAATATATGTTTAATATTTAAAAGCTGTAAATATCATTCTAGACGTCTGAGGGAAGCATAAAGTGAGATTCATTGTACAGAAGAACCCGTTTCTCTACAAGCCCATTGAAAAGACCACATAATTTGCCATCCCTCCATCCCACAGCCTCCTCCACTCGATGCAGGTGCAAGCGGCTTTATCATATTTCTCTCATCTGAGTCTTTCTCTTTAGTTGATTTCTGAAGAAAGCCTTGTTATACATGTTATTCCTTAAACGGTGGTATTAGAGCGCACACACACATTAATACAGCAACCGAATAATTCAAACTTCGGATATCCTTGATGTATCAATCTCTTGGGGGCATGAGAATATGCATAATATAATAGCCCTGCTGCCTTCCCCCAAATCTCCCTAGGTGCCTGGTTGTGGGTAACATCATTAATGTAGGAGCTGATGGAACAGATAAATGAAGTGGTTAATCTCTGTCAGGTTATTGTTGTACCCCCCACATAGCCTGCCACCTCCTCAAAACCAGCACACCCATGCATAAATGCTGAATATACTAATTTTACCTCAATGCTGATGACTTACGATAGGTTATGTAGAGGCATTATTGTTTTCTTTTTATCAGAACCACATAGAACCAGGAAGCAGTTATTATAATCTGCTTGTTCCCAATAGGGCTTTTTTCAAAATAAATCTTTATAAATGTTTGAACTTACACCGATCAGGCATAACATTATTATAAGTGAATAACGCTGATTATCTCTTCATCACAGCAGCTGTTAGTGGGTGGGATATATTAGGCAGCAAGTGAACCTTTTGTCCTCAAAGTTGATGTTTTAGAAGCAGGACAAAATCGTAAGAATTTTTGAGCAAGTTTGTCAAGGTCCAAATTGTGATGGCTAGATAACTGGGTCAGAGCATCTCCAAAACGGCAGCTCCTGTGTGGTGTTTAGTATCTGCAGTGCTCAGTATCTATCAAAAGTGGTCCAAGGAAGGAAGGATCAGTGGTGAGGAAGGCTCATTGATGCATGTGAGGAGGAAAGGCTGCCCTGCATGGTCCGATCAAACAGACGAGCTACTGTAGCTCAAATTGCTCAAGAAGTTAATGCTGGTTCTGATAGAAAGGTGTCAGAATACACAGTGCATTGCAGTTTGTGTCATATGAGGCTGCATAGCCACAGACCAGTCAGGGAGCCCATGCTGACCCCGGTCCACTGCCGAAAGCGCCAACAGTGGGCACCTGAGCATCAGAACTGGACCGTGGAGCAATGGAAGAAGGTGGCCTGGTCTGATGAATCACATTTTCTTTTACATCCCGTGGATGGGCATGTGCGCATACGTCGCCCCCCTGGGAACACATGGCACCAGGATGCACTATGGGAAGAAGGCAAGCCGGCGGAGGCAGTGTGATGCTTTGGGCAATGTTCTGCTGGGAACCCTTAGGTCATGCCACCTATGTGGATGTTACTTTGGCACGTACCACCTACCTAAGCATTGTTGCAGACCATGTACACCCTTTCATTGGGAAAGGGTGTACATGTGTTTTTGAAAATGTGTTTTTGGGGCAGTCATGGCCTAGTGGTTAGGGAGTTAAACTGATAACCCAAAGGTTGCTGGTTCGATTCCAGAACCGGTGGGAAATGACTGAGGTGCCCTTGAGCAAGGCACCTAACCCCTAATCGCTCCCCGGGCGCCACACAAGGCTGCCCGCTGCTCTGGGTGTTTGTATACACGTTTGCAGTGTGTGTGTGTTTACTACTCACTACTCTGCTCCTAATGTGTGTGCATTAACTGGATGGGTTAAATGCAGAGGTCAAATTCCAAGTATGGGTCACCATACTTGGCCGTCACATGTCACTGTCAATGTCTGTCTAGCAATGGAGTGGTCTTAACATGGGCGTCGGAACCATTGTGTGTGATCAATGATTGAAACGGTATTCCCTGGTGGCTGTGGCCTCTTTCAGCAGGATAATGCGCCCTGCCACAAAGCAAAAATGGTTCAGGAAAGGTTTGAGGTTGACTGGCCTCCAAATTCCCCAGATCTCAATCCAATCGAGCGTCTGTGGGATGTGCCGAACAAACAGGTCCGATCCATGGAGGCCCCACCCCGCAACTTACAGGACTTAAAGGATCTGCTGCTGACATCTTGGTGCCAGATACCACAGCACACCTTCAGGGGTCCATGCCTCGACGGGTCAGGCCTGTTTTGGCAGCAAAAGGGGGTCCAACACAATATTAGGAATATATAATATAAGGTTATAATATTATGATTGGTGTATATGTTTAGGTGCCTTTTATAAACTTTTGGTGATGGCTCTTTCACCATATGAAATCAGCATGACCTTACCATCACATAAAATGCTGAAACTGTTTCTCCATGTTGAATTCCACCGGGCACAATATAACCTCTATAGCCTCATATTATTGCAAGCTTCCATTAAGTGTTAATAGGTGGTCAATAATCAGTCAGTTAAGTTAACTGCGCGTGGATGTGCAATCGTATTTGTTTTCATAGATTATTAATTTCCATCAGTACAGAATTGCACACCTGTGTGCCATAAATATCTCTCTCACACACACTTTGTTCACCCAGGTAAGAATGATCTGTGCACCCCTGTTTATGTCTGAGCTCTCAAAGCTGAGAGAGGTCTATTTTTGTTGATTGCTGGGGGGAAAAAGCAGACTGTGTCCAGCCAATCAAAGCCCTCCACACTTTCTGCCCGCCATGTTGAGGAGTTAAATGTCATGAATTCTTAATGCTTAATGAGCCCATCAACCCTTGAGTAAAAGTCCTCTGTAGTGCTTCTGCTAATTGGCTCCAGTGACTGCTCTCCCATGCTGAGCTGGACCCTGAGAAGAGGAGAAAATAACAGAAGGAAAAACAGGCGAGAGGGTCTGTTTTGGGAAGGGGGTCTGACTCTGAGATGAGTGGGTCGGTTAGGTCGAGTGGTCTGGAACGACTGTTCATGGTTTGAGTGACACAAATATGTGTGAAAATGTCCCTACCACTCTACTGCTCTTATCAGCTTACAGAGTATGGCACTTAAAGGTAGGATAGGCAATGTTTTTCATAAACACTTTTTGTTATACTTCACATCCTGATAGCATTTAATAATAGAAGTGGACTAAATATTTAAAACATCTACATGTATCTTCTGTGGAAGTCCCAGGACCAAAAAATGTTTGTCCAGTCATTGCATTTGGTCCGAATGCAATAAGACGTTAGTCACTGAGCGTCGCAAACAAACAGCAGCCGCCTTTTACAGTTCCTCCCGAACCAAAACAACAAGCTTATGCCGCATTCACACCATAACTTCCATAATTAAGAGATGGCAACCTGTGACGTTCTACTTGGAGCGGTTCTTGTCCTTAGACTGGGATTTACGTGTTTCTTTGGCAACACTATCAATGCCCAAACGAATTTGCAGCAATCAGGTGGCACAAGTCAGTGCTCTCTAAGTTGTTTACGTTCATTATTTTAATGTTGTGTGCTTTGAGACTTGAGGTAATTTAACACTGTCTCATGACGCTTTACAGACTCTTCTCTGACTGTGCACGATTGTGTATTTTGGAGGAGCTCTGAAGGAAGGGTAGGATTTCAAAGCGAGCTTGCTATTGCTAGCCTCTCCGAAATAGCCAACTCCGCCTTTAATTGGGGGATGTTGTTATTTTGTCTTGTATTGGAGAGTATTGAGTATCTTTTTTTTATTTTACTGATACAGAATGATGCAGATGCATTCATTCTTCGATATTTTACGATATTTTGAAGAATGTTCCTATTTACTTTTATTGTAAAAATATGGACAAAAATGACAATCAATCGGTCTTGACAATGCTATTGAAAGATGAATATTGGAGAGATTAGGGGAGAGCGGGGCATGACCTAACACTTTTTGACTTTCTCAGTTTGTGTAAATCCACTTGGGGTTCAAAGTATTTACGTCTAGTACAATTATGTGTTGTTTTTTTTGTTTCATACTTTTTTCTTGATTTACCCCGAAAGAATGGAAGTGAAATGTGGGGCATGTTCTAATGTGAAGGGCACATTGTAACATATGACCAGTGTTGGGAAAGTTACTTTGGAAAATAATTAATTACAATACTGCGTTACTCCCTTAAAAAGTAACTAATTGAGTTACTAAAAAAATGAGTAATAAAAAAAAAACCAATTGAGTTACTTAGTTACTTTTTAAGAAAAGTAATGCGTTACGTTACTTTTGCGTTACTTTTTCTCACCTGGGCTGAGCTTGTTTTTTTGTGTGTTTTTTTATAACAAAAAAGTTTTATTTTTGTGCAAATGTAAAGACCTCTTCACACCAAAATTGAAATAATAAAGCCCAATTTATACTTTTGCGTCAAGTGTACGCCGTAGCTATGTCGTAAGCTGTGTGTCGCACGTGTAGCCTACAACGTACCCTGACGCGCACCTCTCCAAAAATTTAACAACGCGTCAATTCTACGCAGACCGCAAGCACTGTGATTGGTCTGCCAGAACCCCTCCCTCAGGTCAATAAATAAAAATAAATCTGCGATAGGAGTGTGTGTGTGTGTGTGTCCAGAAATGGGATGATAGTTTCATCCACATCTGCTATATAACACAAGGTTCTGGGTTCTAATCCACCATTGGATATTTTATTTATTTTCTCATTAAAACCAAAAATGTTAATCAGTGATTGTATATCAAGAACAGGGACACATTAGGGTGCATTTCGTGAATAAAGTCTCCGTAACAGCAATCGATTGAAGCGATTGTCTGTGCACGAGCCACTGATACTGAAAACAGCAGCCACAACTAGAGATGCTTAATTTATATTAGATACAACAACTCAATCTGCAAGAACGGTCGCTGCTGCTGCTACTCCGACAATGTACACAACAAGCTGCTTCTTCTTCGGCTTTTCTTGATACTGTGGGTTACACCATCAACATGCCCATGGGACACTGCCTACTAGCGGTCTGCATGTGTAATTGCACATTGACGCGGACAACAACACAGAAGTATATAATGATTGGTAGTTAAGGACCGGTGATTACCCACCGCAATTATTAGCTTTTCCTCCATTTTAGATCGTTCTTCACTCTTCATTCACTCTTCATTCACCGGTGTTTTAAACGAACGCGATTGGCTAGCGTCTGCTCTAAGATATTTGCATAGAGTGATCTGATTGGATGACGCCTGCGTTGGCGCTTGAAAAGTTGAGAAATCTTCAACTTTTGCCGCTTGCAACGCGAGTGAAGCGCCGCGACAGAACCCACAATTCAGTTCGGCAACGCATGACGTCACCCATTCAAAGTAAACGAGAAGCGTTGACGCCGACGCCCCGTGTGAATGCGGCGACCCGGTCCTTTACTACCAATCATTATTTACATACCGGGACACAAACTGGAGAGACCAGGCCTGGAAGGAGGTGGCAGAGACGGTTGGAGAATCTGGAATGTATCATGCTTGTATTCCGTCCGTGCTCTGTTTATCATTGAATGACAGGCAGCATATCATATCATGTGTGGTTCAAATAGGTGCTATCCCCCAGCCAAATGAGGAATCAAATATTAAAGTGATCAGTTTTCATACACAAAATAGTCTCACAGACTAGCTGTCAAAAAAGGCGCTTTTTTGTGTTGCGTTGTGGTCCAAGCGGCAAGTATGTGATTAGCTGTTGTCACTAGACGGTCGCATCAGCACCTCTATGGTCAGCACCAAGCTTCAGCCACGCCCTCCGTCAAGCGTTGACGCCGAAGCCCCGTGTGAATGCGGCGTGATATGGCGTAGGTCCGACGCAGAAGTATAAATCAGCCTTAAGCCTCAGTTTAATAAAAGTTTAATACTTCACCAATAAAAAAAAAAATCTTAAGTAATTTTTGCTCATGGTTTAACTGATTCATCGAAAGTTAGCAGCAAAACATTGGTCAATAAAGGTAGATTAAATGCATAAAAATATTTGTTATATTAATTTTTTTTATTAGTGGATGTTTGCATAGAATTCTGATTTTGCATTTGACTAATTGGATTCATTTTGAGGAATACTGAATCTTTATTGTGCAAGTGAGATGAATAAATGCTCACATTTAGTCTAGAACTACAATAACAATCATGTTTACACACAACGCCTCTGCACTTACTCTCTGTTTTTCGCAACATGGGTACAGGAGAGCTATCAGTCAATTAAATGTGAAAAAGTAACTTGCGTTGTAAAATTTAAAAGTAATGCGTTACTTGAAAAAATATTACGTAACTGAAGATACTTTTAATGCTTGTAAATCTGTGTATCTGGAAAAAAATATACAAGACAAACTAAAATATTTTCATATAACTTTTTCATATAAAATAATGGCATTTATTAATAATTAAAAATAAACACATTTGAGTTGAGTTTGACAACAAACACCGCAAAACACAGCGATACAGCTAGTTCAAAACATAATAATTCATAATTTCTTAACATTGACTATCAGTCTGTATTCTACAGTAGAATTCATAAAAATGTGAGTTATATCGCTAACATAACAGAATAGCATAGTTCTAATAGGGGCACATTGTAACGCAGTACATGCCCCAGCTGCACAACTGGGATTTTAAACCCAGCTAGTGTCTTCTGTTGGTTAGATCAGCATTAAAGAACTATCTAAACGGTTAAATAACCAATACAAGATTGGATATTAAAATAATAGCAGATTGGTCTCATTTTATATAAACACTAAAAACATGATGGGAAAATACATTTCAGTAAGAAATGTACTTTTGCTATGGTTAAATAAATGTTCAGTGATATCTTCCAAAGATTTTGCCTCATTTTTTCCCCTCTAGGCCTATACAGTGTTGAGATGGCAAGAGTTTTGTCATTCTGGCATATGTGGAAAATTTTAAACCATGTGTTACCCTTCACCCCTATTCTATCAGAATAAAAACAGCAATGCAGTGAAAAATAGCTTGTTACACTAAAAGCTATGTTTTGATAACCTGTTAGAGCTGTAGGCTATGTCGCTGCGTTTACAGCAGTTCGTCGCCAACACTGTTTTTTTTTTCAGTAAGCAATCACTCTCTCAGTGCTTAACTCAAAGCCTGTCATGTGAAGTGGTATGAAATCCATAAATGAACATGCTTTAGTTCCGTTTGGTAATTCATTTTCATTTATTCCGTCCACCTGCGGTTCACAGAGGGGTGTCACTCTGGAGCAGCGTCAGCTTTAAAAATGCCATCTACAATATGAAAAGCTGCAGGGTGGGGTTAACATATCAGACGGCTGAAAACAAGTGGATAAATGTGAAATACAATGAGCGGGTGGGAGTTTGGAGAAGAGGGATGGAGTGAAAAATAAAAAGGGGAGGGTGGGGTGGCGTGTTAGAATAGGTAACATGAGGACTTTTACTTCTCATTTCGGCGACTCATTGACAAGTGCGCACCGTCGCCGCCTCCCCTGCCGTCCGTGGCCAGCTTCCTCTAACCACTGCAATTGGCGTGAGCAGCGAGCAGGCACACACCGTCCTCCCTCACCTGCGAGCGCTGTGCCATTCCCAGCAACACTACCAATTACCTTCCAGCTCAGCTGCCAGATCTAAATCTGTGGCTGAGGAGAAGAGGCATGTCTGCTGATTCAGCCCCTGCAGAGCCTTTACTCCCTGAACACAGGATGCATAGTGGGCCGCCACTGGTGGATGTCTGACTCCCTCAAGAGTGAGGATACCGTCCCAAAGCCTAACCTTCCCACGTCACTCTAACACTCCGTCTAACACTTTGCTACTCCGTGAATATCGATCGGATCGAGATAATCATGTTGTGGATGCTGGATTCACAGTTTTCCCTAATATTTTATTGCTCCGTGCAGCTTCATTCTCAACTGTTTTTGGTTGAGGTATGAACTATATTTGCTTTGTTCCCATGTTAGAACACTGTAAAGATGCTGTGTTCAGGGGCTAATGTAGAGCCACACCTCATCAGGTGAAATCGAGGTGTAAGAATGTTTACCCCGCTTCGCTTTCTGCGATCTGCGTTAGTGTGCTGCAATTCATTTTTCACATAAATGTCTTTGATAAAGTTTAACAGACCCTCTCATAAGTTCAGCTCATTTTGGGGTGTTCTGAAGATCTTATAACGACAATCAAAAGTACGAAGAAAGGAGTTCTTTAGTTATTCATAAAGTACATTTGAAAACAACAAATGTGCTGTACAATCAAGAAAATGCAATAAATACAAAATTCGACGGAATAATTAAAATATGGTAACATTATACAACATACACATAAAATCCCTTTATATCTCAACATCAAAGGCAATGAAAAAATGTCTTTAACCTAGAGTTCAATAAGTACACAGATAATCTCACAAAGCTTGATCTAATTAAAAAAAAAATTAAGCAAAAGATGTGAGATTTCTAAAATATAACAAAAAACAATGCTAAATGTTAATAATAAAATGCAACTAATAATTATGCATAGTTGTTAAGAAAAGCTAAATAAATAGCCTGTTCAACTTTTAAAAGGAGGAGCACAACATTTGCGATGTGTTTTGTTACTGATGCAGTATTTTAGCTCAAATTTATCTGTCACTTGGTAATATGGATAAACCTAATGCAATATTTTCCGAGAGATTGTTCAGTCTTTTAGGCTGGTATCAGATCTACTGTTGTTATTACATTTACAAAATGTTTCCTTTTCCTACTCAGCCTGTCGGATTAATACATTTCCATATTGCAGAACCTTTTGGGCCTAATGAAGGTAATTTTGGTACCGTGTTGGGTCGCCACTTGATGTCCATTGTAAAATCTGAGTTTGAAGCAAGACCAACTGAAGCTAAAGTAGTTGAAGCAGAATCAGTGTGAGTGCGATATGAATGTCAAATGTCAAAAACAAAAAAACATATAGTTTCACTCCAATAAGCGTTTACCAGGCAATTGTGACAATTTACTTTTTATCAACAGGCGTCCATGCTGGAGGAACCAACCTAGTACAATTTCTCTAGAATCTTATGAGCCTGTTCTTGTACGGGATGCCGAGGACCGCCTGAAAGACCCTATTTGTCTCCCTAATCTTACTCGAAATAACATTTGCATTCAGCCAGCTGCCTGTAATAAAGGCTGGCAGTTATGAGGCCTCATTCCATGCATTACCATTAATCACAATTAAATAGAGCTTAGTGCTTGTCACATGAATATTTACAGTTTGGCCGGGGCCATCCCGCACTGTAAATTCATAAATCATTTGGCCAGATTATGGAATTTATGGCTGTTTTATTATTCATGATCTGCCTTTTATGTGGTGTTATATTTATTTCCCTCTCCACCGGACGGGCACGTTGAGCTGGGTTTAGTGGGCTGTCCATCACACCTGTCACACACACATCTGGGCTGCCACAGTCACACATCTAGGGACAACTTCTTTGGTCACTCTCTTGTTTTAACTCTTGTACGTCAGTTTTCTGTACACCACTGCATGTCGGAGAAACAAATTCGATTTTTCTGCCATAGAGTGTGAGTGTGTGTTTGGCCGCCTCCTAAAATAATCTAATCAGTCTTCTGCTATTTCATGTTCTCGAGAGCTCCCTTCGGAGGTCGGGCCCAAAATGCTTGGAGGATTCACACAGCTCCAGTTGGACATGTGACATGGCATCACTTCCCCACTAGCTTTCCCTTTATATTCAACAAAAAGCAGCTGGTGGCTTTGCCATGTATTCCTATAAGAGAGACTGTGAAGTCACCACCCACCTCCTCCTTTTCTCACTCACAATGGGACTGAGAAAGCAAGTGGAAGATCACAATAAAAGATTCTGAGGGAAAAGAGTGAAAACTGCTAATTGAAAACCACAATTTTTTGTCTGCTCTCATTTTTTATACTCACCTTTATTCTTGGAGTAGCTGACATACTTTACCTGTTAACTGCCACCCTCCTTTTTGAGCATATGTGAAACTTAAATAATTGTAATACATGAATGATTTGGAATACAGACCAATGGTTGGACTCTTTTTAAAGAAGACAGATTATTGAAAGTGTAAAAAAGTTATAAAAGTTTAAAGCTGCAGTCCATAACATTTTTTGGTTACATGAGACAAAATCAATTGGAGCAAGTATAACCAGCCAGTGTTCAAAACTATCTCGTTACATTAGCCCAATTCATAACGGTAAGCTTGTAATAATGTGTGTAATTATAGTGGTACTGGTGGATTTCCCCTGGAAATTCGAGCATGTCTTTGCATTATTACGCCACATCTGTATACATAAAGGAGGAGTCCGGCTAGTAGTTTATCGCATGTGAAGATGCTGCAGGTGGTGGATCATTTATCACAGCAGCTGGAATTATTAAATGTATCATTTTGATGGTGGATTGTAGTCCAGAAAGGTCCAAAAGACAATCACCAGTGACAACTGGAGATTCACCCATAGTCAAAAGCAAAATATTAGCCTGTACAAAAATTGAAATCTAGAGGTAATACACTAAACACACATAGTCACGCGATGCTGATGTTGTTAACATTAACAATTTGAGAACAAAGTATAACAATAAAAATAATTTGCACGGTTTGATGTGATGTGAGCTAAGCGATCATTAGATTTAAACCGTTGGTGGCGCAAATTACTGTAAAAAAAAATTTCCTCAGTTGGTCAGAAAAAAAGTGGCAGACATGTTATGTAGTAGATGACAATTTGTTGGGAAATTTCTTATTTTGGTCATACTTCCAAGATGTAGAGTCTGTGATTCCGAAGTACAGTATCCACACCAGTTTGGTGAATGAATGACAGCCACACATACTCCTCAAAACATTAGATTCATTCGCACCGATGCACAACTACGGTGGCCCAGTAGTGCACAACACAACGCAATATAAAAAGCAAACATAAGATCACAACAAAAACAAGCCACAACACAACAAAAAAGCCACAACACAATGAAATCAAGCCACAACACAGCGGAAAAGCCACAACACAACGAAATCAAGCCACAACACAACGAAATCAAGCCACAACACAACGAAATCAAGCCACAACACAACGAAATCAAGCCACAACACAACGGAAAAGCCACAACACAACGAAATCAAGCCACAGCACAACAAAATCAAGCCACAGCACAACAAAATCAAGCCACAGCACAACGGAAAAGCCACAACACAACGAAATCAAGCCACAACACAACGAAATCAAGCCACAACACAACGAAATCAAGCCACAGCACAACGAAATCAAGCCACAGCACAACGGAAAAGCCACAACACAACGAAATCATGCCACAACACAACGGAAATGTTCCCAACCACTCGTGGGCACTTAGAGCACGGTAAAGTTGCCATTGTTCTATAGAATCGGCAATCTTACAAAGATATCAATACCACAATTAGTTTTAACAGTATGTAGGCTAACCATTGCTTATCGACATTAAATAATAATTCAAAATCACCTACATGCATTATAGCTGCATATTTATGCTCGAGAATGCTTTGACCAGATTCCACGGCGCATGACGCCTAAGGGAACATCTACCAATTCCACCAAGTGGTTGAAACAAATAATTTGTATAAATTAAAATTACTTTTAACATTTAAAAACAGACATGTTAAAATTCCACAGCTTGATTGTATTGGTAAAACTGACTTAGTAATGCACAACACAACATTGGAATTTGAACATTTAAAAAGTAAATTTAATTCATACAAATTATATGTTTCAACTTGGTGGAATTGGTAGACGTTCCCTTAGAGCTGTGGCAGCGGGTCAAAGCGTTCTCGAGTATAAATATGCAGCTATATTGCACGTAGGTGATTTTGAATTGATATTTCATGTCGATATACAATTGCACACTTAAAACTCGTAGTGTTTAAATATTTGTAAGACTGGCGAATCTATAGAACAATGCAAGGAAAACTAACTTTACCGCACCACGAGAGCCCCGTAGTGATCGGGAGCATTTCCGTTGTGTTGTGGATTTTTCGTTGTGTTGTGGCTTGAATTCGTTGTGTTGTGGCTTGTGTGTTGTGTTGCGCACTACTGGGCCACCGTACACAACCCACATAAAGATGATAATTCCGCAAATAACTGCAATTGCATGTTTTCAAACAGAGATGGCGACAAAGAGGCTAAACTTACGGACTGCAGCTTTAAGTCTAACCAAGTTGTGTTGATATCACAAACATTAAGGTTCCTGTGCTGAGATTTTCTTTCAGGCCTATATCAAAATCAGCCTCCGGGGTGACACCCATGCTCCACTGAATTTTTTTTGTTCTTTATGTGCGTTCTGTCACAATATCACTTCTATCCAGGGTTAACAGGTCTGTGCAGCAAAACTAGCCCAATGGCCAATCAAAAATAGCCCTATGTGATTCTCTCTGTTGAGGGTTGGATCAGCGGGAAAACCGCAGACTTGGAAACACTGCTTCTGGCCACGTGGCCAAATACAGAACCTTGAGTCTCAGACCTTTCCAACAATATTCATTTTGTTAGAAAAAGATTTAATCCTAATATAATGCAGTAAAATCTGAAACATGACACCACCCACTAGGGAAAGAAGCCTGCTACAAAATGTTTTAGAATACCGCTTCCGTGGTATGGCAATGTCCAGTTTAAAAACGGTTTTCACAGGATCAATGATACCTACTTTATGATGGTTTCTAAAATCTGTCATATAGGCGGAAAAGGCAATAAGTGCTACCGGGACAGGTTAAGGCAAAGATTTGCCTGAGTTTGATTCCCGGGATTAACAGCTGATTCAGCCGTTGACCTGTGCTGTGCACAGCTGTGGCCTGAGCCCAGCCAATCAGAGCTTAAGTGGACCATGTGTTCAGGGTCAAGACAGACCAGGCCCAGCGGCCGAGAGGCCACCAGCTGCCTTTAGCTTGAGAGCCAGCCAGAGAGACAGCCTGCACTGTGTCCTTAATGAATGCCCTATTGCAGGTAACGCCTAGCTTACAATAGTCAATTTACAATCTTGCTGAACAAATCTTTTGCTTTTTCTTCATTATAAATTACTGTTCCGTTTTCTGTATGCAAATGAGGAGAATTTTGGAAAGAAGATTTGACAAATGCATTAGTCCTGTTTTGTTATTGTGTACGCACAGATGTGATTCATAATGTGCATAAGAGGAGGTATGAGAGGAGCATGAGTGTGTTTGTGTTCAGGAACCAGCTGACTGGCACAATGTCAAAAACATAGCAGCATTAAAGAATATTTAGCACACAAACTGATCTGTGCCTTCTTCTTGAGTAGTAGTTTTGCCAATACTTCAGCTTATGTGTATGTGGAGGAAAGACAGCATGGTATCGCAGATATTACAGTCACTCCCATCTCCCATTGGATGGACACACTTTCCTTTTCCTGTACTGTTTAACACTACATCTCTCCTCGGTGAACTTTAATAAAAACTGTATTCCCCTGATCTGTGCGTCTGGACTCCAAATAATGAAACATATCGATCTGTGAATTGCATCTCGCTCAATACACACATTGCAGCTGGAAGGGAATCAAGGCAGACGTGGTCCAAAATGCAGGTGGAGAGACAGAGAGAGAGTGCACCATCTAGTGGTTATAAAACAAACACTCATGACAAATAATAGCTTGGTGGACAAATAAAAAAGTACAAAAATACGCATTGAGCCTTCAAAAAGACTTTGAAGTTGGATAGATCTTGTTGTTGTTGTTGGTAATTCAGCAAGCAGTAGTGCTTCTTCCTCCCGCCCATTCGATTTTTTTTTTGGAATCCATGGTGGCTGATTATATCATAAAATCTAGGCTATATATAGGCAGGTCAATTAACAGCACACCAGTTTAAAATTTTTAATTAAGACATAGTGTAAAACGTGTTTATCTTTCATTTCAAATGTTTATATTATAATTTATTGTCTTGAAAATTATTTATTGTCAAATGTGTGTTGAATGTAAACTCCTCTTTGGAATTTCACCATTCAATGTGAATTTATCTGAGAATAACAAACCTGTGAACAAACGCGCTCTGATAAGCGCCACTTTAACACAACATTATTGGGCCACCGAGTCCCTGTTACTCAGCGACTCGCCCCACAAATTAATTCAGCCCCTGGCTTCGAAGGCCGAGGCCTGGCAGGCCATTCCCGGAATTTCAAAATGGGTGTTGAACATAATAGAACAAGGTTACTCGCTACAGTTTGCTCGCAGACCACCGCGCTTTCGCTCCGTGGTAGAGACAACGGTGAGAAGCGACACAAGTCACGAGCTTCGAACCGAAATATCAAAACTGTTAATGAAAGGGGCAGTGGAAGCCGCACACATCCTCGCGCACATTCGCCCGGGAGATTGTTTTTTCACTGTAGATCTAGAGGATGCCTATTTCCACATACAAATAGCCCCTCATCACAGGCCATTCTTGAGATTCGCCTTCGAGGGGAAAGTTTACCAATACAGGGTGCTACCCTTTGGTCCATCTCTGACTCCCCGCACGTTTACGAAGTGCATAGAAGCGGCGCTAACCCCGCTGAGGCTTCAAGGAATGTGAATTCTCAACTATCTCGACAACTGGCTCATAGCTCAGTCAGAGATACAGTTATTGAACCACAGATCTTGGCTTCTCAACCATTTGAAATGCTTGGGCCTCAGAATCAATGTGGCAAAGAGCTCATTGTCTCCCACACAGAACGTTTCGTTTTTGGGAACAGTGTTAGACTCACTACAGATGAACGCGCGACTGACGTCACAGCGCGCCCTCTCTGTTCGGAACTGAGCAGTTTCCCTCAGGTCCGGTGCATACACTCCTCTCAAACACTTTCAGAGGATGTTGGGTCTCATGGCCTCGGCGGCGCCAGTCCTCAGACTAGGTCTGTTACACATGCGCCCTCTACAGCGCTGGCTGAATTGCCGCGTCCCAGCTCACGCATGGCTCTCGGGCCGATTACAAATCAAGGTAGACCACAGCTGTGTGTTGGCTCTGGTTCCTTGGAAAAATCCCGTCTGGTATCAGACGGGCGTGAGTTTGGGCACTGTTACGAAGTGGAAAGTTATCTCGACAGATGCATCCAACCTAAGTTGGGGAGCCCTTCACGAGGGCAGGCCAGCGACTCATGTGCCAGGTAATCTGAATCTGGGTCCGGACATGCTGTTCAGGGGCAAAGTGTCCCCAGCAGAGTGGTCTCTTCACCCACAAATGATTCAGACAATTTGGGGCATGTTTGGCGAGGCAAAAGTGGATCTTTTCGCCTCACAAGACAATGCTCAATGCCTAATATATTTCTCCAAGCACAAGGACGCGTTGGCCCACGAATGGCCCAGCCTTCCTCTTTATGCTTTTCCCCCAATCTCAATGTTACCTCAGGTCATAGAGAGGATCAGGGAGAGCAAATGCGCTGTGCTTTTAATAGCCCCGCTCTGGAGAAATCAACCATGGTTCTCACTGCTAAGTCGGATGTCAGATACAGCTCCGTGGCCAATTCCGCTGAGGAGTGGGTGCTTCATGTCTGGCCCATCAACGAGTACATGAGAACCTCTCTGAAAGTGTATTAAACACTATTTCTGAAGCTAGAGCCCCCGCGACCAGGTGGTTCTATTCAGGCAAATGGTCAATCTTTTCGGACTGGTGTAAAGCACGAAGCCTGACCCCACATAATTGTGAAGTGTCAGAAGTGCTCACTTTTTTACAAGAGCTACTGGACGCTGGTCGTTCCCCCTCCACGTTCAAAGTTTATATGGCTGCTATAGCAGCGTACCACATTCAAGTGAATGGATTGTCACTGGGGAAGAACGATCTTATCGTGCGCTTCCTCAAAGGGGCTAGAAGGCTTCACCCTTCAGTCCCTATATGGGACCTGTCCACGGTCCTAGATGCTATGAAAGGCTCAACATTTGAGCCTCTGCATTCGGTGAGCTTAAAGCTCCTATCACTCAAGACCGCTTTTCTGCTAGCAATCGCATCAGTTAAGCGAGTGGGTGATCTCCATGCGCTCTCAGTGAGTGTCTCTTGTCTGGAATTTGGGCCAAACGACTCTAAAGTCGTCCTCAAACCAAGACATGGATATGTATCTAAGGTGCTTTCAACTCCGTTCAGAGGACCGGTCATTTCACTTTCAGCACTCTCATCATCATTAGATGAGGAAGATGCTAATTTGCTCTGTCCTGTCAGAGCGCTGAGAATATACATAGAGCGTTCCGCTGCTTTTTAGGCAAACCGAACAGCTCTTTGTGCGCTTTGGCGGCCGCACCCGCGGGTGTGCGATTACAAAGCAGACCTTGTCACGATGGATAGTGGATGCTATCTCACTGGCTTATGAGTCCAAAGATCTCAGCTGCCCTATAGGCATCAAAGCCCATTCTACTAGAGGCATGGCCTCGTCATGGACTTGGTCTACTGGCATTTCTCTGAATGATATCTGTGCGGCGGCAGGCTGGGCCTCCCCGTCCACTTTTATCAGGTTTTATAATTTGGATGCCCCTGCCTTACAGGCTGGACTTCTCGCTGTGTAATACATATTAACCCCTTACGGCCCGACAGTCTGGTCTGGGTTAAGTATTTGTATAAGTCATAAGCACATTCCTTACATGACTCGAATTGTCTGGTCATTCAATATTCTTATTGGCCTGACTATGTCTGGTCTATACACAGACACACACATATATATATATATATATATATATATATATATATATATATATATATATATATATATATATATATATATATATATATATATAATATATATATATATATATATATATATATATTGTATTTCCTCGAATAAAAGCCTGTAGTCAATTAAACGCCCGGCCTCTGATAGTGGCCGGGGGCGTGGCCAGCACGAACAAATAAAGGCCGGTCTCAAATTAAGGCCAGGGAAAAATTATTTCCTTTCATTTCATGTGCATTCAAGTTCAGCATAATGTACAGTAGGGTTGTGCCGAAGGAGCGAAACCATCGTGACCATCACCCCCCACTGTGAGTCTTGCGAGTACGACGCATAATACTGGTCTCTTCTATACTTAACCTAAACACTTTGCAGGGATTGCTCTGTAAATTAAATTGAAAATATAACTGATGCATATATGCTATTTTAAATACTGTAGTCTCTGAGAGATGTGATGTGTGTTAGTCTGTGAAAATACCGTGTCAGACAGGCTACACAAATGATCTTGACAATCTCTTAGCCTCTTGTCTTCTTTACACATCTTACTCTGCATTTAACTTAAACTATTTTATTTTGTACAAGAAAACAGCATAGGCTTCAAAATAAATTATGTTATTGAAATATTGTAAAGTGGTCATTTGAACAACACGAACAAACGTTTAAAAAACAATATGCAAAATCAAAATTGAATAGCTCCATAACGGATTGAGAAAAGTGTGCGCATTAGTTGGGTTAGAATAATAACGAAATTATAGTTTTTTTTAAGTAGAAAATAATATTTATGTAAAGAGATTTATATTAAAATAAAAAGTGCTTAAAGGAACACAACTCTTCTTAAGTGGAAGGACGCTTTTTCCCTCACATGGAATATAGAAAGCACATTAGTTGGGTTAGTAAAATAACTAAATTATAGTGTTTATATATCGAGTCTATAAAACACGAAAGAACAACAAATATACCACAAAAAAACTTTCTTTAAAGTGAATTTCGTTTTGTATAAATTGTATCTTAATTTTAATCTATGTTTTATCAACCAAATTGCCCGGATTTAATAAATAACAAGCAAATAGCCTATAACAGACAATGACATGGAGGTGGAGGCGGCAGCGCCACGTGAACAGCGGCTTAAATGAACAACTACTAGAAAAGGAAAAAAAACAGCCCTTACTATTTATTTTAGATAAGCCTATATTTGATCCAGCATGCCACAAAGGGAGTTCTGGGTTGAGCGGCGGTGCTGAGCGGAAAGAGTTTCAGAAATGAGCGGAAGAAAGGCGCTTGATCTCCACTGGAGGAAATATTACCGCTCTCTCAACGCACACACCTTTGAAACCACCCCACTCCCGCGCCCCTGATGATATCTGTCCTCTGGAACGCAATCGCTTTTCATTTAAAACGGTTTATTTAAAACAATTATTTTTTTCAAATAGATGGAATTTGAAATACAGGCCTGCCCCTAATAAAAGCCTGCTTCAAATAAAAGCCGGTGACCTTCTGCAGTTCAGGTAAATAAAGGCCCCGGCTTTTATTTGAGGAAATACAGTAAGTAATTTTGAGCGTGGCATGGTTGTTGGTGCCAGACGGGCCGGTCTGAGTATTTCACAATCTGCTCAGTTACTGGGATTTTCACGCACAACCATTTCTAGGGTTTACAAAGAATGGTGTGAAAAGGGAAAAACATCCAGTATGCGGCAGTCCTGTGGGCGAAAATGCCTTGTTGATGCTAGAGGTCAGAGGAGAATGGGCCGACTGAGAAAAAAGAGTGGCAAACAAAAAGCACCTTGGAGAAACTCAACAGCAGTGCAATTAATGAAAAGACAATGCAGGAAAGATGAGCGCATATGGCGAAAGACAAAACTTGAAGTCCATTACATCTATAAAGAGCTAGGCAAAGCTAGACAGACCTTCTTTTCAAATATTATAAACAGAAACATAAACAACACGCGCACTCTTTTTGCTACTGTGGAGAGACTAACAAACCCACCGAATCACATTCCCAATGAAATGCTCTCAGACAGCAAATGTAGTGAGTTTGCTTTCTTCTTCTCCGAGAAAATCAATAATATCAGAAAGGCGATCAGCACATCCTTGAGTTGCTCTGGGGTGAGTCAGATCAGACCACAACCTCAGATAGTTACTATGACTGATTTCGAAGCAATTGATGGTAAACATTTTTGAAGAAACGGTACAGCACCTAAAAACATCAACCTGCGCCCATGACACACTCCCCACTTCTTTTTTCAAAAGTGTGTTTACCTGTTTAGAAGCAGATCTCCTAGAAGTGGTAAACGCCTCACTTCTTTCTGGGACTTTTCCAAACTCCCTTAAAACCGCAGTAGTTAAGCCTCTCCTGAAAAAGAGAAATCTGGATAACTCCATACTGAGCAACTACAGACCAATCTCAAATCTCTCCTTCATAGGCAAGATCATTGAAAAAGTTGTTTTCAGTCAGCTGAACAAATTCTTGAACTCAAACGGATACTTTGACAATTTTCAATCTGGTTTCCGACCGCATCACAGCACAGAGACAGCGCTCATAAAGATAATAAATGATATTCGCCTCAATACAGATACAGGCAAAACATCAATTCTGGTACTACTCGACCTCAGTGCTGCATTCGACACTGTTGACCACAACATACTTCTTGACAGGCTAGAAAATTGGGTTGGGCTTTCCCGAATGGTCCTCAAATGGTTCAGGTCATACTTAGAAGGGAGAGGTCATTATGTGAGTATAGGTGACCATAAGTCTGAGTGGACATCCATGACATGCGGAGTCCCACAAGGGTCAATTCTTGCACCACTCCTATTCAACCTGTACATGCTCCCACTGAGCCAAATAATGAAAAATAACAAAATGGCTTACCACAGCTATGCTGACGACACCCAGATCTACTTAGCCCTATCACCTAATGACTACAGCCCCATTGACTCTCTGTGTAAATGCATTGATGAAGTTAACAGTTGGATGTGCCAAAACTTTCTTCAGTTAAACAAAGACAAAACTGAAATCACTACATTTGGAAACAAAGATGAAATTCTCAAGGTGAACGCATATCTTGAGGCTAAAGGTCTAAAATCAAAAAATCAAGTCAGGAATCTTGGTGTGATTTTGGAGTCAGACCTGAGTTTCAGTCGTCATGTCAAAGCAATAACTAAATCAGCTTACTATCATCTAAAAAATATTGCAATAATTAGATGCTTTGTTTCCAGGCAAGACTTAGAGAAACTCGTTCATGCTTTTATCACCAGCAGGGTGGACTATTGTAATGGTCTTCTCACCGGCCTTCCCAAAAAGACCATTAGACAGCTGCAGCTCATACAGAACGCTGCTGCCAGGATCCTGAGCAGAACCAGAAAATATGACCATATCACACCAGTTCTTAGGTCTTTACACTGGCTTCCAGTTACATTTAGGATCGATTTTAAAGTACTATTACTTGTATATAAGTCACTCAATGACCTAGGACCTCAATACATTGCAGATATGCTGATTAAATACAAACCCAACAGATCACTCAGATCATCAGGATCAAGTCAATTAGAAATACCAAGGGTTCACTCAAAGCAAGGAGAGTCTGCTTTTAGCTATTATGCCAGCCGCAGCTGGAACCAGCTTCCTGAACAGATCAGATGTGCTCCAACAGTAGCCACTTTCAAATCCAGACTCAAAACACATCTGTTTAGCTGTGCATTTACTGAATGAGCACTGTGCCACTGTACGCCGACTGATTGCACCTTATCTTATGCTTTTACTGAATGAGCTCTGTGCTCTGTCCGAACTGCGTGCACTTTAATTATGTTAATTATACTTTTTATTTATATATTTTTTTCTTTATTTTTTTTCTTCTTTTAATTCCTATTATAACTGTTATACTATATATATTTTTATTTTTATTTTATTCACTTATGAATATTTTAACTTCATTTCTGTGTAAAGCACTTTGAATTGCCACTGTGTATAAAATGTGCTATACAAATAAACTTGCCTTGCCTTGCCTTGATTCAAGCTGATAGAAGAGCAACTTTGACTGAAATAACCACTCGTTACCTACCGAGGTATGCAGCAAAGCATTTGTGAAGCCACAACACGCACAACCTTGAGGCGGATGGGCTACAACAGCAGAAGACCCCACCGGCTACCACTCATCTCCACTACAAATAGGAAAAAGAGGCTACAATTTGCACGAGCTCACCAAAATTGGACAGTTGAAGACTGGAAAAATGTTGCCTGGTCTGATGAGTCTCGATTTCTGTTGAGACATTCAGATGGTAGAGTCAGAATTTGGCGTAAACAGAATGAGAACATGGATCCATCATGCCTTGTTACCACTGTGCAGGCTGGTGGTGGTGGTGTAATGGTGTGGGGGATGTTTTCTTGGCACACTTTAGGCCCCTTAGTGCCAATTGGGCATCGTTTAAATTCCACGGCCTACCTGAGCATTGTTTCTGACCATGTCCATCCCTTTATGACCACCATGTACCCATCCTCTGATGGCTACTTCCAGTAGGATAATGCACCATGTCACAAAGCTCGAATCATTTCAAATTGGTTTCTTGAACATGACAATGGCTGCGTCCGAAATCGCGTACTTCCATACTATATTGTTTGTAAGTTCACTGTCATGCTGTTTTAGCAAGTTATATTACAAAACACTTAATTCCCTGGGATTTACAGTATCTAGATTGTCAGTTGTAAAGTGCTTAATATGGGGCATTGAGTAATTCATATTTTTAAAGTGTTTTGTGTATGTCCTTATTTTGTAGCAGATTCCAGATGGTTTTTGAAACCAGCAAACTGCAGGTATATCTGAAAAATATGCTGTCTGACTCTGAATATGAGTGCTGCACTGTAGAGAAAAATCCAGACACCATTCAAATCTATTTGCTTTATTTTGTGTGTATTTAACTTTCAAATGGATACAGGATACAAAGTTTAAAACAAAACCACATAACTTTGGCATAAAGTTGTATAATAGAGCTTACAACACCACCAAAAGAAAAAGTATTAAAACTTTTTATTATAGTGTCATCATGAGGAAAGTAAATGAACTTCAGCAGTTTCAGTAAGGTAACTTTCACAGGTTTCAAAAAGATCTAAACAGACTTTGATACTAGCAATCTCATTTATAGGGCATTACTTTAAAAATAATTCAATATATGTTTCTTTCAAAGCATTTGTACAAGATGAGGACTTTACGCCTTGGGTAATTTTTGGATTTCCACTTAAAATAAATCATTTGTAAAACATTAACCTCAAATATGTGATATGTAGCTAGAATTTCAAAGAATTGGTACGCAAATTAACACACAGGCTAAGGCAGTGTGCCAGTGGTTGGTTGGTGTCCCCTCTAGGGACCACTGTAGCTCCGAGATCCCCTGTCGATTAGCCTGGGTCTGCAATATCCCCAGTTACCATGTGCAGCCGCGAGGAGGCCCGACAGGAGTCTTGGTGCTGGAGAGGCTTTGTCCAGCGCAGTGAGCTGTAAGATCCAGAGAGATGCACACAGATAGCCATGCACCTCTCTAACTACTACTACTGCACGGTACGCATCACAGCACCCTGTGGGGATGTGCCCACACACACACACCTAACTATTTACATAATAACTAACATAGACAAGCTTGAACAATGTCAATCTGAGAACAAGAACTGATTAGAAAACAAAAACATAACCTGTTAAAAAGTGTCTTACAGGTAATCATGCTCATGAAGAGCAGGCACACAGTTGCCTGGTGCAGACACTGCTGCAGCGAGATTGTCCCGCACGTGCTCTCCTGCGCTGGCTTCTGTGTTGCGATGTTCAGGTGGTCCATAATCATCCTCCGCAACTTCAGGATCAACAATGTCCCCATTGAGAAGACAGAGGTTGTGGAGCACCGTGCAGCATGCAACGACATCTGGCACAAAAGCAGGGCTGACTTCCAGGGCCTTGAAAAAAATGCACCACCAGCGTGTTTTCAGCATCCCGAACGCCCTCTCAACGATGCTCCGTGCTCGAGAATGCTTCCTGTTGTAGCGAGCCTGTACAGCATTCTGTACAGGCTCTCTGTATGGGGTCATGAGGCAGATGGGCGCACTCAGGCAAGGATACCCACCATCTCCAAGGATGCACTTTCCTGCAGGTGGATACAGGCAGCCAGCGTACACAGGGCTGTTCTTCAGCACCCTGGCATCGTGCACAGACCCAGGATACCCAACAAAAATGTCGAGGAACTTCCCCTTGTGGTCAGTGATGGCCTGCAGCTGGACAGAATTAAATAGCTTTCGGTTGAAGTAGCACTGGACATCACTTGCTGGTGGTTTGATCCGAATGTGACAGCCATCTATGGTACCAGCTACAACACCGAACGCTGGAGACCCTGCCAGCTGGGCAAAACCTGCTCCCACTGCATCCAGGTCATCTGCGCTGGGGAAAGCGATGAGCTGCCTCAAAATGCCGATGACTGCCTTGCTCATTCTGTGCACAATGTCGTGCACAGTAGACTTTGGGATGTCAAAGGCGAGTGACACTACCCGGTATGATGCTGCATGGGCCAGCCAGTAAAGGAACACCAGCACCTCGATGTCCTTTTCCCAACCGTGGTCGCAATCAGGCTTCACCGCAGCAATCAGGGACTGGATGGACTGCCGTGAAAGTCGGAGGTTGGGGCGGAGGTCAGCTCCATCTTCAAAAGCCGAAGAATTGGCACAGCAGCATTCAGGTGGCAGTGGGTTGTAGGGCTCACAATCTGTAAACGTGTATATAGTTTTATTTTAGAATACAGTTTTAATACACTTTGTCTTCAAGTATTCTTGTTTCCTGTGTTGACTTATTTATAAATATAATTTATATGTATATGATAAATTTTCTTATGTGTATTTATACATTTGTGTATTATATATATATATATATATATATATATATATATATATATATATATATATATATATATATATATATATATATAATGTATATAAAAAAAGACTTTAGATGTCTTCTGAAGTGCCATCTGAAATTTGCCATCATTTTTATCGAGCTTGTATATTTCCGTTCAGTTATTTCACTGTAATGACAAATATATATTTCTAACTTAAAAAAGTTATATAATAAAATAGTTATGAGGACTCACTTTACCTGAAGATATCATGTCCATGTCATGTAATGACAATGAAAAGGACCTATTGCCATTAAAATTAAATTACTGAACCTAAACATACGTGCTTGATAATTTTCATTTTAGAAGAAAATTTCAGACGGCATTTAGAGGCTTTTACATCTGAAGTCTTCATATGTACACATGTATACATGTGTATTGTATCTGACAGGGTGAATGAATCAATAGAGACACATATCTTTATCTCCATTGATTAATTCATGTTTATTCATCGATGATAATCACAAGCAAATAAAGTACGTTTTCCTTGCCAAAAATCAACATCTGTCATTGTTCGCGTTTGTGTGTTTTTTTGTTTTGTTTTTTAGGTCAAATTTAATAGCTAAATAAATTATAATACTTACGTTATTTGAGAAATTCCTCAAAAGCTCTCGACGTAGGCGTGATCTGCAAGTAGCTGACCGACGCCTCCTTGTGAGCTCGAACGACGTAAAAACGCTGATGAAAGCGGAAAGCAGAACTAAAAACAGTGGTGCAGTCAGTGGAATGGGCTCTTTAAATTTCTGCGCTGTTATGACAGCGTCTGTCACGTGACATGCGCTGTTATGACACGTCACAATTCCATCATGGCGCATGTAGTACATCCGGACTCCATTCATACTACCCGTAGTCATACTATATAGAACGTACTTTTTTAACGGTCGTAAGTACGTTCTAATTCAAATGTAATACATACTCACATAGTACGCGATTTCGGACGCAGCCAATGAGTTCACTGTACTAAAATGGCCCCCACAGTCACCAGATCTCAACCCAGCATCTTTGGGATGTGGTGGAACGGGAGCTTCGTGCCCTGGATGTGCATCCCACAAATCTCCATCAACTGCAAGATGCTATCCTATCAATATGGGCCAACATTTCTAAAGAATGCTTTCAGCACCTTGTTGAATCAATGCCACGTAGAATTAAGGCAGTTCTGAAGGCGAAAGGGGGTCAAACACAGCATTCCTAATAATCCTTTAGGTGAGTGTATATAGGGTGAATTCAGGGTGATTGGGACACTTTTTGCCATTGAGATGACTTGGAAAAAGTGTCCCAATCACCCTGAATACACCCTATATATATATTATGCCATTACCCCCTATAGGTTCTTGTATGGCTCTTTAATAAATAATGATACATGTAGGCCTATCTAGTCTAGTTGCTCAAAAAAGTATTGCAGATCATAACTGCTTACTTATTTTTAGGTTTTGCATTTGAATACATATTTAGACATGATCAAACACTAGATTTCTTTAAATGTGAAATTTTAAAACATTAAAAACTTACATCCTAATATTTTTTAATAATACTTATATATGCGCAAACAGAAGTCAATATTAATGAATGCAAGCAAATATAATTTAACCCAAGAAAAGTTTAAAATTGTGCTAAAAAGGCAAACTTATTTTTCCTTATATGTACAGTAGGCTATATACATGAATTGATACTGAATCAAGATCAAAATCAATATTTGTGCCAATCATCAAATATAACCAGTTACATTACTTTAATAAAGTAATTGAAATAGTTACACTACTTATTACATTTTAAATAGGGTAATCTATAACCCATTTCCAAAGTAACCTTCGCAACATTGCATGTGTGGGTGTGCTCACGCGAGCTCACATAACTGCATGTGTGTCTGAATGTGAGCACTCTTTTGTGCTGTCTGAATATTTGTCATCTCTCGTCTTTAGAGAGAGTGCTCTGCTATGGCCCTTAGTGGATAACAGACTGTTGTCGTGAATGGGCTGTATAGCTACTGCCTCTGCTTGTGTAGCAAACTCATGGCCTTGCACCCTGACAACAGTCTACTTTTGTTCTAGTTCCTCTTCAGCCCCTCCCTCCTCTGCACAGATGCAGTGCCCACACACTCACACAGTCATTGAGAGCTTGAAAGTAAAAAGTACTTCTTTTGATGCACAAGTTTTAGTTGTGCCCTGAAACTCAGGTGTTCAAGTTTTATGCCAGTTCTGTGGATGAGTGTGCTGTCATTTATGTAAATGCAGAGATTAAGTAAATGTAGGTGGGATCACACAGTAACTTTGAAGATTTCACTAAAATGTTTTATTTAGATATTAAATATTGCAATTTTGAGTCACTGGCAACTTACAAAAAGTCACAAACAACAATGGACCCCAGTGATTTTTATTATATGGACAAAATAACTGATATACACCGATCAGGCATAACATTATGACAACAAGTGAATAACGCTGATTATCTCTTTATCAAGGCACCTGTTAGTGGGTGGGATATATTAGGCAGCAAGTGAACATTTTGTCCTCAAAGTTGACGTGTTAGAAGCAGGAAAAATGGGCAAGTGTACGTGTGAGGGACCAAACAGTCAGGGAAATGAAGGCCATGAAAAATAATTTCCCCCAAAAAATATTTTAATAAATCCAGGCTTCTACAAAAAAAGATTCAAAAAGGGAACCTAAAGTCCAAATACTCAAATCAAATATTTAAGCCTATAACTAAGGTCAACAGAACAAAAATAAACTCAAATAACTGAATATATTTGAGAACCAACCTGAACTAACCTACAAATGAAACATCGGGGACACATTTATACAAACGGACTAGTCCATATTAACACATGGGGAAAGACAAAAAACACAAACTGTGTTCATGTCTTTCTTTCTTCAGTGGAAAAGAAATATATTCTGGATTTTTCTCCACACAATGGACTTCAATGGCAACCAAAATGTTGAAGGTCCAAATCAATTCAGTTTCAAAGGGCTTCGAAGGGCTTCAGAGGCTCTGCACAATCCCAACTGAGGAATAGGGTCTTATCTAGCGAAACCATCACTTTTTTTTTAATAAGTATATTTATATACTTTTTAACCTAAATTGTTCATCTTGCGCTGCTCCGCGACGTGCCAGGGATTACATGATCACGTTGGAAAGGTTACGCTAGACGTAGACAGAAGTACCGCCCCCGTGTTTACAAAGCATTTGTGCGAAGACCAATACAAATGCCCTTTAGCAAAAAAAGTTTAAACAACGATGTCGGACGATTTTGAAGTTGGAGATGGAGATGGAGGTTTTTTTTGTAAAGGGCGTTTGTATTTGTCTTCGCACGTTCACTTGGGGCGATACTTCTGCTTACGTCTAGTGTGACCTTTCTGCCGTGATTGTGCAATCCGTGAGCAATTTAGGTAAAAAAGTATATCAATGTTTATTTTTTTCTTGAAAATGATCGATGGTTTTGCTAGATAAGACCCTATTCCTCAGCTGGGATAGTGCAGAGCCTCTGAAGCCCTTTGAAACGGCATTGATTTGGACCGTCAACAATTTGGTTGCCATTGAGGTCCATTGCATGGAACGTTTTCCTCAAAAACTTAATTTCTTTTCGACTGAAGAAAGAAAGACACAAACATCTTGGATGAGATTGGGGTGAGTAAATTATCAGGAAATTTTCATTTTAAAGTGATTGAATCCTTTAACGCGCATGGATTGCAAATCAGAAGTCACCGACCACCAGTCAACAGCTCAGACGATCCGCAGCACCACAACGGTAACTTAAACTCGAAGAAATCAATATTAATACCAGCGGGTACCGTACACCATAAATTGTGTGCACTCCAACCAGCCAATGATGTACCACCACTCAAAATAAATATCTAAATGAGAAGTAAAGTGTCTGAGTCTTATTATCAAATAAACATGATATGTATACAGAAATCATTGGGGAAACCGAAATACTATATGTGTGCGTGTGTGTGTGCAACATTACTGCTCACTGATGTGTGTCTGCATCGTGGGCCATCACAGTAAGGATTTGAGCGAGTTTGACAAGGACCAAATTGTGATGGCTAGACGACTGGGTCAGAGCATCTCCAAAACTGCAGCTGTTGTTCCTGGTCTGCAGTGGTCAGTATCTATCAAAAGTGGTCCAAGGTGGTGGACAGTGGTGAACCGACGACAGGGTCATGGGCGGCCAAGGCTCAATGATGCATGTGGGGAGCAAAGGCTGGCCCTTGTGGTCCTATCAAAGAGAAGAAAAAAATATATGACAACATTTATAATTATGACAAAAAGTCAAAATAATGACACTTTTCAATCTCATAATTTTGACATTTTATCTCATAATTGTGACTTGTGTCATATCTATGACTTTATCTCACAATTATGATTTACTATCTGACAATACTTTTATGTCACACTTTTGGTCAAAAATATGTCAGTCATAATTATGAGATAAAAATACAAAGCTATCACACTACATCATAACTATGACAAATACATTTTTGTCATAATTGACTTATAATTTTGACTTTTTTATGTCATAATTATGACTTTAATATAATTTTAGATTTATATGTGATTTAGTATCTCATATGTTTATGTAATACTTCTGGAATCTGGATTGATTCTATATGAGTATATCATTTTGTGTGAACTAACCCTTTAATAATTAGTAAGCATTTGTTTAGCATTGATTCTACTGCACTTTCTATCAGAAAGGATGTTTAAACAGATGTGAGCAGTAATTCATAGGGTCTGGTCCACCTTTCTAACATCCAGTAGGCCTCTTCAAGGTCATGTGTTTTCTATCCACTGACACACTGTCTACAAAAACAGAATATTTGCAGGATATCAACATTTCCCAGGAATGAAGAGAGATTAGAATAAGGGCCCAGAACATCACTTCATCTTCTCAAGGCCACAAGCCCATCAGGTCTTTTGAGGGATGAAGATATTGCAGCTGCTTGTTATGAGAAGCCAGGAAAAGCAGGGAGGCAAAGAACAACTAATGAAATACAGGTGTTAAGTATTTGCTAAAGGAACAAATCATATACTACAGTAACAAAAAATATTTTTGAATCACATAATTTGGTAGTTAATTAATTTTTAATTATGAAAAATAAGACTGTGGATGGAATAATTATAAGGGTGAAATCGTTTTGTCAGTTCTCCTAATTAATGATAAAATAATTATTGAACTACTATTTTATTATTTAATTAGGAAATTAAATATATGTGTATATTTGTATATACACACACAAATTGGGCTCCAAATAATGGCAAGGGAACTATTTTTTTATCACATGCATAATGTAATAACAAATCTATAAACTATATTTATAAATAGTGTGTGTGTGTGTGTACACATACAATTTGATATATGGGTAGTTGACAAATAAGCAGTAAAAATTATTTTTCGTAAAACACCACTTTTGAAGAAAACAATTCATATTGTTATGTAGTGTGAGGTCTGATATTTGAGGAAATATAAGGGGCAATGGTGTGACACAGCAACAATTAAGAATAGAGAGATGTCACACCAAAGGACAACAAAACTTCCAAAAAAAGTTAAATATTTGAACCATTCTGAGACAAAATCTTACCATGTGCACATGTCATGGGCTTCACAGGAACATGACCTTGAATGGGGTCCTGCAAGTGATTAAACTTATCAGTGGAATTGTCCGATTTAAAATCAGGATATGGTGTCACCGGAGGACATGTTTTTCAGTGACAAAATATATCAAGTTCCTACACTTTTAGAAATATATGGATGGATAAAAAATATTATTGTCATTTACTAAAATGCACTTGTAAAATTATGCCTGAGGTATTTATTAACATTTTTATACTTTTCTTTTTACTTTACAAACATAACAAAGAAATGTTTAACCACTTACTGCATTTTAAATGATGACAATACTAATATAATTGTATTTTGTGTGACACTGAAAATGCCATGTCAACAACCCATATACAATACAAAAAGCTTAATTCATACAGTTCTACAGTAGCCTAGTAACAATAACTGTAGTATGGTATTTTTGCATAAACTATGGTTACAACATTCAACAGACTCTTATCTGCAATCAGAGCAATGACATATCAACAACGTCGTCGTCTGCTGATGACGTGCGCGGGGTTTTCCGGGTGCGACGGCTTGAGATGTTAGGCTAGCAGGCTAACCGAGAGTAACGTCAAAACACAGTTACTACAGCGCTGTTGACAAACGTCAAGAGGCAGCGAGTGGAAAGCTAACATGAAAGGGGTAAATGATTCGTTTTACAAATAGTGGTTTTGAAAGTGAAGTCGCCGTGGTCAACATAGATTGATATAGCTGAAAATAAAATGTCAACAACGCGGCCTCTCCTCGGGATGAAGCGAATCACCGAGGTCACCTGCATTGAGCCGCCGGGAGGCAGGCAGTCCCCGACCGCCACTAGAACGCAGTCAGAGCCGCTCACCGTAGACGAATTCACGGTGCACGAGGACAAGCAGGCCGAGCTCAGATGCAGCACACCGAAGGTCGAACAAGTTTTCCAAGTGACGTTTACGATTATTGGGCTCTTGGATCACACTGGAGCCCACGGAAGTAAGGCTTCCAGACAGATCTGGCTCCAGCTGAAGGGGAAAAAGGAGGATGTGTTTAAAGCGAAGGTAAATTAAGTGAAGATGTTTCTAGTAAACAATTTTGCTGCTTGTTTTTAAAGTCTTTTTTTGACTGTCAAAAGGGAAATTGATGACCTTAAACTTGTTTTGAGGCAAAGTTGCTACATAATAGCTGGAGGAAGCTGCGTCTGACAACATGTTTGTTTTTATTTGAAATTGAAACCACGACCAATGGTATCTCTTGTGTGCCCCCTTAAAAATGATTTCTCTTTATTTAACCTACTTTAATAATGTTCTTTTTCAGACAACTTGGCATGTATAAAGGTATACAACAGTTCGAAGAGGACTGATATTTAGTCCTCAGTCTATTAAGTTCAGTCTTTTAGTCTTTACATTGCTTGGTGAGACGCAATGCTTGATGCTTTGGCTTTACTGGATCCATTTTTCCTTTGCGGAGATGATAAACCATGACTAGTTGGCCAGTTTTTGTCTGAAACATAAATTAATTGATATTATTTACTTTATAGCTCTGATGTATAAAAGTAATATCACATTCACAATCATGATGTATCATTGATTGAACATCAGCAAGGCTGTGATTCATACCTGTGAATCACACGGGCCAAATCCCAGCTGTGTTGATACACCAGCACCATTGTAAGTGAAAATGCTTGAATAACTCATCACAGTTGTACTTTATTATATAATTTGAGTTTAACTGTCGCCAAACCACATAGATCCAACATGACCAATGCAAATGGAAACCATTTAATAAGCTTTCACATACATTTATTGATGATCCAATCCTGTCAAATTTTCACACGGATGTTTCCCGTTAATGTAGTGTCAAAAAAAAAAAACGAGTTAGAAAGACAGCAACAAAAGACGTGGTTTTTCACTGAGCACATGTGGCGTCATCACTTAGTTCTGACATGCCATTGTTTGCAATTCTAGTCCGATCTAATAAGGAAATTATAACCACCAATGCCAGTAAACCTGGAATATCCTTATTGTAAAGCCATGAAACGGAAACCACTCAGTGGATTTGTGTTTCGCCACCATATCCACTTCCTCTTTGTCTAAACATTTAGATTTATTTGTAATACTTTTTCTCAGGTGTAAATATAATAACAGCCGACCACAAAACTTAAATCACATTCACATGCAAAAAAGCTCTTGTATCCACATATCGGTGACTTTTGAATATCTTTGAATTAAAACCCGGTATCTGCTTCTCATCCAAACTGTGTCATGAATATTCTCATGGGTCTTTGACAGAGCTGTTTGCTTAGTCAGGACAAGATGGGAGGCCCCCAGTGTATTTCACTTTCGGTTTTAGTTACTACTAAGTGTAGTGGCTTTTAACCTAGTATCATTACTGGTACTGTAAGACGAGTATTTCTTTTACCGTAACTTGCTCACTCAGATCAAAGAAACAAAAAGTTCAGCAGAGATGTGGCAGAATGGTCCACCCCAAGGGGTTCCTGTGTTGTTGTTTTTTTTTCTTTCAGCTTATGCTCTTCAACTGGTAGTTATATGCTACACAGGCCCACTTACTGAAAGCCACACAATCATGTCAATGTGATGACTATTAAGTTAAGAAATACCAAAGAAGCCCAGATATACTCATTATTTTAACCACATTAGTGAACTTTTAGGGCTGCATGATTTGGGGAAATATCTAATTGCATTTTTTTCTGATAAAAATTGCATTTATTTATGATTTGTATATCAAATGACTATAAAGTAGTAGTAATAATAATACTAAAAATCAATATATGAAAAATAGTTACTATGGCTATTTCACTGTAAAACAAAAATGATGAAAAACAATATAATAATGTTATTTTACAAACAGTACTAATATTTGTGTCTTAATCTCTTATTTTTCTAACGTTAAACCATTGAGCTTTTATTGGTGGAAAACCACAGGGTGAAAGTTTCACATTTGTTGGCAAGGTTTATAAGCGCATATCATTTAAAAATATGCTGAAATTAGGGCTGTGCGATATTGAAGAAAAATGCGATATGCAATATCCTTGTTAAATAATGCGATATTAGATATGCGATATGATATTGCTTTAAGTGTGTAAAATATATTTCTTTCCCCAACTGATATCTTTCACTTAAAGCATAACTGACTGTGTTGACATGAATACTCATCAAGACAGCCATTTTGACACAACTGTGTGTGTATTTGACAGTTTGAGTGTGTAACAAGACACGGAAAAAAGAACGGCTTGTGCGCAATTTTTGGTGTGTGGCAGACAGCACAAGACTGCAAGACTGTTTTTCGCAAGTTATTGCGTTTAATAACTCTTTTTAACGTCAAGCAAGTCACATAAGTAACAGTCATGTGCTCAGTCTATTCTCTGCCCTATGCATCAACCTAAAACGTACACTTTTCACAGTAAGTAGCCTATTAAAATCATTCAGCTATTGCGTGACCTTGCGATATGCATATTGCAATATGTACATTTGCGATATTTCGGTTATTTCGATGTATTGCGCAGCCCTAGCTAAAAATAATTGGCAGGTTAAGTGTGCAGTATCACAGCGCTTGAGAGATGGAGATCGCATGAAGCAGCATTTACTGAGATCCAAGACACTGAAAACACTATATATATATATATATATAATATATATGTGTGTGTGTGTGTGTATATATTTCAGCCTTTGAGATTTGATAATCACACTAAAATTTATACTAATATGTTAGCATTATTCACTGCTCAGTGTTGACATGTTGTGGTATGCAAAACAGTAGAGCTGTGTTTTAGCCAGTAACAGTCTACATTTGGGTGCGGTGTCATACTTGCATACTTGGATATGTATTCACACTTTCACAATATGATAAATAGGGTTGGGTACTGTTCAAATTTTAACCGGTACCTTTTTTCGGTACTTTAGGGATACATCAATAACTGTAAAGAACTGTAAGTCATTTATTGAAATGTCATTAACATTATGCCAGAGCTGCCTTGCTCTCTGTCTGCCATTGTCTGTAATGTTTGTTTACTGTAATATTTACCAGTAAATAGTAGGCTACTAGCTACTTAATTAATTGAATTCATAAAAACAACCATATAATTTTTTTTTTTAATTTCAATTTCTATGAAAAGATTTCCCACAAATTGTGTTGTGTATTTTCTGGTAATCAAATGAAGCCATAAAACATTGTTATCTTTTAACTTAATTAAACAAACTTTTTTGTCAAACAAAGTGCTGCACAACTGAGCTTTATACTGTAAAACTTTTTTAAAAATGTATTACTTAAAAATAAAGTTTTGATAATTTATTACTATTATTTTTGTTAGTATTATTATTACACTGAGATGTATCTAAATTCTACTGTACAACAGTAATATATTTGTCAATTTAAACCAAACTTTTATTTTGATTGGTTGCCGTGAATACCTTTAAGTTTCTGTGTTTATGACATGACGGTAGTTTTTCTCAAATTAAACTGTAAAATGCTGATGAAGTCATTCTCAGAGCACCTCTGGATATGACGGTCATGCATTCATGTCCTCGTGTGTGTGTGTGTGTGTGTGTGTGTGTGCGTCAGCGCCATTCATTCACATTAATTTGTATTTATATAGTCTTTTTGCTGATTAATATTCACATACACTAGTCTATATCACCAGATGTGTTCTCAGGTACCGAAATTTGGTACCGATTGATTTAATGTGAATCTGTACTTGGTAGTCTGACGTAAACCAACCCTAATTAAAGCTGCGAGCAGCGATGACGGGCCCAAGCCGGTGGCACCGCCACCCCGGTGGCATCAGCTTAACTGTGCATGGCAGGCAATATGCATTTAAACAGGAGAATATTTTAGAATCACTCGAATATGCCACATTTACCGCAGCAACAAGTGCCACTATCACCACAAGCCACACCCATGATGTAATTTGAATGTAGATGAATTTTAATGTCATAGGATAAAATGGATCACTTTCAAATATGTGAAAAGTTATCTTTTCCTGCTTAACATTAAAAGCAAAATATCTCACTTCCTGTTGGTCGGAGCTAATGACTGTAAATTAGAAAGTTGTCCGGCTCAAAGAGTATAATATATATATACAGAGTTTGTGACTGTAGATAAAACCACTTTTGTCAAAAGATGGCGCTACTGAGCCTCTCCACCACGCCCGTTTCTAAGTCTTTGCCCACATCTTCTGGACTGCATCTCGGATGTGTCTGTCGAGTTTTGCGCAATTTCAAGCATGCTAACAGTGTCAAAAAGATTATTAAACTTTGACATGTTGCCATGGCAACAGTATTTAAAATATCAGGAATCCATTCATATGTCTATATCTGCCATGTTTTGACATTATATCAAATCAAATCAATCAAATCACTTTATTGTCACACAGCCATATACACAAGTGCAACAGCAGGTGAAATTCTTAGGTGCAGTTCCGAGCAACATAGCAGTCATGACATGACATGTACAACATTTAAAGCAGCATCAGATTACACATCTGATGCGCCCACAATTACGCACAGCACAGTAAACTCTACAATAAACAATAAATAATTTACACAATGTGAGTGTAGTTCTCACAGCTTTAAACAATATACACATACTTACAATATACATACAACATCCAAGACAAAAAAACACAAAAACTATAAACAGAACAAACAAAAAACTACAATGTTGTAACGGAGCTCGCAATGCAGCAGCCATCCTCGGCGCCATCTTGAGTCCTTTTCTCCCACTGATGAAGTTTGAAATAAATCGGGTGAAAATAAGACTGTGATTTAAAGCATTTTTCAAAGTGACACACTTCCTGCTGCCAGTTGGTGGCATTATAACTTTGAATATTAGCATGTAGATGTCTTCAAGCCAGGACTCTTATCAAACATGTGAAGTTTGGGGCAGATCGGACATTGTATGCCCGAGTTACAACAATTTCCTGTGTCATGGCGAAACATCAAAATTTGCGAAAACTCAAGATCTTCACAATTTAACTTCGCAAAGGCCTTTAGATTAGACTGTGCAAATGTGATGTTGATCTGATTAAATCTCTAGGAGGAATTTGTTAAAGTACGTCTGGCAATGGCAAAAATCTGCACCAATTTAGGAAAGAAAATTCAAAATATCTCACTTCCTGTTGGTTTTTCAGATTTGAGGCCCGGGGACTTTTTTGTAGGTATTGGGCTGTTGAATGCGTCTATCGAATTTTCATACTCGTATATGAAACGTAGCATGAATGGAGCTTAGTTGAAATTTTGTAGGTGGCGCTATTGAGCCATTTTGCCACGCCTAATTCTGAAACCCATATCAGACGTACATTTTCACCACTTCTGATGTGTGTGCAAAGTTTCATGAGTTTTCGAGCATGTTTAGGCCCTCAAAGGCAATTCACTTGGGATAAGAAGAATGATGGGTTGAGCAATTACAATACGGTCCTCACACCTCAGGCCCTAAATATCTGATTTCCTGTTGTCCAGAGCTAATGACTGTAAATTAGAAAGTTGTCCAGCTCAAAGAGAACAATATATATATACCGAGTTTGGTGACCGTAGATAAAAGTAACCCCCCCACTTTTGTCAAAAGATGGTGCTACTTTTGTCAAAAGATGGCGCAACTGAGCCCCTGAACCATGCCCGTTTTTAAGTCTTTGCCCATATCTACTGGATAGCATGTCTGATGTGTGTGTCGAGTTTCATGTAATTTGAAGCATTGTAAGAGTCTCAAAAGCATCGGAAAAAAAATTATAGTTTGATGTGTTGCCATGGCAACAATATTTAGATTATTAAGAAGTGCTTACCAGATTTACATCTGCTATGTTTTGACATCATACTGATGAAGTTTGAAGTAAACCGGGTAAAAATAAGATGATGATTATAAAGCATTTTGAAAATGACACTCTTCCTGCTGCCAGTTGGTGGCGCTATAACTTTGACTCACCATAGTGAGAACCATGTGATCGGCCTCTTAAAGCGAACACACAGCTGAAGTTTCATCCAAATCAGTCAATGTTTGCAGAATTTATAACACTTCCTGTTTCACTTTTCTCGCCATAAATTTGTCTGCTTGCCCCGGCCAAACCGTTCGAGATATCAAAAATCTGCTCGCAATTTAGCATCCTCAATATGTTCACTTCATGCTGACCAAGTTTGGCACTGATTGGGTAAATCTTATAGGAGGAGTTTATAAAATTCCAGAGCATGCGTTTTCCGAACAACCCATAATAGCTCACTTCCTGTTGGGCTGACGTATAACATAGAGCACAAAAGTTGTTCAGCCAGATGAGCTCCATATGTGTACCGAGTTTCATACATGTACGTGCAAGTGTGTTTGATATATGGACCAAGTTTTCAGACCCCACTTAAGGGGGCGCTGTCGAGCCCCCCTGCCAAGCCCGGGTACCAGCTTTGGTCCGGCCCTGTTGGCCGCAGATTCCGATGTGTGTGCAAAGTTTCAAGAGTTTTTGAGCACGGTAAGGGCCCCAAAAGTGCCCGAATAGTCGAAAAAACAAAATTGTCCTTAGAAGAACAATAGGGCTCTGCGCCCTTTCAGGGCTTGGGTCCCTGAAGGCAAATCATATGTGCATGCTGATTTAAAGTAAAGAAACCAGTTTGACTGGTTTTGCTTCTGAGAGTATTAATTCTAGAGCATTATGCTTGTGTTATGTCACCCTACTGCTTGTAGAATTGAAGTTTGAATCTTTTGCAATGTATGTGTTGTAATCCTGTTTTGCTGGGATTGTTTTGCAGGAGTATTTGAAAGGCCTGTGTGACCCAGAACTTCAAAAAGAAGAATGGTACCCGGTGGACATGCACTGCATTTTCGCTGGGGCTCGTGGACTCTTTTTGGACCGGCTGCTTAGAGACACAAGTGCAGAGGTCCAAGTTCTGGAGCCGGGCCGTCTGAAGTTGAGCGGGTCCGCAGAGGCCGTTGTCATGGCTCAAAGTCGCGTTCAACAGTTTGTTGCACTCTTTCAGGAGAAGCGAAGCTTGCCAGCTGACAGGGAACCCTTGGTTAAACGCAATTTTAAGACTTTTGTGGAAGACAGGGCTGATAAATATGCCATGGAGCTGCTGTTGCTGCCCAGTGCCCTCAAAGAGGAACTTTTGGGCTTGGCCCAAAGCCCCACACAGCCTATAGTTATCATAGACCTTGAGCAGGACCGCTCTCAGACCAACACACCCGTAACTGACCTCTCCAACCGTATCCTGGACGCCACTTTTGAGGACAAAACCTCAGGTCCTGTGACCACTCCTGACATTATGCCTGGTCTCAACGGACGTTGCAACAAGCGGCGGTCCTCTGAAAGTGAGCAGAGGGACACTAAGCGGCAATACTCGCTGGAAAGGAGAGAAGAGGAGCAGTGGGAAGAACGGCAGCGAGAGCCGAGCCAAACTTGGGCTGTTAAGCCTGCAAAGGGGACACTGGCTGCTAGTGAAACGTCAAATGAAAGTGAGGCGGTGAGTCCTGAGACTAACTTGCGCTGTCTTGTTAACTTCTTCCGAACCATGGGCTACCAGCAGGAGGTGGTGGAGCGGGTGGTACGGGAGACGGGGCAGACGGAGGACACATTTTTACTGCTGGAACGAATTGTGGAGGAGACCCAGAGCATGCAAGGAGCCCAGAGCACCTCTTGCACATCCAACATAAACGTAAACGCCTCGTCTACATTGACCTCCACCAAGCTCAAAGAGAAAGAACGGGTGCAGATGCGAGCTCTCGCAGAGATCAAGTGCAATGAAAACATTAGACCTCCTAGTACTAATGGCATAGGTCAGAAGAACCAGACAAGCTGCATACCAATGGCCTCAGCCACTCTTAAAAGAAACAATGGTGCACAGAACGACATATGTGAAGTGATCATCATCGATGACGATGATAACAACGACTTCACAGAGATAGAGAGGAAGCCCAGAATGGCTGCACTTGATTTGAAGTCAGAGTCCCGGTTTGATTACCTACCCCGTGGTAGCTCTCAAACAATGGTTCCTGTGCGGATTGAAAGTGTGACCAATCTCCGCAGCTCCTCTCAAGGCCCTCCTCTCCGGACCACCGACACACGACCAGGTTGCTCTTACCAGACACTCCCTGGAAGGGCACCTTTACCTCGCCCTGAGGCACATAGCACCTCTAAACCTGCACCCCTCACCGGCATGTCTCGTTTTCAGCAGTCCCTGAGAACCCCCTACCGACTAGTCCTACAGAACGAACCGGGCTGCCCAGATCTGCGACACATCATCATCGATGGCAGCAATGTGGCAATGGCGTAAGTCTTCATCAAATTGTATAATTTTTTTTCTTTCATGTAGGTCAGTGGTATTCAAATGGCGGACCGCGGTCCGGTTCCAGACACTGATTTGGTTCCATCTGGACTGTGGGACATAATTACACCATTTTAACGTTTCTAAAAGTAAGCAGCGCATCAAAACAATAGAGCGGTTCACACCACAAGCGTTCAGGGTTGTTTACGGCAATGATCTTTCGGCGCTACATACTCCAAATGCGCCTTATTCAAGCCCTTTCCGCTATGTGTTGCTTCTCTCTCCTGCTAAAGCACCACATTAAGAGCTGCAGCAAAAAACATACTTTTGCAAAAACACTGCAGAAAACGATGCAGCAAATACAATTATTTTTATCTGCCATACAGATGACTCTGACCGTATAACTAAATCAGGTTTGTGACGGTGCCTCAAGTTAATGTTCCATACATTTAGCATTATTAATCAGCATATTAAAAGCATTTCATAACAAACAATGGAAAATAATTTAGAGATGGCTAGGGAAGAAAAAAACTTTGAAATTACTATTAACTTTTTGTGCTCATGATGAGAGTTTTGATTATAAGAGTACGTTGTTTGTTTTTAGTAGCTTATTATGTTGAGCAAAATATAAAGATGATCCATACTTTTCTAAAGAGGTAAACGCTGCACCACTATTGTTTTCTCAGTCCCAAGGCCTTCTATGTGCCATGCATGTAGGTGTAAAATAATAATATTAGCCTGCTTTTTTGGGTATATATTGATAAACATTCATAGACATAACTGCTTTGGGTCTCAAGGCCCAAGATTCTCATCTTTGATGAGTATTTTGAGCATTTGGGATTTTTCCTTTTACAAAGTACTACAGCTGCCTTGATGGAAATGTATAACTGTTCCAAAAAAGTGTTGTCCGGACCTCCTCTGGAAAGGAAATATAGAGACCGTACCTCTTGGAACTTTTTTGAATACCCCTGATGTAGGTGAAAGAATATTTCAACCAATAATAATTCTGTGTGCATTTAAGCAGAGCTCGACATTAACGCTTGTCCGGGACAAGTGGAATTTTACTTGCCCAACCGGACAAGTAGCCTGATTAAAAGTAAATTACAAAAAAAAAATATCTAGGGAATCACCAAAATGCAAGAATGATTCTGCATTTGTTTAGTGTAAGTTGCGATCGATAGTGGATAATAATATATAATTTAATGTACTGAGCTGTTGACGGTCAAAGTCCGGTTTCAGTAACCGGATACTGCGTTTGCGTGTGGACGAACAGCCAAATCGCGTAGAAAAAGCTGCAGTTTTTGAAAATACCTGTGTTCGTGTGGACAGGGCCTATGTATAGTGTGTGTGTTTATTGACAATACATTGGGCATTTTGTAGTTTACACCCATTGAAATCCATCTTTTGTCTGGCTATCACCAGACCAAGCTCAATTTAAGATTGAACATTGGTCAGGGGAATCTGCTCTGTATTTTCTACTGCACAAGAGGCGTGATAAACAAGCATAAATTAAATGACTGTGTACGCAATTGGATAGTCCTTCAACCAATCAGACCACAAGAGGCGTGATCAACGGGCAATGACCCAATGCTTCTCTATTCGTCATTGTGTTAAACCCGCCAATAGCGTGCCAGGTGGATAAGCCAGTCTGTGATTGCTTCCCGCAAAAGTGTAACAGAAGCAGTAGAAATTAATGTACAGGTTTCCAGACTGAGTTGCAGGGCGAAATCAAATCGCCGGCAGATCAGGCTGGGTTTACCCAGTCTAATCCATTTTAGGAGTTAGGGTTAAAAATTTGGTTGACAGCTAGTTACTGTCAAACTCGAAAAATTACCAAAAAGCACCATTAAATATAGCCTAAGCAATTTTTATGTGCTATATTCCCTGTCTTTTGAAAGCACACACGTTTAATGTGAGGCAAAGACCTGTTCTTTGTACAGTGCTATTGTATGCCTTGTTGAAGACTTGGAAAACAGCATTGTATGGACTACTTTTGGTGCTTTTTTCTTTTTTGGAGCTTGACAGATCCCGGTCACTGCTGCTTTCATTGTTTGGAAAGGAACAGTGTGAACATTCTTTAAAATTTCTCCTGTTGTGTTCCTTGGGAGAAAGAAAATCATGAGAGTGAGTAAATGACAGAATCTAAGGTGACCTTACTTAACTTAAGACTTACTCAAACTACATGATGCATTCAGTATTTCAAGTTCAGCATTTAAATAATGCTTCTATATTATGAAACCATTTTAAAGAACAGATGTAATTGATGCTATTTTTGGAGACAATTTGAGGGAGTGTGAAAATGTTGTGTTGTTGAATGTGTGAGTAGCCATAAAGGTTAAAGTAAGTCACTTCCAGTAAGGTCTGTGAGTGTTTATGAACTCTGAATGTTTGTGTTTGACAACCTAAAACCAGGTGCAACCCCCTTCTTTCCTTTCTGTCTTTCTCACCCACACCCCCTTCCTCCCTCCCACCTAAACGGCAACCTCTCAGTGGGTCTCTCCCATTGTCAGCCCCTTATTTTGCCCTTTAAGTGGCTTTTCGGAGGTGACTGTGCTTCTTTGAAATACTAGTGTGGAAACTGAGGTGTTATACAGGGGTGAAGAGAGGAAAAATCTCTTTTCAGACCCTACTGGTGAAGTCTAACTGAGGATAGAAATCGTGGGATAAGGTGTTAGGTGGGAGTTTTTATAACTCAAGACCTTTACTTTACAAAAGATGTGGGCATATACTAGAAAGATGTGAAACATGGAGTATTATTGAGTTTTGAAGAAATGTTCCCACTCAAGTCATAGCAAGAAACAAAAGGTGTATGTGTAACTAATTACAGCATATTATCCATGCAGAGCACAAAACAGTGGCTATATCACATGTTCAGCCAGTCTTGAAGACAACAGCTCACACAGGGTTTCTCATGGCTGATTTGTATGCTTGCATGATATTTGAGATCTGAATTCTCAGGTGAAGTCTTGTTGCTATAGCAGCCCAAATAGGCAGTTACCAAGAACCGCTGCCACAGCAGGTCAGGAAGGATCTCAATATCTTCCAGTCGAAGATGAACCGTCATTGTGAAGGAGAGGTCAAAGGTCATGGGCTGAAACTGGTGCAACGTATATACAGTTCCTGATATTGCTGTAATGATGTTTCTCTGGTTTGGCATGTATCCAGGATTTTGTTATAGTTTCATTTCTCACATCTCTGTTTTCTCAGGTGGTATGATTGTTTTGGGAGGAAATATTCCTCACACCTATGTAGAGTAGGGATGTGCGAGACTATTCGCCTAGTCGATTAAACGATGCTGCTGCTAGTTGACTTGGAAATACTGGCAGTTTACCTTTTTTTTTTTATTCTTGTTTTAAAGACGTGACGCTTCTCATCCAATGTGTAAAGTTCTACAAACCAAACCCCTCTAGGGTCCCCTTCTTTTGATACGTTCCGCAGTCTATGCCAGTGTTAAGTTAACACTGTGTCAGTCTGTACCGTACTGACACAATCTAGAGACATTTCGGACAAAGGACCACCTTTACAGGTCAATTGTTGGCGTCTCTTACCTGTGTTTTCAGCCAGGTCAGAGTCTACAGTCAGTGGATAAGATCTTCAAGGATGAGTAGAGGTGAACCACATGGGTTTTTTATTTGGTGTTTTTGTCAGAAATACAAGGGAGAAATTAAAGTTTTTTTTGCATATTAGCGATTTACATTTCCAGACTGGGAAAGTTATCTGACTCTTTACGTCAACGGTCGTTGATTTAGTAACACTTCCTGTTTAAAATAACTTTCTCTCGTAGAGGGAACTTCCCTGTGACCCCTCTGTGGTTCATTTGTGTGTCTGTGTGTGGAAGGGTGTGTGTGTGTGTGTGTACGCGGCTGCACATCTGTATGTGTGTGTGATTCTGTCTAAGCGTTTTGAATAGATGGAGATGTGCGTCTATTTTGCACCCTTTTGCGTCAGTTGCATCTTGCCGAGGTAAAAGGAAGTAAAAGGTTGACCACTGTTCTCAAATGCATTTACATATGAACTTATCTCTCTATCAGTGGTAGATGCATTGTGAAATTGAATGCAGAGCTGTTTCCTGATCGAGCAAATTGATGTTCAAGAGGGAACTTTGGTCTTTGGTTATTTAATCAGCCTTCTAGGTGAATTTAGCATGTTTGAATGTGATTGTATTACACTGGTTACTTGCTGCATTTGGGAGTTATTGCATACTGCCTACTATTTAAAAATTCTGTATGCAGAATGCAATGATAAATGTTTCAAACATCAGTTATATTGTTTTCAAATTACCTCACTACATTGTGTTTAATTTAGCAACTGTCATCCATTTGTCATCTTAGTAATGTAATGTAGCATTTTAATTGCAATTCTGTCAAGTATGAATCTAGAATGAGATTAAAAACATAAGTTGTGGTTGATATTTATGGATGCACATCCATAAGTGAAGAGCAAAGTGGAAAGTGTTGCACTGTGGACTACATTTCGGCATAAGCAATAGGTCATCCAAATGTTCACACATTTTACAACATATGTGTAGATACTGCATGCTGCTAATTGAATAGTATGCTATTCCAAACTTATCATGACCTTTGCCCTCTCTTTTTTCTCTCACCAGACATGGACTCCATAGGATCTTTTCTTGTCGTGGGATTGCCATCGCTGTAGAGGCCTTTTGGCGTAGAGGGCACAGAGAAATCACTGTCTTTGTTCCTCAGTGGAGACAGAAGAAAGACCCCAACATCACTGGTAGGAGCTCAGCTTTCTCCTTTCATTAGACCAGCAAAACATCTGTTTGTATTTATTTACCATACATATGATTTTATCTCCAGTAAAAATTGGATGCATTGTCCTTATTATTACAGAACAACACTTTCTGATCCAGCTGGAGAACCTGCGGCTCCTTTCTTTTACCCCGTCTAGAGAAGTGTGTGGACAGAGAATTTCCTCCCATGATGACAGGTACAAGATCCAGCTGCTTCTCAACCCATTATCAGACAAAATAGTATTTCGTTTGTGCATAGGCGTAATTTGCGGGTGGGACATGTCCCCACCACTTTTTGAAACATCTTGCTGCACGGATGAACCTACCTAATACAAACAAAACAATTTCCAGTTAACTAGAAGAGCATCATTTTGTTTATTTGTTAAATAAGAGGTGATTTGGCGCTCATTGTCGCTGTTATCAGTAGCACAGATTTCTCTTGTGGCTCGCTTCACACGGACAAACTCTTTAATCTATTGCCGTTGTAGAGACTTTCTATTTGTTCCAGTGAAATCACAAAACAAAATGAGCAAACTGTGCCTGCTCTTAATATACAGTGGTGGCCAAAATTATTAGAACCCTTGGCATCTGGGTGTCGTCTTATTGAGCCTGGATTTATTTTGCAAGAGGACAATGACCCGAAACATTCTTCTAACTATTGCCAGAACTGCCTGCTACGGAAGGAATCTGCTGGAACATTGAAAAGGATGGACTGGCCCCCTCAAAGTCCCGGACTTCAACCCCATCGAGCACATTTGGGGCGAGTTGGAAAATAAACTGGACAGATCTATTATACATTCAAAGGAAAGCCTTTGGCTTCAGTTGCAGAAGGCATGGGATAACATTAGTGTTGAAGTTCTCAGAGGAAATATATTGACACTATGCCAGAGAGATGTGCTGCCAAAGGTGGACATACCAAATATTAAAAGTGGATAAAAACAGTACGACTCACTTCATCTGATATTTGATGGTCAGAGCAACCATCTGCATGTTTCATGAACATTATGAAATAAAATCATTTTTTGGAGGCAAAAAGAGGTCAATATTTTCATATCTGTCAGGTGTTCTAATAATTTGGCCACCACTGTACAACCACTGATGATATTCGGTTTTGATGTGAGAAAAAAAAACAAGGACAGATTAGAACCAAGAACCTCTGACACGCTTGGCAAAGGACCATTAGGGAACTAGACCACTAGGCCATTAGGAAATACAAGCAAAGTTTACGAATCTATGCATTTATTCACGTGAAAAATCTTGGCACTAACGAAATACTGTGTTTAAATGAAAGAATTAAAGGTGCACTGTGTAAATTTTAGCGGCATCTAGTGGTGAGGTTGTGAATTGCAATTGCATCCGCTCACCCCTCCCTTTCGAAGCACATAGAGAAGCTACGGTAACCGACACAGGACAAAAATGTCGTCGGAGACAGTAGGGAGTAGCTAGCTCTCTATTAGTGATGCGCGGGTCGTCTCATAACCCGCGGGCCCCGCGGGTAACCTGCGGGTCGGGTTGGGGCGGGTTAAGAAATCTTCACTTATTTGCGGGGCGGGTTGGGGCGGGTCATTAAAAACAAAATAAAAAAATCTATGTATGTTGCCTGCAATTCCCTATAGCCTATATAAAATATTTGGGAGTATCTATTTTCATATTTTATTAGGTTTTTTTGATAAGGTTACAATACGAAAGCCGTAGCAACGTAACTTGCATGATGTCCCCAAGCCTTTGGCATCACGCGGCACGTCATGACAGCTGCGCGCCGAGCAGCTCCCACCATCGGCAGCCACGACAACAAAAACGGAGAGATAAAAGTGAAGATGGAAGACGAGGTGCTGGAGTCTAGCCGAAATAGATTAAACCCTGGTACAGTGGACGTCATTCTTTTTTTGCACAGCGAATGTAAACACGCTATGAACATTTCTGTGTGCTAAATAAAACAAAAGTTTAGTGGTTATGTAGCGGAGGCTATAAACTGCCTATACAAATCTGAAATAAAAAATGGTTAAGCCTTCAAGATCCAAACGCTACTTTGGTGAAAATTAAAGGTTGAAAATCTTTATCATTATCTTGTTATTATGACCTGATTTATGGTTCATATTCATAATAATCGTTTGGTGTTGCCAGTTTACAGGGCCATGTTTCCAAGCACTTTCAGAAATAAAGGCTGTTTTCATTTACATTACAATGGCTAGTATGTCTATTTAATGGTCGCGGATGCGGGGCGGGGCGGGTTTTAAAATTGATACACTGGTGCGGTGCGGGCTGGGGCGGGCCAAATAATTTCATAAAAGCAGGACCCGCGGGTTGGAAAAAAAGCCGACCCGCGCATCACTACTCTCTATAGAGCCATTTGTTCGTTTAGGGCTACTGTAGTAACATGGTGGTGCAAAATGGCGATTTCACTGTAAGGGGACTTGCGGTGTATGTAGTTAGAAACAGCTCATTCTAAGGTAATAAAAACATGTAATGTTTGGTTTGTATTAGGTGAACCGGCGACAGGGTCATGGGCGGCCAAGGCTCATTGATGCACATGGGGAGCGAAGGCTGGCCCATGTGGTCCGATCAAACAGACGAGCTACTGTAGTATTTGTGTGTTTTGGCAGCAAAAGGAGGGGACAGTCATAATGTTATGCCTGATCGGTATATTTTCCTATTTTCTAGCACTGTTAAATGCCATTAATGTTTCTGGAAGCCTATATGAATAATAAAAACAGGTGTTGTATGCTCCATTTATGGTTATTTCAGGAGTAAGTGGGTAGGATTGGAAGACCTTTGCATACCTATACTTTCTATACAATTTATATAGGCCCCAGGTTCTTTCTCTAAGCCCTGCTTGATCTATGACCGTCTTCACAGGTTCCTGCTTCATCTGGCTGAGAAGACAGGAGGGGTCATCGTCACCAATGACAACCTGAGGGACTTTGTGAGCCAGTCAGAAGCATGGAGGAGGATTATTCAGGAGAGGTAAGAACATATTTACAACAAGATTTCTAGAAGACCATCTTTTCTTAATTCCTAATGTTAATAACATGCATTACCATTCCAAAATTTTATTCATAACGGACATATTAAATTGATCTAAACTCTGATCTAAAAAATGTAAAAAAATAAAAATAAAAAAAAGCAGCATAATTGTTTTCAACATTGTTTATAATAAGACATTTTCCAACATATTAGCAGGGTGGGAAATTAACTTCTGTGTGGCTGGTGGATGCCCAATTTTACCAGCCACTTATATTGTTTGCCAGCCACTTTTTCCAGAACTCAAATTTATAAAAAGAAAGTGCCCTAGCATAGTATGGGGTGAAATCAGGTTGATTGGGACACTCTCCCCCCCTGTACTTACTGTGTTCAAATTGTATTGCAAAACACATTGAGGTGGGATACGGGTAGAGTTAGGGACTGGTGTGGTGGTGTGGGTAAGTTTAAGGGTAGGGTTAGGTGTAAGGGAAGTGTCAACTGTGTAATTACATAGGTAACTACAGAAATTAATTACAGATTACATGCAGATAATTACATGCAGGTATTTGAATTTGCATGGTGGTAACTATTTTTTTTTTTTTACCATTTTGTTATTTTGGCTTGGAATTTAGATTGTTGGAAATATGAACTGAATTTAGAAACGCCTTTCAAATGAAAAACTTTGCGTTTAATAAACAAAATACATTTTTGAAAATCGTGACGTTTGGAGTGGAGTGCAAAATAATCCGTTCCCTCAGTCCACGCACGGCCTTTGTTGGTATTGTAAGTGTGCACAAATAAAAGTAGACAGTTTATAGTTTATAATTGTCTTGCACTTATCTGTAATATTCCGCTGTCATAAAGGAAAAAATCCATCAGAACGCGCTGGCACCTTCGTCAGACAGACGGTTAAATAAACCATAGCCTATTTAGTTTCATAGTTAGGCTGTTTAAATTTTAGCCTATAATATTATTATTATTTTAATTTCATATGTTGATGAGGCCTATGAAAAGTGAGCAGCAAGAGTAAGATGCTGACTCTGCGGCGGGCCTCTTAATACCGGGGATATGTCGCCACATTTTTTTTTAACCAATAATTTTCCTTTCATCTGTATAAGCTCAATGCTGAAAACCAATCAAATGATGAGTTACTCGACAAAAGTGCATTATTGTTACTAGCAACAGCATTCTTTGACAAAAGCTGTCCCATCCGTTAAGGAATGTTTTAAGTAGTAACCAATAAAAATATTTTTTTAATTCAATCCACCCGCCACTGTGGCTGGTATACAAGGCAAAGTCACGGGTGTCGTGGCGTGGTGCTAATTTCTCACCCTGATATTAGAATGATTTCTGAAGGATCATGTGACACTGAAGACTGGAGTAATGATGCTGAAAATCCAGCTTTGCATTGCAGAAATAAATTACATTTTACAATATATTAAATAGAAAACAGTTATCTTATATTGTAATTACATTTCACAATAAACTTAATGTTTTTGCTGAGCATAAATACTTATTTTCTAAAACATAAAAAAAAAATCTCACCAACCCGAAACTTTTGAATGGTAGTGTACATGGATGCACCTTTAGTCTGCTCCATTACTGTTTAGCTTGCTTAGATTTACAGCTCTTTTTATGGATTTTTCAGACTCTTGCAGTTCACCTTTGTAGAAGATCACTTTATGATCCCAGATGACCCACTTGGAAAGCATGGACCTCACCTAGATGAGTTTCTACTTAAAGACAGTCGGTGAGTTTAAAAACACTCCAGTGGTTATCACACATTTGCTGTCTTGTCTGCTCCATTACTCATAATTTTTCTGTCCTCTCACAGTGGTAGTCCCTTAATGCCCCCCCTGAGGACAGATCTTCGGGCAACCCCGTCAGTTTACGGCCCGGCAGCACAGACCACAGCACATCCCTCTTCCCCTTCCCACTGGCCACACTCCGGCCCTCCAGACTGGCACCTTCCTCGTCCGTCCCCTTCTCCACCCCCGCAGCGATCACCCTCAGAAACCACAGAGCTCAAAAGGAAGCTGTACGACATTTTTCCTGACCAAAAACAACGTATTGACCGTATCCTCAGTGACAACCCATACATGAGGGACCTGAATGCACTGTCGGGCCTCTTGCTGGGCTGACGCACACTTAAACACATTTACAGTTTTCACTTTTGTGCATGGAGGTCACAGGGCTTTTTTTTTTTTAATTATTAAGGAATACCATGATGGAAAAGCAAGGTTTGTTCAAGAGACTCTGTTCTGTCAACTAAGATATGACCGCAAGCACAATAAACCTAAGTTATAAATCATAAGCGCAAACTTTAAATATACGAGAATGTACAGTCAGAACGGCATAAATTTGATGTAAATATTCATGAAGAATTTTCTTCCTTTCCTGTAATTATCTATTCAGAAATCTCTAATCTAAAAGGTGTTCCGGCTACACAGTTGTTTTGAACTGGCTCTGCTCAAATTACTGCTGAAGGACAAATGTTGATTTGCTGTTTTTGATATGATTGTGCTTTCTGTAACTTCTGTTTTGTAAATATTGACATTATTGAGCCAAATGAGTACTAGTTTCCAGTCACTCAAAGTGCCCTACTGAAGTGCCCTATTATCTGCTTACAGGATAGAATTGCTCATTTCCTGTTCACTAATTTTAGTTTCTGTTAACTTCGGAGATGGTGACAAAATGGTATATTGTTTGTAGGAATCCCTGGAGACCCCCTGTATGACCCAGGAGACTGTGAAACAGTTAAATGGCTAAAAAAAAAAACAACAACAAAAAGTTTCCAGATTGCTCAGTGGCCTGACATGCCCCTTTCTTTGCCTGTTGTGCAAGTCACCGTCTTGTAGCAAACATGAAACCAGAGCCATCATCGATTTAAACCTTTGTCCCAGCTACGAACAACAGAGGGCGCTGTGGGATTACCAGCTCTTACCATCCTCATTATGTAATGAAGGCTGAGGGCAAGAACAAAATGCAATGCACCGTTGAAAAACATAGTTTTCTTTTGACCATCTTATTTCCACTGAAGTGAAAATATAGTTCAGTATTTTCACTGGTTGTTAAAACATCACTGAAATATGTTTAGCGTTTTGTGAATTGGTTTTCAATTTTGGGAATGAAAATGCATAGACGTTAAACCCACGGAAGCGTCACAGACTCGGCAGGCACTGTGGGTATCTCACAGTATGGCTGCTGAATACCTTTTTTGCTTTTTCTGGAAGGCAGTGTTAATAAAAGCCAATTATATGTTTATCAAGACGTCTATAGTCTGTCTTTTTGCATACTAACGTATTAAATATTTTAGCATTAGCATTCAAATGGGTATTTAAAACACTTTTGGATTGCTTAGGTTTTTCTGCATAATATCCTCTATGACGGTAGGGGGCGACATCAGCTCATACAAATGCATAGCATTCAGTGCTTGTGAAGCATGAATGAGCAGTGACTCTATCACATTTATTTGCCTTTACACGAGTAATATATCTTAAGCCAACGTTATTGAATATACTCCAAATACCCCATTTAAAGTACAGACATGGTTACTTTCAAGACAGATGAATGACAGCAGCAAGTCTTAGGAAACTAGTTTTTGGCAGCGTTACAATAGGGGTGTCCCTGTCCTTCCTTCGTGACCTTACATGCGTCTCAGGTTCTTTAAGGTTGCACAAGCTGAGAAAACTGAAACCTACCTCGTTATGCAAATCCTGCACGCCTTTAAGTGAATTTGACTGGTCAATTGGCTTTATGCACAGCTGCACTACTTCCTGAACTTCAGCCAGCTCCTTTCTGACCTCTGTAGTCACAACAACAATAATCAGACACACCTGGATTAATCTGTTTGTCCAATAATGGCAGACAGGAAACAAAGGAGCTGGCTGAAGTTCAGGAAGTAGTGCAGCTGTGCATAAAGCCAGTTGCAGGCTGTTACAATGTTTGGGAAAGACACCGAAAAAGTTGTGAAAGCATCATAGAAAATGTTTAAGAGGTTCTGCATGTGCTATGCAGATGCTTTCTATCTGCATCTGTTTGAACGGTTCTTATATGTCTGTCATCAGTTTTATGCATACAAAAATTAGCCACTGTTTAGTAATAAGCGAAAAGTGTTTTGAAGAAAACGGGGGCTCGATTAGGGAAGCCTCGACAGCAAATCCCAGACCTAAACCGTTGTGTTTACCATATGTCCCTTTTTCTGCTGAACATAGCGAGAGAGAAAAACTTTCATTGTCCAGTTATGGGTGGGTGGTTTAAATACCATCAACATTCCAGAAAAGCTCCGCATTCTCGGGAACACAGAATTTCTCTTCCCCAATATTGCTTGCTTCCCTATACCTACTAATATTTCCACCGTCTCCGTTAATCTTTAGTTGGACTGTGTGCTTACATAACTTGTCAAAGTAATCCCCACCAGCCCTCCTCCGCTGTCCTGAACCCACTGGTTTAAGATAAACCAGCAATGATGGGAGCAGCGTCTGCTGGGATTACCCGTGAGGAAGTTATATAGCCCTTTAATCTTTAAGCGTAAATATGCCAGATCTTTATTCCACATAAAGGATACACGATTGACTGAACAGAAGATCAGAAGAGAAAAGCTAGTCATTCATAAGTCCCACAAGTATGCATGGAAACATTTGGTTCTGATAGACTTCATTGAATAGAGTCATTGTTAACACAGATTATCGTTAGTAGGAAGGCTGAAGCGTTGAGGAATGTGGATAATATTAGTCCCAGAGACATCATAGTTTAGATAGTTTGTGGCCATGGACTGTATCCAAAAGGTGCAAACAGAAGCTGCAAATATAACAAATGGTGTTTTTCAAAAGGGGGGAATTTTTTAATTAATAAAATGAATATAAACAATTTCAAGGTAACATTTTTCCAATTTCACAGTTTTGCTTGAGTTCAGCGTGATTATTTAATTCTATTGATGGCTCTCAAATGTGCAAATGTGTGTTTGTTTTAGTTTTTTTTTTTTTCTAACTGCAGCACATAAAAAAATAAGACTAAAATTTCCGTCAAATTGAACTGAATAGCCCTTAAATAATATTCATAATTTGGAATTAAGAAATGTAGGCCTGGTTTCACAGACAGGGTTTAGATTAAGCCAGGATTAGGCTTTAGTACAATTAGGACATTTAAGTAGCTTTTATAAATGTGCCCTAGAAAAAAAAAACTACTGGTGTGCATCTTGAGACATAACAATGGCATTGACATATTTTAGTTAGTATACAAACTTTCAGTTAAAACAGCTCAAACATGAATTTTAGTCTGGGACTAGATTTAAGCATCTGTGGAACCAGGGTTTAAAGTAGAAAGATCAGTAATGGATCTTTATACATCCATCTGCTTTTATATTTTGGAAAGAGGATCCTTGCAATGATATCATCATATTTAGGGGTACAGTATGTCACACACAATAATGTAATGTGTAGAAGGACTGGCTATATTCAGGAGTTTGCTGACAAGGCAGTTTCAAGCAGTGATGTATGAGAGCAGGACTCTGTGATTTTAACACACTAAGTGAGAGAGGAAAAACAGGCCGACTAAATACTGTCTTGAATCATCAGTGTGTGGCACACTGGTTGCTCCCATGGCTGAGGGAGGGGCCACTCCTATTCCTCCATCTGCTGCAGAGCTGTAAACAATGATGTCATTTCCTCTCAGTGGCTGAGTTGGCGATTTTGGATACTTAAAAGAGCCCAGGGCTAATTTAGAGTAAGAGTGCTACTGTCCCATTTTAGAGTGCCTTATTTAGGTTGCAGCTATAAGCATGTTCAAATATGCATGAGATGCATCAAACAAATGACTCATAATTAGTCATTATTAATATACAACTACAGGTGTAGGTTTATATTTATCGACACATTTCCATAGGTGTGTCTAGTCTAGTCAGGATGCCACGTTTGTATTAGTAATACATTTGGGCTCTACTGGCAGACAGGCGTGTGTGTTTTTTTCCATTCTCAGCACATTATACACTCACCTGTTTTACACAATTCAGGTAAACACAGTGGTTATATATTACTGATGACTGCTAATGTGTTTCTGGTAATGTCTGACAGAGCATGAATAAATATTGTTTCCCTACCGTCTGTAACTATGGACCACAAATATGGAATACATACAAGTTGAAATTGCATTATTATATGTACATATTAAAGTCTTTATATTCTATTAATTATATGGGGTGAATTCAGATAAATTGTGCTAGTTTTTAACATTGAGGTTACTGTAGCGCTCCATTTTATAGCTGAATTTACCCAATATATAAATGACATAAAAGTCAGTAACAGTTGAACTGCAGTGGTGAGTTTTATTAAAGAAATTTGCTTTAGTGTGCAGTGAAGATGGGCACATTTTTCCATGTCTCATGATGAACTAAACAGGAGCTGTTAATTGCACTAAACCACTGTCTGTTCATGAGAAGTGACACGTAGAACACATTATTGTGATAATAGGACACCTTGCAGTACCTAATGACAGGTAAAGGTATCTCTGTTCATTCTAGACGGGGGACTCTCTGGAGTCCTCCATTAATAAATAAATATAAATAAATAAATTAAGAACCTTTAAGAAGACAGACAGTAAAAAATAGACAGGCATGGGAAAAGGAACTATTTGCTTAATTACAGCGCTGTCACAGCGGGACTATTTAAATCACTGACACGCCTTAATAACACAAGTTATTGTTACCATTATGTAGGCTAATCCATAGAAATCCTGTACAGTTCATTGCACATCATAACCCATGACCACAGACTCTTCTCTCAAGTAGTCAAATATCTTTTTCTGTCGAAGGGACAAACAAGGGAACCCATTTGTATAAGATCTATTTAAAAAAACAAAAACAAAAAAACATATTTTCAGAACTGACATGAACTAACGAACCGGTCGGATCAGATCTTTCGGACAAGTCCAACTAGCAACGATTCAGTTTTGGGTGAACTACCCAAAACAGCTTACCGAAACCGAGAACCGTCTCTTTCGAACCCATCCGTCTCGTAGCTGATAAAAGATCATTCAAACCCACTGATGGGGCTAATATTACGTTCAAACGTGCTGAAAATACGTTTATAACTTTACCGGTGATCGTTTTATTAACATAAGCCATTAAAGCCAACCAAACAGGGTTGGTTTTAACTTTTAATACATATTATTGTATCAAGAGTAATAATATTGTACCGAGAGATACGCATTTTGCAATTTAAATGCAAATGATATGACGTTATCTTGCTGAATTATGGCCGCAACAACTTAACATTAATATAACGTACATTTATTTAAGAAAACGTAATTTCTCAAATCTAATAAAAAGCTACGTATTTATGTATGTGGTTTATTGATTTATTTTATTACTTTTATTTTATTTTACACAGTACCACGTGTTGCTTAAGAATTGTTGAAACGGTTTTCTGAACCGGCTCTTTAAGATGAACTGTTCGAAAGAACCGATTCGTAGAAATGAGACGGACATCCCTTACCATCACTAGTTGTTGACCCAACGTTGTTCTCCTTCCCGCGTTCATGTGGCTGTAGCGCGCTCACGTAGACATGTAGCGCCGCTCCCGTGAAAAAATATATTTCAACAGCTTCAGTCAGTGCGCGACACCGAGACTGCCGGGCGACAGCAGCGTCTCCTTTTAGCGAATGTGGAAACACAAACATCCAAACGATTAACGGACGAGGACCTCACGAAGGCCGACGTGTAGTGGATTATTTTTTTAGTGGTTCCGTTTGGCAGCAGAAGGACATTTTCCAGCGGTAAGTGCAGTGTTTAAGTCCCTCATTCGAGGATAATGGCTCTGTTGTTGATTTTAGCGAGCGAGCTAGCTAGCTTAAAAAGCGGCTAGCCGACCATGCTATCAACCCTTTTACTGTGTTCCTCATCAATGCACAGTTTATTTGACCTATTTTTCTGGTAACACATTAAGATTCCTGGTGTGGTTCGAAGCCAGTACTAAAATGTGTTTTTTATTCTCTTAAACACTGAGATTTGGTCCATGTAGCCATTATTAGCCCGACGTTGCTAGCTCTCTATGCGTGTGCTAAGGGAGACACTGTTAATGTGATGAAATGAAATATAATATAACCATCGGAGTTCTTTCCAATGATAAAAATCGGATGCATGCATGCAGGCATGTTATTTGTTTTTATTTTTTTAGTTCTAGGCTTGAGGCCTCGTTAATTGAAATTGAATCATACAATTTCAAAGCGTGAGAGAGGTGGCTTTGCTGACATGTACTGTAGTGTTCTCTACAACAGGAGCCTGATATTATATACACATGTACATAGAGACCGGGTTAGTATGTGATGTAGGAACCATTTTATCACCGTTATGGTCAGTAAGGATGATGCTGATTTAGAAATCAGTCCTAAAGATAACATGCATAAAGCTAGCCCTCAACCAACACATGGTGTTGAGTCTCGACACGACTCTCTCAAACTTAAGATGCTACAGAAAAATCATCAGATGTGCGTGTGCGTGTGATTACTTTGGGACCTAAAGAAGCTTAATGTCAATGAATGCCCGTATGTCTGCTACACACGCGATTTATTTTAAGCTTCCGCGCTCACAGACGCCTTGAACTTGGCATCTGGATCATCACTCCGTTTTGTTTGCAGAGCCACTGCGATTTGCCATGGAGATGTTTTGCTTGCATCTTTGTCGATTGCATTGAGCTGTACTGTTTTCCTTGTTCTTTATTCTTAAAGATCCATTCAAGCACCTCCCCTATCGATTACAGTAATTGAGGTTAAGTTGCAGTTGGTTGAAGCAATAGCTAGATAGGAGAGGGTCAAATCCCTTCTGTAACTAACCTTATTCTACTTTCTTTAAAAAGGTAAGGATGTTATAAACACTGAAGGGGTACTGTAGGAATATTTTCCAGCATAAAATAAACATTTTAAGAGAAGCTTCAAGCTACTTGTTTAAAGGAACACACCACTATTTTTGAAAATAGGCTCATTTTCCAACTTCCTTAGAGTTAAACAGTTGAGTTGTACCGTTTTCGAATGCATTTAGCCGATCTCTGTGTCTGGTGGTAGCACTTTTAGCATAGCTTAGCATAGATCATTGAATATGATTAGACCGTTAGCATCTCGCTCAAAAATTACCAAAGAGTTTTGATATTTTTCCTATTTAAACATTACTCTTCTGTATTTACATCGTGTACTAAGGCCGACGGAAAATGAAAATTTGAGATTTTCTAGGCCGATATGGCTAGGAACTATACTCTCATTCCTGCGTAATAATCAAGGAACTTTGCTGCCGAACCATGGGTGCAGCGGCGCAATATTATACAGCACTGAAATTAGGCTAACTTCCATCAAGATAACCAACGTGACAACCTGCTTGCACAGAGAGCGTGCTGGGGACTATTTGTAGGCACTGCGTAATATCATTGCGCCTGCTGCACCCATTGTACGGCAGCAAAGTTCCTTGATTATTACGCAGGAATGAGAGTATAGTTCCTAGCCATATCGGCTATTCTTCCGTCAGTCTTAATACACGATGTAACTAAAGAAGAGTCAAGTTAAATAGGAAAAATTTATATTTTTGAGTGAGATGCTAACGGTCTAATCAGATTCAATGATCTATGCTAAGCTATGCTAAAAGTGCTACCGCCAAACCCAAAGATTGAATGGATTTGAAAATGGTAAAACTCAACTGTTTAACTCTAGGGGAGTTGGAAAATAGTGGTGTGTTCCTTTAAAGTACTGTAGAAAAACCTTCATGTTTCTGCGATATCTTATTTGCAAATTTACAAATCTATTGTATTGGTTGATTGCTTGTCCAGGCCTGCGTTTATTAAAAACTTAAATAGATGCTAACTTCGCTCACAATGCTTTTGAGAAACACAGAAAGCATGAGGTTAAAAATGTAAAAACCCTTCTGCCTTGGCTTTGGGACGCATTAGATTTGTGTTTCTGTGTGTCCAGGTGCTTGGAAATGCAATCATCCACTTTCATTCTCCTCACACAACCTCAGCAGTGAACTAGAGCTCATGTTATGGAGTGTTCATCACAAAGTTATTGATTATTTCTGTAGAGATTTGTGCGCTTCAGTGAGATCTTCAGAAGGCCATGAAAGATGTTTTTCAGTCTAAATGGTCACTTTTTTAAAATTATTTTGGGCAGTTTCTAATGCCTACATTTAGAATACTGTGTTTACTTGCAAGACATTTGTTTCTGTTAAATTGCATTTTTGGGTGTTATTCTATAGAGTAGGGATGCACCGATACCAGTACTCAGGTGTCGGTCCGATACTGTTGTGAAGTACTCGTAAAACTACCCAGATACAACCGCACCCGATACCACTTTATGGCAACGCATCTTCGGATGCAGAGCCGCGCGGAAAGTTACATAATTCGCCGTGCACACCCGTGGCACCAAGTGCAAAGGGGTCTTGCCCTCTCAAAGAGCACGACTGACATAATATGGCTTAATTTTTGCCGCGCGCACCCGAGCGGTAGTGCAGACGTGGCGAGTATAAACCAAGCTTAACCACTCGTGAGGCAGATACCTCTCGGTAGTGAGTGCTGAAAGTGAATGGCTGTTTAGTAGGGATGTGCGCAATGACTAGCCTAACCCCGGTAGTATAACAAGCCTAAGCAAGCAAATGTTATACTAGTTTTACATGACATGGAAGAAGATGGAAAAGTTTTGTGTAAGCTTTCAAAATCCTCCTTCACCCGAGTGGAGATTTATCTGAAGTCTCCGCGAGCACCAAAGAAAACCAACGCATGCAAAACCTGAGGTAAAATTAAATGATTTTGTTTTGCTGCAGATATACACTTCAAGATATAACATTAACGTGATAGTAATTTAAACATAGCCTTTGTAAAAAAAAAATATATATATATATATATATATATATTTAAAGCAAAACCTTAAATGTGCCCAAAAAAATGTAAACGACTAGTTTTTTCCAAGTCGTCTTGGTCTGAAAAAAAGTGTTATCGGTGCATCCCTACTTTAGAGACCAAGCCCCCTTCCACCACTGTCTTTTAACATTTATTGGAGTCTCCAATGAAACCCAAAAAAGCAGAAAAGATTAAATATTGTTTTGTCTAAATCAACATGGCTGTGTATTGTGAAAATTAATATTTGCCGAATAATTTGTGTTGATACATTTGGATCATTTCAGTCAGTGACTGGAGTTATTTCATTGTGACCTTGTGAAACGGTCATTGTGTTTTCAACCTGTCTTTATGGGGCAGCTGCACTACCCCCCAAACCGCCCCCCCCCCCAGAGCCCTTGAAGAAATGAAATTTGTCTTTAAGAGTTAGACTCCACAGCTTCTTGGTAATGGTGAGGTAACCTGACCCTGGTTAGAATAGCTGAAACTGGAGTATAGAGCAAGGATCGACCGTTTCACACTCTCGATCCCGTTGCATATCTCTTCCACCTCTTATACTTGCTTACACACACCACTGTTCTCTTTACCCCCTTGTGCCACCAATATGTCTACTGAATAATTACTACAGCATAGGCAGTTAGGCACTGATCCTGTGGGTGCTCGGAGGCTCAGGCACCCATGGAAATGGCCGAACACCCACAGAAAAACACACAATATTCTCTATTCATTTTAACCCTTTAGGCGCCAGAGGTTTTTTCCTAAAACGTTCGATTTTGACATCTTAATTTGAAATGGCTATATCTTAAAAGTGATAAAAGTTAGAGACTTTCTGTAAATTAGAGAAATATTAAGGATGACCCAAAGTTTATGTAGGATTACATTTTCCCATCTAATTTGCATATGACGTCATATGGTGGTGGTCACCTTGGATTATAGAATTTTCACGAAAAGTCATGTTTAAATGATAAATGCAGCACTTCTTTCCCCCAAAAATGTCCCTCACCTTCTGTATGCTATATTGCACAATACTGAACGCTCAGGTAAATAGTAAAGAAACTGTGTAAATCGTTACTAATAAATGGTAGAAACAAACCGAATGCATGTAACGGTAGGCCTTTTGCTGTAGAGACTTTCCATTTACTACATACAATAGGCACTCTGATTCCATGTATGGGGCACATATATATTATTCATATGACACACAAACACAAGTAGACAAGACCTAGTTTAGTTCAAAAGATCACTCGCCACATCAAGGCAGAGATCATGAGTGAGATGACGAGACAAGACGAGCGCGCCCGCCGAGTGTGCACAGTTCGGACTACTGTCATTGTGACTCCACACCCTGCCTCCACGTTGCCCACTAACTGTATTTGCAATATACGAGCTGCGGTTCAGCTGCGTGAGACAAACGCTGCCAGTGTGAATGCAAAACGGGCGCGTGTGCGGCTCCCGCTCTCCATACGCACTGCTTGCGCGTGCGGTGTGAAGCCGGCGTAACACGCCTGCTAACTTCGCAGTGAACACTCCGACCCCGCGAAACACCAATGTGTTCCCACCACTGACATTGGGCAAAGGACCATCTACATTGGGCAAAGGATTCACCGTTTATGCTTGGTGTAGGGCTATTCTTTCACTTTCAGAATCACGGCAGATATTCCCCTTCAGAATCAGGGTCCGCGAATAGAAGACCCAACACTTCATTGCGGTAAGCTTTATTGATGCCATTAGAAAATAATAATCTAATGAAAATACTCGCTGACATTGACAATATTGCTCTGATAAAATGGCTCACTCGCACACTAGCTTTGCATTTATTCGCACTGATTTTATGCGCTCTTGCTCGAAGATTTTGTATAGAAGCATGGCGTTTTTTTGAGTTGGGGATAAAGTATGACATGTCTGACATCTAGTGGAGGGGAGGTCAAACGAAATTTGACAAAATCAGCCGTTTTATTCAGTGCCGCATTTTGTCGAGTAAACTCGACCGTGGCGCTTAGAGGGTTAACTAGGTCTGGGCGATATGGCCAAAAGAATGTATCAATCGTAACAAAATGTAAAGCTGTGCCTATGCACTACAGGATCATAATTCTGGTTGACCACATGTCTTGAGTGTAGCAGACAAGGACCCTGATTGTTTACATTGTGTATGAGCTTGTGTACATGCATGGAGGTGGGTGGATTCAGTCTTCACACTGTCTCTTAATTTTTTTTCTCCATGCCAACAGTCTATTTGCACTTTTGTAGATTAGTATGTTTTGGATTGATGTTGCAGTTGCTTCTAATAATTGCAGGGCTCGACAATATGGACTGCCCGATGTTCCAGCGGCCAGCGTAAATGACGCTCGGGACAGTTGACGGAACTGTCTCTTGCCTGATTGGGCCAGTGCTGCATCGTCACAAAAGTTTATCGTTTGCACGTGTTTTTAAGCCTTTAAGCCATATTCAAGTGCAAGAAGACGTGAAAGTGAACTCTCTGTACTCGCTGTGCGCTTCGGATGTGTTGCGCGCACACAACGAGTACCAAATTGGGTTCTTTCATGTCTTTTTGCGCTTAAACTGACCTTTTACTTTTCACGACGCTTTACTGCATGACATGGAGGTGCCAGCGTGATCACTTTCACGCTGCATTTTTGCTGTGATCACAGCATTTTTAATTTTGGACATGTGCATAAGTTATTCATCATTCCAGACTGTAAAGGGTGTACTGTACTTTTATTTGTGTATACTCACAATAACACAACTTAACAGGAAAACAAAACAAACAGGATGCGTTTTCTGCCATCTCGCTGTCTCCATGAACTGGAGCGCATCCCATAAATAAACCGAAACACAGCATATACTAGGTTACTTGCTTCACAGACATGAGATATATCTTTAGAAAGCTTGAAATGTCTACTAACTTTTAAACTAACCAATTCAAATTGAAAACAAAAACTCTCTGATTATGTAATCTGTATGAAAGGTGCATTTCTCTCTATTCATCAACTTAATCTTTGCAGCCAACACTGACTCAGAAAACACTAGTTATTACCAGTAATAAACAATTAATAATTATATTCATTCATAAATCATTACTTTTGCTTTCTTTGTGACAAGCTTTGTGTGCGCTTGTGCGGAATAGGCATATATTCCGCCCCCCAGTATATATTTAAGTAATTAAATTAATATAAGCGTGCGATTGGTTGACTAATGGCTCAAATGCATGACTAGTCAGTTTTACCACAGTAACATACATTTGTGGCCTTTGAAACTCTTGCTTGGTCATAGATTGGGTGTTATTAGTGTATTAGTGCTAATACAGTATGACTGAGCATGATAGCTCCTGAATTTTGATTCTAAACAAAGACTCAAACCCTCTTGCATAAGTGAAAATGACAACACAATGCACAAAATGCCTCATTGTTTGTCCAGTGTGCCCACAGCTATTTAATGGTTATAGCTGCTAGTTACATTAGCAGCTCCTGCCCAGAGCTCTTGCTGTATATAGAGTTACAGGATAGAGCTCTAATGGACTCTGTCCATTGAGAAGATATTGTAGAGATGAGCAGGAGATAATGGATGGGATAGAATCACTAATGAAGCATGCATGTTATGCTTCATTTCCCCCTGTTTGTATTCAGGTGTAGCTTCTGTGTCTCTTTTAAAGTGAGTGGCCCAATTGGAGATGAGCATAGGGGTGGGCGACACACTGGAGATAACGGTATATGTGCATGCTGTCTGAGAGGCGATTTCTGAGCGCACACCTTAAATGTGTGCACGCTAAGCTGCTGCTCATACAGTACTGAACTGGGTTCTTTTCGCCGCCTTATTGGGCTTGAACGGTCAAATACACACACTTTTATATATACACACACACACACACACACACACACACACACACACACAGTCATTTATGTAATGAGTAGTCAATCGATTCAAATATTTTATGATTTTTATGATTAATCGTATGATTGTAATGAGTTAACTCGCGATTAAATCAAATAAAACAAAGATCTGCACACTGTTAATATTGCTCCCAAAGATGTATTAAAACATGCAACGTTTCAACACAAAAGGGTCTTCATCCTTAAAGGTCCCGTTCTTCGTGTTTTTTTTAAGCTTTGATTGTGTTTACAGTGTGCAATATAACATGTGTTCATGTTTCGCGTGTAATAAACACAGTATTTTTCACACAATTTACTTATCTGTACACACCGCTGTTTTCACTGTCCTAAAAACGGGCTGATGAGTTCCTTGTTCTATGAAGTCCCTCCTTCAGAAATACGTAACGAGTTCTGATTGTGCCAGCGGTTCCCGTGTTGTGATTTGACAGCAGCTTAGCGCACGTAACTTGCATGGAAAGGTCACGCCTCTTAACGGGAGATATATGCGCTTAATGATCTCTACAGCGTCCCTGGGAAAGCCAAACAAAGGTGATTTGACTCCGGGATGAAAATAACAGCGTCTCGAAGACATGGCGACAAACACACTCAAACGCACCACTTCCTTTTCTCCACGCGACCGTCCTCTTCTCCCCGTGGGACAGCAACAAGACCACGTCCCCTTTTTAGCGTATTCTTGTGGGCGGAGGTTAGTCTGTACTACTGACTGACGTAATTAATGAAGGAAGTACCAGGATGTAGTCCAAACCGGCCGTTCGCTGTAGGCTTTGAAAGGGAACTTCTGTTAAATAAAATATCTCGCTTGGCATTGAACTTTGAGCTTTATAATTTTACAGGTATTATTTATGCTCTAACAGCAACATTACACACTAACTAAAGTTTGAACAGTGGGATCACGAAGAACGGGACCTTTAACTCACGATTAATCACAACTCAATCCTACATTTTCCATTCTTGATGTACCTTAAATTTATATTTTTCAAGTTTTTAATACTCTAATCAACATGGGTATGGACAAATATGCATGCTTTATGCAAATGTATGTTTATTATTAGTGAAACCATACTCAGAGCATGAAGACTAGAGTAGACCTGTATCAAAAGTCATAGAACTTGTCTCTTAAGCCTAAGCTTAAAAATTCAGAATAAGCTGTGATTTCTCTCATTTTAAGAATATATAATTCTGGAATTTCTGTGGTATCAAAAATTTTAATAATTTTGTTAAAAGCAAAAATAACACGTGATATATTGTTATCGTAAAGTAAAATTACTTGTATAATAATTCAAGATTTTGCTCATTGTCCCACCCCTAGATGATAGAAGGTAGTCGTAATAATGTGTAATATATTAATTATAGGCTGTGGAAGATGAAACCTTTTTGACTTTGAGGGCCTTCTACCAGAGATAATTTCAATTCTGCTTATTGTATGCCTTTTGATTTATCAGTGGTATTAATATTTACACCACCTAAATGCAAAATAAGTCAGTGGATGTCCTGCTGTCAGTGCATGTGTTTACAATGCTCTTGGAGTGTGTAAAGGCCATCTGTTTAGACAGACTTGGTAAGGGCAAAAGCTGCCTCATGCAAAACAACTGTATTGGTGATTGTGGGTTTCATACGAGTGATGTTTTTATTTTATTTTATTTTTTTATCCTATATTATTTTCCACTGGTAACCTGTTTTGCATCCCAGCTATAATGGAGAGGAGCACTAGTGTTTACTCTACACAGAGCACAGTGACCTGCATGGAAATATCATGTCTGAGTCTTCATTTAGATGGAAATACTGAGCAGAATCTCTGCCCTGCCTTCAGCCCTTTTGTTTACAAGTGCTTGTCCTGCGTTGATTGCAGATTTGTACCATTAACAAAACATCCTGCTGTCAGCATATGATCTGGGCCCATGGGGGCAGTGTGGAGCACATGGTGCGTTTGTTTCCAGAGATGAACTATAATCGTCTTGTCAAGGGAGCATATGAGTCCTTTATATTTATTGTCATCAGGCTGGAGATTTGGGAGTACGGTTTGCGTTATTTAATTTAATTTACTTTTAATCACCCTGGCTGGATCTGTTATTTTACTCATACATAAGATGCAGATCATAGTCACTGACTTCTGACAGTATTTAAAACGTGTCATTGAGATGCCTACACACTTTTTGTGACCCGTTTTCCAATCCTGAATTAAAATGAATACTTTGTGTTATTGCAATGAAGAAGAGAGAACCTGTAAATTATAAATAAACATTTGTTTATTCAATTGAATGAATATTGCATTACTTTTGTATTCATTCTTGATTTAATAGTGACTATTTGATGCATTTATAACCAACATGCAAGAAGCCATTTTTGTTGTTGTGAAAAAGATTTTTCCAATTTTATCATGTAAGACTTTTGTGTGTTGTTTTTGTGCCCATAGACATGGCAAGAATTTTCCCATATATCCATGTAGACAAGTTAGTGAGAAATTACAAAAGGCACCATTACCACAGAGTAGGGTGCCTGCAGGTGTTTGTCACACTGTACGTGAGGCAGGACTGGGCAAAACCCCATTTTACATACGTGACGCCTCGCATCTGCCCTTTCAAATGCTAATGTAGCGACACTGAAACAAAAGACTTGGCAAATGCTCTTTGATAATTTCAAAGGGTTCAAAGTCATCATTGATTTTAACAGCTCTTTTTTTACGTAAATAGGAAAAGACTCTCTGAATAACCTGAAGATGAACCCCATTTGTTGTGACTAATGGCAAGCATTTTAATAAGAGGTCTCATGAGCCCAGCGCTGTGGAATTTAATGTTTTGATTGTAATGTTATCATTAGTTAAATCTACAGGGCATGCTTTGATGAAGGCGAGGGACCAAAGGTCACACAAGATGGTCAGAGCCCTGTAGTGTCACTGAAACTCTGATTTGGAGCCAATGTCTGGGCTGTAATGTCAGGTTCAAGAGCAGAAAGGTCAGATTGTTTTAATCAGCCTCATTCTAAGCATTTGGGCATGTGCTGGGGTATTTTGGGTGGTGGTGAGAGGCGATACTTAGTGGTGTATGATGTGGCTCTACACTCTTGAGCTTCTTTATAGCAGTTAAGACTGGCGATATTGGATTTGTTGTAATGTTCCCCTCTCTATCTCTCTCTGTTCAAAGACATTAAAGTGCCCATAAAGCTGCATTTCAATGCATTCGTGGTTTTGTTAGTGCTGTTTATGAGCGGCGTGTGTATTTGTGGAGTGTTGTGTTTAAATCACCGGCTGTCGTAGAGGTGCCATGCTGTAAAGTCTCTTTGTCTGGTTGACATGAATAAAGGCAGCGGCAGGAGGAGGAGCTGTGTAATCTGACACGGCTGGGCCCATGAACCGGTCCCACTTCTCGTCCTCAGGGAGAGAGAGAGAGAGCATGCTGACTTCAGGCTTACATTTGACTCCTCAACCCACAGGCAACAGTGGTGACGGTGCAGGCGGGACTCTCCTTTCTGCGGTCATTCTGCGAGTCCGCTCCTCTGTGCAACAGCATGTTTCTTCACTTGGAGAGCTGACGGGGTACTCCGAAAGTCCTGGGAGTGGTCTCTCTTAAATGAGTCCTGGAATGTACTTTTAGAGGGGGGAGTTTTTAGTTTTTTCCTCTCTTCCTTGGGATTGTTGCCTTAAGTCTCCTTCCAGGCTCTGGAAACTGGATCTACTTGTGTAACATTCCTAGATTACAGCAAATATTTTCTTTCTTTCGCCTCCACTTCTCGCTTTACCAACTTTTTGTGCTCATCCTGGGCTCTTCTTTACTGAAGAGGAAGTCTTTTAAAAAGGAAAACTCCTGCTCTCCTCTGGAATTACGCGAGTGTGTTGGTGTTTGGGACTCATCCCTTCCTCCTTTGGAGGGGTTGGGGGTGGGGATACCTTACAGTGGCCCTAGGCGACCTGTTGGAGCTGTGTTTCTATGCGGTGCCGCTATATTAAGGCTATAGGAAGACGAGAGCGAAACGGGAAAGGAGGGACCCTGTCTTATGGGACCTTTTGTTTTTATGTAAAGAGCATGATGAAGAATCGATCTGCTCCCCATGTCTGCTACGGTTAGACTACAGCCTGTGTACTCATGGAAGGGAGTGCTCAAGCTCTTCTCTTGCATAGCGGCCCGGACTGCTAGTAAACCTAAAGGTAACCGAAACATGCTTTCATTGTTTACTACCACCACTTACTCACCTGTGAAAAGTTTGGCCATTTCATTTATCTCTCATTCACTTTGTTAAAGTTAGCCAAAAACTTTTTTTTGGTCCATAGAATGAAGTCATCAGAGTTTAAAACAACATTGGGCCCCATTGATTTTCGTTGTATGGATCAAAAAACACAGACGCTTTGACATGAACCTTGTTTTCTTTGGGCTTCTGGTTACATTCCTGTGCTTTCTACTGTAGATGAAGGAAAAGCTGTCTTTTTTGAGAGACGACACATTTTCTTTTCTCTGTTATGAAATGCTGAGAACCCTTCCATCCTTGATTTTGTTTTCTTTGTCTGTGTGTGTGATTGTGGTCTAGTCATAGTTTGAGTCTATGGCATGGAAGCTTAACTTCAGCGGAGCTGTCATCAGACCTACTGTGTGCATTGTTCCAGCGTCTTGTACTCAGCTGGGCTTTTCTGTTCACTCTATTAGTTTTGGGCTGGTGTGGAGGGTTAAACACTAAAGGGGGACGGTACAGTGAGGGCAGGCTGTGACTTGTCTGCCTGCTCAGGGAACTATGACTCACAGACTGGAGGATCATGTGTTTCTGTGGCTTATACATAGGTAGTCGACATGACATGATTTCATTGTCTCTTGAGAAGTTAAAAAATATTTTAGAAATATTAATGCATAAATAATGCTAAAGAAAAATGTGCATTTTGTTATCAATTTCAAATTCTCAATTTCATTATCAATTTTGAGACGCAAGGAAAGCCGGGCATTAATTGAATGGCTAGAATTTCATTAAATTGATGAAATGTATTTTGTTTTTGAAAATCAGATTTAAAAAAAAAAAAAGAGAATTATATTTTATTTTTTTATTTATTTATTTATCTCCATGATTACACTTTTCTAAATGTTATTTATAAAGATTTTTTTTTTTTTTATAAAGTTTCTTCAAATAATTTTTCATTTATTAATTTGTCAAGTTCCATTGAAATTAAATGTGGATTATAACAGGTGACTAGTTACAGCATGTCTTTGTTGTTGTTGTTTTTCTCAGTCTAAAGCTTTTTGCTGGTGGCTAAATGACTGCATTAGTTTTCTGTATGGCATGGAATTGGTCCTGAGATTTAGACTGGTCACTATATGACTTGTGTAAGGATTCATAAACATATCATGATGTTCTCATATCAGCTGAGTCAATTACAAATGCTGATATCAAAACAAAATTGAGTTTTCGGCTTTTAAGTCCCCGTCCCTTGGCTTTTGGTCATGCTGATCCATGCTATTGACCATCTGCCAGATTTGCACTTCTACACCTCCTAATCTGTTGAATAATTTCACCAGATACTTTAATGCATATTGATCGACCTTCCGTTGTGAATGGCTTCTGATGAAATATTGAAGTGTGGCCTAATGTGGAGAAGTCAATGTGGAGCCCAACCGGTATTGTACCTCTGCATTGTCGTGTGTGTGTGTGTGTGTGTGTGTGTGTGTGTGTGGGATGGGCATTTCAAGCAAAAATAATATTCGAAGATCGCTGGGAATTTTTCAAAAATCGCAACTCCTCCCCCGCATGCACGCATGTAAAGGCTACACACATATAAACAGAGGGAGAGAGACCATTCACGCTCTCAATCTGTATGATAACAAACTGTTTAATTCATTAGGGAATAAGCTATATCAACTCAAGCCATATAATTATTGTAATATGCTGAAACATATGACTGTTATTTGACATCGCCCCAAGTTACCGCAACCGTTAAATGCCACAAGTCTACAGTGTGCGCGTGAGGCGATGTGTTCTTCTTCTGTTGTCTCAGGGCGTTTTTACTCTGGCAGTTTAGTTCGAAATGTGAAAGCTTTCATACAGAGCTTGGTGTGCACTGAGGTACCGAACCCGAGAACACACAACCGGAGTTCGGTTGCTCTCGGAGCTGTGCCGCGATTCACGTGAATGTGCAAACAACACTCGGGTGCGCACTTGTACTGGAAGAAAAGTAACCAGCGCATGCGTTTTAGCCGATTGCAATGTCATTAGTTCAATAACACACATGTAAGTGATGATAGTGTTGATGATTTACCTGAGATACGATCGCGAGAGCGAGCCTGCAGTGTATTCGCGCATAGAGTGCAATCAGGGCAGCAAAATAATGGCAATTCACCATCTCCTCAAAAGAGTCAGTTTGCAAGCAGCAAAGCCGCCTTCGAGCGACACCCGTACGGTAAACCCAAGTGTTGTTTACTCACACCGAAAACATGGGGATTTTTTTGAGGACGATAATCGCACAAACTATTCGATATTCTATAATTAAATCAACTAATCGAATATTCGAAAATCGCGACCCCATCTCTAATATAAATAAATATAAATATATTATATATTATATTATATTATATTATATTATAATATAATATAATATAATGATATTTTTTACTAGTGGGTTCAGGACACTATAGTTCATTTATGTAAGTGAGGGTAGCAAAATAAAGTAAACTGTGACACATTATACCCAAAAATTATTCATATAGTGGACTACCAGTAAAATTGATTAAAAAATTTGGAACAAAAATTATTCAGACACTTTGACCTGACCCTGTTTTGCTTAAGTGTTAAAGTGACCTTTTACACCACAGACTGAACAAAATTAAGCATTGCTTGGTGATTGGTTGACCTAAATTGGTATTGACAGCTGATTGGTTGATTGTAAATGTAATCCATGACATGCCTTTCTAACAAAGTTATCTTACATTATCAAGATGAATTTGTTCTGATGCAGTTTAACTCTGAGTCCTTGTCATTTTATAACCATTTTCTAAACTATAGTGAATAAACTGTGATTCATTAATTGTGAATACATTTTGGTTTGACTGTACATACCTTGTAGGCTATGCTATGTGCAAAAAAGGGTTAACACAAAAAAGAAACCTGTTCAAATCACTAAATAAAAAATGAAAATAAATAAAAACTAATTGTTAAATTATCCTACATTTAATTACCCCATTACAATAGTCAGTTTATTGTTACTGTATGATTCAAAATACTTATCTGTAGGTTTAAAATTCTACATATGGCACATTAGTGTCCAAAACAACAAATATTTTGGCAAAATGTAGGCTATATTTTAGTCAGAACGCTCGTTCACTGAAGACTTGCTTGCAGAAGGAATGGAAATATTTGCATGACTTCAACATTTACCTGTGAAATGTAAGTTATGCACAGAGGAAAATGCAATAAACAGCACAAATACCTGTCAGAGCATCTGAGGGGGCAAGCTGTGCTGAACTATACGTGTTAAATACAGCTTACAAGTTATTTTGAATAATATAGATGGGTGTGTCTGTTTCTCTCAACATAACTATGAAGAAATATCTGTTCTACTTGTTTTTTTATCTGTATTGTTCCCGGCTTCATTGACACTTCTGTTATCATATTGTATTGTACAGTTGATATAGAATAAACAAAGGTGTTGGTGTTTAGAAAGTCATTCTGGTCTAAGAAGGATGCTTTATTGATGATAAGGATTTGCAACACTTTAGTTGTTTAGTTGGCGTGGGAGCTTGATGACACTTAAACAATATGGAAACACTTTGTTGTTACACAATGAGCAAGCTAACTTGCTTTGCTGCACTGACTGGTGGTGGGACTTGGTTTTCACCTGTCTTTATTCTTTGTGTGAAAAGGGAAAACTTTTTTTCAGTTATAAAAGAAAGCAGTTGGAAAACATTTATAGATGATGTAGACTGGTGTCATTCTGTTACAGAACTAACAAAACCTCTCTCTCTTTTTCCAGAGGTCCACACATTTCAAGGAAAAAAGAAAGACGTACTTGGGAATCATATGGACGAAGGCAAGTATTCAGTTTTAAGTTTTCACTGTGCATGTTCTGAAAATACAATAACACAACTCGCACTGTTTGGGGTATTCCAAGCAGAATCTCCTGCCAATGTGCAGGCCTTTGGAAATGTAGGTTCGTTGAAACTTGCAACATGGTTGAGCATTTCTTGGCTGTGATGCTTCAATTCATGTTCAGCTGATGTTTAGTTCAGCTTGAGTTCATGGTGATGTGGAAAACTTCTCAGTGAATAGAATTCAGAAATGTCTGAGGAAAGATAAATGATTAGGGTTTGTGCCTGTATTTGCTCCCAGTCACCATCACCACAATCATCCCCATTTGTGCCATCAAGCTCCCATTTCCTCTGAGCCCGTTACCACAGGCAGAACCTTTAGACATTGCAGAGTGACCCATCTCTACCAAAACGATCCCTTCTGGACCACATCATGCTACCATCTTCTAGGCCTCCTAGGCATTGCCTATCTCTTCATCCACCATAGCTGTAAATACTGAACCTCCTGTCTGCCTTCCATCAATTCTAGAATGACTTCTTCCAGAGAACTGTGTTCCAGAACACCGTTTACAAATGAAGCTAAACCAAAAACAGTTCATTTTATTGGAATGTATCCCAGAATATATCCCACAAACCCCTTCTGCAATCATACATGTGTACTGTACAAGCTTGTTTCCACAGCACATATAAGCCTCATAGAGAAGGTGATAGCTAGTCAAACTTTAATTTTAAATCTTAATAGCCCATAAAGCTTTTATTATCTATTTTGAGTACTGACGTTAGATCTCAGAAATAAAAATAATTCCCCTTACAGAATGTTGCAGAGCACTAACCACATTACAGAGACTGCAGCAAGCCTAAATCCAATGGTAACACCTGAGTAGGGATGGGTCGCGATTTTCGAATATTCGATAGTTGATTTAATTATAGACTATCGAATAGTTTGTGCGATTATCGTCCTCAAAAAAATCCCCGTTTTCGGTGTGGTGGTGACGCACACGTAACGAGAGGGAGGCGCTGCCAATAACGCACCTAAAGCGGTCAGTCAGTTCTCAGGGTGTTTATACTGGGCAGGTTTGCTGCGGTCCAAGCGTGATTCTTCCCTCTGCCTCCGCGGTGTTGGTCTGGTTTCACACTCAACTTGAACCCTAGTGCGTTTGCGTTCATCTAACGTCATCACAAACGTGCACGGGCATGATGGTAAACAGAACGCGGGTCAAATATATTGGGCTTTTTTTAAATATTTTGGTGCTATTATGTGCAGCTGAGTAAACAACACTTGGGTTTACCGTACGGGTGTCGCTCGAAGGCGGCTTTGCTGCTTGCAAACTGACTCTTTTGAGGAGACGTGAATTGCCATTAATTTGCTGCCCTGATTGCACTCCATGCGCGAATACACTGCAGGCTCGCTCTCGCATCTCAGGTAAATCATCAACACTATCATCACTTACGTGTATGTTATTGAACTAATGACATTGCAATCGGCTAAAACGCATGCGCTGGTTACTTTTCTTCCTGAACAAGTGCACACCCGAGTGTTGTTTCACATTCACGTCAATCGCGGCACAGCTTCGAGTTTAACCGAACTCCGGTTGTGTGTTCTCGGGTTCGGTACCTCAGTGCACACCAAGCAATGTCAAATAACAGTCATATGTTTCAGCATGTTACACTAATTATATGGCTTGAGTTGATATAGCCTATTCCCTAATGAATTAAACAGTTTGTTATCATACAGATTGAGAGTGTAAATGGTCTCTCTCCCTCTCTCTCTCTGTTTATATGTGTGTAGCCTTTACATGCGTGTATGCGGGGTAGGCTTGCTACGATAGTCGGTGTTGCCGGTGTTACCGGTGTCCAGACTCAACACCGGTTACATCACTTGCCCACCGTGGCACCGCCCACCGTCTTTTTGATTTTTTTATAGTAATAAAATAATTTAGTTCAGTTAGAGAACAGACAATACAAATAAAAACTGAACGTATCTGCTTAATAAAGCAGGATCCGACCGTGAGTCTCGGCAGCAGCAGGAGTCATTCATCAGATTTAAGAGTGAGGAGCAGACTGAGATGATCGCGGAAGATTTGGTTTCAAAGCGAAACGTAAAAGTGCCTATTTAAGGGAGTTTGTCATTTGTTTTGTTGTTGTGTTTTTCATTAAAAATAATAGGCTAATGAACCCACAATTCAAGCAACCCGCAGCCGAATTGGCGCTAATTCAAAACTGAAAGTAAAATGTGCACGGCCGCACAGAGCGCGCATTGTTTACTTTCGCTTGGCTCTGCGCATTTATTTTTTGCCGCGCGCACCCTCGCGCTCGTGCGGGCGCGTCGAGTATAAACAAGGGGACGAACTGTCATTCATTCATGGTGTGCATCTCAATCATAGACTGATCAATGCTTGATCAGTGCCCTGACTACTGAACTAGGGAACTGATTGAGACGCACCCATGGCCTCACAGAGCGCGCATTTACAGACGAGCTGTCATTCACGGTGTGCGCGCACTGGCGCGTTATCAGTTCAGAGCGGTAGTGTGCATGTTACTTTAGATTTAAAAGCCTCCGCCGGTGATACCGGTATTACCGGTGTTGTCACACATCAATTAACCGGTGGGAAAATTTCCTCACCGTCACATCCCTAATGCGGGGGAAGAGTTGCGATTTTCGAATAAAAATCGAATAATTCCCAGTGATCTTCGAATATTATTTTTGCTTGAAATGCCCATCCCTACTACTGAGTGAACAAAGCTCTTGACCGCACATCTAGATGGCGTCTGGCATCAGACCGCATCATTATTGTACCTGTTAAAACTGCAAAACGGGGTTTAATAACTTGAATTTGCTATCCTTTTTATGTATTAAAGCACACTGCGCTACCATTCATTTTTGCAGCTGCAAATGCATATTATGCATCTTGCTTTACAATGTGCTGCATTTTAAGACATTTATATTTAAGTGTTTAATTAATGTTTGTAGCAGAGGTTTGTCACGCAAATGCCATTCTATGTCATTGACTCTCTTTGAGGTAACATCTTGCAATATTTTAGCTGGCGAAAAATCATGTTGGCATGTTTGGACCAATTTCATAGTTGCATTTAAATAGAAATTATAAGGTGCAAAACTTTGCTTAGAAATGTTCTACATATGAATCTTAAATATTTTACTAGTGTTTTTTACTTAAGTATGAACTTACAATTGTAAGCTTTATTAAAATATCAAATCAAATCAAATCACTTTTTGTCACTCTACATATGCACAAGTGCAACAGTAGGTGAAATTCTTAGGTGCAGTTCCGAGCAACATAGTAGTCATGACATGACATGTACAACATTTAAGCAACAACAGATTATACATCTGATGCGCACACAATTACTCACAGCACAGTTTTAGGCAAGAGGTCTCTTTTTTAGAACTTTCATCTATGCAAATCTTTTGAAAGGTGTGATGCACAATTATCTAATGCATTTACAGCTTCACAGACAGATGGTGGTTCAAATGCAAAAATGGGTTAGCAAATCCAAGCTGTAGGCCACTGAACTCTTATGGTGTTGTATCATGTACAGTAATAACGTGATCTGATGCCAGACTCCATGGAGATGGTTGTGATCAAAAGCTTTGTTCACTCAGTAGGTCTTAGTATTGGGTTGGCTTGAACTTTGGCCCACAATATTCTTTAGTCAAAGGTAGCAAACATATTTGAACGCAAGTATGCAAATGCAGGTGCAAGTTCTTGGCCAAAGCATTGCAAGCGTGTAGGGTCATTGTACATAATGCAGGTTTTTAGGTGGTAATTGTCTGTGCCATTAAACCAGATATGTTTTTAAGTAGCTAGCTATAAACATAGTGTTGACCTTATGTAGCTTTTTGTTCACATACTTGCTTAGTTTATTTTGGTCCTTGGATTTGTCCAACTGCCTTGCTTGGACTCAGCACTAATGCTGATGTTACCCTCAGCATTAATGCTGATGTTTTTGCTGAGGCTCCATTAATCTGATATATTGAGGTTACCTGGCTTCACTGTCTACCTGAGACACAAAATAACAGTCTTGGATATTGCAGCATTTTTAAACTTCAGCTTGTTCAGCGTAGGCCAGTTGCATTGCCTTTTGTTCTTCCTAACTCCCTTAGAAGACCTGACAACGAGTCTGCTCTAACCACTTCCTCTGGGGTTACAGGATTTCCTGTTATATGTGATGGACTGCAAACTTTCCACTGACATAGCAGCTCAGCACTGCTGGAGAAAAGAGACACCACTGTTCTTTTGATTCCCAGACGAAGAACTTTACAAATAGAAAATTCAGCAATGCCACAAGGGCTCTTACCACACCTTGCTTTCTTCCAAAGTTTTAAACACATCCTTAGTGAAGTAAAAAAAATTTTTTTTACCCAAGTCTACTATTTATGCGTCATATAATTTTTTTACAGAGTGCTTTCTAGACTCACAAAAAATGTGTAGGGAGCCTACTCTTGGCACAGTGGTCTAAAAAGAGAAGCAAATTGCAAACCATCACGGTTTACATTGTAGTTTGCCTAAAGAGTAACCCATACTGGACAAAGCCTTTTTTAACATTGCATTGATTTATTGATTAATTGACGTAGGGATTCACGATATTGGATTTTGCCGATATTTTTCAACTCATTTTGGTCAATACCGATATACGTTTATTTTTTTCCCTTTGTTTGGAAACGGCATCATTTTGAGAGAACTTTGTTTCAGATTTCTGAGGTCTCCTAAAAGGATGCTTGTTAAAGATAAATAATGTTAATAAAGTTATTTTTATAATAAGAGTATATTCAAAGCTCTGAAAATAACAATAATAAAGTCAGTAATTTTTCCCCCCTGACAGATGCAGTTATAACCTAAATATTTAATTTTTGGATTTAATGTTTGTGCACATGAAGTGGGGGTGGCATGACATCAGTTGGTGCTGTCTTTAGCTTTTAGCTTTACAATTATTTTAGTGCTCCTTTGATTATTATTTTTCAACCATTTCATAAAATGTTATTACAGATTAATAAACGAATATAAAAGTATTTAATTTACAAGTGTCATGCTTGTGATTTTATAACATTACTGCTTTATTTATTTAAAAAAAAGCAAATTCAAGTTATTTTTTTATTCTACTTTTCATTTTATTACTATAACAACAGAGCCCCCACTAAATATATATAACGTTCTTCCGGGAACTAGAACCTGGAGGAGGCTGCTGTACACGCTACTTTAGAGTGGGAAGTCACTGTTGACGGTCGTTCAACGCGCATTCACAAATTCAAGGCAGCATTTAAAAACTGTCAATATAAATCACCATACATGCAATATTTTTGCTAATTTTCACTTCAAGAAGGACCACACTGCTGACATAATCTTATCGTTATATCACTCCTTGCAATCGCAAGTTATTGCAGGTGTATATCAACAAGTTATCATATCGGCATATTTTTTTCATATCGGCAGATATACTCTTGCTCATTACTTTGAAGGTTATTTAAGATAAGACTAATCATGATATGAATGGACATGATGTTTAAACACGCTTGCTTTGGAATGCTTCTTCTCTATCCCCAATGATGATGGATTGATATTTAGCTTTGGCAGAAGTAGGATATTTTGCTTGCCAACCACAACTTACAAAAGTCAATGTCTATAAATAATCCTTTCTCACAAATCAAGCACTATCTCTCAAACTGTAACTCTACAACTTGACAGGACCTACAGTGAGGAAAATAAGTATTTGAACACCCTGCTATTTTGCAAGTTCTCCCACTTAGAAATCATGGAGGGGTCTGAAATTGTCATCGTAGGTGCATGTCCACTGCGAGAGACATAATCTAAAAAAAAAAATCCAGAAATCACAATGTATGATTTTTTTTAAAACTATTTATTTGTATGATACAGCTGCAAATAAGTATTTGAACACCTGAGAAAATCAATGTTAATATTTGGTACAGTAGCCTTTGTTTGCAATTACAGAGGTCAAACATTTCCTGTAGTTTTTCACCAGGTTTGCACACACTGCAGGAGGGATTTTGGCCCACTCCTCCACACAGATCTTCTCTAGATCAGTCAGGTTTCTGTCCTGTCACTGAGAAACACAGAGTTTGAGCTCCCTCCAAAGATTCTCTATTGGGTTTAGGTCTGGAGACTGGCTAGGCCACGTTAGAACCTTGATATGCTTCTTACAGAGCCACTCCTTGGTTATCCTGGCTGTGTGCTTCGGGTCATTGTCATGTTGGAAGACCCAGCCTCGACCCATCTTCAATGCTCTAACTGAGGGAAGGAGGTTGTTCCCCAAAATCTCGCATTACATGGCCCCGGTCATCCTCTCCTTAATACAGTGCAGTGGCCCTGTCCCATGTGCAGAAAACACCCGCAAAGCATGATGCTACCACCCCCATGCTTCACAGTAGGGATGGTGTTCTTGGGATGGTACTCGTCATGCTTCTTCCTCCAAACACGTTTAGTGGAATTATGACCAAAAAGTTTAATTTTGGTCTCATCTGACCACATGACTTTCTCCCATGACTCCTCTGGATCATCCAAATGGTCATTGGCAAACTTAAGACGGGCCTTGACATGTGCTGGTTTAAGCAGGGGAACCTTCCGTGCCATGCATGATTTCAAACCATGACGTCTTAATGTATTACCAACAGTAACCATGGAAACGGTGATTTCTCACCTTTCTTAGAATCATTGAGACCCCACGAGGTGAGATCTTGCATGGAGCCCCAGTGGATTGACAGTCATGTTTAGCTTCCATTTTCTAATGATTGCTCCAACAGTGGACCTTTTTTCACCAAGCTGCTTGGCACTTTCCCCGTAGCCCTTTCCAGCCTTGTGGAGGTGTACAATTTTGTCTCTAGTGTCTTTGGACAGCTCTTTGGTCTTGGCCATGTTAGTAGTTGGATTCTTACTGATTGTATGGGGTGGACGGGTGTCTTTATGCAACTAACGACCTCAAACGGGTGCATCTAATTTAGGATAATAAATGGAGTGGAGGTGGACATTTTAAAGGCAGACTAACAGGTCTTTGAGGGTCAGAATTCTAGCTGATAGACAGGTGTTCAAATACTTATTTGCAGCTGTATCACACAAAGAGTTAAAAAATCATATATTGTGATTTCTGGATTTTGTTTTTTAGATGTCTCTCGCAGTGGACATGCACCTACGATGACAATTTCAGACCCCTCCATGATTTCCAAGTGGGAGAACTTGCAAAATAGCAGGGTGTTCAAATACTTATTTTCCTCACTGTATATTATTCCCTTTCAATTTCAATTAATTTACACCCCCCCCCCCTTTTTTTTTTTTTCTCTTAGTGAGGCACATGCATCACTTCAGCTGTTGTTAAAACCTCAGCTTAATGGACCAGCACTGTTGTAACGGTAGTGTACGACAGCCATCAGCTGCTCCGTTTCGTGGTGGGAGGTTGGCTTACTGTCTCTTCGGCTTAACTTCAAGCAGACAGACTGTCTTTGCTTCTCTCATTGTATCGGTGACATGTTCTCTGGATATGAACACACACCTCAACAAAAGCCAAGCCTGTCGAGTCATTTTCCTGGTGGGTCAATGTCCTGCAATGTTTACAGGGTTCGTGTGGTCATGAAAAACCTGGAAAAGTCATAGAATTTTAAAATGGCAATTTCCAGGCCTGGAAAAGTTCTGGAAAAATAAATCGGAAAGTTTTGGAAGAGTCGTGGAATTATTTTTCAAAATATTTATGTAATCGAATATATATTTAAGTGATACTATTTGTCAAACAAACTTTGAAACTTTGTGAACATTATTTTGTTCCTTCGATGCACCCGACTGCCTCATTCTGTCAGATTTCCTTTTGTGCATTGAGCATCACCAATCACAGTACCAATCACACGCATTGCTGTCGAGCGAGATGTCAGAAGCGTTCAGATTAGTCATCGCTGAAAAGAAGAGTTTTGTTCAGTGTGCGTGCTCTCTGGCAGAATTCTGACTGAAACTTGCAAATTCTCCCATCATAAACAACAAAGTGCAGATTGGATGAAAGTGTTTTCAAGTGGATTCATATCGCAGTGTTGTCAGCTTTCATGATTTTAACGAGAGTGTTTGTGAGCCCTAGACCCAAGTTATGGACAGCCTCACGATCGGTCACATTCTTTGCTCCCTTTCTGTATAACGTTAATTTATTCCGGTTAAAGGCATTTATTCATCATGCTGGTAAGATCATATGAAGTCTTAATTTTCTAATGCATAAAAGGATTAAAATAATTCATAAATGGTTGTAAGATCATTTTATCTGTGTAGTCAGAATATGACGTGCAGTTTCCCCGAACACAAAACATTTTATGCATCTATCGACGACATTTAATGATCACATCATTACAATATCAAGAGCATTAACTGACAATAATGACTCCGTAAAGAGTTCTTGTTAATTTTATAATTTTGTTAACATTAAACAGTCATTTTGCTTCATCAGAGGATTTTTTGGCCAGAGGCTAAAGACTACAGCCAGTAGAAGGAGCTAGTTCCGGCTGTTTTCAACCCGCCCACAGGGGAGGGATCTCACTCACAATGTAGATGCGCACGGCCGCTCGGATTGGGCATTAATAACGGAGCGGTGCAGAGCAAAGTGAGTGTTTAAGTTTTTCAATGAATTCCTATGAAAGTTAAGCTTCCATATGCGATCTGAAAACGCACCAGACTGGACCCGCGTTGTGAATGACTGCCGCGCTTCAGAGAGCTCTTCGCTCTCGTGATGAATGAAATCTGACTCAGCTGTGTAAAGGTGGGCAAGTGATAACCAATAGCCATGGCTTGGGAGTGGCCTCGTTGGGCAGCGAAGCAAGTGCATTCTGGGAGTTGTCTTTCATCCACATGAGACAAAAATAACTTTTCTGTCTTTTCTCAGTCTAGAAGGCACCAAATTCAAAAATAATTTCACATTTCTACTACATAAATGACCCAGTTTAAATAGACATTCATCTTCCCAGTGCTGAAGTACCCCTTTAAGTATTGGTATTGACAAACAACAACACATGTAATCATTTAAATCTTCTAAATAAATAAAATGCTGCTGGAAATCAATTACAAGGAGCCCCTAAATGGAGAAGTTAATTTCTGACCCTAGCATGGGGGAACGTCTGGCAGTTGCAGTTTGTATAGGTGTAAATTGCAGAAATTTAAAAAATTTGGGAATTCAAATAGGTTGGTTATCTTGTTAGTGATTGATGGTTTTCCAATGAGTTGAATAGTAATTCAAGGAAGCAAAACTGTTTTAAAAGTTACCCAATTTTTTATTCCAAAAGTTTGTCCCTGCACTGCCAATTTGTAAAGTTACTCTGTGTTACTGGACACTTTTATTGACTTATTTATCATTGTTGCCTCTCATTGATGTGTGTTAATCCATTGCTAGGGTCTGACAGTATTTTATCTAACCGTCTTACTGGTGTGTAAGTGTTTATTTTGTATTAAACCACATAGCATGTTGTTAATTAGTTAAGAGATGCTGTGATTTTGACATTTGAACATGGAATTTTATTATTTTTAAATTTCATGGAAGGTTAGGTCATGAATATTTCCCTAAAAGTCATGGAAAACACATGGAAATTTATGGGTAGAACTGTGTACGAACCCTGTGTTTAGCTTCAACTTGCCCCAATACACCTGCCTGAAATTTATACTAATTCTGAACACCCTGATTAGTTGGTTCAGATGTGTTTAATTGAGGTTAGAGTTAAACTCTGCAGAACAATAGTCCTCTGGGAACAGGATTGGACACACCTGAAGTAAGTTGACAGGTCACCTGTAAATTGTTGTTGTTGTTTTTTTATGTGTAGAGAACATACATTGTCGGCTCATCTTGGATTTGACCCCACACACCTCCTGTACTCAAGCGAGTCTCATGGGCTCATTTATACATGAGGTTATTTCCAAGTAGGAAAGTGTTCCTGTTGTTCAAACAGTGCAGTATTGTGCTAGCAACACCAAGATTATGGGTTCGATCCTCATGGACTTACAAAAAATGTGTATCTTGAATGCTTTGGATATAAACATCTCTCAAATGATATTGGAAAACATGTTCCTGTATCATTTATTGTTGTTCTAGGACCTAAGGTTAACCCGTCTCCCAAAATCTGAGACTTCTGGTTGGTTGATGGAGATGATGTTCCAAGACTAAAGGATGTTGATTCAGGAACATGTGTAAATCATGTTAAGAACACATATGGTTTGCAATGATGCACTTGGAAACAAGTTTATCTGTTTGTTGACATTTCTAATCCCTTGGTCTTTGACTAAATGCTCAGAAAGGCATTGAGGACGTGGTGTTAACTGTTGTGCTTGGACTAATTTTGGCCTCGGTTGTTATACTCGGAGAGCTGCTCGGGGGCTAAAAATACTTGGCTTTATCAGAGCAGATGTGTTTACTAGCAGATTCTAAGCCACCTACATACACGCACAGCTCGCCGTCTATCCACACCCCCACCCTCCTTTTTGGCACTGTCCTTATTCCCCTACATGAGACAATTTACTGTGCTCTGATCCCGCCACACTGCTCCTTTGTTCTGTAGTCTCTTTATTCCTCACTTAATTGATGTCCGTGTTAAATCTGCAATCAGTCTTTTTCATTTGCTCCCTGGTGCTGATTTACAGTTGCTCTTGTGCTTCCTATTAACTGATGTGTAGATGTAGGATATATATAGTGGTAGGGTGTTACAGCTGGGTCACACCGTTCCTTTTGTCATGAATTAGGAAAGAATCCATCCTAAGTCCTATACTTCTCTCCACAGGTCGTCCCATACACTTCTCACTGCAGCTTGTTGCCATAGGAACACTCTTGCTGCAGACATGCGCTCTGGCCGTCTGAGTCCACTCTCCATGTCTGGCTTTTTTTTTTTTTTTTTAAAGGGCGAGGCGTGAAGATCTGTGCATTTTACTCATGCCAGAAATAGCTGCTCCGAGTCTTCCCCAGAGGCCCTTGTCTGACTTATCGGTGGCACTAGACGGCTATATCTCTGAACCACTCAGGGAGAGCAGGCGTTGCATGGCTCACAGAACAGTTGAGACTTTCATCACTCTATTTGGAGTTCATACTTGTTAAATCAGCAGAAACGTGTACATTTTACCCTGAGGCTGCAGTCTAAAATGTCTACTTTATGTTCAGGAAGCAGAAGTGCTCAGATCAGTGCATCAGATGCCAGCTGATCTCTGTGGTCATGCATAATGCAGTTGCTTAGCTGGTCGTGGATGTTCCTTGTAAATGTGTGCATGTGAGCCATGCTAACTCTTCTTTATCTCCTTTTCTTTAGAAATGAGTCGCCAGACTGCCACAGCGCTGCCCACAGGAACCTCTAAGTGTCCCCCTTCTCAGCGCGTTCCAACCTTGTCGGGCACCACCGCGTCCAACAGTGACCTCGCCAGCCTGTTTGAGTGCCCCGTCTGTTTTGACTATGTGCTGCCGCCTATCCTGCAGTGCCAGAGCGGGCATTTGGTTTGTAGCAACTGCCGGCCCAAACTCACCTGCTGCCCCACCTGCAGAGGCCCACTTGGGTCAATCCGCAATTTGGCCATGGAGAAAGTGGCCAACTCGGTCCTTTTCCCTTGCAAGTACGCCTCATCAGGCTGCGAAGTTACCCTACCACATACAGACAAGGCTGAACACGAGGAGCTTTGTGAATTCCGGCCATACTCTTGCCCCTGTCCTGGCGCCTCCTGCAAGTGGCAGGGGTCTCTCGATGCCGTCATGCCTCACTTGCTGCACCAGCACAAGTCCATAACCACGCTACAAGGTGAGGATATTGTCTTCCTGGCCACAGACATCAACTTGCCTGGGGCAGTGGACTGGGTCATGATGCAGTCATGCTTCGGCTTCCATTTTATGCTGGTGCTGGAGAAGCAGGAGAAATACGACGGCCACCAGCAGTTCTTTGCCATCGTGCAGCTGATCGGCACACGGAAACAGGCAGAAAACTTTGCCTACCGGTTGGAGTTGAACGGCCACCGGCGGCGGCTCACCTGGGAGGCAACGCCACGTTCCATCCATGAGGGCATCGCCACCGCCATCATGAACAGTGACTGCCTGGTGTTTGACACCTCCATTGCCCAGTTGTTTGCAGAGAACGGCAACCTGGGCATCAATGTCACCATATCCATGTGCTGAGGACTAACAGCCGTACATACTTGAACACATACACACGCATACAAACATGAAACCAGACATTTCAAAACACCGCAGGATACCTTGAGTTGTGCTTGGGGGTCGGGGGAGTAGCTAACCTAGGGAACTTTTTGCTGTTGTACGTTCCAAGTAGTCATCAAAAAAACTGTAATTGGCTGGAGCTTGGCACATCCGACCAGCCTTCACTCCTGGGTTCTCAATTTTATGCTACAATATTATATAAATTAAATAATTAATGTATTCTACATTTTTTTGAGAGCAACATCCATTGCCCTCGAAGGTATAGGAAAGCTACGTTTGTGGAATGGACATTTGCAAATGCGGCATTTGGAACAAGGGTTTGAGGAACAGCACGCAGAGCTGGATGGCGGTTGGGAATATTGATCAATTTTGCGGTGGGTTTGCGCGAAAGGTGCAACCCTTGGAGCAAGTTTTTTTTTCATTCTGTTTTTGTTTCCCAAGACGTTTTACATTTCAGTTCCGATAAAACACTAACGTTTATGTTCAAATATTAGGTTTTGTTTTATGTCCCCTCCCCCCCACCGCCTTTCCCCCCTCTAGTTTTTCCTACCTTGAGTATGATACAGAAAGGTTCTGATAATTGGTGCATGACCACTGGATAAGTTATAACAAGTCCAGATTTCATTTTAGAGGTCTTGTTTGTTTCTGCCTATCATTGCAGTGTTTCTCCTGTTTGTTTTTGAAGGGATCGTTTCATAACCTGGCACACGCACATCAAGCCAGGTTGTAAAAATAGTCAAGTTTTTTTACTATCAATGCCACACTTCCTGTTTTTTTTTTATATATATATATATCAAAAAAAAAAAAAACTCTTAATGGCTAGATTGAAGTTGTACAGTATGCGTGAGATCACAAGTTTTGTTTCCTGAGATGGAAGCCCTCCATTACAAACAGTGGAGTAAACACTGCACTGAATATCAGGCTAGGAACAGGGGCAATTAATACAGTTATTATAATGAGATTGTCATAATTATCATTTTGTAATGACTTATAAGAAAATGGAATGAAAAAGGCTGTTGTAACCTTGTGGCTAATATTCAGTGTTTGTAGATAGTGTTGTTCTTCGGAAGACCTCAGTCTTCTTTTTCTCTTTTTGTAAGTCAATATTTTTGTTTCTGTTGTTCTTTGTACGTCTGTATTTCTGTTTTTTGCAAGGATAGGGTGACGCAAAGCCAAACATCTCTGTGGATACATTGTACTGTTGCTAGTCCTGATCTCTAATTTTATTTGTTTTATTGTTTGTTTTGTTCTATTTTGCCAGTAAATAAATCTATCTTTTTCATACCCATTTTCTCACTCCTCATTCTAAGCTGCAGCTAATGGTCATGATGGCTTCATTTGGCTCCCCCTCCACCTAGTAAGTCAAGCGAACAATTGCTCTAGATTTTTGTCATTTAATACTTTGCATTGTCCATGTTAGCTAAACTGATAATGGGGAACTTGCTTTTTAACCTTCGAAACCTTTCAGCTGTCATGGAAGAACAGAAAATGAGCTACAGTACACAAGAGTGTATACAAGCAAGACTTACTCGGCCTGTTGCTATAGCTAGCATAACAACAACATCAATGTTGCTCAAGTATGGAGCAGAAACAACGATATTCCTCTGACCTTTCCTCTTTAGTAATGTCTCAGCCATCTCCCTTTCAACTCTATCTTGCTCACTCCCTCTCCTCTCCTGTTATAAATGGTTACGGCTACAAGTGTGTTGTGGTGCTCGGTCTGTTTCACTGCACCTTTTAAGTTTGTTTTTGTTGATGTTTCAAAACATTTTTGCTTCATTTCAAAGTTGTGATTAATCTACTCTAGTGGTTCATTACTAAAAATGTTAAGGAGTATTTTGAAATCTTAATGGAGATGGTAAAACAGAACCAAGACTGCTGACAAACTGGGCAGGTATTGTAGTACTCTAGATTTCCTCGTATGGTACTACTAAGATCAGAATTAATAACATGTATTGTGCTCTGGCTTTGGGTGTTTTGGTAATGTCATATCCTGTGAGGATTTTCCCTCAATGTTGAATGCTGAAATTGGTCATTTCTGTGTCGCTAATATCATCAAATGGAGTTGTGCAATATTCCTTTGCTTTTGGACAAACATAGTCCAACCCCAAACTAATGCCATTGATTGGCAAATGTTACTGGTCAGGATGCAGCATTTATTCATTTTGGGGTATTTATAGCTGCGTCTACACGCTTTAGATTTAAAACGGGTTGCGTTTCAAGAACAAAGTGTGGAAAATAGGGCTTCTCACAAATCTCTACCCTTTATGTGGAACCGACAGACTTGAGTGAAAGTGGTTAGTCTGCATCATGACATTTCCAAACATGCCTTCTGTCTTCAGGCCAGAGCTGTCATGCAGGTATAACAGTCATCGAGAACAAGAACGCATTAACTGTTTATAACCCCCCAAAGCAGGTCAAACGTCAGCTTTGTTTGCAGTATAGCATATCGAATTATCATTTGCATGACTACAAATACAACAATACATGCTTTAGTTGTCAAGATGAGTCACTTCTACAGCATTTCAGCAGTCCTGGTAGCACAGACAAATAGTGCAGTGTTACACTTGTAAATGATAAACGGAAAACTATGAAATTATATTTATTAATCTGGGGCCATATTCACAAAACATCTTAAAGGAGAACTCCGGGGAATTTTTAAGTTAATCTTGAATCTCGTTATACCTTTTGTGAGTACTGTCTATTGAAAAAAAAAACGAACCGGATTGGTGCTTGCAACACGGAGCTGTTACAGTTAATGCCCAGAGCTCCCACTCCGCTAACACGGCAGCTATGGGGGCATATACATAAAGAGTGTCTTTGTGCCTCTTAACAGACACTAAATGCAATTAAAATGTCTGTCCAACATGAACAGGGCCCTTACATGACAACAAGATGCGTTTAGCAACTTAGCCATTGTTTAAATTCACCGAAATAGTGTTTTAGACGGCAAGCCGTGGGAACTCAGTTGTAGCCGGAAAAAGGCAAATACGTAGTCCAGGTGGGAGGAGCTGCAGACTCTCGAGGTCATGAAAAGGAAGACGATGAATATGTAAATTCTTGTATTTTCGCATTCTGTTGCCACAATTCGGAACGGCACAAACGCGAACATTTCTTCTTTACTTGTGAGCCGATCATCACTCTTCACACTTCAGCGAGACTACAGCTTGCCGTCTAAAACACTATTTAGGTGAGTTTAAACAATGGCTAAGTTGCTAAACACATCTTGTTGTCATGTAAGGGCCCTGTTCATGTTGGACAGACATTTTAATTGCATTTAGTGTCTGTTAAGAGGCACAAAGACACTCTTTATGTATATGCCCCCATAGCTGCCGTGTTAGCTGAGTGGGAGCTCTGGGCATTAACTGTAACAGCTCCGTGTTGTAAGCACCAATCCGGTTCGTTTTTTTTTTTTTAAATATATATATATCATATATTAGAAAGTACTCACAAAGGTTTAACGATCAAGATTAACTTAAATATTCCCCAGAGTTCTCCTTTAAGGCTAAAAGTAGCTCCTAATTTGCTGATTTAGGAGAAACTCTTAAAAATAATCCTAATTTTAGGACCGCAGGTGTTTTGCTTTGAGTATTTCACAAAGCATTTTGGTGTTAAAACCAGCTCCTAAATCTGTGAAAAGTTAGGGGTAGTCAAGAGGACTCCTAAAATAACAGCTGTTACTGGCAATCCGCCCAAAGACACTCTACACCATTGATGCAATAGGTAATAGAGCCTTGGGTGCTGAGCTGCTCTTCATAAACTTCCTGATCCCGTCCCCCCCTTTCTCTCTTCCACTTCCGGTCTACTCACGGTACTATCATAATAAAAAGGCAAACACGCCAAACAAAAATCTTTGAAAATAAATAGAAAAGAATATAATGTTTCATTACATGTGGCAGTTGTTTCATGAGTTCACACGTACAGAGTAAAATAAGCCGATTTGGCATGCTGTCCAAAGGGAGGCTCTAAGCTCCGAATTTAGACCCAGAATACTCCCCATATCCCCGGCTGGGAATAGGAAGCAGCTGAGAGTGAGGAGTCAGGCTGGCGGAGGGATGCAGAAAACTAAGATAAACTAAGCTGGGGATAAAAGAGTTTTCAGGCAATTATTTGATGCTAACCTACATTTCAAAGCCCAAATTTATTCCTTTAAATTGTACTTACTTGGCACCATGAAAGTTACAATTTTCCAGTCTTCATATTTAAGAACTTTGACATTCATTAGTTTAGTTCATTTAATGAGGATCACTAAATATGTTGGTTAATTCACAATAATAAAAAAAAAAAGTATAATTATCTACAGTATAAGCAGCTCAAAGTTGTCAGATCAGTTCTACAGGAACAAAATTATATTCAGTTACATTGAGACAACAACAGTCCTCTATTATTAAATCAATGAATTACAGGAGTAAGAGTAAGCGCTTAAAGCTGATCAGTGCTCAAAGATGACAAACTAAGTACTGCGTGTTCGACTTCCTCTGAGAGAAAAACGTTTTCTTGAGTTCATGTCTAGCAACTACAGTCTCAGAGTTTACTAACAACTTGTGGATGATTGACAGCCGATGGAAACCCGCCATCAAAGGCCGCATTCAGGACTTCATCCAAAGTGCTGGCGAAAACAAAATCCAGGTCAGCTCGCACATGGGCTGGTATCTCCTCCAAATCTTTCTCGTTGCGCTTGGGGATGATAACGCGTTTCAGATTGGCCCGATGAGCTGCCAAGACTTTATCCTTTATACCTCCCACCTGTAGAGAGACCAGATATATCTTGTAAGCTCAGACAATTCACATCTCAGATGATGAACGGTTCGTGAGATCATCTCACCGGCAGAACCAGTCCTCTCAGAGTGATCTCTCCAGTCATGGCCACATCAGAGCGCACCAGACGCCCACTCAACAGTGAGGCCAGGCACGTTACTATGGTAACTCCAGCGGAGGGTCCGTCCTTAGTGACGGCACCTGCCGGGAAGTGCAAGTGGATATCGGTACCCTCCAGAGGATCGGCGCTGCCTACATCATCATTCAAACACAAACACTGTGATAAATCAGTCGTGCTCAGTCGACTACGAACATATGAAATGTGGTGGAACTAAAAGCTGTCACATAAGAGTCGAGCACAACTTATGTTTATAAATGACTACTGTAAGTACAGTTCCATACAAACATTCAGGGTCAGTAATCTTTTATTTTGAAAGAAATCAATCATTTTATTCAGCAAGGATGGATTCAATTGATTAGAAGTGGCAGCAGTGTAATGTTCTATTCATCAAAGAATCCTTACAATATTTTTCAAGTTTCCACAGAAATATTAAGCAGCACTGTTTTCAACATTGATAATCATAAATGTTTCAGCATATTAGAATGATTTCTGAAGGAAAATTCAGCTTTGCCATCACAGGAGTAAATTGCATTTTAACATATATTCAAATAGAAAAAAATATAATATTTCCCAATATGAAATAATGTTTTTATTGTACTTTTGATTAAATAAATGCAAGACAAACTTTTGACCGGTAGTGTACTTATGTATGGATAGTCAATGCCTATCACTTACTATTAGAGAGGAGGTAAGTCTTGGCATTGCTGCGAAGCCAGCTGATCGCTAGATGGGCAGATTCCTTCATGACATCCCCCAGCTGTCCCGTTAGGGTCAACTGACCTTCTCCTTCCATACGACTGGCCTCCACAAACATGATCTCTCCACCCATAGGAGTCCAGGCCAGCCCGATTGCCACACCTGGTAGGGTCAGCCGCTCTGAGACCTACAAACATGTACAGCTCTGGTTAAATACTTAACATGCTTATTAACATGTCAAACAATGTAAAATAAATACAGTACCGGTCAAAAGTTTGGAAACATTAAAGGGATAGTTCACCTAAAAATGAAAATTCTGTCACCATTTCCTCACCCTCGTGTTGTTTAAAACCTGTATGAGTTTCTTCCGTTGAACACAAAAGATGATACTTGAAGAATGTCGGAAACCAAACAGTTGATGGACCCCACTGACTTCCATAGTTTTTTTTTCCTACCATGGAAGTCAATGGGGTTCATCAACCGCTTACCCATATTCTTCAAAACATCTTCTTTTGTGTTCAGCAGAAGAAAGAAATTCATACAGGTTTGGAACAAATTGAGGGAGAGTACATTTTTTGGGTGTACTATCCCTTTAAGGTTTTTTGATGTTCTGAAATCTCACAAAGGCTCATTTATTTGATCAAAAACACAGTAAAAACAGACAGTAATGCTGTGAAATATTATTTCAGTTTAAACTAACTGGTTTCTGTTGTAATATTTTAAAATGTAATTTGTTCCTGTGATGTTAAAGGTGCACTATGTAAATACATTCCAGTAAAATATCCAAAAACCACAAGGCCAGTGTTATATATTTTGTTCAGTTGAGTACTTACAATATCACAAATATTTCCAGCTATTTGTAAATCGTGAGAAATTGCTATATTAACCAAGGGACCGGGACGTGTGAGGGAGTCGCCTGTCAATGGTGTCATATCGGCGTTACCCTCGGTTTCCGCTTTACTCTTACTGCAGTGTGAACAAGTGTCATATCAGCCGCCGAGCGAACGCACAGAGTAACGTCATAACATCATTTTCAACACACTCAGGCGCCGGCGACAGTGGCATAATAAAAGTCCCACCGGTGAATATGCCATAATAAAGGTCCCGCTGCTCGAGAGGCTTGTGTTGCGCTCTTCTTATTAACAATCGCTCCTGCTTCTGCTTCATACTACAGTAACGTTAATATTCACATCCATGAACATGATTTCTGCCCGAGTCCTATCCCGATTCTTTTCCACCGGCTGTGAGGTGAAGACCACATGTCCCAAGATTCTGTGCTCAAACTTGGCGTCATCAAACTACGCCTTTGTTTTGAACAGGCGACCTCTAAACGGAACGGAAAAGTTACAATAAAAAAGCATCATTACTCCAGTCTTCAGTGTCACATTATCTTTCAGAATCAATCTAATATGCTGATTTGGTGCTCAAGAAATATTGTGTTGCTTAATATTTTTGTGAATAGAAAGCTCAAAAGAACAGCATTTATTATAAATAGAACTTTTTTTGTAATATTTGTAAAATTTCATAAATGTCTTTACAGTCTTTTTTAAAATCAATTGAATGTGCCTGTGCTAAATAAAAGTATACATTGTTTTCTTTTTTATCTTACTAACCCCTAAACTTTTGAATAGCAGTGTATCATGATTTCTGAAGGATCATGTGGCACTAAACACTGAAGAAATAGCTGCAGAAAATGTAGCTTTGCATCACAGGAATAAATTACATTGTAAAATATATATTACAACAGAAATCAGCTCATTTAAATTGTAACATTTCACAGTATTACTGTTTTTACTGTACTTCAATCAAATAAATGCAGCCTTAGTGAAAATAAGAGCCTACTTTCAAAAACATAATAAAAAAACTTGTTGAATTGCACCTCAATGTGTTACATCTCTGCACCTATTTGGCGAGAAAATGTATACTCATGTTGTGGTCCACTCCTCGTGTCCCCTCTGTTTATATGTGGTTGAATCAAATTGCTATTTTCCTACCTTTAGAAAAACGAACCTGTGACTTACACCTGAGCCTGGTTTCTCCCAAGGTTTATTTTTCTCCATTAGGTCACCTGATGGGGTTTTGGTTTCCTTGCCACTGTTGCCTCTGGCTTGGCGTGCTCAGTTGGGCACACACATTTTTCAAAATTTTCAACTAAATATCCAAATAAATCTAATTATTAAACTAAATTAACCATATACATTAAATTACTGATCTAAAGCCCACACTGTCACTGTATGATAATTGAAATGAACTGATGACACAACCGTTTTCTCCAGAATGGCTAGACGGCTAGATTATTTTCCTGTTTAACACTGTAAAGCTGCTTTGAAACAATCTGCATTGTTAAAAGCGCTACATAAATAAAGTTGACTTGACTTGACACCGGAGGTCTAACGATTGATGGCGTATTTGGTTCCCTCTATGGAATTTTCTTGAGAATTTATGTTGATTGTTTATATTTCTTGATTCTTGTTTATTTTGCTGCTATTACCCTTCACTTGACCCTTGATCGATCAGTTGATGGAAGATTGTATAATGAGACACCTGTACCACGGTTTTGTTATTGTAAAACTATAAAAAAAAAAAAAAAAAAGTTTCCAAACTTTTGACCGGTATTACAATTATAATATATTATACATTTACATATCTAATAAACATTTAAACATAGTTATTTTGTCAGAAATATCTTAAATGTCATGCAGCTTCTTCAGAGCAGCACTAAAAAAAAACTTTTTTTTAAAAATAAGTGTTACACATACAAATTCCATAGAGCTGATGTAAACTTATGACCACATCTTTAAGTACAGAAAAGAACAGCAAGCCCTTCTGATTTTTATTCCCAGCACATAAGATTGAAAAGTTGCCTCATTAAAGGCCCGTTCACACCAAGAACGATAACAATAAAGATAACTATTAGAGTCCACACCATCACATGCTTGTTTGCCGCTTTAAATGCTCAAACTTGTTACAGCAGGGCGGATTCTGATTGGCTGTCAATGTTTTTATCGCTCATCCGGTGGATAAAATCGTTCTGAAAGTGATTCCAACGATATTGTTTCTCTGTGCCATAATCGTTATAGCTGTGGTGTGAACTCTGCTATTCTTTAATACTGAGAACGAATTTTAGAACTATATCGTTATCGCCCTTTGGTGTGAACGGGCTAACTAACTGCTAACTGCAGAAAGTTGAATGCTAACACAAGGGTTTGAAGGAGAAGATGTGTGTGATAGTTCAGCAGAACTGAAACAGGCTGACTTTGGCTGTTCTCTGACTGCCTCTGGTCTTTCCCTGTCCCGTCCCCATAGGCATGGCAGGAATGCAGCCTCCATTACTGAGAAGAGAGAGCACTTCTCTGAGAAACACAACAGCACACTCTGGGCCGGGGCGCGAACAGCCCAAAATGTTTGTGGACAAATGAAGAATAATATGCAAGTAATTTGAAAGAACACAGACTAATAGATTTTTACATTTTCTGAAGAAAATGTGAGTAGTGCTAGCTTATGCAAAACAGTAAAGACAGTGATATTGTGAAGTATTAATACAAAAATGTGTTTACTATTTTAATATATTTTAAAAATTCATTTATTTCTGTGATGGCTTTTACTCCAGTCTTCAGAGTCACATGATCCTTCAGAAATCTTTCTAATATGCTGATTTGCTGCTTAAGAACTGTTGAACGGCGTCTTATCAGTGTTGAAACATTTTTTGGTGGAGACACTGTAAAATGCTTTTGACTCGTTTCTTATACACAACAGTGGAGAGACCTGAAGTGCTTTCTATGCGTTTTAGAAACATTTCCTTCAAAGACACAAAAAGAGGTGCGTCCCAATTTGCATACACATGCGGTATGTGAAGGGTGGTGCAGGTTTGACATCACTTTTTAGGTCACAATGCAGAAGTGATTTAGCATTTTTGCACTTCTAGTTCCCTCGTCCCGAAGTCAATGGGGTTTTGTTTAAATGGCTGAAATACAGACTGTGATGAACACAAGCTCAAGACACTTTCATGTTTCAATCTACGATATAAAAATTAGGGGTGGCACAGTACATGGAAAAAAACTGAACCATTCGGTTCGCTTGTCTCGGTTCGGAGTGTGTGCGTCGCACGGTTCGCGCATGCGCAATGTATCCTCGTGCCCGTATGTTACCTCAGACAGTGGGTGTCCTTTTTGCGCGAAATAAGAGGTGTGTGTGGACATACAGTAAAGTAAAAGTGGAGTGCTGCAGGTCACGTCACATGTAGAAATGAAAGTGGGAGAGATAAGGAAGGCTGCCCGGAGTTGGAGGATGCGCTAGCATCGTATAGCAGGGCAGATGCAGTGCGGAGAGCGGGAGCCGCGCCACGCGTGCCTGTTGCGCAGACACACACTGGCAGTGTCCATTCTGTCACATTTTCCGGTGTTCTTCTCCTCGTGCTTTGATTTATGATGGTCAACATATATCTGCTGCAGATGCGACCGTGTTCCCCTCTGTCTCATACACACATGCATATGTTGTATATAAGTAGTTCACATGATAAATGTAATATTTAAAAGTTAAGATATGCTTCTAGTTCTAATAATTTAAACATGCCTTTGAAGTTTGGGCAAAAACTTCTGGCAGTGTTGTGTTTTCGTTTATTTTATGTTATTTTTTCACAGCGCTGGTGATTGTGAAACACACGGGACACTTCATGGTGAAATGTGTTAATCAGGTCAGCTGAATTAAAGCCACAGTGCATTGTTCTGATCAAAATTGATATGATTAACATGAAAAATGTTACGCCAATGTGTCGGACTCGGTAGACAGCCAGTTAGGAAACAACTTGATATAACAATTTTTAATACTGTATCCTAAATTGTGGATGATTAAGCCATATATATCATGTGCTGAAGTAAATTTCTGGAGTGTTAACGATAAAAAAAACAACAACAAGAACCGTACAGAACCGAAAACCGTGACCCTAAAACCGTGATACGAACCGAACCGTGGGTTTTGTGAACCGTGCCACCCCTAATAAAAATACATCAGTATTATCCCACTCGTGATTCTTTTTAAGCTGTTACGTGTCTTGAAAAAGGCGGTTGCTAACAAGTGGCTAGATGGGACTACAGAGGCTCTCGAAGAGATTAAACGTCCGCTTTTACAACCTTATTATGCTCATAATTGTGCTCTTATAAACTATTCTAACTCAGACGGTCTGGGAAAATGTTTTGAGATAAAAACTCAAGAAAAAGAGTTCAAAAGAGTTCTCAGAAGCTTAGTGATGGTGACTTTGAAGTCGAGCGACCGTGGTGTAGTCCGTTTATAGCCTACATTTAGCTTTTTACTTCTGGCGACTGCATTTAGGCTTCAAAATCCATCAAAGTTGTGTTCCTCTGTGATAATTATCTTGTTGGACAAAACGTATCATAAACTTTTGCTGATCACAGAACTTGTTTTTTGCGATAATACAAATCCTATTGGGTTTTTGTCGAGGGAACCAGTGTGATGCTAACTGCCGGTTGGCCAACAAGGTCACGTCGTACATGCATGACTCTATTCTATGCCATTTTGTGGTATAAATAGTGAGTATTGTGCTCACACTAAAAATTCCAAAAAGAAAAAGTGCATTTTAAATACCCGGATAAAGCACTTAATTAACCGAAAAAATGAAGGGTGGAATGTGACACTTCATGCACTCAACTGTCGCAGCTTTAATTATGTAGCGGAGAGGGAGGGGCTATCAGACTCTGATGCTGAATGGCACAATGACCTTATAAAGTTCATACACTACACAGTAGAGTACATTGTGTATAGTGCTTCATTTAAGACAACTGAGGAGCTTTTTAGCATTCATTTTATACTAACCTCCATTTCAAAGAGTGGCGGTCCAAGAATATCCTTAAGGGCAATGTGGTCAATAACAATTGGCATCTCTGGAGGTGCCGCTATCCCAGAATCCTCCACCTTGTTCTCTGTATTCTGGTCTGAAAGATATAGACAGAGAGAAAAGGTTTTTCGTCAATTTAAAACTTTAAAACTGGCGTGTCAATGTAAAAGAGGTGGCTGATTGACATTTCATGAACTCAGAAAAGTGAATTACAAGAGGGAAAAAAGCGTTCTTTTTTTTTTTGCACCAGCACTTCCATTATCATGTCTATTTGAGGCTTTTCATTAAGAAAGGTGACAGACATTGAGGCCAGAGGGGGGAAAGTGAAAAGAAAACGCGAGAAAGAGAGCTGTCTGAAATAATGGAGAATTATAGGCTGTAGAAAAATGCCACAGGGGTCCAGCTAAGCGGGAGAGCAGGTGCTCATCTTAATTTTTGTGAGGAAACAATAAGTTATTATAGGTTTAATATAATCCGTAATAAAGAAAGCAGCTTCAGGGTATATTTACTGCCATAGTATGTTTTTGAGCCTATTCTTCTGAAAGTGAGTGTTATGTATTAGCCCTTGCTTGGCAAGACACATGATTATGTACATGCTCCTTGCTGCCCACAAGTCATGTGACTAGACTGTTAATGGCATGCAAAGGAGAATAATGTTCTGAAGAACAAAGAAGGAAAGAGCATATGCCATTCTGAGGAAAGACATCATTAAAATGTCTTTTGAGATTTTATTGTGCATGATTGATCAGTACACATTATTCTAGAAATAAAAGTTTGCTTTCATAAAAATGAATCAAACTTTCTCACCTTATTTTCTACTAACATAATCCAAGGATGAATAATATTAACCAATAATATCATCGCTCACTTTTCATGATCCAATCACGTTACGATGGATACAATTAAGTCCAAAATTAAGCCCAGTATTATTTTGCACTATATTTTTTCGCTCAGAAATGCTCCATTTTACAGAATTTCATGCTGGCATGAAATCAAAATCGATCATATTTCTTTTATTATTGCAAGTGACTGGTCTTAATGTGAATGATTAGTCCCTGCATTTATTTTTTTTTATAATTTTGTTTCACTCGGAACACTCGTCACAATAATGTAGTAAAGCTTTTTTTAAATTATGCAGCAGTTTTATATCACATGGAGCGAGATGCTTCATGAGGATAGGCATGTTGGTCACATGCCCAGCCAAAGTCTACTTGCTTTATTTATGCACACTATTATTGGATGGCATTAGTGACTGAAAACTTTTTCCTGATGCTGCCTACAGCCACAGTATATTCCATATCAGTGCAACAAACAAAAAGTGCACCTTTAAAGAGCATCAGACTCCTGCTCCTTTATGAGAAACCGGCTACCTGATGAACTGATTTCCCTGTAATTTAGGAGGTTAAAGCAGACACTGAACCATAAGAGGGCCGAGATGTACTGAATGTACTGAGAGAGTGGATATAGCAGCGGGAAGCGCATGCGACAGCTGTCATGATGTTAAGACTAGGGACAACACCTGCTACAGCGAGCGGCAGATAGAGCCTGAGAGACTGAATACAAAATAAAGCAAAGCAAAAAAGAACCCCTGACCCTCGTCCCTCTAAATCTCATCTCACACATAGGCCATGCAGGAGAGGATTGAGAAACAGAGTTGGGGTAAATCAGAATCTAAACAGAGCGTTAACTGGCTGGGCTATTACTTCTGTTACAGAGGAGCAGCTGCAGCGGGACGTGAAGGGGGGTTCTAAGGCCGTCTGTTAGCACGCTTTACCCTCCTCCACCCCTCAGGGGGCCCGTGCTTAGAGAGATTGATGACCAATATGTGCATGTGTGTGCCGAGGTTCTTATTATGTGTGAGACTAGTTTTTCCTGACTGTACGTTAGATATTTTCTCAGCATGGGTTGCCTACCCACGCGCCTCAGTCTGAACACACATCTAGAGTTAGTGTGTACTTGATTCTGTCTGTGTGGCTCAGCAAGGGTATGTGTTATGGATTGTGCTGAAGTCAGCCGTCTGTATGTGGCAAGGAATGCTAAACCATTCCTGAGCTGCTGTTGTCGTGGAGCGAAGCACAATACACATACAGAAACCTTTCTTGAATCAAATAAATCCTTACAAAATGTCTTTCCACCTGCGAGACTAGTGGTCCGTCATTATAGGGATTTTTAACAAATGAGATATGATTGAGATATATATATATCGTCGCTGTCCGATGAAAACCACGTATGTCCATTTTGCCGATTTTGAGATTTTTCGACGGATTGAATGTCCAGGTTCATTTCCGTATACAGTATGCGTCACATATCTAAATGGCCAATGAAAAGTTGTGAAAACATGTCATCTGATTTTCACGTATATCCATTTGGTGTCAAAGCTGTCAATCACGCCGCGTATCTCCCGCCCTGTGGAAGCATCTCGCTGGTCTCGCCGGTCTCGTGAAATTGTTTCATCGAAGCTCAGCACTGGATAGCCGAAAGTACGACATTGAAGCTCTCCACAGTTTAGTTCTAATCTAGTTCTTCACAGATTAGTTTGCTTGCTAGTATGTAAATAAACTCGGTCTCTTTGATAAGATTCAGCCTTTTTTTTCTCAGTCAAACTGATCAAATTATAGCCTGTAATGCTACTGTCATGATTGTCACTAGAACATGCCTCACTCATACTGCGATCACCGCTTGCCAGAGGCTGAGAATATCCAGCATGTATTCCTCTGTATTCCTCACGTATTCCTCTGCTGAAACGCGACTTTGCCATTCTAATTAATGATCGGAAGAACGCGTATCGATCACTGTTACTGTAAAATATGCACGTATGTCCATTTAAACTCAATTTTGGTCAAATGTGGATTATATCATTACACTGTCAAGAATATGGTTACATGTAAAGATGCTGTACCAAGTATGACAACGCTACATTCAACTGCTTTTGAAATACAGTGTTTTTTTCACTTCCTGAAAAGTAAGCGTTTTGGACATACGTGAGTTTCATCGGACAGCGACGATATATATATATATATATATACACAGTACAGTTACAAGAAAAAGTATGTAAACCGCTTGCAGAATCTGTGAAAATGTGAATCATTTTAAAGGTCCCGTTCTTCGTGATCCAATTGTTCAAACTTTAGTTAGTGTGTAATGTTGCTGTTAGAGCATAAATAATACCTGTAAAATTATAAAGCTCAAAGTTCAATGCCAAGCGAGATATTTTATTTAACAGAAGTTCCCTTTCAAAGCCTACAGCGAACGGTTGGCTTGGACTACATCCTGGTACAGCCTGCTTTAATTACGTCAGTAGAACAGTAGAACAGACTAACCTCCGCCCACAAGAATACGCGAAAAAGGGGGCGTGGTCTTGTTGCTCTCCCACGTGGAGAAGACGAGGAAGTGTTGCGTTTGAGACGCTGTTATTTTCATCCCGGAGTCAAATCACCTTTGTTTGGCTTTCCCAGGGACGCTGTACTTAGAGATCATTGAGCGCATACATCTCCCCGTTAAGAGGTGTGACCTTTCCGTGCAACGTGCGCTAAGCTGCTGTCGAATCACAACACAGGAACCATGCCACGTTCGCTAAGCTGCGGTCAAATCACAACACGGGAACCGCTGGCAGAATCTGAACTCTTTCCGTATTTCTGAAGGAGGGACTTCATAGAACAAGGAACTCATCGGCCCGTTTTTGGGACAGTGAAAACAGCGGTATACAGATAAGTACATTGTGTGAAAAATACTGTGTTTATTACACGCGAAACATGAACACATGTTATATTGCACACTGTAAACACAATCAAAGCTTCAAAAAAACACGAAGAACGGGACCTTTAACAAAATAAGAGAGATCATAAAAAATGCATCATTTATTTTTTTATTGCTGTCCTGAATAAGACATTTTACATACATTTTTTTTTACATATAGTCCACAAGACAAAAAAATAGCTGAATTTATTAAAATGACCCATTCAAAAGTTAATGAACCATTGATTCTCAATACTGTGTGTCGTTCCCTGGATGATCCACGGCTGTTTTTTTGTTTTGTGATGGTTGTTCTTGAGTCCCTTGCTTGTCTTGAGCAGTTAAACTGCCCAATGTTCTTCAGAAAAATCCTCCAGGTCCTGCACATTCTTCAGTTTTCCAGCATTGTTTGCATATTTGAACCCTCTCCAGCAGTGACGGTATGATTTTGAGATCCATCTTCTCACATTGAGAACAATTGAGGGACTCAAACACGACTATTAAAAAAGGTTCAAACATTCACTGACGCTCCAGAAGGAAACACGATGCATTAAGAGTTGGGGGGGGGGGGGGGGGGGGGGACTTTTGAAAAGGATGAAGAGGGTCAAATTTTTCTTATTTTGTTTAAATATCAATTTTCTTATTTAGTACTGCCCTTCGGAAACAGAAGATACTTACATGTTTCCCGGAAGACAAATTAAGTGCAATTTACCTTGATCTTCAAATTCAATATGTTTTCATCATAGACAATAAAAGAAATGGACACAGCGACTCCATAGACCTCAACAGAGAAAAGTGAAGTCAATTAGAAGCACTCACTTTCCTGATGGCTGAGCGTACTGCGCAGCCTCAGAATGAGCTTGACGACGTAGATGCGACGTGAGCAGCCTGTCTGACAGTGGCAAGTCTTCTAGTAGTTGTGCAAAGTGAAATCTGAATCACCGAATCTTGCAGAGACAGAGAGAGTGAGCACGAGCAACTTTTGGTAAGTATTCTGATTAATTATTTTGTCATTTTGCATAGTATTTATTTGAATAAATAGAGAAATTGCCTCATAGACAGTAAAAGATTGCCTGCGAGCTTCTCCTCCTGTCTATATGGTAATTTCTCTACTGTGCGACAGAGAGTCACGTGGTTAGTTATGATGCAATCGTTAGCCTATTTTTACAAAAACGGCTTTTACCGGGCATAGTGTAAGATACAAGGTAATGGAGCATTTTATACATTGTCGTGTTTCTTTAGAAATAAACAATAGACAAATGGAGTCTTTAAACGCCTCAGATGAAAAGTTATTCGCTGTCAAAGTGACGCCAAAATGAATGGGAGTCAATGGAATGCTAACAGCAGGTGATGGCTTGGTTAGCAATGGCTGCCCCTATGAAAGGTACGCTTTCCGGGTGCGGGATTACCCCCTTGGTTTTCATCCCCTGGCTCTTAATGCATCGTGTTTCCTTCTGGAGCATCAGTGAATGTTTAGTTAACAGCCGTACAGTATTGAGAATCAATGGTTCATAAACTTTTGAACAGGGTCATTTTAATAAATTCTGCTATTTTTTTGTCTTGTGGACTATATGTAAACATTTTTATGTAAAATATCTTATTCAGGACAGTACTAAATAAAAAATAACATTTTGTATGATAAACCTTATTCATAGCAGCGCCATCTTTGATGGGCCATCCTTTTAATGGGAATGAAAGGATGTGAGAGATAGACATACATCTCTTGAGTGGGTTGTACTGTTATTTAACATGTTTTTGGATTGTTCTGCAGACAAAAAAACCCAGACAGTATGAGCTGTGATCTAGAAGCTTTATACAGCTTTTTACAGCGGATGCCATTGAAAATACAGTAAATCTATTGCTCTGCTCTGAATGAGGTCTATAGATTTTCATAGTTAAAATGGGTATAAACCAGGCTTAATGCAACATGTTTCCAGCAATATGTACATTTTCCTGTTCTCAATGAAAGCAAAATACTGCACAAAGTGTCATCCTAGCCAATCAGAACACATTTAACATGTAATATGTAGCTATTGTGGTGCAGAATTTTAATTCAATGAAACTTCATTGAAACACTGTTGGCAGAGATAGCCATCGGGATGCAACAAAGACAAGAACACACTGGGACGCACAACTTTATCTTTGCCCAAAGGCTACTACCATCAATCCTGAGTCTACGACTGAAGCAGAGCCTGAGGGAACTGGTGTAATTCCAGCCATAAACTACAATGATGTGTGAGATAAAAAAATCCCACTTTTACCTGCATGCTGCTCAGTGGGGGACTCTGCTCCAGAGACCTTATGACCTTCAGCGACCTTCACAGCCACCGCTCGACAGATGGCCCCGATCTTCCTCTCTAAAGAGCGCACGCCTGCCTCCCGTGTGTACCTACAAACACATTCACACACAAATCACTCTGTCATTTACTGCTGGCACTGCTGGGCCGGGGCCATGTATTGATTGCTTTTTAGTAGATAATCATCCCCAAATTAGCAACCTCTAAGGTAATTAATTAGTTTGCTGTGCTAATTGACAATCCCGGGTGGACTACAGACTTTTTGAAAAGAAGTTTGGCGGCCTGTCTTAAGATACGGTTTTGAAGGAGAAAGTGAGACAGCAGAGGATCTAGTTTACAGGAGGAAACCCAGCTGTGACCTAAACTGGCCCACTGTTCCTCTGTTTTACCTGATAATCTCTCTTAGGCCCCGTTTACACCTGGCATTAAGATGCGTTTGGGTCGATCGGATCACAAGAGGATTACGCTAAATACAGGTGTAAACGGGGTCTAAAACGTTTTGAGCTTGTCTACTTTCGACCACTTCTAGAGGTAGTCGAAAACGCATAGTCGAACAGCCACAAAAGTTTGCCTCCTGACTTAACACATAAACATTATGGGAAGCGCGCTAGCCGGACGGGATTTAAACTTTGTCGGCTGAAGACCAAAGTTTAGTTTGAAGATGTAAAATGTACCAAGCACAATGTTCTCTCACCATTCCTCATTTCTCACATGCACTCATTGTTTGGCATGGTCTTTGCGGCTATCAGATCATGTTTTTCCATCGTCCCCAGGCGCGTTCATAAGTAAATTGCTGAGCTTATTTTGTACATTAGATCGAAGGATCTGAAAAAGCCCATACATTTATCCGCCCATAGACCCTCCCCTCGAAGAAATCAGGACAGAAATGGTTGAAAGTTGACAAAATAGATTAATTAAAACATCAGGTGTAAACAGGTCTCCCTCATCTACTTGTGATCCGATTGACCAAAACGCATCTTATGGAGAGGGGGATTCATTTGTTAGTGTGTGTGATTAGTTTTTAATTGACAATGACTGCTCCTGTCTCGACACTTTAATTGTGTCCTTCTGTCCTCCACTTAGGTTAAAAGTGCCGTTATCAGCCTGAACCTCTTTAGAACACAAAACGTGTGTGTGTGTGTGTGCATGCATACTTGCTGATGATCTCCTGTGTGGTGTCCTGTGGGATCTGGAGCTGTTGCGGGGTCAGCCCATGCTGCTCCAGCTGATGAGGGATCAGGTGCCGATGGGCGATTTCTACCTTCTCCTCCTGAATGTACCCTAATGAGACACATGCTAATATTCAGAACACAAATGACAATAAACTAATCAAGTATTCAACTACAAAAGCATCTGCTCAGCTGTAGGATAGAGTTAATTGTGTTCAAATTAAAATGGTCAGGAATTAATCACTAAAAATGTCACATCGTCAATGCCACATCCTGCTGTCTTTTTTTGTCTGATATTGAACTCTGACCTGGCACCTGGAGGACCTCCATTCTGTCCAGCAAGGCAGGGGGGATGGTGGCCGTGGTGTTTGCGGTGGCAATGAAGAGCACTTGCGAGAGGTCAAATGGCACGTTGAGGTAATGGTCGGTGAAGCTGTGGTTCTGCTCCGGGTCCAGAACCTAATAATGACCACAGTTTATTTGCACAAAATTAGGTATTTTGATAAGTTAGAATCTATAAGTTAGATTTACAAGATAAAGTGTGCAGTTTAACCACACATCAAATAGATCTCATTCTCATGAAGTGCTGAAGATTCAACCATGTTTCTCATGATTATGACTGCTCTAGACTAAGGAAGTAACCATAGCAACAGGCTGCTCAAACCCCTTCTGTTAGAATCAGCACTGGATGGTACATCGACAAAATAAACAGTCATTATTTATTATTTTATTAGGGATTCATATATCATCATACAGTTCCAAACAAAGTTATAAATATGCTAAACAATAAGCTGTCTTTTGTCAATTGTTTGCTATGGGAGGCAGCAGAGTGTCTATTCCACTCTAAATGTTGCGCTTGGCTTTTTTTGCTAGCTGCCGAAAATGTTAAAAAAAAATTTTAACTGTTCCATCTACATTTGAAGAGGGATGTTTAAAGGGCTTGACATTCACTTTTTTGCTCATCAGCCACCGTGGCTAGTGGTTTCCCAAAGTTAGTAGGCACTCAGCATGTTCACTGGCCAGAATTTTTACATCGATACCATGGGGAAAACTTCCATATAGAAATCTTTAATATTATCTCATATTATCTCTGCTGTCACTTTAAGACCTGACATACGAATCCATTATACTGTTACACACGCGTTTTCTTTCTTAGCTCTGTTTATGTTCACTTAACCACTTCAGCTCTGCACCTGCATCATATGACTTGTTATATATGTTGATCATACAATTGTGAATAAATACAATATAATATATGCAATATTCCACCACTGTGTTAAAATTTAGAGTGTTTTCTGTAAAATTAGACCATTTATATCAATTTACTCCAATGTATGTGGGTAGGGCGCTCTTTTAAATTCAGATATGCCTAATTCTCTAAAAAATTCTAAATATGCTGCAGAGCTGACTGTCACTTAGACTGACTGGGTTTACGTGAATACTCGCCAAGAAAAAGAAAAGAAAAAAAGGCCCAAAATTCAAGCCCTGTAACACCAACAATATTCATCCGGAGCAAATGAAACGAGTGATTGAGCGGAGGCCGGTTTGTGTGTCCACTCGCTGTCCGAGAGATGAGAGAGCGAGAAAGCACAGCTGGTATCGTGTATCTATTTCTTGGAAAATTAATATTGGAATACTCAAGCTGCTAACTCGCAAGCATTTCAACAAGAAGCAGCACAATCAGGGATTTCGTTTGAGGGCAAAAGTTTTTCCAAAGTAGATTTCGCAGCGGGTTCAAGTAGGTCACGAGAATTTGTCACATTAACCAACAGAATGCTGAATGGTTTGAAAGTAACTTCTGTGTGAGCTGTACTTCATACATCCCTAAACTATGGACAACAGACAATGGATCATTTTGCCCACAAAATTTCGCTAATGTGACAGCACAGCATCTTAAATATTTAATTCAATTACATCACCACACAAGATGATATTTGACAAAACTGAAAAAAAGATAATAGTCTAATTGTTTAACACCCATTCACACCAAGAACGATAACTATAAAGGTAGTTTTGCACAGTCTAACGATATCTTTGGAATCACTTTCAGAGCGTTTTTTACCAACTGATGAATGAGGGTTACGGGTTTAAAACAAGATTGCTATAGCTATAAAATATATATATATTTTGAACTGCTTCCCCAAATAAAGCGTGTATACTCTTAGCCTCAGACAAACTAAATCATAGAGCTTTCTGCTGGGCTTTTTGTCAGGTCATGTCCGCCCTGTGATGAACTTCCCTATCTCCAGATCCTATCTGGAGCACAATGAAAGGGCTCACATGCTTTACAGTAGGAGATGAACGTCACTCCCTGGATGATTTTTGAGTGGCGATCTTTAGATTACACGATGCAGACTGCTGATCTCTGGTGAAATTGTAAGATACATTTCTCTCCCTCTGAATAAATGTTAAAGTACGTCATGCCAACAGATAAGAGGATTACAATCAGATATACACATGTTCAGAGCATGCATGGGCCGATATTTGGATATTTATCTCAGTGGAAACAAACTGGCTTGTGTGCAATCAAGTGTATACAAATGGTGATGTGTATGTGATATTGTGTACAGAAAGTACAACAAACTACTACCTATGGTATGCACTACCCATCTGGGTAATACCATAGTGGAACAGAGCAACCTGCCCTGTCAGAAATATCTGTCGGTTTTGCACTATTCCATCTCCAGTTTTTCAATTTGAAAGCATATCACAGTACATTAAATCCAATGTTGCCTTTGAACACCTTTTTAAACTTTTGTAACCTTAATCATATATCCATCTATCTATCCAGCCACCTTTATTTTCATCCATCCCTTCATCAAACCTCCCATCCAGGCAAACTTGTTTTGTCTTTTGCTTTAAGTCTCTGTCATGACAAAAACATTTTTTTAAGATGTCTTTGTAGTGTGAGACTGCGGTCAAGGCAAGTAGCAGTACTGTAACCTACATGTAGTTTCTCTCACCTCCAGCAGGGCGGCGGCAGGATCACCCTGCAGGCTCTTCCCCAGTTTGTCCACCTCGTCCAATAAAAAGACAGGATTGTTCACCCCAACAGTCTTCAGTCCATTTATAATGCGGCCAGGCATGCTACCTACGTACGTGCGTCTGAGGACGGAGACACATGGAGATAAAGTGGGAGTGGGAAGAAAGTAACAAAAGGGAGAGGTAAAACATGGGGGACAACATGATGAGATGAGTAAAAAAAGATCTGTATCAGGGCTCAGGTGTGCAAACTAAAAAGAAAAGATCGCAATCTTGCAACTGTTTTGATACAGTTCTATTCAGGTCGCTGTACTGTTGGTTGTCAGTAGGCGTTCCTGCTCCTGGAACATACTACTTGTGCTGCGTAACTGAGTGCATCTGATGGGGTCAAAAACATTTCAATTGTAGCATTTCGTCCTACTGAACTACCAAAGAGGCAGGATACGAAGACAGACAGGATGGAGTTGTGTCCTAATTATAGTCATTTGGGTCTGTAAGACTCTCATTAAACTTTATACACCCTACTGTAGTAAACTAATGCAGACTCTTTTAAAGAAATGTGTTGTGAAGAGACAAATGCTGAGTGTATGGGGAAAGGTAAGAGGACACATTTTCCGTAGGAGGGTGTGAAGTTCGACATTAACCAATCAGAAAACACAGAGGCTCGTCCTGGCCTGCAGGGTGTCATGATGTTATCACCTTCTAGTTTCTATAGTGAGATCAAAGGGGACATCAAAAGAAATCACAGTGCAGGTCAAGGTTTAAAGTTTCTCTCGTCAATGAAGGGTCACTACGTCACGTCTCTTTGGTGGGTTCATCATAGCCTGACACCTCAATCTGACACATCTACATCGCCGGATGCTTTACATGTTGGTAATTATGACTCACCACTTGATTGCAAAATTGAATGGCTTGAGTTTCAAACGTCTGAAGGATCTTGGATTGGTAATGTAACACCCGGGGTTAATCACAGTAACATGAGGGTTGGGTCACATGGTTTTAGCAATGCTGTGGAAATATAGGCTTTTTTTTTACAATAATCTTAGAACTGGTTAATGTTTGTATAGTGTACACTACCATTTAAAATTTAAGGTCAGTATGTTTTTTTTTTTTTTTGCAAGATTAATACTTTTAATCAGCAAGGATGCATTAAATTGATCCAGTGACAGTTAAGACTATTACATTGTTACAAAAAAAAGTCTGTTAAATAAATACTGTACTATTCATCAAAGAATCCTTAAAAAATGTATCACCCTTTACACAAATATGTTAAAGGAACACATCGTTTTTTGGGGACTTTAGCTTATTCACCATGTCCCCCAGAGTTAGTTAAGTCCATATATACCATTCTCATCTCCGTGCGTGCCATAACTCTGTCTGACGCACCCACCGCTAGCCTAGCTTAGCACAAAGACTGGAGGTAAACGGCTCCAGCTAGCCTACTGCTCAATAAGTGACAAAATAACTCCAACATTTTCCTATTTACATGTTTTGATGTGTATAGTTACAGTGTGTACTAAGACTAATGAAAAGTTGCGATTTTCTAGACCTCATTCCTGCGTAATAACCAAGGAACTTTGTGCCGTACCATGTGCTGCAGACGCAATGATATTACGCAGCACCTGAAAATAGTCCCCAGCACGCTCTCTGTGCAAGCAGGTTGTTACGTTGGTTATGTTGATGGAAGTAAGCCTATTTACAGGCGCTACGTACCTACCCATGGTACGGCCGCAAAGTTCCTTGATTATTACGCAGGAATGAGAGTCTAGCTCCTAGCCATATTGGGACAAGGCTTAAAGGGTACATACATAACACACACAGTTTCTGCCAATCTCATGTTAATCTTGAGTACCTATAGAGTAGTACTGCATCCTTCATATCTCTGAAGTGTCTTTAGTTTTATCATATTTATAAAAGACAGATACGCTGTACCGATTCCTTCCGAAAACAGCTGAACTCGTGGAGGCGTGCAGTGGGCGGAGCTAAAGAGTCATGAGCATAAACACACCTATGAGACACACACACACAATACATCATGGCATTATCCCTGGATAACTTTCGATTCACTATACGTTCGTTGATATTATATGCCTTTACGCACCTATTGCCAACAAAACAGACATTTGATGCCGTTTCACTCATCGCCTGCGGTTTCAACTCATGACCAGAAACAAACAAACACACTTGCAGAACTCCATTGCTGCTCCAGAAAAACAAACTGCATCCACAGTTTCCTTAACGCTGGGTTATTCGGGAAGCTGAACAAGGTTATCTTTCGCTCACAACCAAAAACACACTTCTTTAGTGACATTGTTGATTTCGTGGTCTAAAAACAAACAGCGCTGCCAACGGCTCCCGTAACTCGAATAAAGCTCGTTGATGGGCGCGATCTTGCTCTCGCTCTGGTTGATGTGTGTATGCGCTCATCCGGGAGAAGTGCCAATACAAGGAATTTCACCCTTTATGACTTCATACAGGGCCATACTTGAAACAACTTTCAGAACTTATTTGAATCCTGAAAAAATGTATTTGGCACAGAAATACTGCGTCATCCGTCCGACATGTTATTGACAGTTTGGCCATGTTTAGCATGAGAATCCAACGCTTTAACAGTGTAAATAAGTCAGAATGCATGAAATAGCATTAGACCCCCTCTTTAAGCCTCGTCTGTGAAACCAGGGGAAAATGATTTATGAGCATCAAATCAGCATATTAGAATGATTTCCGAAGGATCATGTGACACTAAAGATGGGAGTAATGGCTGCTGAAAATTCAGGTTTGCCATTACAGGATTACAGTTGTTTAAAAAAAAAAAAAAAATCACAATATTACCATTTTTTTCTGTTTTTTTAATCAAATAAATGCAGCTTTGGTGATACTTCTTTTCAAAGACATTTTAAAAAATCGTACCAACCTCAAACTTTTACATGGCAGTGTATATTCTCGTGCAGGCAGACTTTTGACTATCAGCCTGAAGTCTGGCCCACACAGCTTATTCTGGCCAAGAACAGTCAACAAAAGGATCTGTCTGACCTGCATGTATAATGACCAACTACAGTTTCTTCCTCAAAGCAGTCTGACACTGAGACAATATGTATCATGTCGCATGCCTGTTTGAAGATCAGACTATGAGTCTCCAACCTTTATGATGACCTCTTACCTGTGGCCACGGATGTCAGACTGATCACAGACTCCCCCCAAGGCGATGCGGTGGAACTCTCGACCCAGTGTGCGAGCGATGGAACGCCCAACGCTGGTTTTTCCCACACCGGGAGGTCCTACAAAACACAGTATGGGTCCCTTAAGGGTACTTTTGAGCTGCCGCACAGCCAGATACTCCAGCACCCTCCTCTTCAGCTTCTCCATGGCATAGTGATCATTGTCCAAAAGCACCCGCGCCGCACGGATGTCCAGGCAATCTAATTAGATAAAAATTAAACATGTTATAGAGTTAAAATAATGAGTATAAAAAGATGAGAATAAGAAATGAATACTTTTATCAAGAAAAGATGCATTACATTAATCAAAAGTGACACTAAAGAGAAATATATCTTACAAAAGAAATGCTTTTCTTTTGAACTTTTTATCAAAAAATGTAACAAAATTTAAACAAAATGAACTGTTTTCAGCATGGATAATAAGAAATGTTTCTTGAGCACTGAGTCAGAATATTAGAATGATTTCTGAAGGATCATGTGACACTGAAGACTGGAGTAATAGCTTCTGAAAAAAAATCAGCTTTGCCATAAAAGGAATAAATTATTTTAAAATATAATTATTTTAAATTGTAATAATATTTAACAAAATATTATAGTTTTTTAGCAAATAAATGCAGCCTTGGTGAACATACAAGATATTCTTTCATAAACATCTTATAGACCCGAAATTGTAGCCCTTGATTGCACGCATGATGTGAAAATTCAGAAAGGAATGCGAGTATTTTATCAAAGACATATGCATCTCCACTACCTCATGTAATAAGATACAGACATACATGCAGCTGTCTCATAAAGTAAACTTAAACTGGGCACAGAATTTTCTTTATGGTTCTCACAAATCATAGATTGTCTAATTCTGCATTTACAGGAGAACATTCCTGTAAGGGCAGACCTCTCTATTCCCAGCTTTCAAGTGCCGATCAAAACCACTAAATCAGTTTTCTTCTAATGCTGTCCCACCCTTGACTGTGAAATGCACTTCATGTACATGAGACTTTCCCAGCAGAATTCCAGCGCCACGGTCTGTTACACATCTAGCCAGGGAAATTCAGAGGTATGTATGGCGTTCAATCACATGCGCATGTTTGTTTGAGCCCTTCGTGTCAGAGATCCTATTTCAAGGCAAGCTATCACCTTAGGATAGTAGGAAATGCATACACTTTTGTACATGCCTTTGAATGTGCCAGTAAATTGGTAAAACAAAACAAAAAAGTTTCAATCCTGCTCATGAAATAATAAGAGAAAACACTGCAAACAAATGATTATGAGTATGTTTAATGTTTCTCAACATATGGTCAAACACTCGAGCTATGCTTGGCAAGATAATGTGCTGTACTGGAGTTCTCAGAGTCCCCCATGTGGCCATGAAGAACATGACAAGAATAACACGTGTAAACAGCTCAAATCCCTCTTGGCCACTACAGTAGACTGAGAGCAATTAATTCACAAAATGTGGTAAAAGACTCCCTCTACTGATGGCTAAAAAGTGTAAGCAAACTCTCAGATTGATTTTATATGAAAAGCTTATGTAAAAGTTTAAACGATTTAACATTACAATGATGATTTATATATATATATATATCATATATATTATATATATAATCGGGGTCAATTTTTTTTTATGAATATATCCTAATACTTTTATTCACAAATCACCAATAAATTAAATAAAAAGTGAGAGTTTTAATATTTATAATGTTACAAAAGATTTCGATTTTAAATAAATGCTGTTCTTTTTAACTTTCTATTGATCCATGCATCCTTGAAAAAATGCATCATATTTAAAACAATATTAAGCAGCGCAACAGTTTTCAACATTTATGATAATAATAAATGTTTCTTGAGCAGCAAATCAGCATATTATAAGGATTTCTGAAGGATCATGTGACATTGAAGACTGAAGTAATGATGCTGAAAATTCAGCTAAACCATCACAGGAATAAATAAAAAATTAAAGAAAATAATCAAAATAGAACAGTTTTTCTTAATTGTAATAAACTTACTGTTTTACTGTATATTTGATCAAATAAATGCAGTCTTTATGAGCATAAGAGATTTGAACGGTAGTGTACAAAACACTCATAAAATTAGCATAGGTCATTTAGAAATATACAATATACAATTACAAAAAACAAATATTTACTAAATTTTAATTCAAACAGTCAAGTATGGATGTAATAATTAACATACAGAAACACTACAATAAATAATTAGTGCTGTCAAATTGATTAATCGAATTTAAAACAAAAGTTTGTTTACATAATATATGTGATATACTGGTAGACGTGTATGTGTATATATATATATACACAGTATATATATACACACACACACACACACACACATACATATTATATATATAATATATATGTAATAAAAATATAATATAAATAGATTATAATTAAATATTTATTATGTATAATATAAATATATGTATAATATAATTATAATAATATACACACACATATTATGTAAACAAAAACGTTTATATTCGATGTGATTAATCTCTTTGACAGCACTATAAATAATGCGGTAACACTTTAGAATAATGGTCATTAGTTAACATTAGTTAACTACATTAGTTAACATTAACTAATAATGAACTGCACTTATAAAGCGTTTATTAATTTTTGTTAATGTTAATTTCAACATTTACTAATGCATTATTAAAATCTTGTTAACATTAGTTAATGCACTGTGAACTGTATTTATATTAACTAACGTTAACAAAGATGAACAAATACAGTAACAAATGTACTGCTCATGGTTAGTTCATGTTAGTTAATACATTAACTAATGTTAACTAATGACCATTATTCTAAAGTGTTACCAATACTGCTACACTTTGACTTAATTTAATAATGACAAGCAGCATGTTATATATATTGGTAACCAGTGTTTCCCCTACCATAGCAAAATCACGTTTTTGTAAAAGACTAACGTTACGTCCGAACGATGATCAAAACACAGATGGAGTAGATTGAGTTCATCAACAGTTCAATAGTTCCTCTTCGCAGTCCTATAGCTCGTCCTGTGTTAACATTTCATTCAATAACATTAGACAGTTTTGATTTATATGTCGCTTAATGTGATGATTGCGTTATTTTATAAATGCATCTGCTTACATATGATATCGCATTTGCACGTTGCTGCTTCTTCACCTGTGTTTTGAGGAGGAGATTCTTTATTCGTCCAGGAGACATGCAATAGCGCCCCCTACCGTATATCAGTGAAAACATGGAGAGCCGGAAAATATCGTCATTCATTGGCTATATCCTCCTGGGACCCAAGAATAGACTTTTGTCCACTGTAGTGGACATTATATTTTAGTGAATTTCTCTGACATCATACATGTCACATGTCACAGTCTGTATGTCCTGTAAAGAGCACATTCTGGGCTTTGCAGGGATACCAAATGTTTGGAGGTTTCACCAGGACAACAACTTCTTATTGGTCTTTAAAAACGGCTGACATTAAAATTTAGCACTCTTATGGAAATATGATCCTATTTTTTTATTATAATTTAAATCTGATTAATTTTCAAATGTTTGTTATAAATCAACATCTCAGGAAAATGTTATGGGGTTTCTAATGAAAATATGACTTTCTGTTACAAAACAGGGCATTGATTTCATAAATGACCACTGTAGTGGACACCAGGATTTAAATCATGTTTATCAGGCATTTTGGAGACATAACAAGTGAACAGGGAAAGAAATTACATATCAATATTCCTATGAAATATTAGATATTATTATGAAAATGTTGCCAATTTTTCCTCCCATTATTACACTTCTTTTTTCATTACATGTTGCACCAAGAACACATTAATATGCAAATTAGATGCAGTGAATAGATACATTGTATTGAATGGGAAAATCCAAGTATTGTCATTTTACCCACATATTTCATAAAGTAAAATGGTATATGAATGCATTTCATTATATCTTTCATAACATAGTTCAGAATCATCTTTAAATAAAGTTTGTTTAAAAATTTTTTTTTAAATTGATTGGTGAATTAAAAATAAATCCCATTTTTTTTGCCTATACAGGGAGTGCAGAATTATTAGGCAAGTTGTATTTTTGAGGATTAATTTTACAACATTAATAATTAAACAACAACCATGTTGTCAATGAACACAAAAAACTCATTAATATCAAAGCTGAATATTTTTGGAAGTGGTTTTTAGTTTTAGCTATTTTAGGGGGATATCTGTGTGTGCAGGTGACTATTACTGTGCATAATTATTAGGCAACTTAACAAAAAACAAATTTATACCCATTTCAATTATTTATTTTTACCAGTGAAACCAATATAACATCTCAACATTCACAAATATACATTTCTGACATTCAAAAACCAAACAAAAACAAATCAGTGACCAATATAGCCACCTTTCTTTGCAAGGACACTCAAAAGCCTGCCATCCATGGATTCTGTCAGTGTTTTGATCTGTTCACCATCAACATTGCGTGCAGCAGCAACCACAGCCTCCCAGACACTGTTCAGAGAGGTGTACTGTTTTCCCTCCTTGTAAATCGCACATTTGATGATGGACCACAGGTTCTCAATGGGGTTCAGATCAGGTGAACTAGGAGGCCATATCATTAGATTTTCTTCTTTTATACCCTTTCTTGCCAGCCACGCTGTGGAGTACTTGAACGCGTGTGATGGAGCATTGTCCTGCATGAAAATCATGTTTTTCTTGAAGGATGCAGACTTCTTCCTGTACCACTGCTTGAAGAAGGTGTCTTCCAGAAACTGGCAGTAGGACTGGGAGTTGAGCTTGACTCCATCCTCAACCCGAAAAGGCCCCACAAGCTCATCTTTGATGATACCAGCCCAAACCAGTACTCCACCTCCACCTTGCTGGCGTCTGAGTCGGACTGGAGCTCTCTGCCCTTTACCAATCCAGCCACGGGCCTATCCATCTGGCCCATCAAGACTCACTCTCATTTCATCAGTCCATAAAACCTTAGAAAAATCAGTCTTGAGATATTTCTTGGCCCAGTCTTGACGTTTCAGCTTGTGTGTCTTGTTCAGTGGTGGTCGACTTTCTGCCTTTCTTACCTTGGCCATGTCTCTGAGTATTGCACACCTTGTGCTTTTGGGCACTCCAGTGATGTTGCAGCTCTGAAATATGGCCAAACTGGTGGCAAGTGGCATCTTGGCAGCTGCACGCTTGACTTTTCTCAGTTCACGGGCAGTTATTTTGCGCCTTGGTTTTTCCACACGCTTCTTGCGACCCTGTTGACTATTTTGAATGAAACGCTTGATTGTTCGATGATCACGCTTCAGAAGCTTGGCTATTTTAAGACTGCTGCATCCCTCTGCAATATATCTCACTATTTTTGACTTTTCTGAGCCTGTCAAGTCCTTCTTTTGACCCATTTTGCCAAAGGAAAGGAAGTTGCCTAATAATTATGCACACCTGATATAGGGTGTTGATGTAATTAGACCACACCCCTTCTCATTACAGAGATGCACATCACCTAATATGCTTAATTGGTAGTAGGCTTTCCAGCCTATACAGCTTGGAGTAAGACAACATGCATAACGAGGATGATGTGGTCAAAATACTCATTTGCCTAATAATTCTGCACTCCCTGTACATGCAATTTCATGTCATTTAATTTTTTTAACAACTGAGTCCTGCTGTCAACTACAGAGGACATATCATAACATATGAATAAAATATCATTTTTCAAAAATGTTTTTTTTTTCCATTTGTTTCTTATGCTCTAAACAATGTAATGACATAAAAAAATACTAAATTCAAAAAAACTTTTTTTTTCTGGGTCCCAAGAGGATATAAATATTGAGATAACAAAAGATAAAAAAAATCACTCACTTCTCTTAACTGAATAATTTTTAATAAGGGTTAATCTATATTTATATGCAGTGACATATAATTTTATGCTGACTATGCAGTGATATTTTACATTTGATTATTATTTTTGTACCTGACAATCTAGTTTAGACCTACATGAAAAGAGCTGTTTATTTCATTTGTATATGTTTGTTCTGCTGTATTTATTTATTTATTGCACTTTTGCTCGTAAATTGATTATTTGTTCTAATCTACCAACTGACTGTCTTTAACAATATAAAAAAATTATATGAGTTAGGATAATAGCTTTTAGAGTCATAACCTTATTTATTAAGGCTCAAAAACAACAAAAACAGTACTAGGCCTATTTTATTTTATTTATCAGTTTTTTTGTGGTGGGGCCAGTGAAGATTTTGGCAGGGCAAGTACAAATTTGAACCCCTAAAAAAAATCCTTAGCATTGAGCCCTGAAATATATTCCCCCCAAAAAAATGGATTTGCGAGCTCCATGTAGCAACTTTAGTGGTAAAAATGTCAAAGAGGAATGGAAAAAGGTGACAAACCTAAACAGGCAAAGCCAACCTCTTTTGTGTTGTAAATAGCTGTGTGATTATAAATAAATGTTGTTTATATTTATTTACCAAATTTACCGCCTACTGCGCGCCGCATCTATCACAACACCATGTATCCGTAACACTCCCGCTCCGCGACACTAGTAGTTTCGGGAGGTCTACCACCCCCCCTGAAAAGAATCCTAGGGGAAACACTGGTAACTACATACTTAATTATATTGAGAATTATATAAAGCATACTACTATAACAATTTGAGGTTTTATATAAATAGTTATAATAATCAATAATTAGTGATTAACAGTGTTTGGAAACTTAACTCCAAAAAAATATTCATGTATACAAAAATGAACAATGTACAAAAACATTTTAATTCATTTTATTTTATAAAGCTTTCTGACCTGTAGTGCTCTTGCTCCAGGGCAGCTCTACCATCATCTCCAGATAGTTCCGCGTGAGGGCATACTCTGGCATGGACTGTGGCATCTTTTTTAATCTGTGAAAAAAACAAACTTTCTTTTAAGATGTTGTGTAGATGAGGAAGAAATCCAGGGAGGAAGCAGCTCAGCAGGGGGAGTCATGAATGTGCCATTATTCATTAAAATAATGATTAACCTGTAAAGTCCCTTGCTGTCTAGCACATAGCCAACTGTGAAACCAGCACATACCGTTTGAGCTCCTTGAGACACACACGTAATGCTGCCTCAGGCATAGCTGCTGCCTTCACCTTCTTCTCCAGCAAAGCCGTGTCATCACCATCTTCATCCTCCGCCTCCTCATCCAGTGAGAACTGACGACCTGGGAACACGCCACCTTTACGGATGGCCAGTACCTAGGAGAAAGGAAAGAACTCTGTGATAGAGCAGGAAGTTGTGGAGAAAGGTGGATCTGCAGAAAGAGAAACAAACGTTGTCCTACCCTTTTGTCATCATCAGGTCTGAGCTTACGGGTCTTTTGCAGCAACTTGAGCCCCTCGATTTGTCTGGTGAGCAGAGGAAGGGCCTTCTTAAACCGTTCCTCCAAGTCTACTGCATCCAGCACCTGTCAAAAGCATATTCAGAAATATTTTTATTAAATTTAGTTTAGGAAAACATGGTGCATGATCACAATAGGTAAATCATACTGATTCTAGAGCCATGCACAATAACCCTTATTACTGTTGCACCTGCAGTTTCTCTTTGTTGGAAGTGCGGATCATGGAGGCCAGGACATCCGGTAGGGTTTCTCTAGGCAGACTGTCCAACAGACGCCGGAGTTTAGCCACCACAGGCACAGACATGTCCAACATCCCAACCAGCTGGACAAAGAGAGGCCAGAGGATACTGAATGAAAAGCCTACATGCAATGATTCATTCTGTAGCATTTGGCAAAGAATAAAGCCTTTTTATTCATTCAGTGTTTAAATGATGACTCATTGTATAGATGACTGGTGCCAAATGAGAAAAAAACTCACAATCACATTCATCTTTTCTTTAGTCATGAAAAAAAGGATGTCTTTAGCATACATATTTTTTGACTTGAAACTTCAAAACTGGCTGCCATCAATTTGTCATTATTTGAATTTATCAAATTCTTATGTTGGTTATCATTGCTAAAAAAAAGAGACCGAAGTAATGATGCTCAGTTTTGCCATCACTGGGAATAAATTAAATTTTTAAACACATTAAAGGGGATAAGTTCACACAAAAATGAAAATTCTGTCATTAATTACATTAATTACTTACACCCGTAAGACCTCTGTTCATCTTCGGAACACAAATGAAGATATTTTAGTTGAAATCCGATGGCTCAGAAAGGCCTCCATTGGCACAATGCACTTTACACTCTCAAGACCCATAAAAGGTACTAAAGACGTCGTTACAAAATCCATCTCACTACAGTGGTTCTACAATAACTTTATGAAGCGACGAGAATAGTTTTTGTGCGCAAAACAAACCTAAATAACGACTTATATAGTGATGAACGATTTCAAAACAATGCATCAAGAAGCTTCGAAGCGTTATGAATCAGTGAGTCGATTCAGCGGTTTGGATTGCCAAAGTCATGCGATTTCAGCAGTTTGACACGCAATCCGAATCATGATTTGACTCACTGATTCATAACGCTTTTATGGGTCTTGAGAGTGTAAAGTGCATTGTGCCAATGGAGGCCTTTCTGAGCCATCGGATTTCAACTAAAATATCTTAATTTGTGTTCTGAAGAAGAACGGAGGTCTTACGGGTGTCGAACGACATGAGGGTAAGTAATTAATGACAAAATTTTCATTTTTGGGTGAACTAACCCTTTAAAACAGCTATTTTAAATTGTAATAATATTTCACAATATTACTGTTTAGTTTTGATCAAATAAATGCGGCCTTTAAAAAATCCCCTCCAATAAAAAAAGCTTTGAAAACATCCCGTATTATAGAACAAATTTTGGGTAAATTGTAATTTATTTTTATTTTCTTCTCTGTATCCCCACATGTTCGTGTTCATTGTTATGTATTATTTCTTTTTGTATTGATTTATAATTATGCAACAAAAAAAAATGCAGCCTTGGGTAGACATCTTTCAAAAACATTTACAAAATCTTACTTAATTTACTTAATCATATATTATACACCTGTTGTATAGAAATGTATAATATCTGTGACTCAAGGAAAAAGTTATTTTTATAGACTGTTAATAGAATCAGCACAAACACTGCTGACCTGTACAGCGGCCTGATAGAACCTCTGTGATAGCTCTCCCAGCTCCCCATCAGCCGGATCTCCCTCTGTGTACTGCTCCAGTTTGTCTAGCTGTTCCACCTCTGCCACAGGGAAGGGTCTCTCTCTCAGCAGCTGGGTCACACGAAAGCGACACAAGCCCGTAATGAGCAGTGTGTAGTGCGGTTTCGGCCAGTTGCTGCCCACGACCTGCACCGCCAGTCCTGCTGTGCCAATACTGAGAAGACAGAAGTATAGATTAAACTAAGTATTGAGTTTTGCTTTCTGTTAAATCTAGTTTGTGATATCAGTATAGGTTTTACGCCAGTCATGACATCTAACAGAGGCACACACACATATTGAAGCATACTGACTTAATTATTGATTATAAATAATAACAACTTTAGCAATACTAGTTCTCTCTTGTTTAAATTAAAAATGGTTCTAGACGTTAAAATAATCTATTAAAGAAGCTAAAATGTGAGTTAATGTACAAACACGTGCTGCTGCATGGAGTCACGGTTCAGAGAAATATTCGCTCGGTTAAAACCTAGTGAGCTGCCAACTAAGACAGCATTTTTAGGATTCACAATCTGTCTTGGAAATTCGGCTTTCTAAGCCTACATGCAGATTAACACAAAATAAATGTACTATAACTATATCGCAAATATCTAATCAGCCAATCACATGGCAGCAACTGCCAACATTTAGGCATGTAGACATGGTCATGAGTGCAAACTGAGCATCAGAATGGGAAAGAAAGGTGATTTAAGTGACTTTGAACGTGGCATGGTTGTTGGTGCCAGATGGGCTGGTCTGAGTATTTCAGAAACTGCTGATCTACTGGGATTTTCACGCACAAACATCTCTAGGGTTTATAGAGAATGGACCAAAAAAGAGAAAATATCCAGTGGCCAAAATGCCTTGTTGATGCCAGAGGTCAGAGAATGGTCAGACTGGTTCGGGTTGATAGAAAGGCAACAGTAACTCAAATAACCACTTGTTCAACCGAGGTCTGCAGAAGAGCATCTCTGAAAGCACATGTCGAACTTTGTAAGAAGATGAGCTACAGCAGCAGAAGAACACACCGAGTGCCTCTCCTGTCAGATAAGAACAGGAAACTGAGGACACAATTCACACAGGCTCACCAAAACTGGACAATAGAAAATTGGAAAAGTCTTGATTTCTGCTGCAACATTCAGATGGTAGGGTCAGAATTTGATTTCTTAATGTTAAGTGGTCTCTTAATTTTTTCCAGAGCTGTATGTATATATATACAGTACTGTGCAAAAGTCTTAGGCACGTTAGTATTTTCATCCCCAAAAATGGTTTTAAGCCAGTTGTTTATACAGGGTTCCCACTCTTCCATGAACACCAGATTCAAGGACTTTCAAGGACTTTTTAAAGCACCTTTTATTTTAAATCAAGCACAACAAATACGATAAGGTGGGTGTGTTACTGCCAATATATCAAATACCTACTGTACCAGTGTCTTTCATTAATGCATAACGCTAAGGTATATACTGACAACTAAAATACAATTTCCAATGAGGAAAAATTTCCAATTTTACAAAATCCAATGAGGAAAGAGGCTAGTGTAAAAGAGCGAGCGAGCGAGTTTAAACGAGAGATCCAGTTTGCAGCGCTCTTATTCCTGCTTTTAACATTTATTTCACACTAGTTTTAGTTTTCTAAAACTATCATTACTTAATTATAACATCAAAATATAGAGATAACATTGTATGCATGAATTTTCCAATTAAATGAAAAGATATGGACAAGTTAATTGTTAGGCATTAAAAATATGCTAAATTATTTATTAAATCACCTGTACATGTACCTTTTTAAAAATCAATTTGAAGGCTTTTAATACCTGCACATATATTATATTTAACATGTATAATCGCTGCCATGATTACGGCCCAATTCAAACGTTTACGTGCTTTTCTTCTTTTTATTTTTTGAGTGGTGATGAAATATTGCTCTTGTAAATACTTGCCAGCCTTTCAGTAATGAAAGTCTAGATCTTTAAAAATCCATCCAAATTACAGCAAAGCGCAACCGTATGGTGGCCTGCAGTGGTCAAAAAGGATATAAACAGGGAATTTTTAAATGATCTCATCTTAAGAGAGATGTGGATTTGGACAGCAATTAAATTACCACACATCCTTGGTGTTTGTCTAAAAACAGTAGGTAATTCAGACAGGGATTTTTACGCGGGTGGTGGGAGAAAAACACTGACATTCTGGATTCGGACACAATAAAATCACTGACTAGCCCCAGTATATGATGAAAATACCTTACGACCCCACGAGAAACAATTACCATCCGAATAGGGCTTTTGACAGTAGATGGCGCTTATGGAATAGCAGAAATATATTGAAATAGCTTCCTCCCATAATGCTGTTTTGTTCTGGCTTTGGCAGCGCATGAAGGCCAATTTTTGTAATAGCACCATGCTACTCTAACAAAATGTAGTTAATGCTTAATGGGCTTCATGCACACTCTCTTCCGCATTCCAAGTCAGCCAGCTAGGTCACTTCCGGTGCGCGTAGCGTCAATAGCAGCTATGGCGTTTTTCACCCGGTCGCTTCAAGATCTACCTAGGATGACGGTCAACGACGTGAGTCGAATAATCCAAACACTGTGTCATACATCGACAACAAAGAAGGAGAAGGGCTTCAAGCTATACGTTTCAAGCTACATTCACAATTATGAAGGTAAGATCTAACGTTAGACGTGTAGTGTTTATATTCCCTTAGCATGCATGCTGTATGTGTCTGTCTCGGTCTGTCTAATATTGTGTGTCAATCACGTACATTTTCCTAACGCCATTGTCAATCTCAGTTTCAAACAAGGATTCAAACACAGGAGAGGTAACCATTAGGGCTGAGTGCTACCGATCAATGAGGAAAAGCCAAAAGCCTCACAGCTTGAGTGTAAGGGAAAGTTATCCTGCAGGTTCAGAGCAGGCTAGTTTATGAGACAGGTTCCGTTCGTCAGATCAAGTTTCTGTGAATCATCGCATGTGATTCTGCTAAAAGCTATTTTAAATACATATTTTGATTCATATACCATCAATAACACTGGTGTGTTAGAATGTTTATCAATATTTAAATATGTACGCTAAGCACTGGGATTCACAGAAACTGAGTTCTGTTTTGTTACGTCTTTGACACACGTTCTGTGTCCCTTGTTATTTAAATGAGTAGAGTGAGAATAATAACAATAATAATAAATAATAATTTGGCTACAATTTTTACCTCCCCCAAATTTAGTTGTTTTTTTTATTTTGCTTTGTAAACATTCTCACTGTACTCATCCATTCTCCTTTTAAAAAAACTGTACTTTTATTCTATTGTAACATATTTTTGTATTTTCACAGATTGTGTTTAGGGATGCCCGTCCTGTACAGCTAGAAAGCTGCCAGTGTAGCTGTGTGGCAGGTACAGCTTTGTGTAATCATGTTGCAGCTCTGTTGTACCAGACTGCACATTATTGCCAGCTGAGTATCACCTCTGTTCCCCCAACACACAGCTGCACAGAGACTGAACAAAAGTGGCATAAGCCAAGAACCATGGTAACGTTTCTAAAAGAGTACTTTGATTAAATTGATGAAAATGTGTCTTTATTGATATCCTTTTTTGTTTACATGCAGGGTGTTAAACCTGGTCTGGTCAATGACATGGTGATTCTTTCAGCCAGACCCAAGGAACGAAAACTGGTAGAAGGCATCAGGTTAGTACTGTTGATATTATCATAAGTTGGCTTGAACGTCTTCCTACTCATTTTTGAACATGGGGAAATAGTTTTTACTATTATGTACAATAATTTTGTAAGCTTGTACTGAGAAGTCCATGTACTTACTTATTTGTTATTTTAATTGTATTGTATATATGTAGGTTTGTATGTTTTATGTATATTCATTTTTTTTTTTCATGTTCAAATAAATAAACTAAACAATAAACAATCATTAAAGACTTTTTCTGTAGTAATCATATCAGTGAGACCTCAGATAAAGTAATCGTGTGATACATTGCATTTCAACATTCATTGTTAGCATTTTATGCTCTCAGTTGTTCAAGCAAGAAAGTCAAAAACATCCCTTCAGACTTTTTAAACATAAAAATCATTAATTTATATTAATTTAGTTTGTACAACTTATGTATAACTAACTTAATGGCTCTTTTTTTTTTTGTCTTTTCCATAGGAGCAACTTGTATAAGGGTGTCAGTTCACCTCTGCCTGAACTTTCCACACTCAGGGTGGATGAAGTGTACCGTGATCTTCCAAGTAATGTGGCTCCGCTAATAACAACTATGGCTATGGACATTAATGTTCCTCTGGTTGACTCTGCATTTGGAAAAGTGCAAGAAGGAAGCGTGCTATCTTATCACATGCCAGCAAAGAGAGTGCCGAAAACATGTCCACACACAGATGCTCCTTCTCTCCCACAGCTCCCACTTCATGGTTACAGGCTGGGGCCCTCTACCTGCTCTTTTGTCTGCACTGAACATCAGCAGCACCACATGATGTCCCTGGAAACAACATTAGAGACAGCACACAAAATTGCCTCTGGTACAAAAGAGCAGAGTTCCTGCATTGAGTGGCACCAACTAAGGCGGCCCCGCATCACCTCCTCCAAATTCAGAGAGGTCTGTCACACCAGGGCACAGAGCTCTGCTGAAAATCTAGCAAAAAGGCTTCTGAGACCTAGCCATCAGACTGCAGACATGCGGAGGGGGCTTGACATGGAACCTGCAGCAGTAGAGGAGTACTGCAGAGCAAGGGAGGTTAACCACTATCCCTGTGGCTTCCTTATCCACCCTGACGCACCCTGGATAGGGTCATCACCTGATGGCATTGTGTATGATCCAAAGGGGCAGTCTGTGTTTGGCCTTGTTGAAATTAAATGCCCCAATGTAGCAAGCTATATTGACTGCCCATATATTAAGATCAGTGAGGGTACACACACATTGAGAAAATCGCATGCATACTTTTGGCAGATCCAGGGCCAGATGTTGATTTCTGGTTTGGACTGGTGTGACTTTGTTGTCTACGCACAGGAAGACATGTTTATTCAGAGGATTCCCAGAGACATTGAAATTACCAAAACAATGAAAGAAAAAATAGACCATTTCTTTTTTTATTGCTACCTCCATGCTTACCTAGATAATTAGGCTATTAACATCTATTGCACTTTAACAACCTTCTGTAAATATTTCTCTTACTGTCAGTTCTAATTATTTCATATATATTTGTACATATGTTTGGTTCAAGTTTTATTGTTCATTTTTAGAAATCTATACACAACTGGAACTGATACATATTTTTGTCCATTCCTGGGTTTGGGTGTTTGTTTTTTTACACCTTCAGTTTCTGACACATCAATGAGAGGCATGTAATGTATATTATATTTTATAGTACTGAAAATATTGTAGTGTGTGTATATATTATTAATTCATTAAATTAAATGTTCCTTCCTATGAATGTTATTTTGTTGTTTTTTTAGGTAATGGTTCATAACAACATGAAGCGAATTTAACGCAAGTCAAATCATTGTAACTATTTATTATGTAAACATTAATCAGTTTATTATACAGATAGCTTGAAAGCACCGATGAACAAAAGTACATATAAAATACAAATGATTCAGTACTTATATTCAAAGAGTATGTGCAATGTACAGCAGTGCATAAATAACATGAGGTACTATAAAATGCAATTTATAAAAAGTAATATACAAAGGTACATTTAAACAAAGTGGTTATAAAACTTTAATAAATAACCTATGGCCATTTGTATACATTTCCAAAAGTTAACAATAAACTGATTAGATAGATTTCTAGACAAATTGTGGTCAAATTTATACATAAAAAAAAAAAAAAAAACTATTTACAGACACTATGTGTTTCTCACAGAACAAGTGCTATGCTGGTTTCTTTGCCCAAGCCTTTACAAGAGGCCCGTTTTCATAGTTTGTCAGGAGACAAGCAACAGCATACAGCTGATTAATGTTGCCAAAAAGCCGAAGTGGAATCTCTGTGTCAAAGAACTTGTGTTCCTTAACACGGCGTATTAGACGCTCAACATGCACCCTGAGGCGTGCAATTGTTTGAGTCTCCCTGACATCACAGGCAGACATCTGGGACCTTCCAGAGAGAAATGCTGGCCTATAAATCTTGCAAGGGACAAGGTCATCAACAAGGAAACCTCGGTCAACCATAATGGCCATCCCAGGTCTCAAAAGGGAGAGAATTCCAGACTCTCGTGTGATTTGTTTGTCACTGATGGAACCAGCATACAGTGGAGAGATAAATGTGACCGCCCCATGTGGAGCCACTCCGAGCAGCCCTTTCAGCGTACAGTGGGACTTGTATGCAGAGAACAGTTCACTCTGGAGAAGAGGTGATGAAGGGCACTGGCACCTCAGCTCCGTACAGTCCAGGATGACTGTAGTGTCTGCATAGTCCTTGAACTCAGCTGGCAGATGTTCCCTTATTTTCTCCTCTGGTATCCAGATCCTCACAGACCCTAACACAGTGTACAGAAAGTTGCTCCACGTTGTGATGATCCGACTGACTGTGGACTGGTGGACTCCATACCGGTCAGCAAGGTCACGTTGTTTTGAACCCAGCGCAAGGTAGTTGAGAAACAAGAACATCTCATCAATGGGCTGCAGGGAACGAGTCTGTTCAAAAGAAAAAAAAATTACATATTGAGAGCAATGTTCATTATCCCTGAACTTTAAGTTGTATTGTATGGTCCATGTAAATAAGTACTTACTACAGTGGAACTCGGCTCTGTAAAGGTGCCTCTCTGTGCTTGAGTCACACTGACCATAGATGGCAGCGAGGGTTCTATTAAGGCCCAGAATCTCATCAGCAGGTCATAGGATGCAAATCTAAACGAATACAATTTAGATATTAGCATTTACATCTTGTATCATCATTTATAATTTTATCATTTTTAATTTTCAAATAGTTTGTCATATATCGGGACTTAAATCATGTTTATCAGTCATTCTGGGAGACACATTCAAGTGAATAGGGAAATAAATTATACATCAATATTGCTATGAAATATTAGATATTATGAAAATGTCAATTATTACTCCCATTATTCTCTCTCTCTCTCTCTCTCTCTCTCTCTCTCTCACACACACACACACACACACACACACACTCCACTACACTCTCACACACACACACACACACACACACACTCCACTACACTATCTCGCGCTCTCGCTCTCTCTCTCTCACACACACACACAACCATATCTGTTGCTGCAAAAGTACTACAGAACAATCAGTATGTTTGACAATAACACAGATGCAAGGATACTGACAAAAGTTTAGACAAGTCAAAGTTTAGTTTAGTCCATCTAGTTACATCTTACCTTGTGAAAAAACGTATGTCCTTGTCTGAGGCAGCAAAACGATGAATCCCAAAGCGCTGACTCATTGTCAGCTTGTCGACTTGTTCCCTCAGCTTCAGGATCTCCTCTCTGAGAGACATGTTGTCCTCAAGGGCTAAATCAAAAACTGCAGGATCTGGAGCAGAAGCGTAGTCGTGGTCCATGAGGATATCAGCCACCTTGCACGCTGTGTTATCCCGCGACACCGCTGGCGGCGGCCGCTCTCTCCTCTCCCATACCCCCGGTCTTGAAGTGGGAAGGGTGAAATTGTTCCACTCAAACAATGCTGGAACAGCTCCCTTAACTAATAGCCGTCTCCCTGTCTCGGACCCTGGCTCACGAACATTCTCCTTTTTAAAATGCCGGCTACATACTCGGGTATGGGGAGTAACTGTAAAGTTGTCCCTCCGGATAGCGACAAGCCATTTTCGCCTTATTTCCGCATCAGATGGAAATGTGTGAAAACTAAGTACTTTGTTGTACTTACTTGAGGCTTGACACAGAGGCACACAACAATGTTCAGCTGTAGTGCTGTCGGTTCGCTGGAATTTAAACGTTTTCTTTGCCATAACGCTATCACTTGGGCCTTGGGGACAAAAAAATCACCTCAGCAGTATGAAAGCGGAAGTAGCTTAGCTGGCGGAGATTTTAGCGGAAGTACGTAATCGCCTGCGTGTGCATATAGCCCATTCAAGCACTTTCAAGCAGGGCTCTGAACCGGTTCAAGGAACGAAAACGAAAACCGGAAACGAACGAAATTTTAAGAGGAACAAAAACGGAAACGAAATCAAAATCAATTTGAATCGTTCTGAACAGAAACGTTAATTTGAAATGACCATTAACCGGTTAATAACGTTATTTTATCGTTCTCTTTAATATTTTAATTTGGCAGTGACCAATCATGAAATGAGTAGTACAGCATGTGACGTTGACGGATCAAGCGTGAGTGAAATGCCCGCGCACCATCATCTATGAATCTACCGGTAACGCAAGTCAGTGTGAGTGCGCATTTTCATGCCTCAAGTAGCCTACATTTCTTTCCCCGCTGAGGTCTACAATGAATGTGCAGGTATTGGAGGACATTCTTTTCGAACGTTTAAATAAGCAGTACGGACTTTAAGCTCAAATAGACTGATTTAGGATAGTTTATGGATTCCGTTTAAGCCTATCCAAGTAGGCTATAGCATCTATCAAACATTTTTCCTATAGTCTTTCAGATTGCCAATACAGGACAGGTCAATGTTTTCTATATAGACGGTTGATGCTTCGTATTAAATGGTATGTTATATTGCATTAAATGCAAGCTTTATTAGCTGACTGAATTTGATTATGTGATGCAAGGACGGGTTGCGCAGTGTTTGCTTTGAAATTAGCAGTTGACGGTGCATTAAAAGAGCAATGGTTATCCAGTTTATTTATTCTTTATTCATGCATTTTTTAAAACAAGTCGTGTTGAAAAAAAGTTATGTACAAAGAATGTTATCACTCTTCTGAAAATAATTCGGCATTAGAGGCCACTTTCGATTGTCTAACGCTCCATTAAAACAGGTCCGCTGTTTATGCCTTGTAATTAATGCATGTATTTCTGGTTTTAAAAATGTTATTAAATAAATATTCAAGTTGAATTACCATGTGTTATATTATTATTGAGTGAAAATAAGTCTATTTATACATATTTGTTTAAAATTTATACATATTTGTTTAAAGTATAGGCTTAATTAAAATAACGTTATTAACCGGTATTTTTTCATATCAAACCGTTTTCGGAACAGTAATGTTTATTGAGGAACGCAAAAACCGAAACGCTATAATATCGATTCTGCTCGGAGTGAACCGATTGATATTTTTTTCCGTTTTTAAGCCCTGCTTTCAAGGACCTATGTTTGTTTTCAAGTACTTTCCAGGCCTTGAATCCATGTGTCTGAAATTCAAGAACTTTCAAGTACTTTCAAGAAGCGTGGGAACCCTGTTTATATCTTTTGCTATAGTGTGTCAGTTGGTAATATCAGTTTACATGTTCAAACATTCATTTTGCCATTAATTGTAATAATCCATTCCAGTGAGATTTTTGTATGCAGAAGGAGTCTGACAACAGCGGTATGATCCACACGCAGATCTGATCTCACCATCATCGAGTCCGTCTGGGATTACATGAAGAAACAGAAGAAACTGAGATAAAATCCAGAAGAACTGTGGCAGCGTCTCCAAGACGCTTAAAGAAACCCTCCTGCAAAGCTCCCTGAAAAACTATGAGCAAGTGTACCATGACAAAAGCTGTTTTAAACGCCAAGGGTGGTCACACCAAACACTGATTTGATTTAGTTAATAGAAGTTAATTGATAAACAAAATCTACTTATGACATTATTTTTTTGAAAGCATCCTGACTTTACAGCATTTTTACACAAGTGCCTAAAACTGTTGACAGTACTGTAGCTTTGCAGGAGGGTTTCTTCAAGCGTCCTGGAGACGTTGCCACAGTTCTTCTGGATTTAGTCTCAGTTTCTTCTGTTTCTTCATGTAATCACAGACGGACTCGATGATGGTGAGATCAGATCTGCGTGTGGATCATACCGTTGTTGTCAGACTCCTTCTGCATACAAAAATCTCACTGGAATGGATTATTACAATTAATGGCAAAATGAATGTTTGAACAGATATTACCTACTGACACACTATAGCAAAAGATATAAACAACTGGCTTAAAACCATTTTTGGGGGTGAAAATACTAACCTGCCTAAGACTTTTGCACAGTACTATATATATATATATATATATATATATATATATATATATATATATATATATATATATATATATATATATATATATATATATATTGTGTTTCAACATTTTATTACATTTGCATGACTTCCAGGCTGATCTGTCTGGATATGTCCATGTTTTACATTAAACCCTGTCTAGGCATAGGTCGCAATGATTTGATACATAACCATTGATCACTGACAGAGCAGAGACTCGTAAGGTTAAAGTCCATCTGCTCCTCAAACGATTATTGTAGAAAACAAACACTGCTACTACTAGTCTCTATCATGTAAAAAACACAGTAAACAGGCACGTAGGTTAATGTTTGATTCTGAACATTATTCAACTAAAATCATCCTAAAGGTAAAGTTCAGTGAATTAAAATAGTGTCTTAATGTCAGTCCTCATCACCCTTTCAAACATTACCACGGGGACCCATTATAAAGTTACACATTATAAACAGTATAAATGTAAGTTATTGTATTATAAAATCATAATAGACGACCATGGGTCCTCCTTCAAATAGTTTCATAACGAAACTCAATGACAGTTGCATCACACTGACTCTGCAGTGTTTGACAGCCCAGACCCACCTGTGCAAGGACGGGAGCTCATCGCTGTCGTGCTCGGGGTCTCTAGTGTTGGGAATAATCCCTATGATGGTGCTCTTCAGCGAGGTCCCCTTCAGCAGTCTGCTCTTCACTAACTGCATGTTTCTCGCTGTGTCGACGCTGATTCTCATGGTCGAGCCGGGTAACAGCACTCCATCATGAGTACACAGCAAAGGCAGCCGGCTGGGGATTTGAATACCACTGTTGGATGACATTGTGCAAAGGCTGTATAGACAACTTTAAAACTTGTGTTTGCAGTGAACAACTAGGGTGTAAGGAACGCCTTCATCGTATGACAAACTGGGACAAATGAAAACAGGAAGTTGGAACTACGGCAGGTACACTAGAACAATCTTTGGAGTGCAAACGGAAACGCCTACTTTTGTGAAACCACGCGGAATGCGGCCAAATGTACACTCTGTGCTCTCTCTTCGTAGTGTGTTTACTTAGCTATACTTCGGGGACGAGTTAGCAAATTCAGAAAAAAAACTTGGAAAATTTGAAGCAGAGCTAAAATTCACATGGAAGGGTCGGAATGTTTAGAAATAGCCGCTCCCTTTGCCTTATGACAAACGAGGCGGACGGGGTCCATTAGGGGGCCTTAGCAAACTTCACAGGGGGCTAGAAGACTTAAAATGATTACTAAAATAATATCAGCTAAATGCCCAAAACGCTCAACTAAAAATCTACAGTATATAAACATATTTCTTATTTAATTTTTTTCATCCCCTCAACAACTGTTTTTTTTATTTAAGAACATAATTTTGGAAAATTACAACGTTTTTTTCTCTATTCTATTGATTAGTTTTTGCTCTACTTTCTAGAGGAAACAGACAAGAGATTCCATTGATTAAATTTTGTCACAAAAAGGTAAGATAATCCATCATAGGGAAAGGTCCTGCGCTTCCCAGGGCCATTTTAATATTATTTATAAACTATTACTGTATTTATTACTATTTTATAATCTTTTTTATTAAATATTTCTGTTAAACTTTTTATTTCTGGTTAGATAAAACGTATTTTATTTTAATTAGTTGTCAAGGCAACATTTCTAGTTTATTATTATTATAAAAATGCAAGAGTTTTCTTTTAGCGTTAGTCTACAGTGTTTAGAATTAGCTATAATTTAGCAAATGTCATCGCCTCCATATAAAATTGTGTCTTGTGATATTTATCCCACATATTGTAAACCCATCAGGTACTGTATGTGTGTGAAGGGTGTGTGTTTGTAAAGAAACCAAACCCATAGCTTAAAACAAATGATACATGTGAACACATGGGGGTGATAGTGGGAGATTTATTTCCAAGCCATGGTACAACAGTTACCAGAACATTCTGTGGCAGGAGTCCAAATAAATAACCTAGATTAAAATCTGTGTATAAAACATATGCAGACCTGATATCAAACCCTCTTGGTCACCTTAAAAAAACTTTTTATTGAAGTACTTTGGTGCAAACTTTCAACATTGAACCAGCAGTAAAGCACAAAGTGAAGAGCCAACGGGTAAAAGCAACAGTGCCGACTAAGCCAGCAGTCGGCACAACATTTGCATGCAAATGATATGTGTACAAAAGAAGCTCCATGTTACTTATACGTCTTACCTAAATCTCACCAAGAAAATGTACAACATGGCAATGAAAATATACTGTTTTGGCATTCATCTAGGACGAAATATTTACTTTCCTCAGAAATATAAGTCACAGTGGCAAAGACTTTTTTTGCAAATACCAATAGAAAATGCTTCAGTGAAGAGTCAAAGCTTCTCTCCTCCACAGAGCACACGCACAGTGCGCACATGATCCTTTATTAGCAAAATACCACATCGATATGCAAGTCTGCGGGCAGGTGGACGGAGGTATGAATGTTCTGAATGATGGAGAGCAATAGCTGCAGGGTCAGTACAGTGTCTTCTAAGTGGTGTAACGGCATTTTTCCATATGGGTAACACCGGTGGAGGCAGTCAGTGACTTCACTAGGACTAGAGGCACACAAGCACGCTGCGTGTCACTACATAAACCAGGAAACACCCTTTTACACCAACACCAGCAACATGAAGACAGGATCAGATCCGCTTAGATCTGGTGCTATGTTGTTTTCTTCCCTTTCCTCCAGTTGAGGACTTCACAATCTAGAAATGAACAAAAAGAAAGAGCACAGATAATTTATTACATTCTGGTGTTGCATATAGGGTTGCTCATTAGAATGCATGAATGAAATTGTTAAGATAACAAAAGGCCCCCACTCCCCAAACGAATGGTGTACTGTGTACATGGTCATGCTTATCATTTTTTCAAAGAATTGGTAGAAAGTAAAGGCCAGGCATGTTCAGGCTAGTAAAAACATGTGGGTTTCTTAAGGTACTTTACATCCTTCAGACAACCTCAAAGGCTGAATCATGCCACTGCCTCATTCATCATGGAGGGGATAAAGATGTTGATTCAATCCCTTAGAATCCCCTACATTTTTTTCTCATTCACAAAGGCTGATTTCTGACCACAGACATTCATCAACAAACAGCAAAAGTTTCCATTTTTTTGCTACTGTGTGCATACATTTTAGGGTTGCGTAAGGTTATCAACAAAAATTTGGTGGACTGGTGGAAGAACCCTTCTTGCGGTTGGACTCCAAAATTCCCCAAACCATTCCAAGTGGTAGCAATCATTAGATGGACCTCAGCTGTCTTGCCTCAAACCCTCAAAACTCCAATGAGTAAGTCAGTACCATCATCCCCCCCAAAAAGAAAAATTTCCACCAAAAAAAAGTATTGTTTGTGGAAATGATTCAGTGGTCTTTTAACCAGTCAATGTTTAGCAGATCAATATTCTACAGTCCTGCAAATGTATTAAAAAAAAAAGAAGAAAAAAAAGGCAAGTTCCATTCACTTACAATCATAATTGTCCTCCTCTTTTGAGAAGCACTCTTTGAACAGGCAATGCATGGTCCGATAACTGTTATCCAGTATTGACTTGGGTGTAACAGACTTCCATCCCTGGTAATAGGGGTCTTCCAATCGATCAAATATGTTTTGTATGCTCTCTGGACGATCTCTCTTTTTTGAAACAAGTACAAAGACACACACATTTTTACATTATGATGAATTTAAATACTAGAAATATTGCTTGCATAAATAACATTAGTAACAGATTGGACAGATTCAAGAGGTCAAAAGTTCAGTTTTAAGAAAACAATAAAACAAGATTTTATTTAATCTAAATATATATTTCACTAAAACTAATGCTTGTATTCAAAAGCAGGAAAAAAATTGTCAATGACAGCCAGAAGGATTTATTTTAGAATATTTATACTTATCGTTTCATAATAAAAAGATGCTGTTGAGAAAGCAGAAATGACATCGTTGTTCTAACCTCTTCATCTCTGGGATTCTGCTGGTTAAAAAGCGCCTCAAAACCTCTGAAGAGATTCTCCAGATAGGAGAGGTATTTACGTCGTGTAGGATGTCTCTCTGGCAGCACCCTTAAAACCCTCTTTATACCCTGCCGACTAACCAAAAGCCACAAATCCTGTAGATCTCTCTCCTGCACTCTCTCCTGCACTGGTTCATCTTCATTACTCGCATTCTAGAGAACAGAGAGTGAGAGATGAACAAGATAAGACACAACTATAATTAGAAGCAGGGACGTGCACAGGGGGGTTGCTCAGGTTGCCAGGGCAACTGCCCATATGCCCTTCTCGACTCACGTTGCCCTTCAGAGGTGAAAAAAAAAAATTCGTACAATGGATGCAGAATTTCACGTAGGCCTAGATAAAAAAAAATAAAAATTGCAAAGCCTCACTCATTCTCTTCCATATTCGGGCAAACATCTGAAAGTGAACGTCAGTAGGGGGAAGGGCAAACTCTGTTTACGTGGCTGCAGCGCTGCACGTGACTAGCACCTGAGCTGAGCCTGCATGAGCGGCACTAGAAGGAGATTGTCGCGGTTGTCGGGTGAGATGACTTATCGTTGTCGGAAAGGTATAACAAACGGACGATCATCATCATCAAGTTTTATGAAATGAATTAAAATCTTCATAAATCCAGGATGAGTTTTCCACGTTTATCCTAAATTATCAGACAGATAGCTTGCAGACAAGCAGCCTAGGCTAGGGGAGAGCAGGGACGAAAGTACCATTTTTCAGAAAATCGTAATTTTAAAAGATATATTTTTGCTGTGGTCAATAACTCACAAGTGTGGTCTATCAACAGCAGGTGGTATTTTGTACAAATGTAGAACGACTACAGTATAATTTCACTTTGAACATAAGCTGCACATTCTTACTTTTGACCCCATCAGGTGGGACGAAAGTAACACAACAATACAAGCTAGATTTTTTGTGCTACTCTTGTATTTATTAAACATACCTGACTATGACCTTGTTAATATGTAACTGCTAACATATTTTGTCCTTTATCTTTGCAAAAAAATAATTGAATTACATTTTCATTTTAAATGTTAAAGTTCATCAAATGTTTCAAATGTAATATGACAGTACAAACTTGAATTGTTTAGAATATTTGTTTTTTGCAATGTCAATCTATTTGATAAGTTTTTTCTTCAACAGTATGAACAATATGAAAATTAAATTAAATTAAATTAGCATAATATGCATTATATATATATATATAATAGCGGGACAAAAGTTACAAGTGTTACTTTCGTCCCGACAGGAAGTCCTGACATGTCGGACTGAAACACGATTTACTTTTATACTGAAAAATTCTGAAAAGACAAACCTTCAGGATGTGTAACAGCACTAAATAACCCGTAGATTGATCATTACTGTGACACATGAAACAAGAAACACAACTTGTAATTAGAAAAAAAAGTACTGCTTCATTAATTTACTTGCCGTACTTGAAAACTGCATTTCGGACCTAACCGCGGGAAACGATGATGGGGGGTGGTGTTTGTTAGGGGAGTGTCCTTTTTATAGGTCAGAGCAACTGCCCCTCAAAATTCCTGTGCACGTCCCTGATTAGAAGCTAAAAAAATTAAATTAGAACTATATTAGAAGGGTTGTTATACAGGCATGTATTCTTTGTGTCAGAGTCTCATAGTGTCGTTTTAAGGGTTTTCACAGGGTTTATGCCAGGTCAGGTCAAAGTTCAGAATTTATGGTCTCAAGTTACACACCAATTTTTACAATTGTAACTATTTAAAATGTAATATATGTTCTAATATATTTTTCACTTTACAAGAAAAAAACCATACAAAGTCCAAGATTATTTCTACAATAAAACAGGAACGTTATTATTAATACGGTTACAAAATGATTACCAGACACCAGATAGCTCTTAGTTCTGGAAATAAAATTATTTAATTATTCTCCAAATGTTTTGTATTTCCTCCTTTTTATAACAGCAACTATATAACAATATAACTTATAACACTTAAGAAAACTACCCTGCAGATCATTTAACATTTAATAAAAGTCTTGATTGTTAAATAAAATGTAAAGAAAAAAAGTCTTTCCATCACATATATACTGCTTAAAATATCTATCTATTCTTCAACCATAGGCGGTTTCTTAATTTAATGTTATTTTATATTTAATTCTGACATAATTAAATTTTTCATTATTGTAATGTTAAAATATATATCTTATTTAAATTGTAAAATATTTAGGCATAGTGGCTTATGCATGTTTTGGTTTCTGCTTGTGTTAAAAAATGTTACAGTAAAAATAATAATAATAATAATATTCTACTATACTACAATAATTTACAGTGTAATGCATTGTTTCTTTGTGATGTTATTTTCAAATGCTGAGTCACTGGCCTTCAAAGCCCTCAGAAACCCTAAAACTGTGACTCCAATCTGACCCTTTGTGTAAGTCATGAGTATTAAACCTCTGGTGATAGGCAGCAAACAGGAAAAATGAGCTAATTGGTGTGGGAAGCGTGTGGCTTTAAGCCATGATGGAAAGTTAGTCAGAGGAGGGATAAAGACTTACCAGTCTGCTGATGTTACGTAGTCTGAACACCTCCTCATAATGCACTTGAATAGTATAGTTAATAGGAAAGTTCATTTTCTGTAATAAATAAAAAAATAAATAAATGTAAAACCTTTTATGCAAGTTGCATAATGTGACCCTGGACCACAAAACCAGTCATAAGGGTACATTTTTTGAAATTGAGATGTATACATCATCTGAATAAATAAGCTTTACATTGATGCATGGTTTGTTAGGATAGGACAAAAAAAATCTAAATATTGAGAAAATAACCTTTAAAGTTGTCCAAATGAAGTCCTTAACAATGCAGATTACTACTAATAATTCATTTTTGATATACGGTAGAAATGTACAAAATATCTTCATGGAACATGACCTTTACTTAATATCCTAATGATTTTTGGCATAAAAGAAAAATGGACCATTTTGACCCAAACAATGTATTGTTGGCTATTGCTACAAATATACCCGTGCGACTTATAACTGGTTTTGTGGTCCAGGGTCACATATTTTCTTCTCTTTATGTCTGTTCTCAATATCATCTTTCCATAATTGTTCCGAATATAACACTATAATTTAAGTATTGTGCATTTCTGTACCATAAAACGTCTCCTTAGGGTTGAGTTTAGGCTGTCCCGTACTGTTTTCAGAGGGCCACAGAGATCTGGTGCTGCACTCATGCACATTGGTAAGAGAAAAATAAAACCTAGAGGGACAGAAGAAGAAAAATAATGGCTTTTAACATAATGCCATTGCCATTTACATCAAAACATGCAGCTAAAGCACATTCAGGTTCATCGCGTTGATCTGTACCTTGATGTCTATCAATGCAAATCTTCATGATACATTTATATTTGAAAGTATATATGTTTCAATTGATTGACCACTTTTTACTTCATCTTTGGCTGCCTTTTGTGCAGTATGTCGCATAGACACCTGTGTGAAGTCTCTTTGAAGGCAATGACGCATATAGTTGCATAAATAAATTGGCAACGGCTGGAACTGTCACAAGTCGCAAACCTCAAACCACAGCCCGACTTACAAGGAAAAAGGTGCTGCTTCATAAAAAGCAAGCCATAATGCCACAACAGAAGAGCTTCTGCAATCCACAAAAGCATAATATGCATGAGATGATCGCATGGGAGCTTTTTCAAGAAGATAAAGTCAAACTCAAGCAGAGGAACTGTGAGGCTGATCCTGTATCTATTTTGGAGCTTTTATTGTTAAAGATGAGTGATTCTGACTGGCTAGCCCTGGGCTTAAAGACAGGGCACCGGCATTCATCTGTCACTTTGCTGTGGATCACAGTGCGGTCGGCCTCTGTGGTTGAGCTGCACTATAGGGCAGTTACCCAGAGACTGACAGTCAGCAAAGTCTCCAAGCCATGAAACAGACTTCCGAGGGCCAGCGGAATTTGTTATGCCGCAGAACCTGGGCTATTTACTGGTGTCCGACCACTCAACCCCCATCTCCAGTCAAAGTTATTCTGGCTTTTTTGGCCTGGTATCCCCCTCCTTGCCCTCTCTTTTACCTTATGCATCTGTCTGTCTCCTATCTCTCTCTCTCTCTCTCTCTCTCTCTCTCTCCTGAACACAGGATGTGGTGACATTAACAGTCACGTCAGTCCTTCAGTGGCAGCGCAATATGCAGTAGCTCTCTTGAAGCATATATTCAGCTAGCCACTCATTTCAGAAGAAACTAGTGACCCTATATGCAGATGTTAAAACCACACACTCGTTCTTAGCAGACTGTTGCCTAAGCTAGCTCACATTTTCAGTCAGAGAAATTCTTCTCATTTGGACATTTTGTTTGTCCTTTTTCCGTAAATGCACAAGAGTCTCTCTCCAGTTAGCTGAGGAAGTAATCAATCACTTTAAATGTTTCTGCAGTGCCACTGCTGAAATAGTTAGTACTGTCACATACAAATTTCCCACACAACTGAAGATCTTCAAAGGTCCTTTTGTATACCTAGCATTATACAATTTAAATTGCGTGATTACCAGACTTAACTTACCCAGTAGCCCCCTGAGGAGTCGGCATTCAAACTGGATCATGGTTCTGATTATTCCCCACCTGCGCTGTAATATGGATCTGGATTCCAGAAAATTCTTCCGTCCGCTTGGTCTATTTTTACAAAAAAGACAGAATACAGTCAGAACAAATAGATCGAATGCCGTTGCGTGACTTTATGTGCACTTCTAAATGTATGTTGGACAAAGAGAACCAAGGATGACACATCTGAATTCATTTATTCTCCTTCTGGATGGTAAAATATTTAAATATCCAAAAAGACTGATCTGGCACAGTTCTGATTTTAATGGCCAAAAAAGTTGTAAAAAATCAAAGTGAAGCAGGAAAGGGGATCACTTCTCATCTGAAGGGCTGGAGCTCGATCATAATGTTCCACTGTTTTTCTTCTACACAGCCTGTGCAGCTGTGTAAAACAAATCCAGATGTTGTCTCTTTTTGTTTCTTTCGAAAGGAAAAATTAAAATTCCTTGTAATCCTGATGGGAATTTTAGAACGTCTTGACATGACAGCAAGTTTCTGACTCATATCCATGTGATGAACATGTGGAGTAGAATGTAGATTTTTAATCAACATTTTTTGTAGCTTTATCAGAAATGACTTTTATCTGGCATTATGTTTTAATGACCATTTTAACATATTTTTCTATTTCGCAATCCATTTTCTCTGCAAGATCTGTTTGATTCTCCTATTCTAAAGCAGATTTTGACTAAATCTTTCGAGAAAAAGACATTGCAGAAACATTTCATACTATTTTTCCAAATAGTGCTGCTTATTTAAGCCAGCTATTTTACCATTTGGGCACATCATTTGCCAAATAGGGCCAATATTCTGGTTATGCCTTTAGAATAAACTTCTGGAAATACTGGCGATGCAATTTTTAAGCAAATATTTTAGAAATACTGAGCAGTAATTGAATTAACTCATTAATTCACATTATTTTTTTTACAGCACACATTTTAATTTCAAGATGTAGGTCATGCTGTTTATTTTATTTTGTCTATACAACAGCATAATACAAATAAAAAACTTAAAGACATGCAAAGACAGAAATAAATGAATGTTTAGTTCAAATAGAATTCTGAACAGTGTGACTCAAAATTCTGATTAATACATCCATCTCCATTCAGAATTAGATAATTTGAGTAAATTATGGCAATCAAGTTAATATATTTATATGATGATTACATAATAAGAATATGACTAATTCTGGAATTTTCTTCGCAATGAATTACTTATAACAGAGGTTCATACTTATTTTTAATGTAGGCTATAATAAAATACATATATAGGCTAATACAGTGAGAAAGAAAGTATCATGAATGCAATTATAGTTAAATAATAAACATAAATTATAATCTTTGTATTCACATGCGTGCCATCGATTTGACATCATAAAAGTGTTTGTGTATCGATCAAAAGTTCACCTGTAATCCGTGGACCGCGTTGGATCTTGGCTTAGCCTATATGATACGCCTTGTTGCGCTTAATTCCCACATAAGACGCATTAACACGCAGCACAATTCAACAGCACAACGAATACAAATAAGCCACAAACCTTTCGATTCGGCTGTCTCACAGGGAAGCCGTCTGCAGTGCACTTTCAATAAACATCAATCGTTTGCTTATCCCTCTAGGTATGACCGCTGACACTTCCAGGCGTGCAGAATACTGACCCAAGTAGTAAATTCGCCCCCTTTTCAATCCAACGTCCACCCAAATGACTCGGAAACTCCCTTTTCTTTATGTCTCGTCTTTATGTTAAGTCGCTAGCCTATATATATATATATGTACACACACACACCCGCCTACAGACTTATTTGCGCGAAAGTACCACGAGAAGAGCACGCCGAGTAAAAAGCGACAGTCGATGACTGTTACTTTCACTTTTGGGTCTACAAGCTTAACTCATCATTGGCTGGATGTAAAAAGTAGCCTTCGTGAACTAACGCGAAGAAACCTTTATGGCTGCCTTTGTTCGAACACTCAGACATGGTGCGAATTGTGGGGAAGTGTGACCCCCCTAATTAAAGTCTGAAATATTAGGGATTTTTTTCTCATCTTTTTCATACGAGTAAGTTTCAGTAACCACAAAAGTCTAAATGTGTACGCTCGCGAACAGATATCGTCCTGAGGAGGCAACCATAAACATACTGCTCGATCGCACGGTAGCCTAGATGGATTGAAACATACTGACCGTAATGGCACAAAACATTAATGATTTCATATAGTTAATGTAACTGGATAAAACAAATCCGTTGGTATGTGTAGTGGCCAAAAAAAATTAAATGTTTTGACACCTGAAAGGTGCACATAGCCTACTGCACTCAACCTCTGCAGTTTACTTTATATAAAAGAGTAAAAATGACCACAAAATTGACACCAGACAAAAATTGGTCCACTAGAATATTGCAACACTAATCAGCCAATAACACCTTTGGTACACAAGTCAAGAATAAGCAGTCAAGCATTAGTTAAAGTGTCTTTTTTGCCCAATCTCCCTGTAAACCTCATTCACCCACACATTACTAATTTATTCCCTACATTTACTGTGGTTCTGTGGTGGCAGGCTTGGCACAGTTGTACACTTTTAGGAATTTCATGACAAAACGTCTTTTTCGGACTCTGAAGCGCCTCGTCTCGCAACACAATGGACAATGGGCATATGGGCAACCAACGCTCAAAACACACTTGCTTTGTCGTGTGATTGCTTTGTCAATTGCCACAATGGCCCACTTGTTTTGTAGTACCTAAAATGTTTCTTTAGGGGCATAATCACTTGTCGATAGAGCCATCTTTGCTGTCCTAACAAAGGCCAAAGCCGACCAAGTCCCAATGAGAGGGACATTCCGAGTCCCCCACTCAACCCTTAAAAAAAGCAGCCAAAACACCATCTGTCAACCCAGATTACATCACATAAATACGGAAACCCCCAAAGGAAAAAGTGAAAGAACACTTCCAAATGTGCCTCTAAACAGCACCAGGTTATAAACACCCCCTCCACAATATCTCAACCTACTTTTATGACCTGAAATTATGTTTTCTTTTCTTTAATTCTTTAGTAGTGCCTTCACAGACCCCAAGATAATCTTCCTAGTCCCCGACATTCTTGGGGTGTGTTCACAACATTTTGAGAGTTGTCCAACCACCCAGCCTGAATTTGGTAATTTCAGGAACCAGGATTTAGATGACAAATTACAATAATCATGGTAACAGCAACCAAAAGCAGTTGGCACAGTCAGAAGCAATTTGAGGTTACTGCAATAGTAGGCCTACAATATTACATCGAAGAGATCATACAATACACACTGGACTGGAACAAGCTCACAGCATTAAACTCAAGTGTTAGACACACTTGTGGCCTTCCATATTTTGCTCAATTCTGTACCTTCACAGCATGCCTGCATTTTTGTAAATCTAATCTCTATTCATTAATTCTTCTTAAGGGTGCAATTGATAACTGGACTGAAGGTGGAGCATGGTAGAACCTGGATGCACAATAACATTGTGAGTTTTAGTGTGATCAGGATGACTCAGTCTGATGAAACTCAGAGTTTCTGTGATGTTTCATCACTTATGTCAGGCTCCACTGACCGAAGCAATTAAAATAAGAAAATTACAAGAATGATTCACAGAATTAATCCTTTTTGCCAAAAAAGGTGGTCTGCACCATGTCTGAAGAACTACGATAACGGACTTCAACTCCAATAACATTACAAATATAACCCTATGACACAGCAGAACTTGCATCATTTTGAACATCAAACAACATATTTGGTTATAATTAAAGTCAGCTGTATATTTAGCTCTAAGCAATAGAAAATTAATAAAAGGGTTACCAAGAGAATGGAGCAACATACACCGTGCACTGCCAGAGTTGGTCAGTTATCTCAATATGCCATAACATTGCTTCACATAAGCAACATTTTAAGTATGGTGTCAGGTCAAGTGCATTCAGAGCAATCTATGAAAAATGTATCCAAAAGATTTAAATGACTGCTTAATATTTGGTACATTTAAGGAGATGAAGCCTGACTCGCATTTAAGGGACTGAATAATGATTTCAAGGCACACACAAAATGACTCACTGTCATGTGAAAAGATTAATAAGCTTTCATAAAAAAAGGGGGGGAAATAAAGCTTAAGAAAACAGTGAAAACCTGCTTTGCCTGTGGGCTCAGTTAACAACTAGTCTTGTGACAAACACGGAAAAGCGTGAGAAAGTAAAAAAAGTTTATTTACAAATTCTCACACACATGACAAACATCATTTCTTTTATGGGGTTGGATGATTAAGGCTCTTCCAAAAAAAAAAAAAAAAGTTAAAAACATAACCAGATTTGCTGCTTCCACAGAGACAAAAACTAAAGCTATTTTACAATTTCACCATTTTTACAGATTTTTCACCTTCAAAACATACACAATTTAAATACTCAAGATCTGAATGATGGAATGTTTTATGCAGACTGATACATACAATAAAATGTGGATTTAATTTGCGGTAGCTACAAAATCAGTAAGAGACATTTTTCAAGTCTATACATGTAAAAGCCACACTTGTATACAGGCTGATGCAGTCTTATGCATGAAAACATTCCTCCAAAAATATTTTTTTTCTATGCAACCACTCAGTAAGAACTAAAAACTGAGATGCTTTGTGCTGAGTACAGTACCAATAGTCATTTCATGCAGGACAAGGTCATTGACCACTGGGACGGTGACGGCTCCCAGCTGGCACCGGTTAAAGGGGGAACTTCCTTTGGCTGTCACAAAATGTTGCTATACTTGTGGTAGGAAAGTTGAGACCACAGACATGGAAAGCCCGGAAAAACGATAGATTTTCTCATGGTGCTCCTGCCAGATGTAAAGACACTAGAAGGCATAGCGTGTTCTGATGTCTTCCAGTTTCTTTGACACCTCTGGAGGTGTGCGGTCCAACTCCTCTGAGACACTCTTCTGCTTATGGGGGTCCATTGAGTTAAACTGCTCACACAGGTCTCCATCGATCACATTCTAGAAGCATACAAGCAAACTCAATGAGAAAAATCAAGTGACTTAAATAGTCTAAATAAGGATATATTGGTTACCATCTCTCTTAAGATACAACAGAACCTGTTAAATACTAGGGATGCACAAAGACAATAGTTGACATTGGTCTGATACAAACATTATGGTTGTTACAGTTAAGCTCAAAAGAGGAAAAAGAAAGTACTATAGCAAAAACATTTATGCATTATATTCCAGTTCTTTTAAAAAGGCATTCAGTAGCTTTATTTGAGGAGGAGACAGTATATTTAGGATTCACATTAATGGCTCAATCGTCAGAAGGTTTATTAGACGCTGCCCCTTCAAGACCGAATGCAGATTTAATAATATTCTCCCATTTCTCCAAACTATTTACGCCCATTTAAGACAAACTGTGTTTAAGTGACTACTCTCCAATCTGGTCATTTTGACAGTCTATTTGTTGTGTATTTGATGGTTTAGATGAGTGCACAAAGCCTAAAGTATAATGTGCAAGTCAGTCCGTTTCGCCGCACACACACACCGCCTTGAAGTTGGAAACCGCGTCTCTTCCGTGGATTATTGTGAAATAATAGCCCTTTTTATTATCAAACACGTCACGCAATTTAGCAACAGTAGGCACTGCCTTTTACAACAATCACTATTCTGACGTCAAGTTTAGGTTTAGGGAGAAATGACAGCGTGCTGCTGTGAAGGCAAGGAAGTTGCGCTCGACGGTACACGGCTAGTTTATAATAGTTTTACCTTTACCTTCTTTTTATAATCCTAGGAAGTAATCCTCAAAAATAAAATATTAAATAAATATCACAGCCGTAAAGTGTAACCAGACTAAACTTTTGTTTAGTTCTCTTGGCCATCGTCACTCATTTAACTGGCATTGTCATGTTGTGCTCGCTGTAGATCTCGCTCTCTCTCTATGAATTGTGAATAGCAAAAATGCATCATGAAATTTTTTTTAATATCATCTCATAGAAATGGCTGGCAAATATAGAATTTGCAAGATAACGTCTAGGGCTTTAGCTACCGAATATTTTAGTAATCGAGTATTTTTCAAAAAAAGAATACATTTCCATCGATTAATCGGATAAGTACTTTTTCTTTATTAAAGAGCAATACTTAATATACAAGAGAAACTAAGACAGGCATCTTAAAATGAACAACCTTATTAGAAAAAAATTTAGTTTTATTGCTGAAATTGCCTACATTAATGTCTGTGAAAACTAAACCAATTTAGTGCATTCAATTGCCACATTATAATGCAAATACAAATTAATATCTATTTTATTTACTATTAAACCTATAAATCAAAATAATAGTAATATAAGTAATAATGCCTAAACATTGCATTTATGTTGTGCAACTTAACTTTCAAGTTTCAGTTTCAGCTTAGGTATGACAAGCCTTAACTGTTTTCTGAAGGCTTTGTGGCTTTTGTAAGAAGCAAAAAATATTAGACAGGTAACTTGGAACAAGAACAAGAGTAGAGATGGGCATACTAGATGCGTGGATCAGCTCTAACGTCACCAAATCCGCTGTTAAAAACAAACCATCAGCCGCACATGATCTTCTCTGATTTAGATATCAGCACCCGATCACCACATTACAATTATTCACATTCTCAGTGTTAAACGCAATGCCATCGTAACATACAAACAACAATGAAGTGGGTCGCTTTAAATTAGCAAAATTACATTTCTTAAATAACCTAAACCAAGGTCGACAACCTATACAGCACACGGAGGAGTAACCGCTGGAGCGTGAGGAAACGCGAGTGTTTGTGTTTAATTCAGATAAAGTTCATTGCACATACAGATCTACATTGAGCTCATCATAGTAACACAGCTTGTTTTATTAAGTTATGAGCTATGAATAGCCTGTGATTAAAGTGTGAGATTTAAATTACTCAAATCAATGAAAGCATGCAGCTCTGAAAGCACGAGCGCTGTGCATCATGCGCGTTCTGCTATTTGCTGTGCTTAGCTTTGAGAACATTTAATGGTGTATTTCAGTAATATCAAGTATATATAAAGTCCCATTAAACATTTCACTTACACATCACAATAACGGTGATGCATGTGCAAACCCCATTCATGATGGTTAGCCTATGTGTTGAGTGCGTGAGTCAGCGTTGCATCCTGAAGCTCAACACGGTCTTCATTTAAAAATAGCGAGACTATTATATTAACAGTGCTGATCTCACACATTGCAGTCTCTGATCTTGAGGTGAGCTGAAACCGAAAAGTTAAAGAATGACACATTCATTGCGTTTTACCGTGAAATGAGTTCCGCGTCTTTATTAAAATCAACACATTAATGATCCCTCATCCAGCCGCAATTTTTAGAATGTTAGCCTACTTTTTATTACTTTACACACATCACCCGCGTATATTAATCGCAATCTGCGCAGTATGCGCTAGTCCTCACACAAAAAAATGTCTTTCTGCGACATGACAATGTGTAGTTAAATGCACTACACAAAGCTTCGAGGCAAATTATTTTTTGAATTTGAATTACTCGAGGAACCGTTTCAGCCCTAATAACGTCTATATATCAATTATGAATAGTAAGTGCATTTTCTTAATTTCTCCAGTACCGACAGCAGAACCGATAGCGGCGGAGTTTTTCGATACTGCAGTCTTTCATAATTTAGCATCGGGGCTCATTTAAGACCGGGTTTCGGAACCCATTCCTACTCTCTACTGGGTGTCTGTTAGATGAGAGTACTAGAAAAGCGAACAGTGAAACTCATCATTCACACACTGTAACTAGAATTTAAAATCCTGATGAAAAAAGCTCAGTAAACCATTAAAGAGATGCAATATTATGCACACACAAAATCGTTTTTTGGTGTCCTAAACTTTGGCATTATGAAGCGAGGTTCACCTGTGACTCAAAGTGATGCTGCTTTAAAAGCACATTGTGCCACGTCTGCACTGTTTTCGTAATCAGAGACAAGTTAGCTTATATAAGTTTAGCCTATATATCGGTTCTTATCTACTTGTACTGTCCTATTTAAAAAAATCTGCACCATGCATTACAAAGAAATGCTGTTTATAATGTGTATATTCATGAAGTAATAACTATGACAAATGGTTCATAAAATTTTCTGAATGTTGACTTGCAAATTTGATTTAAGATTTTCATTGGTATACTGCAACCTTAAAAGGTCACCTATTATGCCCTTTTTCAAAGTCTTGATTTTGGGGTCTACTAGAATAGTTTTCCATGCTTAAATGTTCTCTATGAAGCCCCTCCTTCCGAAAAGCAGAACATAATCTGATTTGTTGGCTGGACCAGTGTGTTATGACCAGTGTGCTTTTTTGTCTATGCCTTGGGCGGGAATACATTGAATGGGGAATATTGTGACTTGCACATTCACGGGAAGGAAACTCAAGGTCACAGTATCTGTGATAAAAAGGGAATATTGAGCCATCCCTAGTTAATACTAAATTGTGTTATGTATTAACTGTGTGTTGGTCCTTACCTTCACTGGGAAATAATATGAGCGGAAGCTGAGGTGATCACGACCACACAGAGGGGGAAACTCAGAGCGCATGTGCATCTCCAAGTGCTGGAAGAAGTCATGATCCTAAAGACAGATGAGATACATTTTATTTTCACAAATAAAAACCTTATTCGATCATAATTAAATTAAGGCCAACCTTTATATGAAAGCTGTAGGACATAACTTTTGACGCTCTGACAGTTAATCAATAGAACTGCATGAGCCTTGCGAAAGAACATTGTAGCCGGAGCTACTTCTCTGTTTATGTCTATGACAAGTCACAAAGGTACTGGGCTATTGCGCAGCAGTGCCGACCTGATTTCTAAAATGGTCTGAATATAAATACTTATTATAGGTGTGAAAGTGAAAGTGAAGTGTGACCAAGTATACCCATACTTGGAATTTGTGCTCTGCATTTAACCCATCCAAGTGCATACACACACAACCAGAGCAGTGGGCAGCCATATTGCTGCAGCGCCCGGGGAATGTACCATAGTGATTCAGGCAATGGTGATACAGAAAAACAGTTTTATTTAAAAAAAAAAAGTTTCTACTCTGATGGCCTAAATGCAAGGCATTCACCTCTTCTGCTTCAGTGGTTTTAGACTTATGAAAGACAATTGCACGTTAGCACTCCTCTTATGTAATTACTGGTTATTTGCACTTTAAGGAATTGTACCTCATGAGATGTGAATGGCACCAGGATGCCAATGCCTCCTGATAGCGTGGTGTACACCAGGGACTCTGACCCTCCAGGGATGAGGGTGGTTTTCTGGAGGGACAGCACAGTCTCTCCTATGTGATAGTTAATAATCACCTCAGCCTGTGAACAACAGGGAAGAAAAACAACAGGTATGGATTAAAATGGGTCTTCATTAACATGTTTGGAGTCACAGGCAAGCAATTCACTTCCATACATCATGTAAGAGGTGTGGATATTCATTTGCTTCACGATTGATTACGATTCAGAGGGCAACGATTCGATTATAAAAGAAATTATCGATGCATCACAATGCATCTTTTCCTTCAATTTGTTTATTAATAATAAATCACAATTGTTCTTTTTATTTTATAATACATTGTAAAATATGAACAAAGATGCAGATAAACAGCAGAAAAAATATTACCAGTGCTTTTTTTTTCATTTTATATTTATCAGAAAAAAAAAAACAAGAAATACAAAAATTTATAAAATGTAAAAAAATATATATAAATAAAATGTCACTGCATAGTGTTTAGGTGTATTAATTCTAAATTGATTATTAAAGCTACAAAAGTTTTCAGTCGAGAGCACTGGATGAGTCCCTTTTTTCTTTAGTTGTTTAACATTAATATTAAAACATAATGTACTGATCTAATATAATGTTACACATCAGATTTCCTATAATAGAAGTACTTTATTTACAATAAAACAGTACATTAATATGTACTATGGGCGCAAAAACAACAACACAAATTTATGCACTGATGCAGAATCCTTCACATCAGCATCGCGATGCATCATAAAACAATTATATTCCACACATCCACATCTATTCACACACAGACGGCTGGATAGTCATTCCTAATCAAAGAACAAGACAGATATTAGACAAGAGTGTGTGTGGTCTGAAACAGAATTAGATCATTAGGTATGAATAACCATTACTTGGTTACTTGGTGTAAATCTTGTGTACAAATTGTGTAATGAACCTGATTCTGATCAATGTATAAACATACCGTTTTAAATGTAAAAAGTGATAGCACTGTTAAAAGGTTAAATCTTAATCTAGAAGCCATAATCAGTATGCAAAATTGTATTTGATGTTAAACAGGTGGAAATGAGAAATATCCAGCATTGGCCAACAAATGGCTAATATGATGAATACAATTAAAATTACAGGAGAAAAAAAAAAAAATACTATTGGCTTATAACTGACATGGTCATGATATATTGTGCATCCCAAGACAAATTCCACAATAATATGTTTACACAAACCCACCCCTTCCTGATTACACATACTTTAGGTATGTCCGTCAAAGCTAGACGCAAGTCATTGGTGTGCAAATAGGGACTTTCCCTTGCGTCCACCTAAACATTTCCATGCTACTAATCTGCACATAATGATCTCTGGCGAGAGGACAAGATTTGCTGCTGAGGTTTTAGAACCAGAGCAGGGAATGGACTCACGCCAAATGTTTTGGGGTGCAGGTCTCGGTGTGTGTGTGCGCGCGCAAGGAGAACAGCAACCGCAAAACCAACCAGACAGACAAAAACAATGAGAAACAAGTGGTTAGGACAGCTCAGTGCCAAAGGTCTTGCGAGCAATTTCTGGGACCTGTGGGACATGAGGCATTGAGTAATGAGGTTAGCAGAAACTTCTACCTTTTGTGATGCTCCGTTAAGCAAGCCTCTGTCCCACAATGCTTTGTTCCCTGTGGGGTCCTCATCAACATCGTCACTGGTGTTGGGGGGTAGACGGACCTGAAACATTTTTTTGTATGAAATTAGTATGCAGTTTACTTCTGCTGCAAATGTATACAGATTTTTACAAGTGCATTTTCTTCATCATGTCAATATTAGATTTTAAAAAATCCTCCACACTAAAATATTTACTGAAATGAAAGCTTGTTTACATCGACTTGGCAAACAGTATCTGGTACATCTGTGATACTGGTCTCAAAGCTCTCAAAAAGTAAACCAGTGACAACACTCACAACGCAGATATTTCCAAACTTATCCGCAGCAGCCATGGTGTCATAATCGAGCAGGCAGGCGGTTGTGACCCAGCGAGGATATGTATCGTCTGCAAAGATGATGAGCTGGTTCTCATTGCGTCTATAGCGCACCCAGAATAGACTCTCCTGAACATCAGACACAATCACACGCTGCCCAATAGTGTGGATGCCAGTCACCAAGTTAGGAACATGCTGCAAGAAAAAGAAAAGGAGTTTAGAAAGTTGTACCTCTTAAAACTTCTGTCAAAGACATGCAAATAATAAATAATGAATAAAAAGTTTCTAATAGGGCTGTCACTAACAATTATTTAGGTAAATAAAAATAAAAAAAACACCTGAATCAGCCATTTACTACCAGGAACTGTGAAGAGTGACACATGGATATTTCTAGCAATACAAAACAGGACGTCTCAGTGCATCCCTAATTACACCACTGAAATCAAGGATTAAAATTAAATGGATTTTTTAAAATAGAGTACTCTAATTTAACTCAAGGAATTGTGACAGCTTCTCCACTCAGTTGTATTTGGCTCAAATAAATTCAGGCTTCGGTGTACAGCAAGGTGATATAAGGTTTAGTTCACTTCTGGTAATTTACTCACCCCCATGTCATCCAAGATGGTTTTTTTCAGTCAAAGAGAAATTACGTTTTTTTGAGGAAAACATTCCAGGTACAATCTTGGATGACATGGGAGGTGAGAAAATTATCAGAAAATTCTCATTTTGAAGTGAACTAACCCTTTAACTTGAACACTGCAGTGACGAACTCTACCCTATAATGACTGTCAAACTTTGTGGTCTAAACTTCTGTCTCAATGTTTTTCATGTGGTTATGCATCACTAGCAAGTGCAAGAATACAAGTAGGTTGTATTACTTTCATATTATTCAATGCTTTATGGAGAAAAAAAAAATCCTCTAGGGCTGTACCAGAATATTCAAATATTCGTTTGATGGGTTGGCATTCGATTTTCAAATTTGGGTTTTGAATATTCCTATTTATTTCCACGCACACCTGGCACCCCCCTCGAAAGAGCGCACAACTGCATAAGCTTGTATGGAAGAAGCGCATGCCTGAGCTTGCATTTTGGGTTAAGTTGGTTTGACATTGTGAAAAATAGAATAATAGAATCAAAATGTATTAGCCTTTTACCCGTTGGGGATGAGACGGTGAGAACATTTTCCCTCAGTCACATTGCAGTGCTTGTGCACTGAGCGGCTGTGAACGAATGCAGTCGTGCACAGTTTACTTTCGGTTTGCCAAATCAGGGGTGGGTTGTTTGAATTGTGGGTTCATTAGTCTATTATTCTTAAAGAAAAACACAACAACAAAACAGTACAATGACAAACTCCCTGAAATATGCACATTTAGTTTTGAAACCAAATCTTCATCCAATCATCTTGTCATTCAGCTCCTCACTCTCGTGATGAATGAAATCTGACTCCTGCTGCTGATGTGCTGAGACGCTCGTTCGGCGCATGCGGCACGTTTAGTTAATTTGTTCTCTAACTGAACAAAATTATTTTTACTATATCAAAACTGGGACGTAACAGACCTGTGTGTTTTGTGTCACTACTTGTGCAGTGTCTCGGAACATAAAAGCCCTGCTTGTGTGAAGTGTGCCGCTTCTCTAGATTCCTGCTTTTATTAGAGAGAAGAATATGTTCAGCCCCTTCCCTCCGAAGCTTCGAATATTCAATGTTGATTACTACCAAAGCTTCAAAGCTCAAAAAATGGTTTTCGGACCAGCCCTAATTTCCTCAGAAAACAAAAGTTTTGGTGATTCTGTGACTCCTCACCTTGTTTTCACACTTGCGGAGAAGTTTCTTCTTTCCCAAGTCATAGATGCGCAAGAGTTTGCCTACTCCAACCAACACTCGTCCCTGAAAGGGAGCGATAGCCAGGGGCACGTCTTCCACAGGTGTCTGCCAATCAGAACCCATATTCATTTTCAAAACTTGTTTTGGAGGAAGTTGATCAGAAATGTACCTTTTAACATATGGTTTTGATATGCAGCTTGATTAGAGCATTATTAAACATTTAACTGGACCATAAACATTAAAAACATGGCAATTTTGGGCTTTGGACTATACACCTACACCATAAAAGCTACATTTTGTGATTTGCTAAGCTTAAATGAAGTCCTAGGGAACATTTAATGATTTGCGGGGAATTCCACATTCTTGAGCCCCAGCTAACACATGAGACCAATCAGTGCCAAGTCATTTCCTGCTCCACTCACCTTGTGCAAAAACTCCAGCTTGTCCCCACCTCCAACTAGCCGATAGGTATAAATATATCCTCCACCAACAGAGCGCGGATTTAGTATCATATCTCTGGCAACGCCCACCAACACATACCAGTCATCGCCTCCACCGGAAAAGCGGCATACAGCCACACTGCAAAAGACACACATGAAGAGGAACTAAGATCAGAGAAATGGGTGGGACATGGAGACTAGATTAACGCTGGTCGCTTGTGATCATCACAATTTATAAATGCTGATTAAATAATAAAACAGCAAGGGAGTTTTGCAGAGTAAACCTAAGTGCAAGTCTGCTTACAAGTCCATGTTAAACTGTTTGTCTGAAATGTCCCCTTTAATCCATAATTCAGCTTCCTCACCTGAAAGCTGCCTCATTCTGCTCCAGCTGCACCAGGTCCAGTGTATTGCCCTGGATGGGGTTGATCATGCGTACTAGTGAGGCCCACTGCCCAGAACCTGCTTTAGGTGCCCCAAAGATGGCTTCTGGCAGGTTCTCATTCAAGAATGCCGCTGCCATTTCTGCAGCCAGCTCTCTCTCATCCTCCCCCGCTGCCTCCACCATTTCCTGTAAAGCAGAAATAAATAAATAAAAAAAAAATAAAAAAATTTGATATGATATGAAATATGATACATTATATGGCTAAAAATAAGTGTACACCCTAAAGTTCCTGGTTTAGCACCTAATTTTCAAACAATTGGCATTAATTAATTAGCCGCTAATAGGCATATCAATGTAACTTGGAAAATGGATGTGAGCATTTGCTCCCATTCAGACATGAACACCAGTGAGCTCAGGCTCTGGTGTAGGTCACCAAGTTTAAATTCATCCCAAAGGAGTTCTGTGGGGTTCAGTCCAGGGCTTTTGGAGGCCAATTACGTTCTTCCACACAAGACCACTAAATTATTTTGTGCATAGGGGCATTGTCATGCTGAAATAGACAAGTGCCCTCCATGAACTGTTGCCACAATGTTGGCAGCACAAAATTCTCTAGAATTTCATTCTATGTAGGAGCATTACGATTCATCTTCACTGGAATTAAAGAGCCAAACCAAACCCCTTAATTATAAGTGGTCGTCCACAAACTTTTGGCAACAGTGTATATAACAATCTTTTTGAGAAAATTTGCAGATAAACAAGGAAAACTTCATGTTAAGCAATACATTCAGAAGCAGTCATTTTACACCACAGTTGCGGACTGTTTATTCTCATAAGATGGACTTAGACACCAGCAGGACTGCATCAATATGATTAATCTTTGAGGGACCACCACAGTAACCACGGTTTGCACATTTTACAGCACTTGTCACTTTTACGGCTCAGCAACATGGAATTACCCTTACAAACATACGCCATGATGAGGTAGCCGCAAAATAGACATGACTGACAACTTCCGACAAGTGATTAGATTGGGAAAATGAGTATGAGTCAGGCGGAAAAGAAAGGAATGATAGATGGAGATAAGGAAAATTCCAGAGGAGAGGAAAACAAAAGCGTTGTTTCTAAAGGGATACTCCACCTAAAATGACAATTCTGTCATCATCATTTACTCACCCTCAAGTTGTTCAAAACCAGTATGAATTTCTTTCTTCTGCTGAACACATCAGATGATATTTTGAAGAATGCTGGTAACCAAACTTTTGAACTTGATGTTTGACTTCCATAGTCAGTGGGGCCCATCAAACTATTTGGTCACCCATATTATTTTGTTTTCCAGCAGAAGAAAAATTCATACAGGTTTGGAACAACTTGAGGGCGAGTAGATGACAATTTTCTTTTTTTTGGTAAACTATCCCTTCAATGTTGCCCTGTGAAGGTCAGGTTCACTAACCTCAGCCATCTGCTGCTTGCGCTGGGCTTTGGTGGCTTCAGTGTAGGCATTGTGGTCTGTCTCAATCAAGATCAGGTTGTTAGTTTCAGGGTGGATGACAAACTTGCGAGGTGTGTACTGCAGTGGGAATGCCACCTGGTTGAAGACAGCACCCAGTTTCTCAAGAGCCAAAATTCTGAGGGAGGGATGAGAAGGTAAGACAGGCATGCAGTCAATGATAAAAAATAAAAAGACAACTAAAGAGCATTTCGGGAAGCCAAAACCTCCCGTTTCCTGGCTGCAATTTGGCAAAATCAGACTTCTGCTGATAAAATATAAAAGTAGACCAAGGTGGCAGTGATAAAGATAAACATTTAGATATAAAAGGTAGTGGTGTAACCATATATAAGCCCGAGCATGCATGCTTTTTATTTATTTATTTATATATATATATATATATATATATATATATATATATATATATATATATATATATATATATATATATATATATATATATATATATATATATATATATATATATATATATATATATATATATATATATATATATATATATATATATATATATATATATATATATATATATATATATATATATATATATATATATATATATATATATATATATATATATAATTTTTTTAAGATTAGGATGTCAACATTCTCAGGGGAGAGAGTAGACCTCTCACACTTGTCAGCATTGCAATTCTCTTTGTAGGCCTATACACTATTTTAAAGATATACGTTTAAACACAACACTTAAACAACGTTTTATTGAATTCATTCCTTTATATTTATATAGCCTAGTACCCACTTTAGATGTATATATTAAATTGCTCATGCAAGTTGCAAAACAGGCTATAGACTATGTTAAAATAAACATTTTAAATTAAAACTTACGATAGACAAAAACTGACTCTCGTCTTTTCTTACGTTTTTAAGAAATTCTGCAGGTCATAAGAACTTTGTTTTTCCACCTCCAAGAAAGGACAGGTGCTCTCCATTATTTCTCCTTGTTTACTTAAAGGCCGTTTTCCTTGCTTTACTCGAGGCAAAAAGCCATGTGTTGACTTTGAAACAGTAGACTTTACATTATATGCATCTGTGGTGGAATTACTAGATTTTCGCATTGATACATGTTTGTTTTAATGCGGATGCGCGGTCACTTTAATTCAGCACCAGCACATCAAAAAATAGACTTATTTTTTGCATACGCATTGCAAACGGAGTATGTGTGAAACGGGCGTCAGCAGGTGCCATGCTCGATGTATGCGCCACTTTCATACGGCTTTCTCGTGCCACAGCGCCTACATACTGTTACAGTTTTGTCCACCACCCTTCTTCCGTCATCATTATATTTTACGGGGAAGCCAAAATGCTCCCATACATGCGATTTGAATGATGCGGGAGGCTTTTCAAGTTCTTCTTCTCTGCTATAGCCACTGTTGACTGATTAACATGCCCTGTTCGTGAACACATGCGTTTCTCTGAAACTCAGCATCGAGTTTAAAGGAACGAGATCACTTAAAGCAATATCGGCAGAAAAACTTTTTAGTCTGCGATCGCTAAACAATTCAGATTAATCCACAAGTTTAAAAATATGTGCAATAAATCCACGGGTCACATGCGTGCCGTAACCGTGGGTTGTGATCCGTACAAATGCGATCCGTTACACCCCTAATAAAAAGGTCATATCTAGTTAAAAATGGTAACTAGTACAGACCATACCTGTCAAGTATCCCGTTTTGGCCGGGAAAGTCCCGTATTTTACCCTTCTTTCCCGCCGTTCTCCCGTATTAGTATTTTCCTGTAAATCTCCCGTATTTTAACCTGCGTTATTAAAAAACAATAATACCGGAGTAAAAAAACAAAAACATTTCCAATCTGAGCTCTGTAACTAGCCTCGCGATAACTGCCATCTGCAGTAGCCTACAGTATAGGTGTCAGTTGTCGCGAGGTTAGTGTGTGAGGTCAGATGACGAGTGACAACGCGGGAAAAAAACTAAACAGAGACGGATGATGGACGTAACGATAAGGCACTCCTGCCAAAAAAACAAAAAACAAAACCCTCGTGTAAATACCGTGATCAATGGGACAGCGAATTTAATTATAAAATGTAAGTGACTTAATGTGAATTAATTGTTTATGGAACTGGCGTATGAAATCAGTGTCATTTCCAGTCGTGATGGTATTCAGGTAAACAACACTCTTGTTAGTGTGATGTTGCTTAACTGTATCATATGTTATAAATAAATACACCATTTTAACTGTGTATGTTAACTGAGTTTCTTTGTATGAGCGGCGCTCATTTTTTTCCGATTTTCTCGAGAGGCTGCGCGAGCCTCAACAGCTCAACCTTGTTAACGTCAGTTCGTTTGATATTATTATCCACTATCGATCTCCGCTTACACTGAATGCAGAATCATTATTGCACTTTGCAGAGCTGCCAACTTTTCAAAAAAGCTTAGAGTGAGATTTGGTGGGGCCAAGCAAAATTTTGCCGCGTACAAAGCAAAAATTGCAACAACAAAAAATAAAATAGATAATAATATTATATATATATATATATACAAAATGCATCTATATGTTGTAGGCTATATCCTATAGACACACATACACACACACACACACAATTTTAAAGGTCCCGTTCTTCGTGATCCCATTGTTCAAACTTTAGTTAGTGTGTAATGTTGCTGTTAGAGCATAAATAATACCTGTAAAATTATAAAGCTCAAAGTTCGATGCCAAGCGAGATATTTTATTTAACAGAAGTTCCCTTTCAAAGCCTACAGCAAACGGCCGGCTTGGACTACATCCTGGTACTTCCTTCATTAATGACGTTTGAGTGCGTTTGTCGCCATGTCGTCGAGACGCTGTTATTTTCATCCCGAAGTCAAATCACCTTTGTTTGGCTTTCCCAGGGACGCTGTAGAGATCATTGAGCGCATACATCTCCCATTAAGAGGCGTGACCTTTCCACGTGCGCTAAGCTGCGGTCAAATCACAACACAGGAACCGCTGGCACAATCAGAACTCGTTACGTATTTCTGAAGGAGGGACTTCATAGAATAAAGGAACTCATCAGCCGTTTTTAGGACAGTGAAAACAGCGGTGTACAGATAAGTAAATTGTGTGAAAAATACTGGTTTTTTTACACGCGAAACATGAACGCATGTTATATTGCACACTGTAAACACAATCAAAGCTTCAAAAAAACACGAAGAACGGGACCTTTAAAGCACTATGTAGGCCTAGAGGCAAGGTTTTGTCTAAATAGAACAAATTGATTATACATCAACCTACAGCATACTTTTACAGGGAAGAAAAAGGAAAAAAAACTGTCTGTCCTGTCTGTTGCTCTTCTGTCTGTTGTGTGGTTGATCTAAAAAAAACCAGTGTTGTAGTAAAAACTACTTTGAGTAGTTAAGTTACATTCAAGCTACCCTTTTGAAAAAGTAGCTACACTACAAGTTACTTTCAAAAAGGAGCTGGCTACACTTTTTTCTGTTTCTTTTTTTTTTACAATGAGATTGTTACAAATAACTGAATAATTGTTAATGAAGAATGTTATAATATTTGGGGTTTTAAGCTTCATAGTGCAATGTAATTATGATTTCAAAGAGGGTGAATTCAGGGTTATTGGGACACTTTTCCCCAGTCATTTATATATATAAAAAAACTGTCAGAATCATTACACACAATACTCAAATATAGCCTATATCTCAAACTGGCTGCCAAAGTGCAAAATGGCTACACATTTAACATCAGTGCAAGAACAAAATGTATGCAAATCAACTTTGCGATGCTGTTTGCGAACGTTCGTTGGAACTATGGTTTCGGGAAACACGACTCGTTAAACTATGCTTATAATGACGGAACTTGTGACCATAGTTAGCGAACAACGCTTTCGGGAATCGCACCCCTGAGCGTCACAGCGCTCCACTTCGCTCATTACAGGCTCGTTCTCGTCAGAACCCAAAACGGAATGTAGCTTTAGGTCGCGCAACAACACCGTATTTATTTGCCCATTTATCTTGAACCCCCTCACCGAGAGCATAACTAATCGATCAACATGATCGGCTCTACATGTAGATCTATAGATAAACTCATCTTTCAGGCATTTGACTGACCGGGTTGACACTTCAGCGTGAGAAATCGGGTGTGTGGCGTGTGAGCGTGTGAAACCAATCAAATGCGTGTGTCTCACGGCCAATGCGTGAGAGTTGGCAGCTCTGACTTTGGTGATTCCTAGTTATTTTTTGTTTTGACGTTTTACTCAGGATACTTGTCCGTTGGGCAAGTAACATTATTTTTCACTTGCCCCTTCAAAAAATCCACTTGTCCCGGACAAGCGTTCATGTCGAGCCCTGCCCATAGCAATGCAAGTTCAGAAAGGGTATTTAGCATGGTACAAAAGATTGTTACAGAGAATAGGATGACATTAGACAACAGAACTGTTTGTGCTCTACTCTCATGTAAAATGAACCACTCTGGCCCAGCCCACAAATACACTCCTTCCAAAACAGGCTTAAAGAAAAACTGTAAAAGAAAAGCAATATGAAATGAAAAGAATGTGTGGAATGAAAATAAAATGTAAAGACAAGCAATGTTAAATGAACAGAAAATATGCAAATTAGCCTTTAAATAAATGCTCATCATATATACCCTTTTGTGTTTTCATTTGGGCTATAACACCTGTCTTAAAATGTAAGGGATACTGGAGCTTGGTTGGGGTGGTGGGACTGCTTGTGGTGGGCGCCGAAAAATTTCCCTTATTTTCAAATCCAAAACTTGACAGGTATGGTACAGACCTCCAACACGAACAGGAAATGTTTCACCGATTTTACAGGAAGGACAGAACTTATGACCAACATTTGCTTAATTGAAACATTTACTTCTAAAAGCAGTATCAGATCACTGGCCAATTAGTAAATTATAAGCATCACACATTAAAAGGACCAACAACTGGAACTGATATCTATGAAACCAACCACAATATGCTTGACATTAATGGTCTTGTAAACCTGTGACATTTTACAAATTTCAGATAATGTACTGTACACAGAGTATGAGTGCATGCGTTTACCTCAGTGTGTTGGTGGAAATGGCAACGATACCCTCAGGACACTGCTCAGAAGCGAACCCTGAAGCATACTCTAAGGTTTCATATGACAGTGGAGTCAGGTGGAAACGAGACTGGTATGAGTAACTCAGCCAGGAACGACTGGACATGGCCAGAACCTGTGTAGTTAAAGGTCACATGATGGTCAGCAAATAGGCAAACTGTGCAACATTGCAAAAGACATAAAATGCAGATGTGACTCACAGCTTCTTGGCCCTGCATTCGGACTCTGAAAAGCTTGACAGGACGAGAGCCAAGATACCGAGTTCGAGTATCAGACAGATCCCCGGTCACTGGATCCAAAACAGTACGCAGTAATACTCCGTTCTAAAACAAAGAGGTGATTATAGTAAGGAGCAATGGGGTGTCCAGGAAAGTCATCTCATCAAGTAACAGGAAAGTAGGGCTGTAGCGATACACTAATCTCACGATACACGATATTCAGCCAACTATACGATTCGTTATAATTCGATACACTTACATCATTTTATGAACGATTTAAAGGGGACAGAGTGATTTTGGTGGCATCTTGTGAGTGTTTAATTTACTTGGATTTAATTAACTGAACTGAAAACTAAAATCAATTACACAATATATGTCTCTGACTGGACAGAGAGTCTACAGCTTGCAAATGCTGGACAAAATTAATCAAAGATGTGTTGAGAAAATTAGTTACATTTATTGAAACAGTGCAAACTGTAGCTTACAAGCCTTTGAAAAGTAAATAAAGTGCAGTATTGCAATTAACAATGGAGTTTTAAAAATTAATTAAACAGGCAAGTGGCCTGTTCTGAACAGTTTCTTTAGCTTGACACTTGGTAATATTTCCAGAGTATTTCACATTTGTGTCACACAGCTTGCAAACCATGATGCTTTTGTCTAAGTCAAGGGTCTCCAACCTTTTTTCATTTGAGAGCTACTTTTTAAAAATGAAAGTCACAGAGGGCTACTCATGTTATATAATACTTAAAACTCTCAAATAATGCATGATAATTCTCATATTAACAACTATCCAAACTGTTTTACACCTGAAAGAGTATAGCTGTAGTTCCAGTAGTCTAGAGGTCGACCGATAGTGGATTTTACCGGTACCGATAACTAGGTTGGACCGCACTTGCCGATAACCGATTAAATCGCCGCTAGTTTTTCAAATGGATACTAGATTTTAAAAAAACAAAACAATTAAAACAGTGCTGAACTTTGAAAATGTGCTAAATTAAAAACATAAATATGAATATTAAAATGAGAAGTTCTAGAAAAGAATTTAAACATTAAAATATTACAGGTCAAATGTGTTTCTTTACTAATAATCTAAAAACATGCATGTACATTTCATAGGTAACACTATGCAAGTCCCTATGCAACAAGGATGTATTAGCTTACATGAACTATATGCATTATGCATCCATTTTTACAGCATGTATTAATATGAGCAATACAATTGTACCTTGATCATTCATGTTAGTTCATAGTGCATTAACCAAGGTTAACAGATAAAAATTTAAAAAATGTAATGTTGAAATTAACATACTAACGATGAACAATACTTCCACAGCATTTATTAACCTTAGTCAATGTTACAAATGGAATCTTATTGTAGTGTTACCATTTCATACAAATCCAAACAGTCTGCTTTTAGAAGGAGATTATCTAATAAAAAACGAATGTGCTTCTGCTTTATTTATGTTTCTGTCGGCAGCATGATGATACAGTTTACTTTCTAACATCAGTAATTTTATATTTGCAACATTTGGGTCGGACTTGCGCGTGTTTTTATAACATCGTTTTAACTGCTTGAGGTACTGCTATTAGCGTCCTCTCAGCCTCGTCGACAAACACACACTGCTGTTATTTACCTGTTAATGCAGCATCAAGTCAAGAAATTAATTACTTTATAATGATTTGGCAACAAGTATTGTAGTGCTCTGTATTCATACCGTTTCGCTGGCGTGTTTTAAATATCTGAAGTGTCAGCACTCTCTGTGCAGCATGTGCACTCCGTTCCTATGCTCCGTTCAGCGCACACCCTCACGTGGTAATGTAAACCCACGTGAGGTTTTTTTTTCGCCTCTAGAGGCCGACCCTTCTCAGAGCTCTTGTACTGTGTAATAACAGCGCACGCGTCTCAGCCGCTCCAGCAACGGACGCAACACGGGGAAACTATAGGTGAGGATTTTTGCCGATAACCGATTGTTCCACCAATCAACTATCGGTGCCGATTAATCGGCAAAACCGATGAATCGGTCGACCTCTACAGTAGTCGGTACAATACCACTTTTTGTTGTATTATATATGATAATCATAAGTAAATAATGCATAAACATGTAAAGGCTGTATGCTGTTTAAAAGTAAACATTGTTTATAAATGAAAGATCAAGTGAAAAATAAGCAACCATTAATAATTATATAATTAGTATTATTTATTTCATAATTATTATTATTAGTAGAGACGTATTATTATTACAGAGACGTAGCTAAATTTACTGTAGGCTACAATCTGTAGTCAATTTCTTCACGTTAAAACAAACTTATTTTGACGGGTTGCCGTGAATACCAGTGTCCATGTCCATGGTGGGCGTCTCATTCAGCTCCCTAGTTCAGTCAGGGCACTGATCAGGGAGTCAGCCCATTGACTTATGTCCTGATCAGTGCCCTGACTACTGAACCAGGGAGCTGATTGAGACGCACCCAGTTCAAATGAAACTGTAAATTCTCATGAAGTGATGGTTTATGTGTTCGTGTCGGCAGAGACTACAAGAGCGAGTGCGCTGCGCCCGTCATCCACACAGATATACAGACGTGCTCAAATTTGTTGGTACCCTTACAGCTCATTGAAATAATGCTTCATTCCTCCTGAAAAGTGATGAAATTAAAAGCTATTTTATCATGTATACTTGCATGCCTTTGGTATGTCATAGAATAAAGCAAAGAAGCTGTGAAAACATGAATTATTGCTTATTCTACAAAGATATTCTAAAATGGCCTGGACACATTTGTTGGTACCCCTTAGAAAAGATAATAAAGAATTGGATTATAGTGATATTTTAAACTAATTAGTATCACATGTCTCCAATCTTGTAATCAGTCATTCAGCCTATTTAAATGGAGAAAAGTAGTCACTATGCTGTTTGGTATCATTGTGTGCGCCACACTGAACATGGACCAGAGAAAGCAAAGGAGAGAGTTGTCTGAGGAGCTCAGAAAGAAAATAATAGACAAGCATGGTAAAGGTAAAGACTACAAGATGAAACTCCAAGCAGCTTGATGTTCCTGTGACACCAGTTGCAAATATTATTAAGAAGTTTAAGGTCCATGGAACTGTAGCCAACCTCCCTGGGCGCGTCCGCAAGAGGAAAATCGACCCCAGATTGAACAGAAGGATAGTGCGAATGGTAGAAAAAGAACCAAGGATAACTGCCAAAGAGATACAAGCTGAACTCCAAGGTGAGTTCAGTACGTCAGTTTCTGTACGTCAGTTTCTGATCGCACCATCCGTCGCTTTTAGAGCGAAAGTGGGCTCCATGGAAGAAGACCCAGGAGGACTCCACTTTTGACAGAAAAACAAAAAAGCCAGACTGGAATTTGCTAAAATGCATATTGACAAGCCACAATCCTTCTGGGAGAATGACCTTTGGACAGATGAGTCAAAACTGGAGCTTTTTGGCAAGTCACATCAGCTCTATGTTCACAGACGAAAAAATTAAGCTTTCAAAGAAAAGAACACCATACCTACAGTGAAACATGGAGGAGGCTCGGTTATGTTTTGGGGCTGCTTTGCTGCGTCTGGCACAGGGTGCCTTGAATCTGTGCAGGGCACAATGAAATCTCAAGACTATCAAGGCATTCTGGAGCGAAACGTACTGCCCAGTGTCAGAAAGCTGTGTCTCAGTCGCAGGTCATGGGTCCTCCAACAAGATAATGACCCAAAACACAGCTAAAAGCACCCAAGAATGGATAAGAACAAAACATTGGACTATTCTGAAGTGGCCTTCTATGAGTCCTGATCTGAATCCTATCGAACATCTGTGGAAAGAACTGAAACTTGCAGTCTGGAGAAGGCACCCATCCAACCTGAGACAGCTAGAGCAGTTTGCTCAGGAAGAGTGGGCCAAACTACCTGTTAACAGGTGCAGAAGTCTCATTGAGAGCTACAGAAAACGTTTGATTGCAGTGATTGCCTCTAAAGGTTGTGCAACAAAATATTAGGTTAGGGGTCCCAGCATTTTTGTCCATGCCATTTTCATTTGTTTTATTATTTACAATATTATGTTGAATAAAAAAAAATCAAAAGCGAAGTCTGATTTCTATTAAATATGGAATAAACAATGGTGGATGCCAATTACTTTTGTCAGTTTCAAGTTATTTCAGAGAAAATTGTGCATTCTTCGTTTTTTGTGGAGGGGTACCAACAACTTTGAGCACGTCTCTCTGTGTGTGTGTGTGTGTGTGTGTATATATATATATAATCTCCTCACAGAGCCCTGCGCTTAAATTAACACGGAAGCGACTGAACGCAGCTGCTATGGAGAGCTATTTTTAGAACAGACCCACGGGCAACTCATGTGGTCCTTGCGGGCGACTCTTGTTGACCCCTGAGTCTAAGTCGTCGCTTTCCTTCTTTTTAAACCCAAAGTGTTCCCACATATCTGCTTTTAAGCATGATTTGCTGGATTTATAGTCGCCGCCATTTTCTTGAATCTCCTCGCTCTGACTCCGTAAACAAGAGGTAGACGTCGGCGTCTGTGTAAAGTTAGTAGTACGGGTAACTTGCTCTACAAGCCAGCCGCGACACTAGTGGCTGGCTGACCAAATCGCTCTTCCTGCAACGCGAATGGGGGTAAACACGGGGATTTGAATGGGACTTATGTACCGATACATTAACATTTATGCATTTTGGCAGACGCTTTTATCCAAAGCGACTTACAGTGCCCTTATTACAGGGACAATCCCCCTGGAGCAACGTGGAGTAAAGTGCCTTGCTCAAGGACACACTGGTGGTGACCGCTGGGATCGAACCAGCAACCTTCTGCGTATCAGTTCCATGGTTTAACCCACTGGACCACCAGCTCACCACCATACTCGCAGCTTAAAAAAAAAAAAAAAAAAACCCCGATACTTTCTTGGGGAAAAAAAAATATCGAATTATATCGCAGAATCGATAAAATTGCTCAGCCTTACAGGAAAGGGAGTCACATTGCAGTTTTGGTTTCCTTTCAAAAGACTTTACCAAATTACACACTTGAAGTGATCTTGTGATGTTTATGGTGAGCAAAGATAAGGCACAAGAACATAGGAGTGCCCCATCTGCCTTTTAAGGTTGTAGTGGGTGCTCACACTAAATTTAAGTCAAGGTGAAACAGAAATAGCGACAAATCTTTTTTGTATTACAAATCACATCTGAAATGTAGTTCTTATATCTATCGCTGTTGATTGGATGCAAGCTGATCTGAATGAGAGCTTGCAGTCAACTGTAAGAAAAGGGTGGAGTTTAAGCAGACTAAATGATTGGAATATGCCTCAAGAAAAAAGAAAGAAAGGGGAATTGGAATGTCTACTGTAACGCTCTAAACTGTAAAATTACTAAACTATGATTTTAATCAATTTTACAGTTCAAATACAAGTTAGGCAAAAAAAAAAAAATTTCATAAAATATATATCAGCCTAATACGCATGTTTACTGTACTTATAAATACTACTTTATAAGGCATCATAAGGAGGGTGGATTGTGTGGGGGGGAAAAATAGGGCAAAGCAAAGGGGTGTATACCTTGCTCAAATACACAAATTTACTGTTTCCGGAAATGGACCTGAAACCTTTGTTATCAACCCAGAGCAAGAAAGAGAGTTTCTTACCTGCAGGCCAATGTTTAGGTATAGGAAACCAATGGTGCCTTTTTCTCCTAGTTCATCTTGTTTTTCCACTCCACCCATCTCTACAATACAAAGAGACTCTGGCTGGGCCGGAAGAGCTTGCATACTCAATGGCTGCAGACAGTCCTGTGCAACAAAGAAAAATCACACACTTCACACAATGGATTGTTATAGTAAGTGCTCAGTGGGCACAGTTACTGGAATCTTTGTTTGATGCCCAAATCAGCTGACAATGGATGAGCAAATAGTAGCTTACGGATGGATCCAGGGAGATGATACGGACAGTATTGTCCACCAATCCGACAGCAAGGAAACGAGAGCGCTGTTCACCAGGGGGCACATTTGCCAAACTCATGCACACCACATCTGCAGACATCTCCTTCCTTTCGGTGTATTCATTCAACTGTCCAGACTGTAAAGAGAAATCATAATGGAAAGACAATCAAACAAAAGATAATTCAGTTGACAATGCAAGATAAATAAATGACCACCGACATACCGGGTCCATCTCAAAGTAGACCAGTTCTCCTCCGGTCAAAGCAATGACCACCTGCCTCTGATTGACAGCACATCGGACGATTGTCTTCTTCCCTGGAGTCTTCCATTCATTTACCCTCTTATCTGCACGGATGTGACGGATCCCATCGGGATAGACCTTTACACAACAAATGAAACAAAACCCAATTCAAACAAGAAAATAAAATGGAACATTTTATAAGCATAATTGCTTAATCTACTTGTCGGGCAAAAACACAGATCAGAGTATAATTTAACAAGCAAACAAAAGGTTCAGTGGTATATATTGTGAATGCATATAGGTCAGGGAGACGTCGCTCACTTGCACAAGTGCATCTTCCCCAAGCAACGAGCAGGATAGGGTGGGTGTTGTGCCCAAGAAGCCAGAGTCTGTCACTTCTTCCACAGTCTCTCCAATCGAAAGCACCAGGGTGGCGTTAACGAATGACACAATGATGTAGGCATCAAACTCATCTGTGAACAGGAAACCCACAATGTTCAAACAATTCTTTGGTTGGAAACTTTAGCCACATATGGGCAAACTAACCATAAGTGCAAACCAATACTACGAGGTGACAAGTCATCATTACCGTTATAGCTTACCAAAGAGGAAAAATAACCAATATAAATCCTTGTGCAATTCGATTGTTAAACAGAGATAAAGGAATTTCTTAGATTATTTTTATTTATTTTATGTACTTCTGTATTTTATAACTTTTTATTGCTTTTAAGATGCAGTGTATGTGTCAGTTGTGTCTATTTGTTCTGCTTCCAAATTGCCCATAAGGGATCTTAATAAAGCTTGACCTTGAAATCCCAGAAAACATTTGTTCATGTGTGAGCAAATGACAATTTTAATTTAATATTAAAATCTCTTTTAAGAGTATATAAACAATATGAAGTGAACCAGGCCCTATTTATAATGAAACCATTGTGCACTACTTGCCTCTCACAAGACTGTAGTCAAAATGAAACTTATTCCCTCAAACACTCAAATACACAGACCACAATATAAACCTTGCAGAGCTCAGGCTGCACGCAAAAGCCAAAAAAAAAAATCTAATAGCAAATCACATGATTTCAGAGAAATATCTGGCACACAGTGACAGTTGAAAGCCCATTGTGCATGCCAAGCAAATGTCCTTGTATGTTGTTGATCCACCCAGCAGAATATGACTTGGTGAGAAGCTCTTACAAGTGAGAGCATGCTGAAAAACTGACTTTATGTTTCAAGAGGAGAACCTAGAATGTACTTGTCTATGCATGCAAGCCCTTACAAAAAGAACTGAGCACCCAGAAATCATTATGTGGCCCTGCAGGACTCTGGGAAGCCATTATGGCACAATTACATTTCTTGTTGTAAACAGTCAAAATGTTAAAGGGTTCAAATGCATTCCTACATTTCCTTCCTGTCAAGGAAGTGACGTGTCTAAATCACCACCTTTTTTGCAGAGAAACATTTTTAGAAAAACTTTTCAAACAAGTTTACATAGTTCATGAGCAAGCACACATGCTCTACATGAGCAGATATTTTACCTTCTATATGTCTCCTGACAGTCCACACAGCATTGGGGTTACCAGGCAGTTCGGAAACAGCCATTTCTGACACCTGAGAAAAAGAAACAAAAAACTTTAACACATTGAAACATTAATAGTCTCTGGAAAAACCTAGAATCTGAACTGTAAAACCGCACAAGTTGCGTAGGTTTGCTTTGATGCACTGGGTGTCAAATTTCCATTTTGCAACTGTCTTGTGAAAGCTACCACAGAATTGTGACTCCTAGCATTACAAACCTCCAGTCCATGTCTCAAAACTCTCAGTGTAGATCGGGGTCCTCTGCCACATGCTACATACAACTGTGGGGTGTCTTCATTAGCCAAATCAGCAATCTGCAAAAAATATTAATAACAAAAATAAACTGTCTGTGGGTTTAACACTTCCTACAGAGGCATCAGTTTCCATCATTGCATAAGAGAACTGATGTAAAACGACAAGATAAAGAAAAGTCTGAAGTATTCAAATGCTCAATTACCCATACTGATGTCTGACTAAACAGTTTGCAATTTGAAAACTAGAAAATAAGCAGTTCAATACGGCACATCATTCGTTCTCAAACATCTGTTCTCATGCAAACTTGTAATCCCACTTCCCATCAGTAATTCCCAGCTTTTAAGATTTCAAATGTATTACACTTCATTGCAAAATACACATTTCACACACCTGGCAGGACATGATGGGGGAAAGATTTTCTTGCTCGTCCACCAGCACAAGGTTCTTAAGGGGACGAGGTTGGAAAAAGAATGTGTCTCCCTCCTCCAGCGGCATGGCAGAAGAAAACTCAGGTTCCTCGTCATCATCACCCAAGTGGGCAATCTGATACAGGTAGCTAAAAAAAAAACTATGTTTTAGATTCAGACTTCCAAAGAACACAATGTGTCCAACAATGCAGATTAATGAAAAGCTTCAGGTTAAAGCAAAAATGATAAGTATGGTTACATTCAAAACACATAGGTTTCAGGTAACAAACTACTGCTCCCACATCCCACCCTCGTTATCAGCTTCTGTAAAGCTAGTTATTGCACTGAAACTTGGTAAAATGCCACCGAAACAGAAGTATTCAGTTATTAGGTGAATGACAAAATGTGCAAGATAGAAAAGTGACTCACTGGTTTCCAAACTCTGAAGAAACGAATAAAAAGCCAGTCTTCAAAACACACATGGCTGTGGCCACAGGGATGGTATCAAAATACTTCATCCTGATCTCGGTCACCTAAAATATGAACAGATAATATGCAATCCAAATACATAGCATATCACTTTCCAGCATTTCAACCTCTCGTGTGTGTATTCTGAAACCAGAATACTCTCTTCAGTTCATTGGAAACACCAATGAACTTAGTTCTATGTGCTCACCATCTCCTCATCAGTTTCCAGTGTAACCTTAAAGATGTCGCCCTGTTCTGTCTGGGCTAGAAAGAAAAACATGGATTTGGTCTTGTGGGTGGCAGAGCAGACAAAGATCATGCCTCTCTCAGGATCATCAAGGTCATTCTGAAAGATGCAGAGAAAAAGACATTGTGGTCACATCTGTGTTTAATCTATTCTGTAAACACAATGCCTGAGAACTAAACAACCATATGAGGTCCAAAACGAATATTGTGATCAGAGGTCTTTATGTGTCTCCAGGTAAATAGTCAGAGAAGAGACATGAAAAGCTCATCATTTCGATACTAATAGCCATCAAGATGCTGTTTAGACACCTCAAGTCGATGTTTAGTGTATTGTCCTCAAACGGAGGGATGCAAAGCAGAAGACAACACAAACTCACCCTCCTGCGCGGGATTGGGCAACGAATGTCCGGCTGGTCACCAAAGTTTTTGTAGGTGATATAGTTCTCAGAGCAAATGAGCACACCGCTGGGACCATCCGAACCCCCAGGCACTACGACAGACGGGGAAAAGCTCAGATTAACACAGAAACTAGATTTTTCTCCCCTGAAATAGGTCCACGAAAAAGTCTATGAAGATCAGATATCAAAACATTCTCTTCATCAAACAGTCAGAGAAGAGACATGAAGATTCATCATTTCTAACACAACAGACTGGAGAACATTACTTAATCTACAAAAAACGTTCAGAAGCTTGGGGGCCATAAACTCTGTTCATATTTTGGAAAGAAGTCTCTTAAACTGATAAAATAAATAAATACAGTAACACTAAGTGTAATATCACAATTTCAAATACCTTCCATTATTTAGAAATCATTATTTAAAAAAAAAAAAGCTGATATGGTTCTCAAAAAATATTTCTTATCAAGGTTAAAACATGAACTGCTTTATATTTTTGTGGAAACATGTTTTCTAGGATTCTTTGATGAATACAAAAAAGTTCAAAAGAATAGCATGTACTTGAAGTAGAAATATTTTGTAAAATTATAAAATGTCTTTACTTTTATTTATAAAAGAGGTCTTATTAAATTGATCCAAATTAACAGTAATTTCCTTGAACATTAATACATTAAACGTATTAATGTAGTAAATCTAAATGTACTGCAACACATTTGAAACAAGTGTAAGATAAAAGTGTTCTGCTAAACGGGTTGCAACACTGTGTATCCTTATCTAGCAAGTAAATCTATCTTGACATTATGAAAGGTCAGAACCTGTGATGAGGAAGTTGCCGTGTTCCTCCAGTGCCTCACTGTACTTGCGCACAACATGGTTGAGGCCCAAGTCCAACTCATAGAAGGTCAGAGTCTGTTGTGTGTTTGCTGCAGCTTCTCCGGTGGGATCATTATCTGCCTCCTGCAAAACCATTAAAAACTATGGGTTAGAGACACGAGACCCCCAACTGATGGTATTTGTAAAACCATGAATAACTAAGATCAAATTAAGTAGCATGGACATTGCCACCACGCAAATACCTTTTTAACTTAAAAGACCCTGATTGTCCAACACAATATTGGAAGGACCACCATTAGTGTTGTCAAAAATATTGATATTTCGATATGCATCGATACTGAAATATCTGAAACGGTTCCAATACTTTTCTGCAGTGCTCCAATACCAGCTGTGTGTTCTTGCTCTCTCTTACGGCAAATTGACAAACCCGCCTCCTCCTCTCACTCAATCCCTCCCTCCGGTTGAATAGTGCTTGTATTGTGCGTAATTTTAGTCATTCACTCAGGTTTCGCGCTCACACCAAAACTGCATACACCTGATCTATACAAGTGGCGCTCACAAAGACAGCTTGCGGGTACCAAATTTACTTTCCCGTGGCTTATTGAGCCAAAATGCCCCTCTTGCATAGTATTCGGTTAAATCTTGTCAGGTTTTGGAAAGAAAATAGTTGCGAGAACACGTGTAACAAATGCACTATCTGTGCATAGGCTCTTAAAGTGACGGCAGCCTAATGCTTTCCTAACCTGCTGCTTTCTGTCATGTTATTCCATGACTGAATAACTTTTGTAATTTTAATTGTAAGCATTAATCTGCATTTAAAAAGGTCCCATGGCGTGGATTTTTTAAAAATTATTTATGTTTCCTGAGGTGTACTTATATTGTTATTATGATTTTTACATCACAAAATATCATAATTTAGAAATAAAAGGCATTTTTTTCTATGTTGATATTTGCCCTCTGGCTAGAATGCCCTGTTTGAAGGGACATGTCTGCTGTGAGACTGCAGTGAAAACGCCCACCGTTGTGATTGGCTGACATCTTTGCATTTTAAATGAGTATTAGATTATGTGGTGGAGGGGGCGTGGTTTAGCGAGGTCTGCATGCAAGCACTGCCAGAGAGAGAGAGACAGATTGCATGTGGACCAGAGAGACGGAGAGCTGGAGAAAGTTATATTGTACTGAGTTGTTGAGAGCACAAGTTTATTTTGTTTGCATCTGAGAGTCCCAGTCACACCGACCCAGTCTTCCTCCTTATTCTACGAACATTGTAACATGTGGAACCCCTCTTGAATACTTTTACCAAGTTTTTTTTTTTTAACCATTACAGCTGTCGAGATGAACTAACCGTGAAAGTGTTGATTATAGCATTATTTTTTAGATCTTTTTCCATCACATGAAAGGCTGCAGTGATGAGCATTGAGTACACAGACTGTTGATTGCGTGAATGCAGTGATCTCGTCATTGCAACGCTATTTCTCTCACAAAATGCTTTCACCACAACTAACAGCAAACACGACATCGATATGAATACAGTAAGAGCTTCCCAACAATGCACGCGGCGCGACGCATTTGGCTAGGAGGTGCATGCAAGCGGAGGGTTAAAATGAAGCGCTCTGATTGGCCGAAAGCCTTTCACTCCACTTACACGCTGTGGCTCAGCAGCAGAATCAACGTCATAGATTGCACTGAAACAGTCAAAATGAGAGATGCAACAAAATGCGTACATAGAGAGCAGCGAATCGTACAAGCGTACCAAAGGGTAGAAATGCGTGCAGAGTACGAAAAATGCGTACATGTTGGCAGGTCTGGAAATCACTGATCACAGATCAGGCATTAATGAACACTATTACTCGCTGTTTGTGGCGGTGCTGTTGAATCCATATCGTAAAAGTGTTTGTAAAGCCTGTGCTGACATTGCGACTAAAATAAACAGAATCAATTTTTTCCAAATTCTCTGGGCGGGCAAAGCAGAGGAAGGGGCGGTAACCATAGAGGTAACCGTTCCCCGTATGATGGCATACAGGGAAGATTCCAGATCGGCTCGTCTGAGCTTTCATTATCTCAAAAGGCAGAGCAGAACAGCCAGAACTCCGTTTACACCTATCGAAATTTCTAGCCACTGGGGGACCATATACAGGCTAGGGGAACTCAAATTAATGTTAAAAAACCTCATAAAATGAAAATCTCATGCCACGGGACCTTTAATTTATACAATGAAAACTATCAGTATTATTTTACATTTGATTGCTTTCATTTCTGTAGTATTTCTTACCTGAATACTACTGTTAGACCCACCTGAAAAACAAAGTCATGTTCATTTAATTTGTCTCTTTATTCTATTGCATTTATTTGTGCTATTGTTTGCAATTTGTTTATTAATTATTTTATTAATGTCTTTTTTTTGTAGTTTGATGATTCACATAAACCCTCCCTGTGCTGTGTTCGCTATTATAAATAGTTTATGCCAAAATTATCAAAAAAAGATGAGATTATAAACATATCTGTATAACAAATTATCTGTATGGTGAGATATATATATATATATATATATATATATATATATATATATATATATATATATATATGAACGTTTTCTGCGGGGTATCAAATGGTATAGAACATCAGTATTTTTCAAGGTATCGTATCAAATTTGGAAATTCCAGTATCGTGACAACACTAACTAGGGCTGCACAATATATCGAAATATACATATCGCAAGGGCACGCAATATCTGAATGATTTTAATAGGCTACTTCAACATTTTAGGTCAATGCATATAGCAGAGAATAGACTGGGCACACGACTGTTACTTATGTGACTTGCTTGACGTTAAAAAGAGTTATTAAACGCAATAACTTGTGAAAAACAACTCCTTGCAGTCTCGTGCTGTCTGACACACACACCGAAACGTGCACACACACAAGCCGCCCCTCTGAAAGCGTGTGATCCCTTCAGTTCTGTTTCGTGTCTTGTTACACACTCGAACAGTCAAGGTATTTAAATATTGGCATTACATTTTTTGTTTGTTTACATTAAAATTATGTTGTCAGATTTGTGACATAAATTTTTGCTAAAACACTGCTGGTCACTTTCAGAAGTTGTAGCGATGCTTTCTTTTCCCAGAAAGAATGTGAAACAAATGGTATCACTCAGTTTTTAAATAATTGTTTTAAATATCATTTAAATAGATTTTACACACTGAAAGCAATATATCGCATATTTCTTCAATATCGCACAGCCCTAACACTAACCCCCATATAGACTATTATAAAGATATTTCTGCTGCAATTATGACAAGGATTACAAAATTATAATTTTTATAGAAAGCAAGTATTGATATGAAAATTAACAAAATTCATTTTGTGATTCTAAAAGTTAAGAACAGCATGTTCTTCAGATTTCATCTTGGCTCGATGCACTTTTTTTAATAAAATCTGCCCCTCGAGGTCAACTTTCCTGCTTATTTTATGCTGCGTTCACACCATGGCATAATTACCGTAGTTTCGAGATGACAACATGTGACGTCCTCGGACTTATGCATTTCTATGCCAACACTATCAACACAAAATTAATCTGCAGTGGTCACATGATACAAATAGGAGCTTTCAGAAAATTCCCATCTTACAAGTTGTAATTACAAGCTCTACGAGGATGTGAGTACCTTTTTACAAGTTGACATCTCGTAATTAGGGCTGAACGATTTTGGAAAATCGAATTGCAATTTTTTTTTTTAACCAATATTGCAATTGTGATTTAATATGCGATTATTTTTAAAGATCTCCATCTTCTGTATTATTCAACAACGAGCAATAAATAATTTTATAATAATGGTGGGAATTTTAAGGCACCTCAAGATATGATTCATGATTCAAGTCATGATCCGATTCCAAAACAATTATTGAACTATTTTCTTATAAATTAATCTAATTAATTAAACTTTAAATATTTTTTATTATACACATAAGAACTTTTAAAAACAAATTACACATTAAACATTTTAATTAAAACAAATGCATGTTAATAATTTGAAATATATAAATATAGCTTCAAAACAAATGCTAGTAAATAAAGAGCAACAAAAAACATTAAAAAGCAATGAACAGGGGCCCGTTCTTCGTACCTCGCTAACTCAGTTAGCCGGATTTGATTGTTGACGATTTGGCATGATCTTGGATTGTTTGGTTCTTCGACGCTCATCCTGGACCTGCTGTCATAGCAACAGGTCCGTTAGCTTAAACCTGCTTGCGAGCAGGCTTATTTCATGTAAACAGGATTAGATTGCATCTTGAGGTGATCTTAAGATCTGTCCCAGCCACTGCTACTTTATTACAAGAGTTCATTACTGAACCAGGGGCAATAATAATCATTTTAAATAATAATAATATACACATTTTAAATTGTATATGAGAATGTATGTAATATTATAATGTTGTGTATAATACTATAGACACAGCCACTTGATTGAGCGATTTATTTGTGATGGAATAACTACTTTATAATTTTATTGGAAGTTTGCACACATGTTGTACAGTAAATCTGAGGCGTGCATTAATTTAAGTGATGACGGATATTATGGGATGGCTTGATGCAGCGCAGGAGATGCAGAGAATTTGATCTTGACCCTTAAGGCCCGGGTATACTTCACTTACCGCGCCCGGACGCGTCACGCGCGCAGCCCTGTCCGCGCGTCTTTCAAAGTATACTACACAACGGATGCGCGCAGATGATCGCGTTCGACGCATGCGCAGTACATTTTTTCCCTATGCTCTACCAGACATTGGGGGGCAGCACTGAGTCCTGTTATCAACGGGACATTCGCTGGGCATGATCGGAGAAGAACTGTAGTGCATCCACCATTGCAAGAAGTTTGGAAGAAATACTGAAGAATCATAAACGATGGAGAAGGATATGCTTCTAAGTTTACTCGTTTTGGAAGAAGAAATTATTGTCATGTTTTTCTCTCTTTTTTAAAGCGTGTTGTTTTTAAACCGGTCTTTGCACACTCTTCTTCGACGGCTGAACACTGTGCTCAATACTGTGCGTATTGCCACCTAGTGGACTCTTCTGTACTGCTGGCGCATGCGCTGTTGCACGCGGACCATCCACGCGGTCTCGAAATTTGGGCTGCGCGCGGACGGGGTGTGCGGCCGAAATACGAAAATTACGTCATGCGGGCGGTGCACGAACGCGGACGGCCGAAGTATACCCGGGCCTTTAAGAAACTTTATTACTGTCACGTTACAAATCTGCTTCAAATTGAATTAAAAATTGAATTACAACATTGAAATAAAAATGTAAAGGGTGTACAAATAATGTATAAAAAAAACCCATTTATCATTGATTTATTATAACTTGTATGTTGGTTTGGTCGTTTAGCTGTTTCCTTATAAAGGTCCAGATATTCATGGGTTTTTTTGTGTAATTTGCCAAGTTTATTGCCAGGTGGCTTTTTTAATTATATGATGTCATTACGTTGCTGTCTTGACGCCAGCCAATCGCTGCATTGCTGATCGTGGTTTCGAGTATCGATGCATCTGCCCTCAGGGCCTTCAGGGAAAACAAGAACGCGCAGTGATCTTAGATCATTTAATCCAGATATTTAAATCCAATCCGCAAATTCGTTTGAAGAACCAAATTAGCCAGACATCAGTTATCACAATTAACAGATCTGGGATCTGTCAAATCATCTCAGATGTATTAAGAGAGGTACGAAGAACGGACCCCAGAGTGCTTTCAGTATTTAAGAGTATCTAAACATTTTCCATTTAAGAGCCGAGTGTGATTTCTTTTTCTCAGCTTTACTGTTGCTTAATTATTAATGACGACAACATAGACAGCGGGAGATCTACATTCACACTGACGCACAGATCTCTTTAAATATAAGATTTTGTTTGTCCTGTCCACCTGTAGGCGTAACGTGCCAAGTTGATGCTTCTACAGCAGACTGGTTTACTCTCACGTGTGCATAGTGTAATCGCAGCCATTGCGGTTGAAAAAAACGTGTTTTATCATATTGCGATATTATCGCAAATGTATTTAATCGTTCAGCCCTACTCGTAATTACTGTCAATTACAACATGACGTGAACGCACCTTCAGTGCCAACCCTAAAAATCACCTGAACAAGCATATCAATGGATAATCAATTGAGATACATGTAGGGGAGTCAGTTAAGGTCGGAGCTAAACTCTGCAGAAAAGTGGATCTCGAGGGCCAGAGTTGAGATCCCCTGCACTAAAAGATCTTTCAAGAATGACTCTGACCTCATAGTCCATCTCCAGGCAGGCAAACATGGGGTTCTCAAAGCCCACATCCACACCAACCACATGGTAGACGAGTGTATTCGCCTTATGGGCCTCTAGAGGGGAGGAGATGGTAAGGCGGGCAGCTGCATCTCTGTTCAGGATGTATACCAACTTCTGCTTTTCTATGGCACCTGGGAGAATAAAAAGTGGCTAGTTAAAAATTAGAAAATTGGTTACATATGAAAATACTGCTTTATTGCGGTTGCTTTTCACTGCATATTTTAATTATTAGCTTTCCTAATGCATCTCAAACATGCATTTGCAACCTTGTAGCCTTTACTGAAAAGAGCCTCTGTAGTTACCTATCATAACAGCTCTGCCCTTTGGGTCCACAGCAAGGAACTGCCCTGGCACGATACGTCTGCAGCCACTCTTGCCAAACGTCTCCTGGTGTATTTTTTCAAACATGTTCTTGGAGGGATGGTACTCCAGGATCACAATACGGCCAGAGTCACTCCCCACCACCACATAGTCTAAAATTAAAGGGTGAAATCCATATAAATTCACATATCTACATATGAACCATGCAAAACAATTATAACCAAGATGCTCACCTTTAGTTCCACCCGTCAACCTGAAGGCCATGAGGGATCGGACGACACCAAACACCTCCATTGTAAGCAGTGTGTGGACCTTCCCTGTGTTGGCATCAGGACGCAGCAGTTCTAGGATTTTTCCACGGGAAACAACAATCTCCTGCTGCTTAGTTCCTAGTGAAAGAGAAACACCACTTAGGATTTAAACTTCATGCTTAAAGTCACCATGAAACATTTAATGAAATAAAGGGTCCTGCACACTGTGCGATTTTTCTAAATCCTCTGCGAATGTTGCTTGTCAGACTGTACGAACATGATCCCCGATGTAATACATGTCACACTGTAGGCTCTCAGTTGTCATTATGTCAGACTGTACGACAGTCAGAGGCGAAAAACGGACGCAAGCAAGAGACTCGTACGGACTGAGTTTTACGTCATTAATCCGTGACACGTTCGGTAACGGTGAGCCACATTCACAGACACAATGGTAGCGTTCAGCAAACAAAACAAAAAAAAAGCGGTGACATTTTTCATTCATCTGACTCTTTTCGACATGTTCCCTGTTGTGATTTGATGTTGTCGCACAAAATGCGTCATCAGGTTCTGTGTTCCTATTGGTTCTTGATTTGACGGTCGTCCTAGGAGAAGTCACACTGCAGGATTGCGCCTCAAATGTTCTGACACTGCCAGAATTTTGTCCGAGGTAAAATTTGATTGCAACGTTCATTAATCGGTTGTCACATGTCAAACTAAGGATCAAAGACTTCAGATTTTAGCCTAGAATCAGAGAAATATTTTAGGATTTCAAAATTTGTCTCAGACGGCCAAATCGTGGCCAAAATCGCACAGTGTGCACCCGGCTTAATGCATAATAAAAATGAAGAGGAAAAGCAATTTAATTTATTCATATGCACAACAGGTTTCATGCTGTAATCTAGCCCTGACATCTAAGTAAATATATGTTTTATGTAGATTTCTACACCTGCAGCATTTACCATAAGGCTACTAATAAAATTATATATCATTTCTGGGGTGAGCCTATTTGCTATGGTAACCTAGCAACCTGTGTGTGTGTGTGGGCATGTTTTTGTGAAATATCAGGACACAAATGTGTATAATGACATGGGTATGACAGGAATTACAAAAAGAGGGTGAAATATGAGGACGTTACCCATGTCCTCACTTTTCAAAATGCTTATAAATCATACAGAATGAGGTTTAGGGGCAGTGTAGGGGGATAGAAAATACGGTTTGTACGATATGGAATGTCCCCACATTTCACAAAAACCCCTGTGTGTGTGGGTGTGGGGGGCCTGGTAAACCCTACGTTATGGAGAAAAAATGTCCCCACAAAGATCCAATATCCGAAATCCTCATCCCTTGTGGGGACATTTTTTGGTCCCCATAAGGAAAACATCTTATAAATCAGACTAAGTGATGTTTTTTTGACAATGTAAAAATGCAGAATGTCTCCTGTGATGGGTAGGTTTAGGGGCAGGGGCAGTGTAGGGGGATAGAAAATACGGTTTGTACGGTATAAAAACCATTACGCCTATGGAAAGTCCCCATAAAGCCCAACGTGTGCGTGTTTGTGTGTGCATGCAATCGTGCCGCGTGTAAGGAAGAGGGACGCCCCAGTCAGACCAGTTGCTTCATTGCAGTTTGGCACGGCAGAAATACATATATTCATTTTTAATAGAACGCTGCATTTGGCTTGTATCACTTGCATTGCAGTGCATTTTAAGTGAAGCATCCGTTCGAAAAATCGCGTCACATCACGTCCCGGTGTATACAGTGAATGCATGCTGAAATTATTGTTGCGTGGCTACATAAAAGTTTAAAGCATGTGTGATGCATTGCCGCGATTGGTCTGACTGGCGCGTGAGAGAGACGAGGGTGCATGCGTGTGTGAGAAGGGGTTCTTTTTTTTTAGGCTATACTCTCTTGCAATTGAACAGAATACGTTTACTAAAAAATATCAAAGATAATCATATCTAGTAAAACCGCATCACGACATCGCTACAAATACAGTATGGGATTAAAATCAGCAAACATCAATGTATAGGCTTAGGCTACGTTACCATTGAAGTCGTACTGCTGTGGAATGCCAGGTCTACTTTGAAGTAGACGCATTGCACCTTGTTCTCTTCTTTTTTTAAGAATGTAATGATCCCAAACTTTAGACATTCTCTACCGTTTATGGACATCTTTACTCTCCGCCATCGCGCCAACTAAATTCAAAATGTATCACGCGCTATGGTGTGCTTCCTGAACATTAAACAGGTGTCTGTGTGAATCAGATCCCTGCGCGTATAGTGCACATCATAGGAATTTAACGAGGTTTCGAGGCAGAGTTTTTGCCTCGAGGAATTTTTGTAATCGAGTAACTCAATTAATCGTTCCAGCCCTAGACGTAGCATAAGCATTTTGAACTGCGAGAGGGGTTATGCTTTCTTCATAAGTTGAATTCAGAAGGCAGTCTGTTTTTATTTAGGCAGTCAATATTTACTTTGAGTTTTAAATATGGATATTTTTCTTAGTCAAACCCCTTGCTTCATTTTTTTTTTAAATATAACTATGGTTGTATTCGTCTTAAAGAAGAATGTCATATACCGTATTTCCTCAAATAAAAGCATTATTTGGGTTAGAATAATAACGAAATTATAGGTTTTTTAAAGTAGAAAATAATATTTATGTAAAGAGATATATATTAAAATAAAAAGTGCTTAAAGGAACACAACTCTTCATAAGTGGAAGGAAGCTTTTTCCCTCACGTGGAATATAGAAAGCACATTAGTTGGGTTGAGTCTATAAAACACGAAAGAACAACAAATACATCACAAAAAAACCTTTCTTTAAAATGAATTTCGTTTTGTATAAATTGTATCTTAATTTTAATCTATGTTTTATCAACCAAATTGCCCGGATTTAATAAATAACAAGCAAATAGCTATAACAGACAATGACATGAGGCAGAGGAGGAGGCGCAGAGCGATCAAAGGCTTAAATGAACTACTAGAAAAGAAAAAAAACTTTAGTCAGGGACAGCCATTACTATTTATTTCAGATAGGCCTATATTTGATCCAGCAGGTCTCAGAGGGAGTTCTGGGTTGAGCAGCGGTGCTGAGCGGAAAGAGTTTCAGAAATGAGCGGATCTCCAGAAAGACGCTCTCACTCTGGAGGAAATATTACCGCACACACCGCAACAGTCACAATATGACCTCATGTATGTTTTAAAAACACAATTCAACTTATAAATAATACATTTTAATGGGCCACTTAAAATGTTTATTACAAATAAATTAGTAATTCTAAAAATGAACAAAAATTTGCGGATTTTTGAGGAAATACGGTACACTTAGGATGGCTTGAGGGCAGTGTTGCCAAGTCCGCGGTTTTCCCGCGGAATTGGGCTACTTCAACACTGTTGCCGCAGGCTGTTTTTCATGTCCGCGGGTTGAAGCGACCGCAATTATATGATATTTAGCCCCGGGAATGCGAATTTTAATAGGCAATCATGCCAAAAAAACACATATTTAACCCCCCAAATGCGATTTTTACTGGAGATGCCCCCCTGAAACGAGATTGGGCTTGTTTTGGGCTAGTTTTGAGTAGCAATTGGGCGGGTTTTGTTGTGAAAACCTGGCAACCCTGCTTGAGGGTGAGTAAATCATGGGGTGAACTACCCCTTTAATCAAATAAACTTCCCCTCCAAATTGCAATGACTTGTTTACTGGCAGGACAACCCGTCACTCACCTGAGATCACAGCAATAGCAAACCACAAGAGTTCAACCAATTTCCACTGCACAAATTCAAGTCCCGCCCTAAATTCTCTTATTTGAGAAGACGTTTCACTTGGAGATACATCACAGTAGAGAACAAAACACTACTTCAAACTACAAAATATAAGTGAAACACGCAGTTTTTAAGAAACTACACATGACTCAGTGTTGTTGCTCGGTGATATACCTGAGAAGTTGCCATGGATGGCATGGGAGATGCCAGTGGCCCGCTGCAGGGTCAGGTTGTACAGAAACATGGCTGCTGTCACTGGACCTGAGGCTCAGGACAAAGAGCTAAACCAGCACCTACAAGCAAATCCCAAAGAGAATGTATAAATACCAAAGTACGTAACTTGCATGAAATTAAAGTTGAGGACAGTAAAACTAACGTCAAACCAAATTTATGGAAAATAACCTGAAAACTGTGCGAAATCAAGTTCCAGTGTTTCATTTTACAAAAACATTTCGCGAAATAAGTGTTCTTGTAATTGCACTTCGTGTAACACATAATCCTCTACTGCTAACGCCACTTGAAATTGCAAGCGTAGTCAGTCCATTCAGCATTAGCCTATCGGCTAACAAACTTTATTGTGAAAATAAAGGTTATAATTATAAATTATGAACACAGATTTCAGTATGGTTAAACAATACGGGTTATTTGGGAATTGTATGAAAAATATTTACCGAAATAGCAACCAGGATGTTGTAGATTTCAATCAGATGACAAACTTATATTTTTCATTGGCCTGGTCGCTCGTTATTTCAAACGGCGCTGGAACGACAGAGGGCCTCCTACTTCTGTGGCGCATAAAAGTGCTGTCCGAACACATGCCTGAGAGGAAAGATCGACATCAAAAAAGATTTGGTATAAACGTTATAACAACTTTTTTTAACAACTTTTGTGTATTTCTCTTTTATATATATATATCGCATGTATTTATTAAAATACATTTTATTTAATGTATTCATGTAATGTAATGTTATGTATGTAGAATCATCGAGACTTTGAATGACATCGAGATTTTGAAATCTAACATGCATTTACCACGGTAACCATATTTTTCGACGAAGTAACATACTCCAGTCGCGTTACTACAATAATAGTGGTTTTGACCAAAGTCTAAAACAAACAAAGTGACCGAACCTTCTGAAAGGTTTTTGAGACTGTCTGAATGAGGTCCTTTAATGGTATGATATTTTAGGCGAACACTGGCAGCCATTGTAAACCATCGAGTTTATAATAAAAAACACAAATCTGTTTAAGTACAATATTGTCTTCTAAATCGGAACAAGTTACTTCCGAAAAGAAGGGCAGCGAGGTTTTAACTCCCTCTGTCTTTGCGTGTGTGTGAGAGGTTCGCACTGTGGTTCGTGGAAATCCCAGAAAATAACCACATACCGTTAAAGGCAAAGCGTTTCATTCTTTCCATTACAGCATAAAACGATGACCAAATTTATATCACTACCAGTATTTATGGACATAAATTGCAAGAGAATCTTTTGACAATGTTAATGCGTTTGAATAATAGACCCCTTTTTAACTATTTACAGCTACATATATTTAGGCGTAATAGCCTACATGCCAATTATGTTTAAGTTTAATGTTTATTTTATTTATGTTTTTAAAATTCTATTTATTTTTTAATTCATATTTTGTATTATTATTACTGTCACTGCACATATTTTTCCCTCATTGCATTGTTTTATTAATGCATTGGCAATATTATATGTAAAACAATCAAGCCAATAAAGTCTTACTGTTTGGAGCTGGTCACTTAATCCCTACACTGTAAAATCTAATTAGTTAGACTTACTTGCAAAACGCATGCAAACCGATTGCCTAAAAAAAAAAAACTAAGTAAAGTGAAATAGGGATAGTATGTTGTGCTAACAAATGCTTAGTTAGTAGTTCACTTACACAAGAGCTCTAGTAACTAAAAAAAGAACTGTTGAGTGTACTTGATCTTTTACTTTAGATTTACTCTTGACATAGTATAACTACCATAGTTGTTACCATTGTTGTGTTTGGCATGCCTAATGTTGAAGTCTGTGTGTGACTCAAGCATGATCAACTGCAAGATATTTTTACAAATATAGGAGGATTATATTAACCCAATAAAAAGTTTCATAGGTGTTTATGACCTAAGCATTAGCAATAAAATTGTAAACGATCATTATACGACATGAAGGGTTACAGGTTACATAGGTTGCTTTTAAAAGGTATCTTAATTTCTGACTAAATTAATTATTCAGTCAGAAGCTAGGTCAACTTTTAAAAGTCACCTATTGGTAACACTTTACAATAAGGTTGTATTAGTTAACATTAGTTAATGCATTAGTTAACATCAACTAACAATGAACAACACCTCTGTTCAGCATTAGTTAATCTTTGTTAACGTTAGTTCATAAAAATACAGCTGTTCATGGTTTGTTAATGTTAGTTCACAGTGCATATGATGTTAACAATATTTTAATAATGCATTAGTAAATGTTGAAATTAACATTAACAAAGATAAATAAATGCTTTATAAGTGCAGTTCATTATTAGTTCATGTAAACTAAAGAAACTTATTGTAAAGTGTTACCAACCTATTTACTTCTCTTCCTTTGAAACCAAATAAATGTGATGTCTTGTTGCATTGCTGCATCAGAAAGAGAGTTATAATATGAATGTTCCAAGTGCCCAACCAAAGTGAACACTGATCACCATAATGGTGAGTTGTTGTTTTTTGCTTGACAAAATGGCACTCAAACCAATCAATTAATCTTAGCTTGGTTTTTCTGAGTAAACCAGGAGTAGTATGTGAATAGTACAGATAACTAGATTTTTATAGTGTATTCGTGCAAATTTACGAAGCTATTCCCATAAAAGCTGTATAATTAATTCACAATGTAGGCTATCGCCAGATAGCACACATACATCCCGGAGACGTCTATTTGATGTGCGTGTTTACATTTAGAAGACTTTTTTTGTGTGTGTGCTCATGATACGTCTATAGGACATTTCCTGCCAGATGTCAAATAGACGTTTAGACATTGTCTTTAAGATTTCTATGTTTTAGAATGTAGCCTATGTAAAACTGACATCTTAAAGACGTCTATCAGATGTTTCAAAGTTTGTAACCGAGAAGCTTTCCAGATTAAGTGCTCAAACTGACATGCAGACGTGTAGGCCTACTAGCTCAAGCAAGAGACCTGACTCAATCCCCGTCCAACAGAGGCAACGATTTGTAAACCTGATCACAATCTATCTAATTTTGTCTGTCATTTATGACCAAATAAAATGAGTTTAAAAAGTGTGTGATGTTCGAAAGTTTACACTTTTTAGTGGCGCAATCGCTGTGGGCATGAGGCATTTCCACTAGGCGGCAGCAGTGGACTGGGACTTGTCTGGAATGCACATTGTGAATTCATTCCATAGGCGATATAATGCCACGTATTAACGACACACGAGGAAAAATAACAGCCAGAATGCTGCATACATCTGATACCGCATCTCAAGATCATAAAAAAAGTAATTTGTGTGTCTGTTGGTTGTGTAAAAAAGTTGTTGTTTTTTCAGGACAGTAGCTAGTGATTACATTTAACAACATATAAATACACCAGAAACTATATAGAATTCGATAATATATAGAGAGAAAGAAGGAGGTGATATATTACTTATGTGGACGCTGTGGATATTCTCCGAGCATCCTCAATCACAGCACTTAGCGGTCTGCTGTGAATTCCATCTGTTCCAAATGCATTGTGGGAAATGTAGTACAAAAAGGCGCAGGATTCCCAAGCAACACCTGCCACCACCTCACACCACTTTTCAGGTGTTGTGTATATACATATAATACATAAGACATAATGTATTGGGTAAGTCACTTGAGTAACTGCATGAGCAAAATAACGGTACACATTTTAGTGATAAATCATTTAAAGAACTACATATCCCAGTAGACTGTAAAACGCGATTGGTACGGGTGTCTTGTTGAGGGGGGGCAACACACACGGTTTACACGCAGCGTTGTGAGAATTACATTGTTGCACATTATCCAAGGGCTTAGAGACGCTAAAGTAACGAACAGCAGGACAACATCTCAGTGCACATCTGCATCAGCATACTATATGGACGCTGCAACGACCACCGACAGAGAATTCATGCGAATAATCATATGGAAGCTGAATGCTGTTCATTTAGTGCAACATCTACAACAGCCTGCAGAAATTTACATTCCAGAGAGGAGGAGAAGTGAGTGTCTTTACATCCAAAAGCTGCCCCAGTTTTAAGAATACATCATGATGAGGGATTATGCATCTTAAGAGGCATTGTAAGGTAAGGAATCATGAGCATCATTGCATTCAGATTTGTGTCCATTGTGTGAGATAACCTGTTGTGGTCAATGCTTATGTGGTTTTCACTCCATTAATGTCTCACCCATCCTTTTATTTTTATTTTTTTAAAACAGATAGTCCCAGATGTGGCTATGTAGCATGTGTAGCTAGAGTGGTCCCTGACCCGCATCATGCATAGAGGCTCTCAAGAGGGACCGGTGGCTTGCCCTTTTGTGTCCGAACCCATCTCATTTATGTGAGGGTCTCATTTCACCCTGAACCCACCCTTACCGATCTGCCAGCGTTGCTTAGATACAGGAAAGAAAGAAGGGTAGTAAAGGATTTTCTTGATGTGACGGGGTGACCTAATCAAGTCTTTGTCTCATCCTATGCAGTTGTTCAAAGTACACACAACTGAACTCCATAAATGTGAATGTAAACTCAATAAAGTGAAATCAAATAAGCAGTATGCTGCCCAGAAAGACAACTAAACTGTATTAAAGATCCAGTTACACATCCATTCTTTTTCTCAGGGAAACTTATGGGAAAAGTGAAAGATTTCCTTCCATTCTTTACAGACAAGTAGAATCACTACCTCAACATGACTGTATTGGAATTTCAAAATCACTTGTGCATGAATAAACTCTGTGCTTTAAATATTTTCATAGATTTTGTAGATTTTAGCAGACCAGCATTTTCCATGCCCTTATCCCCAAAGAACTGTCCATTTAGCGCTTATTACAGATACATTGGTGGTTATTAAACTAGATTTGCTTAACATTGCTGTTTTGATATTTTGATATATAGATTTGAAAGAAATGGCATGCAGTTTTGTTTATTGTTTTAAATTCTGTTCTGAACATACCGAGTTGCACCAATTATTTAACTATTACATATTAATAATAACATATGACCTAAATGACCAATTTATACTCAACTATTGATCTAAACTGATTAAGGTTAGTTTTTTATTAGTATTTTAATTATGTAGACAGATAAGAAATGAGAATTTTGGCAGATCATGGCGTTTCAGACTAATTAAGCCCATTTTATGGTGCTTTAACTGCTATATCACACAATATCTCACAGTAAAAACAGTAAACACAGCCTTTGCAGCAACACCATTAATTAATATCTGATTCTATCATGACATTCAGTTTGCCCTTTGCTAATTGGTCCCTTTTCAGTGACAGAATTTGAGAGGACAGTTGCTGTTTGGGTTAATTGCGAGACTGTGGTGATAGGGCTCTCTTTTAGCCTAGAGTTTATTTGAAGAAATGTCATTGCATACTACAAAAAAAAACTGGTGCATAGGATTTATATTAAAATAATTTTCACTCTGAAAATGCTAGTAAATCTAACAAATAATAACAAGGAAATGGCAAGTAACACATTGAATTAAAAGTGATATTTTGAAGTAGATAATTTCTACTTATTCGGTAAGACTGAAAATACAACTAAGAACATTTATTTAGTAACACTTTACAATAAGATTTCATTTGTTAACAGTTAATGTAGTAGTTAATTAACATTAACTAACAATGAACAATATATTCTTACAACATTTATAAACCTTTGTTAATAAAAATGATCATTTAGTTCACAGTGCAACTTTTGAATTTAAAAATTTATTAGTACATGTAGACATTAACGTAAACTACGATCAATAAATGCTGTAGAAGTATTGTTCATTGTTATTTCATGTAAACTAATGTAGTTAAAGGTAGGGTAGTCAATTCTTGGAGAGGCTAGCAATAGCAAACTTGCTTTGAAAGCATAAGATCCCACCCTCACTTCAGAGTGTCTCCAAAGCCACATCTCCTTCAAAACAACGCATACAGCAGAGTTTGCAAAGCGTCACAAGACAAGAGATGGCGTTAAATTACCTCATGGGTTACACTTTACAAAAAGGTCTCATTTGTTAACATTAGTTAATGTATTAACTAACATGAACTTACCACGAGCAATACATTTGTTACTGTATTTGTTAATCTTTGTTAACATTAGTTCATAAAAATACAGCTGTTCATGGTTTGTTCATGTTAGTTCACAGTGCATTAACTAATGTTAACAAGATTTTAATAATGTATTAGTAAATGTTGAAATTAACATTAACAAAGACAAATAAATGCTTTGTAAGGGCAGCTCATTATTAGTTCATGTTACAGTTTTTTACAATCGCTATGACACATTTTTCAATACTTTTAACAAATTTCCTAAACTCTTAACGCACCAACACACCTACATCACACAATTGGCAAAACAGTTAATTTCATGCTCAAAATCACACATTGTAAACTAAACTACAACACTAATTTTCAAAATACAATAATACACTTACACAACACACTATGTCTACCGAAACAATTCAAACATGTCTCAAAATCCAATTTTTTGTTCTCGTACCAACAGGAACATTTAGTCATTCATAGCACAATGTCATAAAAACATTAACATCCGATGGAAATACAGAAAATGCATTATTTTATATGTATTAGGTCTGCCCTTATACAATAGAAAGTATATTTTATTGATCATAGATTGTGTCTTTTGAAGACTCCACATTTTTGTTTTGTTGGGTTTAGTAAATGCATGCATCGTTTCTTTTGCTGCAGAAATTCAATACAAAAAAGGAATGACCCATCTCAGAGTAGCTTTATAGAATGCCTGTTCTTCATTTAGGAGCTTTCCTCCGCCCCTGAGGGAGGACGTTGAATCCTTAGATAGACAAAATACAGTTAGGAACAAGAGGCATACAGTCACTGTAATGCATGGTAAAATGATTTACACTTTGCAGTAGGAGAAGCGCTTATACAATGTCCTACTTGTTGGTTTCTTGAAAAATCTGAATAATGGATGGCACTGTGTCCCGGCTGTGTTTTGCTGTACTCGTTCACCAGCCTCTCTGTATGATAGCCTGTGGTTTATGACATGGTCTATGATAGTAGCTCTTATTTCATCAGTTACCCTCATTCTACCTTGCCCATGTCCAGGCATTCCTCTCCCTTGTCCTGGTACTCGTCTTCCTCTCCCTCATGCAGGCCTTTTTATGACTTTTTTTGTGTTACTCTATATTGTTCCTTTTTCACACAAGAGCAGTCCAAATAGGCCCTCTTTTACTGTATACCATATGATCATGTGATTGAAAGAACAACAGCTGAACAATTCCTAGATGGGAATCAGCTGTGATTTATATATTTGCACAAATTCAATCAGCTGTTTATCAGTACAAATGGAATAAAATACATGGGATATATTTGTGTTTCAATTCTCGATATAAACAGCTGTTTACCTTGACTTTAGCCTATAAGGTTAGGTTTAGAACATGATGTTATCTGTTCTGACATACAGTGTTAAAGCATTGGTAAATTTGGCAGTACAAATTCATTGTTTTGGTCTTGTTTGAGCTTGTGTGTAAAAGAAGTTCAAGCATTTTAAATTTGTGTTAACTATATGCATTTTGTGTAAAAGCAACAATAAATGTGTTAATTGTATAGCCTACACAGACAGATGTTGTGCTAACTGTGTTAAGAGTTTAGGAACTGTGTTAAAAGTATTGAAAAAATTGTCATAGCGATTGTAAAAAACTGTAACTAATGCAGTGAACTAATGTAAACTAATGAACCTTATAGAGATTGCTAATGTGTCGTCAGCATGACGTATTCCCAGTGGTAAACGCAAAGCATTTTGGGAATCTGCGGCACAAACGGGCGCCAGTCGCCAGACTTCTTTGCATGGAGGGAAGAATGCAGTGTTCAAGATGCCGTCTACCTGCTGTGTTATAAACTGCAATAGTCGTTCTCACAATAGAAGTGGCATAAAGCTTAAGAACAGGATATACAAATATAAGTAAACACTTGTTTGAATGATGTCCTGTATGAACAAAATGATGGAGTATATTTTTATGAGTCCACTGTTCGATTGCGCCCGCGCCCCCCTCTCTCTCTCACTCACTCACTCACACACGCACGCACGCAGGTTTGTTGAATTCTGACCGCATGCAGATAGATAAGAGAGAGCGAGGAGTGTTGTGCTTTTCTGCCCCACTTTTACAATCTCTAGGTCCTGGACCCATCCATCTGTAAAAAAGACTGCAGCGACTTGAATTCTGAAAACTTTGTGTGTGTACGCACTAACAACACTTAATATCATGTAGTTGTACACTCACCTAAAGGATTATTAGGAACACCATACTAATACTGTGTTTGACCCCCTTTCACCTTCAGAACTGCCTTAATTCTACGTGGCATTGATTCAACAAGGTGCTGAAAGCATTCTTTAGAAATGTTGGCCCATATTGATAGGATAGCATCTTGCAGTTGATGGAGATTTGTGGGATGCACATCCAGGGCACGAAGCTCCCGTTCCACCACATCCCAAAGATGCTCTATTGGGTTGAGATCTGGTGACTGTGGGGGCCATTTTAGTACAGTGAACTCATTGTCATGTTCAAGAAACCAATTTGAAATGATTCAAGCTTTGTGACATGGTGCATTATCCTGCTGGAAGTAGCCATCAGAGGATGGGTACATGGTGGTTATAAAGGGATGAACATGGTCAGAAACAATGCTCAGGTAGGCTGTGGCATTTAAACGATGCCCAATTGGCACTAAGGGGCCTAAAGTGTGCCAAGAAAACATCCCCCACACCATTACACCACCACCACCAGCCTGCACAGTGGTAACAAGGCATGATGGATCCATGTTCTCATTCTGTTTACGCCAAATTCTGACTCTACCATCTGAATGTCTCAACAGAAATCGAGACTCATCAGACCAGGCAACATTTTTCCAGTCTTCAACTGTCCAATTTTGGTGAACTCGTGCAAATTGTAGCCTCTTTTTCCTATTTGTAATGGAGATGAGTGGTACCCGGTGGGGTCTTCTGCTGTTGTAGCCCATCCACCTCAAGGTTGTGCGTGTTGTGGCTTCACAAATGCTTTGCTGCATACCTCGGTTGTAACGATTGGTTATTTCAGTCAAAGTTGCTCTTCTATCAGCTTGAATCAGTCGGCCCATTCTCCTCTGACCTCTAGCATCAACAAGGCATTTTCGCCCACAGGACTGCTGCATACTGGATGTTTTTCCCTTTTCACACCATTCTTTGTAAACCCTAGAAATGGCTGTGCGTGAAAATCCCAGTAACTGAGCAGATTGTGAAATACTCAGACCGGCCCGTCTGGCACCAACAACCATGCCACGCTCAAAATTGCTTAAATAACCTTTCTTTCCCATTCTGACATTCAGTTTGGAGTTCAGGAGATTGTCTTGACCAGGACCACACCCCTAAATGCATTGAAGCAACTGCCATGTGATTGGTTGATTAGATAATTGCATTAATGAGAAATTGAACAGGTGTTCCTAATAATCCTTTAGGTGAGTGTATATATATGGGTGCTGGAATTTGGGCAACAGTTTGACGTCCCTTGACCAGTCGCTCAGCTCGTAAGGATCCAGTCCTTTGATTCCCTTTATTTTCTCATCATATCTCGTCTTTGCATTAGGATTTAGTTTTAGGCGATATGGTTCTTTAGCCCGCTGCATTTTGTAGGATTATATTCAGTTTTTCTCTCTAATTTTTAATTATTTTCATGCCAGAACACTAGCCTGCTATGCCAGGCCATGTAAATGGGCCAAACATACCGATAATTCTTTGCATTCTGATGACGTTGCCGCCCAGTTGGTCACATGTCTTAGCAATCTCTATTGTAAAGTTACACCACCTCATGTCTCAAAGCACATAACATTACAACACATAACAATGAACATAAACAACTTAAAGAGCACTGACCTGTACCACCTGACTGCTGCAGATTCATTGCGGCATTGATAGTGTTGCCATTGAAACGCATATAATCGAGTATAATGTCAGATTTTTCCATCTCTTTCAAAGGACAGTAGTTATGGCGTGAACGCAACATAAGCTAGTTTTTTTTGGTTTTGGCTGCTGGTTCGGTTGTGGTGCTTGGTGACTGACGTCTGTCTAACTCTACATCAACACACTGATGACGTGTGATGTCTGGGCGAGCGGGTGTGTGGAGGGATATGGAAATACATATGTTGAAAGGCAGGTAGGACATCGTAACATTGCATTCGGACTGAATGCAATGATTGGATGAACATTTTATAGTCCTACACCATCCACAGACGATATATATAAATACATAAATACATTTAGACCTAACTTCGTGATCGCTATCAGGATGTGAAGAGACTTTCAACCAGCACAACAGCAAAGAAATTCTGGAGCAACTCACCTACACTCTCAGAAAAAAAGGTACAGTGCTGTCACTGGGGCGGTACCCTAAGGTACAGAAGTGAAAAGGTACATCTTTGTACCTTACTCACCCCTAAATGGTACATATTAGTACCTTAAAGGGTACATATCAGTACCTTTTCGGATTTGTACCTTAGGGTACCACCCCAGTGACAGCAATGTCCCACCTTTTTTCTGACAGTGTACCCTGACTTTTATTTTAAAGTGTTACCAATATTTTTCATTTTTTACATTGTCATGGATAGTGCTGGGCGGTATGACCAAAAATGTATATCACGGTATTTTTCTAAATTATATCGGTTTCACGGTATATGACGGTTTTTTCCCCTATGCATGACAGGGTGTTAATCACATTTTCTACTGTTTGAGAGAGGAAATACTGCACTAGATTGATTAGAATGCCCTGTTTTACAGTCATGACGAGTGAATATTGTAGAAAAATTCCACACTAGAGTTAATAGGTCTACAGGTTTACAAAATGATGCTGTGGAGAGACAACAACCAATAAAACACAGACCTGCAACATGCTCAGAATCATACTTACAGACACCTGAATATTACAAGTTGAGTTGAGGGCACCTTAAGCATTTTAAAAATCTAACCCTATATAACAACAAACTGCCAAAACAAGGGAGAAACGCGGATATTTGCAATACATACTGAACGAATGAACGAATGACACACATCAGTTTAACACAGAAAGAATAAAGCAGTTACTTTTTGGCCCATTCTTCTTTGAATTGTCAGTTTATTTATTGATACTATTGATACTTACATCATTGTCTTTTGAATAATCCATCGTGTCAGCGCGTTCGTGATCAGACATAGGTTATCAGTGTAATCAGTGCATACATTTCATTTTAATAAGACGTGATGAAATATGCGCGCATACACGCTTCTGGTTCATGTCTAGAGCACTAGAGTTTATGAAATATGTCCATAAAAAACTTAAACGCGCTCGCTCCGGTCTATATCAGTGCTATATGATCCATGTGGTGAGCGTTGTTAAACCCATCGCGGCGCTCCGCGCAGAAACCGCTCTCTCGCGCGCCGCGTGTAGTTTGAATTCTCAACTATAATCAAGGGCTGAATCCGACATCGCCCCCATAACCTCAAATAGAGCATTATTTAGAGGGCACAGCGCTTTTTAGTGGTGTCCGAAACCTTAGTGGACGTTTTTGAGTGCACTCATTCTATCCCATTGCACCGCAATAACGAGTGTACAGCCGATGTACACACATTGCCTGTCCGACTTCACGCACGTTTTCATTCACTCCTTCAAATAAAGTGATAACGTAGGGAATAGTGAATGAGAGTATAGGATTCAGCCATAGCTGTGCTGTATGCGATCTCAACTGTGCTCTGACTGCTCTTACTACAGTGCATCAATGAAATGGGTCCCCTCTCAAACAATGACGCGCTGCGCCGCGTTCCGAACGTTGTTTAAGCGACATATACCGGTATTGCGGTATCATCAAAATTCATATCATTAAAAAAATAAATACCGGTATTCGGTATGAACCGGTATACCGCCAAGCACTAGTCATGGATGCATACAGTCAAAATAAATCTGTTTTGCATATCAGTCCTGAAAGAAAATGGCCAGGCTGGGTTGAGTTTAGCTTGACGTATTGTAGGCATCCAGTGTAATGCTTCCCAAGGCATAATGGAGGACCATCTATTTATTATTAAATCTTCTGCAATCTGCACAGTGATTCAGAGCTGAAACTATAATGAATAAATCAAAGCATTAAATATTTCAATCACTTGATGTGTATAACAGTTATGTTCTGTATAGTTCTGTTTTATTGTCATTGTGTTTTGGCCTGGGTTCTTTATCTATAGTGAGTCATGAGTTACATACCTATTCCATGTTATGTTGATTATCTTCCCTATATTCATTCAGTTCTTGTTTTGGTGCCTTTTATGTTTAAGTGTGGTAAGACTTGTTATTTCTCCTGTAGTGTTCCTGAGTGATTGTTTGGTTTATTAAAGATTTTACATTTACACAACGATGTAAACGATGTTTTTCACGTACAGATCTTGTCAAAATGATCCCCGTTCACACGGATCCATGAAAACTATTAAAAATGCTGCAGAGTATTATGTTATGCTGTAAGGTCAGTAGATGGCGATGTCACTTTGTAAAGAAAAACAATGCGCACGTAATACACATGCGCATGACGTCACCATTTTCACAACTTCTCATTTTTGTAGTTTACACTGACAGTATAGTTTTCAAAAACTTGCACTTTGAAACCGTTTTTAAAAGTTTGCATTTTCAGGCCTGGCCCAAAAGGCTGTTGTCATGTAAATGGATGGTCAAGTCCCTTCAAGACAAGTAATTTCACTTGGGACACCTTTGAAACGCCTCTCGATTGGCTCTTTCATTTAGAAGGCGGGGCTTATTCCCCATATTGGGCCTTGCACTTCCTTCCATTTATAAGTAACCAAGTGCACCGTCTTCCTATATATAAAGTCTTTGCTAAAACGCATAAAAAGTTTTCTGTTTTTAGTTGGAAACGGTGTTGTGAGTCTCTTGTGCCATGTGTGTTGTAAAGCCACACTGATACTGTGACCATGTGTTTCTTAAACATGCATGTCCTTGAGTTGGAATTGCAGTCTGAACTATTCAAATGTCATTTAAGGTGTAAAAGAGAGGATACAAAAAAAATAACTATACCAATGACGAAAATAAGCGCAGATACAATAGCAAAATATGTGGGAGACCGTTGCTATAGTGTGACGATATTGTATTGCAATAGGTAGCACTTCAAAGTCAATTCCGTTAGCACAGTATTTGTAATTTGTAAAGAATTTAATGACAAAATCTGGTTACGGTTGCACTTAAAATAATTACAAAATAGATGTATGAAATTATAAAAAGGTATACCATTAATTGTACCCAGCATGTATAGAATGTTACCTGAGGGGTAGAGAGAGAGAGAGAGAGAGAGAGAGAGAGAGAGAGAGAGAGAGAGAGAGCGAGAGAGAGAGAGAGAGAGAGAGAGAGAGAGGAAATGTAGAGAGAAAGAGACAAAGAAAAGAAGAGAGCAAAGAAGAGAGAGAGAGCCAGAGCATAACAGAGCCAGAGCAACAGTTGCAATATTCTTGTATCCCTTCCTTGACCATGTGACTGAAACCCAAATGTGAGATATTCAAACTGACCAATCAGATAATTACAATTTACCCCACTGTAAAGGCGTGACACACATTTTGGTCTACAGCCCTTTCAACATCTCTTTGTCTTTAGGAATTCCAAATGGCCCTTGTTGTATGAAAGATGAGGGTTGAAACAGTAAAGCAAATGTCTTTGTTCATTTTCAAATATCTTTGATTATTCTCAATCCCACATGGTAGACTGGAAACTTGTCTTGTTTGAGCAACTTCCATTTGACAGATGTTCATCATCTTCTGTAACTAGGCTAACATAGTACCTGGGGAATTTTAGGAGCCAGCAAAAGTCCTGCTGACTTAGCCTTAACTAGGTTAACACTGCGTACAGAGCGAGGACGCTGTCAACGAGTCACATATGAAAGCTTTTAAATAGGTTACTCTATAGAAACCTCTTTCTATCATGGGCTCAAATTGGTTAATATTCACAGAGCTGTGACAGCAGTGTTACCTGAAGTCCAGCTTAGATATCAACTTAAATAGCACAACTCAACATATTGCAACATTTTACAGTTATGTTTGCACTTCTTCATGGATTGTACAGAAAATAACAAATAGGGCACTTGCTGCTGAACACACAGTTCTCCGTATTGTATGTACGCGTGTGTTTGTGCATGCATGCGTTCTCTGGGTTTCTCTTTCCCTGAGAGACCTGCTCCCAAACCCAAACAGATGGATCATATCAGATCACTGAAAATGTAATGTTTTTTTTACAAAAGTACTGTAAACCTGAAAAAGTTGGCAAAACTCAAAAAATTGAGGCAATCAGTTGTCAGTTTATGTAAGCAGAACTTGCAGATTTTTATTTGTAATTAAATATTTGAATTGCTCTGAACTTGTAATATTTGCGTAAGCTAATTCATACATTTAACTTAAAAATGTTTAGTAGTGGAACCTTGACTAGCTTTAATTCAATAAATGCCACCTTGCTAATTGGTTACACAATGCTTTGGAAGTATTAGCACAGCATAGCACTTGCTGAATGAGAACAGCAACATAATACATTTAACCCTACAAAAAAACTATTCTAAACTAGCATAACAAAACATTAAACACCACTACAACTCCCACTTAACGTTAATATATAAAATATAATATAACAATGTTGGCATTTACTGTCCCTTTCGCATGTCATGGCAAAGCATGCTGGGAAATAGAAATCCCAGCCCAGTTTCGGTTCAATTTAAGTTAGTCTAAATAAAAGAAACTCAAAACAATGAAACAATTTAGATTACTTAAAATGTGTCAGTTTCGAGAACTCAAAAGAAAAAGAAAGTTCTAAATACTCAGAAGTTAATTTGTTTGAACTAATTGGTTTAAGTTTATCTGTCTCTACTTAAACCAATTCATTATTTTGAGTGTTAGGGTTTATCTCGCAATTTTGACTTACTCACAATTGCGTTTGTCTCACAATTCTGACTTTATTTCGCACAATTCCAAGTTTATCTCTCGCATTTCCCATTTATAACTCACAATTACGCCTTTTTTTTCTCTGACCTCGTAAAACTCAAAATCGCTATAAAGTTATAAAGTCTGAATTGTGAGATATAAACTCACAATTGCGCAAAAAAAGGAATTATAAGACAAAAAGTTGCAATTAGCTTCTTTTTTTTTTACATGGTAGAAACAAGATTCCATAAAAATATCTTCTGAGTTAATAGGAAGGGAACATGATACTCTCAGCTCTCGCTATTTAAAAAACATTAGATTGATTATTGCAGTGTGACATTGAACAAGCACACTTAACTGTAGCTTACCTCATTTACTAATTGTAAATTAATGGGGTTTATTTTAATTTTGGAACTCACCATGTTTATCAGGCTGGAAAGAAATTTGCCTTGCTGAGTTGAGTTTAAATATGATGAGTTGTAGACATCCAGTTGGAATAGTTGTAAACATCTAATTGACGGATTAAGGAAAGGTATAATTGGTACACAAATTTACAATCTGTCGTTGCAGCACTTTCATGACTTCAGAATATGTGAGCAACATCCAGTGAGGTGGTGAGATAAGGGTTAACTGTGCCAGCAATGAGGACTTCTGCTGTGGTGTTCCGGAGCCAGCGTTGCCCCTGGTTTTCCTCTAGATCGATGGGCTCTGCGACAGGCCTTGGCATCTGGCCCCAGTCTAGGTGGCCTGAGAGCTGGATGAGTGAGGGAGAGAGAGACATTTCTAAGCACAGGAGAAAAAACACTTTGTCATGCAGAGAAAAGGAGGAAAACATTGTTAAGAGGTTGGCACAGAAAGAACGAGTGAGAGAATGGAGAGGTAGGCCGCGTAGATAGGGGCACAGGTTGAAAGTGCATCTTTTTCTGTACTTGCCAAATAGAAAGAGATACTGTAGATAGAGAAGTAGATATGAGGTACAGCCACAGATGCATGGATAATTCATGAATATGCTACAGAGGAACAGTGAGGAGATGTGAAAGAGCAATGGAGACAAGGTCAATGAGGAGCGGGTTACTGAGGTCAGGTTGACTACATATTGTATACATTTGTCAGCTTTTATGGATGATTTCAAAGTTCATCAAGGTTTTATTTAGGACTGCACAGTGCAAGTTATATTGAAATATCGCAAATGTACATATCGCAAGGGCTTACGATAACTGCATGATTTTAATACTCCAAGATTACAAAACTCCAGGTTTTAGTCAGACGCAGACAAAAGAGTAGACTGGCACTAGACACGACTGTTAAATAAATGTGGCATGCTAAGCAAAGTACTCACTCGCTCAGAAAGAAAGCCGCCTCTCAGACAGAGGGTTATCCCGAATTCAGTTCTCTTCCACAGTTTATATGGCCAAATACTCACGAAATTATGTCAAAATGCCCGTCTTGGTGAGTATTCACGTAGCAGTTATGCCTTAAGTGGATGAAACAGTTGAAAAAAAAGTGCTTGTGTAACAATATATTGGATCCGTGCAGCTCTTAAAGTGACAGCAGCCTAATAAACCTGCTTCCGTCTGTGTGCTTAAAGGGATAGTTCACCCAAAAAGGAATATTAGCCCATAATTTACTCACCCTCAAGCCTCTAGGATAGGTGTATATGACATTCTTCTTTCAGACGAATAAAATCTGAGTTATATTACAAAAGTCCAGGCTAATCCAAGCATTAGAATTGGATTCATAGTTGCTCTGTTTTTGAAGTCCATAAAAAGTGCATCTGTCCATCAAATAACATGCTCCACGCAGGGTGTTAATAAAGACCTTCTGAAGCGAATCAATGCGTTTGTGTAAGAAAAATATCCATATTTAAAACTTTATCAAGTAAACTTTCGGCCGACCGCCTTCCCTGTTCAATTTATGGAAAAATTGTTGAAAGTTCCCCTGCTGATTGAAAGACTAACGCGATCTGGTCCGCTCGTCATGACGTCACATACGCATCTTGAGTTTCACTTTCAACATTCAACACTTTTCCATGGAAGGCGGTCGGTCGAAAGTTTACTTGATAAAGTTTTAAATATGGATATTTTTCTTACACAAATGTGTCGATTCGTATATATTCATTAATTCAGTGAAGAATAAGCAGTGGTATATTTTTGCATAGTCAATTTCTGTTGTTAAATAAACCTAAGGTAAACCTACCGGATACCTGATAAACCCCCCTGGTTTACACTGATGTTAAAATAACAGTTAAAATTATTATATACAGTGCTGTTTGAAATTTGTGAACCCCTTGCAGAATCTGTGAAGATGTGAATCATACAAAATGCATGTTATTTTTTTATTTAGTGCTGTCATGAATAAGATATTTTACATGGATGTTTCCATTTAGTCCACAAGACAAAAAATAGCTGAATTAATTAAAATTAATTAAAAATAATTAAAAATGACCCCATTCAAAAGTGTATCAAGGAACTTTGCTGCCGTACCATGGGTGCAGCAGGTGCAATGATATTACGCATCCAACTTCTGTCAACATAACCAGCGTGACAACCTGCTTGCACAGGGAGTGTGCTGGGGACTATTTTCAGGCTCTGTGTAATATCATTGCGCCGCTGCACCCATGGTACGGCTGCAAAGTTCCTTGATTATTATGCAGGAATGAGAGTCTAGTTCCTATCCACATCGGCCTAGAAAAACGCAACTTTTCATTTTCCGGCGGTCTTAGTACACGATGTAACTACAGAAGAGTCGAGTTTTAAATAGGTAAAATATCGAAAGTCTTTGGTCATTTTTGAGCGAGATGCTAACGGTCTAATCAGATTCAATGAACTATGCTAAAAGTTCTACTGCCAGACCCAGAGATCGGCTGAATGGATTTGAAAACGGTAAAACTCAACTGTTTAACTCTAGGGGAGTTGGAAAATTAGCCTATTTTCAAAAATAGTGGCGTGTTCATATATATATATATATATATATATATATATATATATATATATATATATATATATATATATATATAATCAAAGTCAATGTTCCTGAATAGGAGCTTACTTGCACACATACTGCATTTTAGAGCCTGAAGCAGGGATGGGGTGCTGAGTCAGAGACTTGGGCAGCTGCAGCTGTTAAGAGCTCCCACGGCACACAAACACAAATTTCTGGTGAGGCAGTTTATGCGAGAATAAGACATAGTGACTGTACCGTCCATTGCTGCTGTGACAAATATGTCCTGTTCAAACGTTTTGAACTCCTACGATCTGTTTGGTTCCTCTTTGAGACTCTGATTTAGATGGTAAGATTGAGATCTACAGTATTATTCCTAGGACTTTGAGATCTATGACGACCGTTTTCAGTGTGGCTTATCATGGTTGATCATAATAGACCAGCTTCTGCGGGCTGGACGCAGAGGCCCCAGACTGGTGGCATTCCCTGCGGATAACTGTAGTCGGGTTTGTCAAGAGAGGCATGATGTAGGGTTAACAGTTGCTCCAGGAGAATGTGACTCAAGGGGGCATGTTAACTCATTGCTCTTGGCACAAACACAATTCATGGGTACGGATTGCTTTGCTTTTGCTGTATGCTGTTAAATGATCCAGTGCCTCCTCATGTCCCATTTAGCATATGAAATATATTCTCAGAGTTAAAAGAAAGTATTTGCAAGGGATATTTAATTTCCACCAAAGGAGATGGCATGAAATGTTTTTGTTTATGTTAGATTGTTATAAATTTGGTGCGTAAGGATGTTTTTTTTAGATGAGAACAACCATTTTCATCTATGCCCAAGATAATTGTGACATTAAGTTAATCAGGCAGAAACTTTCAAAATAGCACCTAAGGTTATATCTAGTTCTACTTTCATGTTTGGTGCACAAGGCAAAATTAATTTTCCCTTGAGAGGGTATAAAATAAGACGAAACTGAAAAAGAGCGAAATAAAAACCCTTAAGCAACAAAAATATATTTCTCAATATATTACGTGACAATATATTTAATGTGTCTCCATATATTGTGAGATTTACATAGTAATATATTATATAATATATTATATATGTAAGTTATATATTGCAATATATGGGACAATACTGCAATTATTGCCGTTTTCATATATTGAATAAATACATATTACATTTGTTATGTATATTAAAATATATCCCTTATTATATGAAATTATATATCGGAAGAGCCATTGTATATATATATATATATATATATATATATGTAACTATATATGTAAAATTATGTGATAATATACCTCAATGTACAATATAATATAATCAGATTTATATGGGAACATAATATATTGATTTATATTAAATAATATATTATATATAATTATCATATTATATATTGTATTATACATGGTAAATATGAAATAATCTAATGTACATCATATGTTAAAATATAATAGATTGAATAAGACATCAGTATAGTTCACAGTAACTGAATGAGTTTTATTTCAAAAGCAGCAGCTGAATGTTACGTCTGGTGACAGGAAAAAGGCAGAAGATCCAATAGCGAGTTCAACAACAGGTATTTATTATACTCAGGTTCACAGTAGAGCTAGGACAGATCGCTGGACAAAACACAGACGAATGAAGCAGGACTGAAGCAGGACTGAAGCAGGCAAAGGCAGGCAGAACGAAGAGCCACGACCAGGAACACACGAAACAGCCAGGAACCTCCAGACAATCTGCAACAATCTTACAACAAGGCTGAGTGAGATGCAAGTATAAATAGCCCAGGTGATGAGTGCAGCAGGTGGAAGTGATCAAAGTGTTCAGCAATCAGAAACCACGCCTCCAACACAACCACACACACAGAGAAGGTGAGACGATGTATTCATGAACCGTGACACTGAAGGGATACTAAAGAGTTAGATAAGTCCATACATACCATTCTCATCTCCGTGCGTGCCATAACTCTGTCTGACACACCCACCGCTAACCTAGCTTAGCATAAAGACTGGAGGTCTTTGGAGGACTACGCAGGAATGAGAGTATAGTTCCTAGCCATATCGGTCTAGAAAATCGCAACTTTTCATTTTCCGCCGGTCTTAGTACACAGTGTTACTATACACATCACAACATGTAAATAGGAAAATGTTGGCGTTATTTTGTCCCTTATTGAGCAGTAGGCTAGCTGGAGCCGTTTGTAGGGTTGCCACCTTCAGTGTGGCAAAATAAGGGACACCCATTCATGACACCCACCCGCCCCCCCAAAAAAAATTGCATAACGGACAGACATAAAGAATACGTCATGAAATGATTATTTCAACATTTACAATTTGAAAGCTCAATAATAAACCATATAAGAAAACATGAGATCAAGTATGTGAACTTGCAACAGAACACATTTTATATTATTTTACATTTGATTCTATTTATTTCAAAATAACTCTTTAGTAGCCTATTTGGTGCACTTTAAAGGGATAGTTCACCCAGAATGAAAATTCTGTCATCATTTACTCGCCCTCATGATGTTCCAAACCTGTATGAGTTCTGCTGAACACAAAAGAAGATATTTTGAAGTTCAGCCTGTACGCAGGCTGCTTTGGGGGCACCATTGACTTCCACAGTTATCTTCCTAACTGTTCAACATAACAAAGAAATGTATACATGTTTGGAACAACTTGAGGGTGAGCAAATGATGACAGAATTTTTATTTTTGGGTGAACTGTCCCTTTAAAGGGTTAGTTCACCCAAAATTGAAAATTCTGTCAGTAATTACTCACCCTCATGTTGTTCCAACCATGTAAGACCTTCGTTCATCTTCGGAACATAATTTAGTATATTTTTGATGAAATCTGAGAGCTGTCTCACTCCTCCATAGGCTTTCAGAGGGACTGAAACTTGATGGCCCAGAATAGTAAGTAAAAACGTCATTTAAGGAGTCCAAATGACTACAGTGGCTCTGTATTAAGTCTATCGTGCGACGAAAATACTTTTTGAGCGGAAAAACAACAAAAATAACGACTTTATCCCACTATTATTGTTCAACTCGCGCATGCGTCGTGGCACTCCCGCGAACTCTCGTCAGAGAGTATATAGTGGGATAAATAGTGGGATAAAGTCGTTATTTTTGTTGTTTTTCCGCTCAAAAAGTATTTTCGTCGCATGATAGACTTAATACAGAGCCACTGTAGTCATTTGGACTCCTTAAATGACGTTTTTACTTACTATTCTGGGCCATCAAGTTTCAGTCCCTCTGAAAGCCTATGGAGGAGTGAGACAGCTCTCAGATTTCATCAAAAATATACTAAATTATGTTCCGAAGATGAACGAAGGTCTTACATGGTTGGAACAACATGAGGGTGAGTAATTACTGACAGAATTTTCAATTTTGGGTGAACTAACCCTTTAAGCAGTCATTCTGAACCAGTAATCACTTTTTTGAATTTCAAAAATAAAATGTTTTTATTTTATTCATTTACTTAAATTATGACTATATTATCATGTAATTATTTGTCCCATTTTTATCTAAATATTTTTTTAAATGTCAAATATTAATTATGTCAAATATTAAATAAATGTCAAATACAAATATTAATCAAATATCAAATTATTTATTATGTATGATGAATAAAATTAATATAAATTAATAATAACATTTATAAGGCTATAATCTATTAATTAACCTGTCTAAAAAATTATAATTCTGTCTGCCAAGCTCTGATAATGTATGGAATATTATATTAATATATTATCCATTAAAAAAAACTATAGGCCTACCTTTAGAAGCACGGATGTGTCAGACAGTCTGAGACACTGAAATGCTTCTCATAAAGTGTGCAGTTGGCCTGAGGTTCATCGTGAGTTACTGGACAGACCCACTGATACCTTTTTGATATTCAGCTCTATATCTGGAGATCCTCTTGCGTTCAAACGGTGGACGCGACGCGAGCTCGACATGTTTTTAAAACACCTCGCAAGTTTGCAGGCACACTGGCACAGCGCATGTTCTCGAGACTCCGGCAACTAAAACACAATCACGCACAAATGAGCTCCTGTACTACTTATTGTGAAATTGATTTCTTTATATTTGCTATCAGTATTCTCCACACTGCAAAATCGGTATGTGTTTATTGAACTATGTGTGGACCTGTGTAAAAATACGGGACAAATCGCGTCCCGTATTGGTTTGATACGGGACACGTCATTTTGCTTGTAAATACGGGACGATTCCGTATTTTACGGGACGGGTGGCAACCCTAGCCGTTTGCCTCCTGTCTTTGTGCTAAGCTAGGCTAGCAGTGGGTGCATCAGACAGAGTTATGGCACACGGAGATGAGAATAGTATATATGGACTTATCTAACTCTGGGGGATACAGTGAATAAGCTAAAGTCACAAAAAGTTGGCGTGTTCCTTTAACTACCTCATGTCTCAAAGCACATAACATTACAATAATAATCAACATAAACAATTTAAAGAGCACTGACCTGTACCACCTGACTACTGCAGATTGATTTAGCTGTTGATAGTGTTTAACAAAGTGATAGTGCTTCCAAATGAAAGTATTTACGGCGTGAACGCAGCATATGTTGTTTCAGGAGGAATTGTAAAAGGTGGCTGCTGTTTTGGTGCCCGGTGACTTGGTGTTTTGGTGCGCTGATGATGTATGATGTCTGCGCAAGCAGGGTGCATGGAGGTATGAAAATACATACGTTAACAGGCATAAAGGACATAGTATCGTTGCATTAGGACCGAATGCAATGATTGGGCGAACATTTTATGGTCCTACCCCTTTCCACAGATTGTATATCGCCTACATATAAATACATTTAGACCACTTAACTAAGTGATTACTATTAGGATGTGAAGAAAGACACTTTCAACCAGCATAATAAAAAAGGTTTCTGGAACAAATCACCTACACTGCCTTGAAGTGATAGTTTTTTGTGATTAGTATGGCTGTGATGCAAACTAAGATTAACATAAGGCACTTTGGATAAACACTTTCATTTCACAACACATCTTCGAATTAAGTTCAGTATTGTGAACTCTGTAAATTACTATCATTTGATTATTTATCTGAAGAATGTCTTTGTGATTGACGTACACTGGCACTAACAGCATGACGCCCCATTCATTATTAGGCCACATTCCCAGGAATTAAATGCTATTCCTCTAGCAGTTATAGTTTCAAAATGTCGACTGAACAAAGGCTTCTGAAAACACATTCCACTGACACCAGATCACCCGGAAAGAAAATTTTGATTGAAATTGAAATACATTTTTAAATGAAAAAGAAAAACGATAGTCATACTTTTTCCCAAGAGAGGTCTAACAAGCAATAATGTATCGAGCTTTAAAAAGGTTTAATCCATTAAACATGAAATTAGATTAAGCCTTAGGGCCAAGCCGTTGAAAATTACTATTTTATGATTAGATTAATCCTCAGCCGGGAGAGAGTGCACATTTTGTCAGTACGGGCAATTCCACTAGAGTCACTGGGCATGCAGGCATGCAGGCATCGTCCCCCCCCCCCCCCACCCCCAAATTTGATCATAGATAGCACAAAATTGGAGCGTTGACTGTTGAATATGTGAGAACAACCTGTCCAGCAGTAAGTCGGAGAGAATGCAAGCCCACCCAGTATGTGAATGTCTGCTCTTCTCTTTCAATTACATTTCCATTGCAGCCAGCTGTGAGGTTTCGTTGCCAAGGCAACTCAGACACCCACTCTACAGTGTTCGGCTCACCCTTGCTGATCAGGCACATTGGTCAAGACTCACTAAAAGCGACTGAACAACAAAAGAGAGAGGGAAAGAAAGGGTAAGCTAAGGTCAGTGGATGTTTTGTGTGGAATACCTGTATCAGAGGTTGAAAAAGGATAAATTCTCTGCCTGAATTTATCATTGAGATCGTATTAGAAGCATGTGTCAGTAGCCTAAATGTGTGGAGTCAAGAATATGAGTGTTAATATGTTGAGCACAACTGTGAACGCAATAGCCTATCTGTAGCTGTTCATGTTTAGATGTGCTGACCAAAAGAGAAACATAATGATTACATATTCTCAGCTGCCTGTTGTTGAGTCTGTTGTGAGTCTAGCAACGTGTGCTGATGGCTTTATAAATGAGAAGACTGTCATTTTGAGATATTGGATGGGGGTAAAGAGGATGTGATGCTCGGTGAGAAAATGAAGCATGAATTGAATAGACTGGGAGCATAATTCTGCCTTAAGAGGATTTTGCCTTTCATTTGAGATTTTATATCCTAGGCTATATGGTGTACTGACTTCCATACTTTTTTAGACAGTGCTATAGAAGTGCATCACATTTATTTGCTGGTCATAAAACTCTCATGCTGTTTTTAAATTGGGTCTGAAACAAGTATAGAGGCAGCATACATTAATTTAAACAAATTACAATCAATGCAATGAAGTTAATGTAGAACATTATGAATATAGAAGAATTAAATGATTAATGAAAATCCGAAATTATATATAAACCATAAACCAATTATGATTGGCTATGAATTTTCAAACAAATTTTCAGTAACCACAAAAATTTAAAGTTACAGTTTGTTAAAAGTTTTACTGTCATTTTTTGTCATGTTATGATACTAGTTAACAACTAACGCGAAACACAAACCCCAGAACATTAGGCCTACTGACAGAATTATTTAGAAAAAGTCGAATGTCAATGAATAATCGCAGACTACACTCATCCACTCACTGGCAACTACATTTTAATTTTAGCTTATTTGTACATAAACTAAAGGAGAGATAAAATGGAACAAAAAGTTTGTGTGAGCGCATATAAAATTCAAATAGGCTACTTGGGCGCGCTCCCGTCCCATCACCTGATTGTGGCAAGGCCTAATCAGCGGCTTGGTTGTGGAAGAAATAAACATTATTATTAAACTGGAATTGCTTTAGCAGCATTAAATGACTGTGTATGCAGGCTCTTTTGTTGTTTCTATATTTTAAAAATCATTAGTAATTTGTTTTGTTTAATAGCAAGTTAACTCAAACCAACCAACTGCCCCAGACCATTGCTGATGTTGACATAATTATTTTTAAAAAGTAAAATGCCATTAATCGCAAACAACACTCATCCACCCACTAACGACGACTACATTGTACATAAACTAAAAGAGTTCGAAATCGAAAAGATAAATGGAACAAAAAGTTTGCGTGAGCCCACATAATAAAAGTCGAAACTTGGGCGCGTTCACGCATTTGAGAACGTCAAACCTGACCGCGCTCCGTCGCATCACCTGATAACTGGTAAGTAGCTAATCAGCAGCATGCAGGCTGTGGCAGAAATAAACATTATTCATCTGGAATTGCTGTAGCAGCATTAAATGAATGTGCACGCCGCCTCTTTCGCTGTTTTTCTCTTCGTTCTGTGGGCGTCTAAAAAGAAGCGAGAACGTCTCAATCAAAGAAGTAGTCATTTACTGCTGCCGGAGAAAACGAAATCTGAATTTAATTTTTCTAATTGGAGTGGAAGGGGAGAGTATTATGTGATCTCGAGCGGCTCACCCACGCATGCAATCACAATCACGTGCTTTAATCTGCAGCCACAGTGAAAGCAGCACGAGCCACCTGTTTGTTTGATATATGTCAATATATTCTTCTAAATCCACGGTTGAACTGTAGGCAACAAACTGATGTGTTTTTGTGATTGCAGTTCATGTCCTTCTATGGGGCCTGAACTGGTGTCTGTGCTCCACATATTCAGCTCTGGTAATTTAGCTCAGCAGATGTTCTACAGAGAATATCCAACAGAAATCAACGGTCACAAGAGAGCCCCAAAGATAGAAACACTTCAACTGTGGTCCCTTCACACAATTTGTGTGAGGGACCGATATCAGTGAAGATGATGAAAATGAAAAGTCAGTGAACAAGAGTGGGGCAAAGAAGGATTGGAAAATAATATATGAGATGGAGGGATGCATTTAAAAAATATATACATTTTATAATTTAATGCAATATTTTTATTTGCAAATTATTTGATCAGGATTGAATTTGAGTGACGTAGTGTAACGGATCACAAAACTCACGGTTCGGATCACACTACGGATCATAAATCGGATCGGATCAGAATAAAAGGGGGAGGAGACCATTTTTATTTGCTTTCCATTTATTACATGAAAACTTTTGGTGTTAACATAACCTATGGTTTTAACAAAAATAAAATAAATAAATAACCATCTGAATAAATTAAATTTTACTCAGTTGTTAAAGTGTAACATTTAAAAAACAAACTGAGACGTGAAAATGGGCCTGAGCTTAATTATGACAATTTCTTTTTTAAGATTAGGATGTCAACATTCTCAGTGGAGAGAGTAACCTCTCACACTTGTCAGCATTGCAATTCTCTTTGTAGGCCTATACACTATTTTATAGATATCATGTTTAAATGCACACTTAAACAACGTTTTATGGAATTCATTACTTTATATTTCTATAGCCTAGTAGCTACTTTAGATGTATATATTACGTTGCTCATGCAAGTTGCAAAACAGGCTATAGACTATGTTAAATATAAACATTTTAAATTAAAACTTACGATAGACAAAAACCATCATAAAGAACTTAGTTTTTCCACGTCCAAGAAAGGTGCTCTCCATTATTTCTCCTTGTTTACGTAAAGGCCGTTTTCCTTGCTTTACTCGAGGCAAAAAGCCATGTGTTGACTTTGAAACAGTAGACTTTACATTATATGCATCTGTGGTGGAATTACTAGATTTTCGCATTGATACATGTTTGTTTTAAAGGTCCCGTTCTTCGTGTTTTTTTGAAGCTTTGATTGTGTTTACAGTGTGCAATATAGCATGTGTTCATGTTTCGCGTGTAAAAAAACACAGTATTTTTAACACAATGTACTTATCTGTATACCGCTGTTTTCACTGTCCTAAAAACGGCTGATGAGTTCCTTTATTCTATGAAGTCCCTCCTTCAAAAATACGTAACGAGTTCTGATTGTGCCAGCGGTTCCCGTGTTGTGATTGGACAGCAGCTTAGCGCACGTGGAAAGGTCACGCCTCTTAACGGGAGATGTATGCGCTTAATGATCTCTACAGCGTCCCTGGGAAAGCCAAACAAAGGTGATTTGACTCCGGGATGAAAATAACAGCGTCTCGACGACATGGCGACAAACACAGTCAAACGCAACACTTCCTTTTCTCCACGCGACCGTCCTCTTCTCCACGTGGGACAGCAACAAGACCACGCCCCCTTTTTTCGCATAGTCTTGTGGGCGGAGGTTAGTCTGTTCTACTGACGTCATTTATGAAGGAAGTACCAGGATGTAGTCCAAGCCGGTGTTCTGTCGATTTTGTCCTACCTTGTCAGATTTTGCTACCTCCCATTAAAACAGTAGGTTGCACAATTCGAAAGCAAAAAATGCTGCCTGTCAGATTGTGCTACCAGCATCATATTCATCTGATTTGAGGCTTTATTAATATCCATACCTACCCCTACCCTGAACCTACCCTTAAAACTTTGTAAATATTTTAAATAAATAAATATTAAATATGGATGTAAAATGCTACCTATCAGATTGTGCTACCAGAATCATATTAATGTGATTTGGTTTATTAATATTCATTAATATCCATACCTACCCAAAATGTAAAAATAAAAAATATTGATGTGGGCATGCGCAGTAAGCCCTGGTAGGACAATCTGACGGGTAGGATGAAATGTCAGGACACCGGCCGTTCACTGTAGGCTTTGAAAGGGAACTTCTGTTAAATAAAATATCTCGCTTGGCATTGAACTTTGAGCTTTATAATTTTACAGGTATTATTTATGCTCTAACAGCAACATTACACACTAACTAAAGTTTGAACAGTGGGATCACGAAGAACGGGACCTTTAATGCGGCGCTGTCACTTTAATTCAGCGCTAGCACATCCAAAAATAGACTGCTGAAACTATCGCAGCACAGCTGTAGCTATGACTACGCGCTCCTGGAACGCACTGACGGACCGAGTAGCCACTGTTTTACATGCCACTGATTAACATGCCCTGTTCACGTGAACACGTGTTTCTCTGAAACTCAGCATCGAGTTTAAAAGAACGAGATCACTTAAAAAGCAATATCGGCAGAAAAATTGTATTTCAGTGTATGCGATCGCTAAACAATTAAGATTAATCCACAAATTAAAAAAAAGACTTGGGGTCACGTGGGAGCCGAACCTTGGGTCGTGATCTGTACGGATCACGGATCAACTGCGATTCGTTACACCCGGTTGAGAATGGCATTTCTTAGTATTTGGTTTGTGTCCCTTTTGCTTTAATGACAGCAGCTTTTGGTCTAATATTGTGATTAAATGGAAACATCAGAAATTATCTTATTTGATTGGTGACCTTAAGAAAAGTGCATAATCTTACATTTCTCGTATTCATTTAGTCCTTTTCCCACCGTTTTATGTTTTTCAAAAAACCTTTCAGTGTGTCTCAGGCTTTAGAATCCCCCTGTAGCCTACATTTACATACATTAAATGTTTTTCAAAACACTTCATAGGCTATTGTTGTATTTGTATTAAATGTGGAAAAAATGTCTCTGGAGCAAAACATATTTTGGCATGTAACTGTGTGAAATATATATTTTTATTTAATTATGCATGCCAATAATCTGTGCTTTCTTGGCAGTTTTCAGAAAATTTGAATATGAAAATCTGTTTTAGTATTTGTGCAGCTAAAAAAAAAAATCTACACGGCTAATAATAATATAATTGCATCCATGTCTTGATATGGTAGTAAGTAATTCTGCACTTGGACTCTGTCTGTTACCCTGTAGTTTGGAAGGTCACCCTGAATCAAGAAGAGCAGCTGAAGACACCAGCAGCTGGATTCCACTATGATCCTGATGCACTGCTCCCGCCCGGACTGACTTTCTGGTTTTCTCGGCAGCAAACTGGCAGAGAGAAAGATAGCTCACACAGGTGGGCCAGCAGCAATCCAGAGATTATAGATTTGGAGATTACAGTACAACAGCAGGTCAGGGCACACTGCCTTGTTGAAATCCGAGTTCCCCACCTCACCAATTCCATTAAGAGCTGTCATTGTGAAATTGGCAGGCGCGTCCTGCGACACAACACACATTTGCATGCACTCGAATGCTCACATCCTCTAGCCGTTAAACAAATGCAGTGTTAGAAGAAAATCTGGTGGAGTGATGCCATTATTTGTTAACATTTTTCTATAATCCAGCTCCTTGGCACTCAAATCCTTTTTTTTTGTGCTTAACACGTTAAATTCTTTTAATAATCTTTTGTTGCCATCTTTTCCTCTATTTTGTTATTGTGTTCATTTTTATTATCCACCGACCTGGAGAGAGTCAAAGTGCTTATCTTATCAACATATGATGTGTAATGTCCTAAAGTGCTAAACTGGAATGTTCAAACCCCTTTGCTCTTTTCCAGATAGTGAAAGCGTTGGGACCGGAAAGCAGCAGAGAGAGAAGTTCCTCATAGTTGAATCCGCAAGCTGCTTTCATTGAAGACCCCATTAAGACCAAGGAGACAAGTGCGGTGGGATGTCTCTGCACTTAAAGTAACTCGCAGGATACGCAACTACAGAGAAATGAATGAGACGGAAAGAGTATAATATAAAGCTATCCAAGATGTCTGCTAAAGAGCTTCATTACAAATCTGTGAGAAAACTCCACCCGTTTCCTCCTCTGGCTGTGAAGTTCAGCACGGCGGCTCAGTAGACAGAGCGTACGGACGCAGACAAACCGGATTACAGTGACAAACTTGGACTCATAGAGGACTGTAATGGAACAGACACGGATGACAGCCTAGCTTGTCTGGCACTGAGATGTCAAAACTACAGAGTGGGCTATTCTTCCAACTGTCACTGCAAGGAGAATAGAGCAGATCACACACACACCTACAAGCAGACTGATTTTTAGAGGCGAAAGACTGGTGTGTGTTTGAACCGTGACAGTTCAGAAGTGTGAAAGAGAGAGCTGGAGGAGATCCCATAGTGTAGGGGGAAGAGAGCGAAAATAAAGAGCGGTAAAAGGCTCCACGGCAGCAGTGACTCATTGAAAGAGAAGACTGACAGGCGGGAGATCAGTAGCGGTAGTTCACAGGCGAACAGTTTTGTGAGATTCTCACACTTTTGGGTTTAAAGCCTGTGTCGCTCAGTACGCCGAGTGGTACTGAGTCCAGGTTTGGCACGGTGGCAGGGGCTGGTTCATGGCAGTGGGGCGGGCGCATGCCGTCTGTGTCTCCGCAGAGAGAGGGACGCTTGGGCTGGGGTTGGGGATGGGCCGCATGGGCACGAACTCAGAGGACGGGTGAGCTGAGGCCCTGGGCGCCCGTCGGAGCTGTGGCGGCTGGAGAACGTGGGGGAATGCGATGCTCCCTGCGCTTCTGCGTGGTCTTGGGATCCCTGGCCCTCCTGTTCCTCACCTCGCTCTTCTTCTCCTTCTCCCTGAGAGGAGGAACCGGCCTGCCTTACTTTGAACCCCCAGGATGGGAAGAGTCGCACAGGGTTAAGCTAGTGCCCAGCTATGCTGGTTCCCACCGGGTGATCCCAGCTGAGAGCGCTCAGCAGAAGACATGTGCCTGCTCTCGGTGCGTGGGCGACCCAGGGGTCTCCGACTGGTTTGACGAGAACTATGACCCGGACATCTCGCCTGTGTGGATTCGAGACAACATCCAGCTGCCTTCAGACGTGTACTACTGGTGGGTGGTAAGTGATCTTACAGTTACTCATTTGCTGCTTTTAGCATTAGGAATCCATTTCCTTGATTTGGTTAGACTGTGATGTAGTTCGATTTTGTGAAATGCTTTTGACCTCATGCATTAACTAAATGGTGAAAACTAAATGAAATGACTGCATGGAAACTCCCACTGTCCTTAATTAAAAGAGACCTCATTTTATTGTGCTTCTTTCCTTCAAATGAGAGATGTTAGTGCTCTGCAATTGTGCTTATGCATCATGTTTAAGAAACACAAAGCCAAGAGAATATGAGTAACGTCTGAAAAAAGTGTGTCAGCTAAAAATGTTAGTCTGTAATACTTGTGCTGGGTATATTAAAAGCAGGGAGGGTGCTGGACTGCATTAAGCAAAAGAAGCAGAAAGATTCAGGGATGAGGGTTGGGGAAAATGCTTGCATTTAAGGAAAATACCGAATTTTGCATGTCAAAAACATGCCGTCACAATGCTGTTCTAGGTGTTTTGCTTACCGGTCAAAATTTTTTAAAATGATTGTTAAGTGTTTTGTTATTTGATTTGGACTTAATTGAACTTTAGAAAATGTCTAATCAGATCAGAGTATAAGTAAATTGATATACTTAAAGTCTGCTCAATTGGAACAACTAATTTTGTTCTTCAGTATATTTGATTGTGATAAAATGGAACCAGTTTACTTTAGGTCCACTTTAAATATCTTCAATTTAAAGACTAATATTATACATGATCATACTATCCTTACTAAGTGATATTGAAACACATTTTAGTCTTAATATTATGTGCATTGTGCAATAAAGAAGTACTCCAAATAAAGTTTCATTATAAAATGTATATCAGTTAGTGATAAAAGTGATGTCAATAAATATGTTAATGGATTTGGAGTATACTTAGTATTAAATAAATGTATTTTAAATACATTTCGGTATAGGTTTTTTTATACTTAGTATTAAATAAATGTATTTTAAATACATTTTGGTATAGGTTTTTTTCACTGAGGGTATAATGGGCAAAATTAACTTGTCATTTGTTTTGTCGTGAAATTTATGTTGGACTAATGAAATTAGTCAAAGTTTTTGAATTGCAGTTAATTAAATTCCTCTTACTGTTTTCAATTCAAATTCAAATTGAAATTCGGCATCCTGTGGTGTGACTAATTCAAATCAAATTCTAACTCAGAAAACGAAATTCAGATTTTTGCCCAAACCTACTATACATTTAAAGATGCACATATAACTTAAATTAATATATACACAACTGGTCAAAATGTTGGGGTCGGTAAGATTAAAATAAAAAAAACTAAATAAAAAAGTAAAAAAAAAAATTTATTACTCCCCAAGATTGGATTTATTTGATCACAAATACAGTACAAAATCTGTTGAGTCTCATATTAAACACAATGGCTCCCATCATGTGGATGGATGGGCACAGAGTAAAATCAGTGGCTGGCATCTGTACCCAGAGAACATCTGCCAAGAATTATTAGGTGAAATGGAGACCTGATAAACTCTGCCAACTATCGGCAGAAGGGACAGTGAGAAGAAGAAAGGAGGGAGAGAAAACGGGAAAACAGACAGAAGGGGGTTGCTTGGAAGGAAGCCATGTCATGAAGGGATTTCAGTAAAATACAAAAGGAAAGATTTTAGGTCTGGTCTTGAACGTGCCCCCCCCCCCCCCCCCCCCCATCACTGCAGAGGGCTACGATGGCTAATTGGCTGCCTGGATGTTTATTTTAGTATGCATGTGTGCACAGACAGGTGTGCAGATGGTTTGAAGTTAAAAGATAACTGCCCAACCTTATGTCAGTTTCTTTCTTTCTTCCTCCCTCCCTCCCTTCTCTTCCCTCTGGGCCCTGTACAGATGTTGCAGCCTCAATTCAAACCCCACAACATCCAGCAAGTTCTACAGAGGCTGTTCCAGGTCATTCCAGGCCGTTCCCCATACGGTTCGTGGGACCCTGCCCGCTGTCTGCGCTGTGCCGTGGTGGGGAATTCAGGCAACCTCCGCGGGGCAGGTTACGGTCCAATGATTGATGGCCACGAATTCATCATGAGGTGAGTCTTGAAATGCCACTGGGAGAAGAAAGTAGGGAAAGAAATCAGTCTTTTGTAAATGGATTTTAAATGCATATTCAAGATTACGAGAGTTTTATTGGGTAAGATATGCAAATGTAATTTGTGCCCTTGTATTCAGATTTCAGAATGATTTTGTCGAGCAAGGTTGATATAGCTTTGTACGTTTTATTTTTTAGTTTCAATAATTAAAGGTGAAATATGCAATTTCTCTACTTATATTTATTTATATTTACAAATATTAAATATTTACGACAATATTTATTTAATTGTTTTCAAACGGGTTTCATTGACACCCCGTCATTCTCCGTTGGTTGATCAATTCGATAGTCCAGTTGCAAATTTAGAACATTGGTTGAGTTCGTCTGGCTAATTTCAGGCTGGTCAGGATACGCAAACAAACAAAGCAATGTTTTGACAGCACATTGCCACAGGGTTTACATTTTTACTACTTACTATATAGGATTTATAATAATAATATTATAACAAAATCCCTCCTGCAGTGTGTGCAAACCTGGTGAAAAACTACAGGACACTTTTGACCTCTGTAATTGCAAACAAAGGCTACTGTACCAAATATTAACATTGATTTTCTCAGGTGTTCAAATACTTATTTGCAGCTGTATCATACAAATAAATAGTTAAAACAGCATACATTGTGATTTCTGGATTTTTTTTATTTTTATTTTGTCTCTCACAGTGGACATGCACCTACGATGACAATTTCAGACCCCTCCATGATTTCTAAGTGGGAGAACTTGCAAAATAGCAGGGTGTTCAAATACTTATTTTCCCCACTGTATATTGGTGGAAGCGAGAGACTAAGCTTGAATGCTTATGTCTTCTAAATACGAATTTTGTCATTGTTTTGGCGCACACTAGCTTATAGGTAACAGTAAGGCTAACATATTCATACTAAAAGCCAAAAAACGTCCATTTTGATTTCATGGAGACTTTTCTTAAGACTTTTGATGAAAGAAAGCCACATTTATATCTTTATCCGTATCAATATATAGTTAGTTTTATTTATTTGATAGCTTATGGGAATGTTTTTGAATTGGGTGTATTCGCCTTAGCTGTATGCGATAATAGTCTGTTTTCCGGGACACTGATCACAGCCAGATATGGTGGATTGACATTTGCAATTGCAGGTTTCAGTCGAATGAACATAGAAAAGGGCAGAATGTGCGTATTGCTGCTTAAAGAAAAGAGTAAAATAATGGCCCAGGGGAGACAGAACAGTGCATGTTTAGTGGAGATCAGAGAGACGGAGAGGCTGAAAGAGACGGAGGTACAAATTGAGGTGCTATTTCAGTGAAGTCTGAAATTAATCCCGTCCTCCTCTGAATCCATCTCTTTCTTCTGCCCTACAGCCGCTGTCTATCTCTTTATTTGTTTAACTGCTGTCTGCTCTCATTTGGACACTGTTTAAGAGATGGTTTAACAGATGATATGAGCTTTTTTCTCCAGTTGAATGAGTTTGCTGTTGGTGTTTATTGGCTCATATAAGTTTCCATTGTCTGAAAGGTTTTTTTTTTTTTTCCAAACAGTACTTTGCTTGAAATCAGTTAGCGTCCTTGTATCACACATTTTATGTATGTACTATATTACGTACTGGTGTGAATTTTCTGGATGGTTCTTTTTTACTTAAATTTTATTATAATTAAAAAAAATCACTAACAGTACTACTAGACGCCACAACCAAACTGTAGAATAATAAAACCTCCTTGTGGTTTCATTAAAAAAAATCTTCATTTTAAATGAGTATTGTGGTTTCCAGTTTAAGCCATGTTCTTTGGCCTGTGTTTAGTATATTATATAAGAGAAAACCCCACTTGAGATTTGATTGGTAAATCATTTCCCTGGCTTTGAGACAAGCTTTGAGTCTTAAGAAGATAAAGAGAGAAACAGGCGGACATGTACATTTGTTGTTTTGCATTAAAATCTCCAGGACTATTACATCTAAAGCTTTTTAAATTCCTGCTGCCTGAATACACGCTTGAGATTCTACATGTTACAAAATCTTGGTGATGTAAGGTAGTTCTCTGAATTTGAGTGAATGCATGTAGGATACAGATAGAGAATGAGAAATGGTAGCAGGGTTTTTTTTTCTTCTAATCAGAGCACTTTGTTGAGAGGACATGATCTGTGAAATGGAAGCTCTGAAATCCATCGGCACAACAGACATGCCTCCTGAATAGACACCGACCCTGTCTGCGTTCCTGTCTGATCCATCATCTTGCTAGTCTCTTGCAGTCTGTCTCTCTTAAAGGAATAGCTCACCCAAAAATGTATGTAATTTATTGATCCTCATGCAGGCTCCCCGCGGGTTCTTAAGTCTTAAAATGTCCCCCTGTAGTGAAAATCTATTTTTTAATGTTGTTTATGTGGTGTTTTTAATATGCTTAAAGACAGACGTGCACATTCATAAGTCAACACCATTGCTGATGGAAGTTTACATCTTGCAATTCTGACTTCTTTCGCAGAATGGTGAGTTAATATCTCGCAATTTTAAGAAAAAAAAGTCTGAATTGTGAGAAACACAATTCCCTTTTTAATTTTTTCTTCTGTGGTAGAAACAAGCTCCCATAGAAGACTCTGAGATGGCGAACGGGAAGATGGGCTGCATCCGAAATCGCATACTTGACTACAAGGGAACTTTTAAATTCAGTTTGATCAAATTTAAGGCCATACAAAGTCTTAAATATCCTAAATATATAACAATGCCTTAATTATCATGAGGTCTTAAATTTGGGGATGAACTGCAACACGGCCCGATGTGATTTATTACACTTCAATGGTGATGATTTAATTACAGTAATGTGAGCGCTGTGCAGTCTAAGTCAAAATGTGGTGCTAATGCACGTTCATGTCTACGGTTTTAGAGCAGTTCTCAATCAATTAATATTACGCATTTATGCCAAAATGATTTGCCATTACTGCATATGATCTACTGTTGATGAATTAATTTATGACGATGTTTACCTTATGGTATTTATGTATCTATAATGTATATTATAGATGGTTGAATGCATTTTATCTCCCACATCTTTTTGAATTCGATTACAGCAATAGTAAAGCATAGGCATTTCAAAATAAGTATTTTGAATTAATTAAAAGTCTTGCACTATGCATAAAATACTTTCTCTATTATTATTAATAATTTTTTGTTGTTTTTTGGGTATTTCATTGGCACATTATAGAGTTTCTGGCATTTAAAAATTTCAACACTAAATTTAGTATATACATTTTACTGGTATCTGCAAAAATCTTTTTAAATGCACCATAGTATCAGCAAAATCCAATATTGATCTCTAATTCATATGCATTTAGTAAAACGTGTCTTAAATATTTGGAACTGGCTCTTACCCTGTTTTGAAGTTAAATGTGTGCTCTAGCCTGTTTAATTAAAATAATTATTCATTTTATTTATGCAGGTCTTAAACTCTGCAGATACCCTGTCATGTCATTCCAAACCCTTAAGATGTTTTTCTTCTTCTGTGGAACACAAAAAGAGAATTTTGAATAATGTCCCGGTTACTGTTTTCTATGCAATTACAATGAGTGGCGAGGGTTGTCTGCTGTCTGCTTTTTCTGCCGCTAGCTGTCAACCTGAATGCTCTTTCTGTTTGTTCATTTTACTCTATCATGGGAAAAATAATGAAATGCCAAAGTAATACGGCTTGATTCAGTGAAAGTGAGAGAGGGTTTTCACAGTCTAATTCAATTGGATCTGTGTGTTCCAGAATGAACCTGGCCCCCACTGTAGGGTACGAAGATGATGCCGGCAGCCGTACCACACACCACTTCATGTACCCAGAGAGTGCCAAAAACCTGGCGGCCAACGTGAGCTTTGTGCTGGTGCCCTTCAAGACTCTCGACTTGTTGTGGATCACAAGTGCCCTCTCCACCGGCCAGATCCGCTTGTGAGCACAACAACACAGACATTTAAGAACATTAAGAAAAAAGCTAAATAGCTGCACAATTTTATTTAAATCTTTAAAAAAAAAAAAAAAGTTTATTGTAATTAAGTATTTTTCTTTTATTTTCTTCTTTTTTCTTTACCTTTTCATTTTATTTATGTAATTTTAACGTAGTAAAAAGTTATTTTTTTATTTGTCCTTCTTTTTTAAAGTCATAAGAGTGTGACATCTCATCAGTAAATTAGTATTTCAGTTCAGTTTACAGACACTAGGTGGATATAATGAAAATTTGGTTGTCAATTCTTGCATTTTCAAAATTAGTTGTAGAATTCCTGCCATAGTAGCTACTATCTGCAATGAGACCTTGATTATATTCTGTCTGTGAACACACTGCAGTGTTCTGTACTCAGAAATGTGTCATTCATTGCACACACATTGCCACACATCATCGCACTTTATCAACAATATTCTCTACTTCACTGAAAAACGCTAGAAAGTTGGCAGCAGTTCAACTTCAACAAAAGACGAAGAGACGTCAGAAGTGGGAAGACTTATAACTTGATCTTTCTAAATCTCTCTCTCTCTCAGTACTTACGCTCCAGTGAAGCAGTTTCTGCGTGTGGATAAAGACAAGGTAATATATTCCCATCCTGTCTCTGAAAGATATATATTCTCTGAATTAAGACACTCTTTAGACCCTGAAAAATAGAACACTATCAATCTCACATTGAGTCTTTATTTGTTTTCTCTGTGCTGCTATCAATCTGCATATGTATCAAATAATGTCCTGTAGGTTCAGATCTTCAACCCAGCTTTCTTTAAATACATCCATGACCGCTGGACACATCATCATGGGCGCTATCCCTCCACTGGCATGCTCGTCCTGTTCTTCGCTCTACATGTATGTGATGAGGTAAGACCTTAGGGTGGCATAATATATACACACACACACTCTCCTGCCACTTTATTAGGAACACCTTGCTAGCAGTGTTGTATTACTCGAGACTCGGAATGGTCTTAGTCTTGTCATGGACTCGTGTGCATTTCGACTTGGTATTGACTCGTACTCGAGCATATTGGGAATTTGACTTATTCCCGAGTCCACTCGAGTCCCATTCATAATATTTCATGATTATTACTGTATGTTACTGTATGTTAATAATTCTTTAAATAGATGTTTTATTGACACGTCCAATGACTGGTGATTTTTCTTGTGCGCTACTGCGCATGACTTGAGACTAATGTTAGGGCAAAGACTCCCACCAGGTTCTCTCCCAGACCTGTGACCCCCCTGCTCTCGCTTCTATTTTACGCTGTGTCCACCTGCCATCAACCTGTAGTGATCACGCTTTCCAGAAAGTTACATTGCTACATTATTTGTTTCAACTGTGTCATTTTAATATATTTACTGTTTACAAATTAGGACAAAAAAGTCACAGTGAAAACCAAATCTTGTTTAATTAAATAGTAAAATGAATACAGATATGATGACAGTCTCAATACTGAGCATCTCCCCCAAAAATGTCTGACAGAAGGCAGCCCGCCCTCTCTCCCTCCGCCACATTCACATTTTATTAATAAGGCAGCAATTTTTCTGCTGCCACTCTGTGCACGCCCTCAGTAATTTAAAAGTTAATCAAATTAAGTTCTAATGTTGTTTGTGGATTTTCCCTGGTCTCTGTCTCGACTCGGACTCAGCCCTCTCTGGTCTCGGTCTCGACTTGGACTCAACCCTCTCTGAACTTGGTCTTGACTCGGACTCAGCCCTCTCTGAACTTGGTCTTGACTCGGACTCAGCCCTCTCTGAACTTGGTCTTGACTCGGACTCAGCCCTCTCTGAACTTGGTCTTGACTCGGACTCAGCCCTCTCTGAACTTGGTCTTGACTCGGACTCAGCCCTCTCTGAACTTGGTCTTGACTCGGACTCAGCCCTCTCTGAACTTGGTCTTGACTCGGACTCAACCCTCTCTGAACTTGGTCTTGACTCGGACTCAGCCCTCTCTGAACTTGGTCTTGACTCGGACTCAGCCCTCTCTGAACTTGGTCTTGACTCGGACTCAGCCCTCTCTGAACTTGGTCTTGACTCGGACTCAGCCCTCTCTGAACTTGGTCTTGACTCGGACTCAGCCCTCTCTGAACTTGGTCTTGACTCGGATTCAACCCTCTCTGAACTTGGTCTTGACTCGGACTCAGCCCTCTCTGAACTTGGTCTTGACTCGGACTCAGCCCTCTCTGAACTTGGTCTTGACTCGGACTCAACCCTCTCTGAACTTGGTCTTGACTCGGACTCAACCCTCTCTGAACTTGGTCTTGACTCGGACTCAGCCCTCTCTGAACTTGGTCTTGACTCGGACTCAGCCCTCTCTGAACTTGGTCTTGACTCGGATTCAACCCTCTCTGAACTTGGTCTTGACTCGGATTCAACCCTCTCTGAACTTGGTCTTGACTTGGACTCAACCCTCTCTGAACTTGGTCTTGACTTGGACTCAACCCTCTCTGAACTTGGTCTTGACTTGGACTCAGCCCTCTCTGAACTTGGTCTTGACTTGGACTCAGCCCTCTCTGAACTTGGTCTTGACTCGGATTCAACCCTCTCTGAACTTGGTCTTTACTTGGACTCAACCCTCTCTGAACTTGTTCTTGACTCGGACTCAACCCTCTCTGAACTCGGTCTTGACTCGGACTCAGCCCTCTCTGAACTCAGTATTGACTTGGACTCAACCCTCTCTGAACTCGGTCTTGACTTAGACTCAGCTCTCTCTGAACTCGGTCTTGACTCGGACTCGAATGAGCTGGTCTTGACTACAGCACTGCTTGCTAGTACCGGGTTGGACCCCTTTTGCCTTCAGAACTGCCTTAATCCTTCATCCTGCAAAATCATTCCTTTTTGGGGGTTGTCTTGCTGTTGCCTCTCCAGTGCACATGTTGTCACTTTCATTTGCACCAAAGCACTTTAAACTGATTAACAATCACTTATGCTTCCTAATTGGACAGATTGATACTGTATTCCTGAAGGTTAATTGACTTGGTGTTATACTATGACGATTTAAGTGTTCGCTTAATTTTTTTGAACAGTGTATGTTTTTAAGGAAGGCATTTCAAATATATATGCAACAATAAAAAAAAATTATATCTCTAACTCCATAGGTGAATGTATTTGGTTTTGGGGCGGACAGTCGGGGAAACTGGCACCACTATTGGGAGCAGAACCGCTATTCTGGAGAGTTTCGTAAAACAGGTGTCCATGATGCAGACTACGAGGCCCAGATCATCGACAAGCTGGCCAAGGCTGGCAAGATCTCCGTGTTTCCTGGAAAGTGAATCTGGGCACCAGGTGCAAAGAAATGGACTACCATTTAACAAAACCACTCATTATCCACTTGACACACTTAGTGTGCCTGTTAAACGTGATCAAGAAGTAATGTTTCATGATCTTATTACCATTCTGTGCTATCCTGAGTGGTCCGGATTTTGGGCAGTATTCTCCATGATATGGTGGTTTTGATAGGAGACGCTAGTAAATGTGCTTTTCCTTGCAAGCCTACCTCAACTAGGACAAGGAACTTGACTTGGCAAGGAACACTAATATCTCACCACTAAACAGCATGTTAGGTATATGTGCTGGGAATGGAAACTCATATTTATGACTTTTGTTGAATAGTGATGATACGAGAACTCTTTCCCGCCTATCTCTTATGCGTGCTCACGCCGAGGCCAGATAGATGAGTTAGACCAACAATCACCATAGTGTATCGTAGTACTCTAGTAGTTCTCTGTGATTCATTGAAGGGACCGTTCACTCCCCAAAAATTATGAAAAAATAATTTACTCCCCTTCATGTCATTCCAAACCGGTATGATTTACTTTCTTCTGCAAAACACAAAAGAGTTCTTTCAACAACATTCTTCAAAATATGTCAATGAAAGTCAATGGGGTCCAAAGTTGTTTTGAACCATTGACTTTTCGTTGGATTGAGACATATCATCTTTTGTGTTTCACAGAAGAAAAAGTTGCAGGTTTGGAATGACACAGGGTGGGTAAATTACAGAATTAGATTTATTTTTAATTTTTTAGGTGAACTATCCCTTTAACCAAAAGCTTGGACATAGTGGCAGGCCGTTTCACTACTCCTCACGTCACCAGGCGTAAACCAAGCTTTACTCTGTCTTATAAGATATTTTATTTAGTAGTTTGTGTTTGAAATGATACTGCTAACAGTTTGCTATCACTGTGTGCTTGCATCAATCTGAACAACTTTGTCTTTTTGGTTTGTTTATTGCTAATTGCGTTTGAGTACTGATCGTTCCTCCGGTCTGAGTAGGAGGATGGACATACTCTAACAGGAGCTGAAATCACTGACGCAGTCCAATATGACCAATATATTAAAAATATAATAAAGTACATTTAGAAACCAACACTAATACATCTGTGGTGATTGTTCTAGAGATGCACTGTGAACAATAGTAGAGCTTTGATGTTGATTTACAGCACACTATCTTAAATCTAACCTACTGTAATGTTATATGATGGAAAGTAACTGCAAAAAGTGTTAGATTGAGAGAAACCGAATATAAGCTTTCATTTATGAAGCCTGATGTATTGCGAGACAATTTAGGGCTAGCTGACAGACAGAAATTGATGGATCTCAATGATTTAAATGTTTTCTTGAAAGCATGTAGACACTCCTTTGCTGCTGTTCAGTCATTTACCATCAAAAATAGGTGATTTTTTAAATTTGTGTAGTTCTTCTTGTATAATTTATTGCATTATACATTTTTAAGACCATACAAAGGATAACAAGAAAGATCTGTGTGAACGCCACGTGTTTTCTGCAGAGGTAGAAAATGGTGATTGGCGAAAAAATGAGATGGGAGGAGAATTATTTAGATGCTTTTGTGATCTCTCGCAATTAAATGTTTTGTGTTCGCCGGAAAAAAAAATGGCTTGAAAATGTTTGCCCGTCTCCAAGAAACTTTGCGTTAGCTTGCAAAATGTTTGTGTTCTGAGAAATTTTCGTTAGTTCGCAAAATGTTTGGCTCTCCTGGGAAATATTTTAGCTCTTTGTGAGCAAACACAAAGCCTCTCTGGGATGCAGAGGTTTTGCGGGTGGTATTTTGCAAGCGAATACAAGGTTTCTCAGAGGAACGTAAAACATTTCCGAGAGAACGCAAAAGCACTGAAATATGATATATTTCTTCCCCTCTCTTGTATTTTTTTTCAGCACCATTTCCCTTTGGGAGTCCGTAGCTTTCTGTTCTGGTCTAGTCCAAGTTTTGACTTTTTGGTGCAGTAGTTATTTTTCAAAATGTAGACATATCAGCTATTTCAATGTGCAAATGCACATATGCTACATGCTTGGGTGCCTTGTCCTCGCTTCTGGACACATCCTCTCTCCAGAGCACCCCTATCCTCATTATAAGATGCATAAACACATGTTATTGTTCCTTTAGTCTTCTTACAGAGCATTTATTGACACACATTCGCACATGTGCACAAATCTGGGCTCTAAAATAGGGCACTGATCGTCTACCCACCAGCTGTCCTACACCCACACATGATTCACAGCTTCTCCTGTGCGCCACCATCTCACCCTCTTGTCTGTTCTACTTTTAAGCTAACCTGTGTGCCGTGCCTTCGGGATCAGGGTGGGAAAAGCTCTCTCACCTGAAAATGTTCTCCCCTCTTCATTTTTAAGAGCTACCTACCTGCATTCGCTGTCACTTCGGAAAAGTCTCCCGAACCTTTAGAAAATCTAGACTTGTGGCACACAAGTGCTTTTATACATTGTCAAAGCGTAATTGTCTTTTGACGGTTCTATACCGGGGAATATTAAATGCACAGTGCTGCAGTGGCTTTATTATATTAGACCTATTCTGAGGGATTATTATTAGGCGTTTCACAGTGAAATTCTAATATCAAGGATGGCTGCCATCTCATAGGTAGCATATTGAGACGTGCAGTTGGTCACCAAAGACTTTCATCCAATTACTAATCCTAATTTTTTTTTTAAGATGTTTATGTATTGTTCAGAACATTTGGCTCTTGAAGTTCTTGTATTGCTCTTAACCGTATACCGTAATCCCTAGATTGTACTAGTTGGCTATGAGGGATGTTTCTCCTCTTGTTTTTGTGCCACAGGAGGATCGTAGCCTGCCGGATATACTCTGATATTCAGGCAAACCTACTCAAACAATTTATGAAAGACTACATTATGTCCACCTTCTCTGTTCTCTCCATTTGAAATGTTCTGTGGCCAAATTGCATGACGAGATCAATTCCAAATTGGCTTGTTCTCTTTATGCTCTTGCCAATGTTCTTAACAAGGATCCACAAAGACCAATAATTTAGTGCTGTCGCATTGAGAGAGCTTTATAGGACTTTGTAGCATCTTTTGCTTAATTGTTTGCAAAGTGTAAGACTGTAAAGTACTGATAGAGATGGACATTACAGAGCCTGTAAAGACTTGACTGCTTCATTTTTCATCATTCTTTTGCTGAGTTTTCCACAATCAAACCCATGATTGTGCCTCCAGGATAGTGTTGAGTTAGCGATGCAATTACATTTTTTTTTTTTTTCTTGACCTTTTTTGAAAGGCTTTATGGTAATTCCCCTTTCGATTTATAATAAAAAAATTAATTAAATGGCAGCAACTGAGATGATGTTGAAAATGAGGCTACAGTATTTAGATATGTCCATTTGAGTAGAACAAACTATCAACTTAAATAATGTTGAGTCCTGTTCTTCATTTGAAGGAATCGTTCTGAATCTTTCACAGCAGACTGTACATATCCTCACTGTGCCACTGTGTTTGCTTTCATTAACTTCTCATTAGTGTTGATATAGTGACTATTGGTCAGTGCTTTTTCTTTCCTTTCACAACCACAGTCTTTGTGTAATTATGGACTGTTTTTAATCTTTATGCTACTGTAAGAAATAAACACAATTAAAAATGATTTGTCTCTGTGTGCTTGGGCATTTATTTACAAGTAAACAATTTTTCATCCTGTTATTCTTTTGTAATACTTCATTAAAAAAAAAAAACAGCACAAACATCAGTAATAAACAATGGATTTCATCAAACCTTTGTTGCACTTTATTTTACAGTATGTGCACTTACATGTTCTTACAAGGGCTTTTCACACATAAGGAAATCACGTTTAACATTTAATCCTAGGTATTCTTAAAATGTTTCACACTACATGCATTCCTAAACCCTTGGTTCTTCTTTGCGTGTCATTGAATGGATGAACGCAGCACGTGACCTGTTTACGTAAAAGCTAGGGCTTTTTTACACTGAACTTAACCCATAGACTGTAAAAGAACCTTTTTAAGCGCTCCGTAAAAGAGCGCTTAACCCTGGGTTATCGTGGTTCTAAACACCGCTTTTATGAAAGCAGTGTGTTTTGAAACCCTACTCCGGAGCAGGGTTAGCCCCTAACTTGTACAGTGTGAAACAGGTGATGTTACAGCTAGACGCTTCGCAACAGACAACCAATTGTGTACATCAGGGCTATTCAATTGGCTTAATTCGAGGGCGGGATTATCAAATTCAAAAGTTGAGGTGGGCTGGGGTTAAAGGGTTAGTTCACCCAAAAATTAAAATTATGTCATTAATTACTCACCCTCATGTCGTTCGACGCCCGTGAGACATTCGATCCATTTGGTGCCATATAGAACCTTTTTTTTTAGAGTGTGGAAATCTCACAATTGAAAAATAAACGACTCTCATTGAATTCTCATAACTAAACAAAATCAAGAAATGATATGATGGTTGTATCATCATCAATGCATAACAATCAGCATTCAATTATTACATATATGTTTTTCTTTTCCCATAACAAATGTGGTTTGCAAAAACACTGATGTTAAAAAAAAATTATGTTAAAAAGTCAAGGGTCAAGAGCTCAACTATAGCAAACACTGATCACCATCATGGTGACATCAAACGAAACATTTTCAATTAAACATCAACATCTAAACATCTTAATTCATTCACAATAAGAGCTTCTATAGATGTGTGACAAATTAATTCAAACTGGTTAGTAATAAGAGTAATAATGTGTGATGGCTTTAAATCAGTTGTGTTTCTCTTTTTTCTGTTCTTGTTGTTCCTCTTTCCTTCAGTGATTCTTGTTAACAGCAGGTGATCATCATCAATACTCAATCATCACTGAATTAATCACTTCATTATCTCACTGCAACACTGTGTCAAAGTTACTTTAACTCTTTGTAGTGTGGACACTACAGGATTTTCCTGTGGGGTTGAAAGGGTTAAAGGTGTCCGATAAAAATACACCACAAAATGTATTTTAACAGTAATAAACTGTATGTAAAAAACTGTAAAATTGAGTTTTGTGTATCACCGTTGTGCTGAAAAGTAGAGCCAGGTGGTTGGTCCCAGTATAGCTCATAACCCCCCGCCCCTCTGTGTATTCTAATGCAGAGGTTCTCAACCCTGGTCCTGGAGCCCCACAGTCCTTCAGAGTTTAGCTCCAACCTTGATCAAACTCACCTGAAACAGCTAATTAAGCTCATCAGGATTACTAGAAAGCTACAGGCAGGTGAGTTTGACCACGGTTGGAGCTAAACTCTGTAGGACAGTGGGCCTCGAGGACCAGTTCTAATGGACGCAAGACAAACTAAACAATCAAATTACACTTCATATGCTCCCAAAGGTGGCGTCTGTCATTTTAGGCAGTTTTTATCACGCTGATTTCATTTCAAGCGTTTGTTTTTTAAATAAGTTTAGTTTTAGTTAGTTATTTGATGCTATAAGAAAACGGGAGGTGTGACGTCATGATTGACACTAGGATTGAGAGCTTCTCTGAATGAAGTCGTCACTGAGGCACCAACTGACTGATTTTCGGGAGGAGATTGGAGCTTTAGCTTTAATTTCGACATTTCCATAACTGTTTATTTCACACAGACAATGAATTGTTCTGCATCTGCGAGAGTATAGTTTAACAGTGTAGTTATTACCCAGTTATTGTAAATACCATAATAAGTACATATATGTACATGGGGAACAGGACTGTAAAATCAAGTCCTACCCAAACTTTTAACGAGTGTTAAACGCCCATGTGTAAGCTAACATTGACTCCCTCACCAAGCATTGACTAACTTTAGCCCTTTTCATTCTTTTGTCATTGTTTAAAGTTACTGTGTCTGAGCTTGAGCATATGGAGCATATGTCTGAAAGTCTTGTACACCCATTTATAGAAACTGCAACACAAGCATATTCTGCATTTAAAATGTATGAGTTCAGAATGTGTTATATAACAAGAATGATCGGTTAGTTTTCAAAATATGTTTGTATGGTTGAGCAGCACCTGTTCAAGAGTGGTATTATATCAAGTAGGGATCTAAGTTAAAATGAATTTAATGAATTATTGATTAATGTAGGTACATTTAGATGACAGGAACAAAGGCCGTATTGTGAAACTCCACAAGGCGATCTCCAGAGCGGAGACAATTGGCGTGGTATCAATTTGCTCTGTCCCATTAAAAGTCATTAGTAGAGTTCTTCTATACAGAAATGCAGCGTCAGAATGGTTCCCTGTAAAATCCGATGTGTGGCAGAGCTGTATCAGCCCCCTTTACACAGCTTGAAGACGCTGACTCTGCAGATGGCCTTGCTGTAGTACAAAAACTCTACACACACACAAAAAAGAGCGAGACTAAATTGCTTCATCATGCAGGTGGGCCTGAACATCAGTCCTTCCAAGCCCAAAGTTATGTGCATTAATTCCATCCCTAACCCACCAATCACTGTCAATAACGAACCATCAGAATATGTCAACACTTTTACCTAAGAAGCCTCATCAGCAAGAATAAAGGCCTGGCCTATGAAAATCACCAATGAAGAACTGTAGGAGAACAAATGGAGATCAAGCATAGTCGCATCTGATGGCTTGGACATATTCTCCGAATGGACCAGGCCCAAATCTCAAAGACTGCCCTGAGATGGACACTAGGGCTGCACAATATATCGAAATTATTGAAATATCACAACAGCATATAGCAGGTCGACGCATATAGCAGAGAATAGACTGGGCACACGACTTTCTTATGTGACTTGCATGACGTTAAAGACTTATTAAATGCAAACAACTCTTTGCAGTCTTGCGCTGTCTGCCACACACCGAAACGTGCGAACAAGCTGCCTCTCTGAAAGTGTGGGATCCCCTCAGTTCTGTTTCGTGTCAGGTTACACAATCGAATGTACATGTAATTGATGAGTATTCATGTAAACACAGTTAGTTATGCTTTAAGTGAACAATATCAGTTGGGGAAAGAACCCGAAATGCGTGTCAATAGGATCCGTGCATTAGGTCTTGGAGACTCACAGCGATGGCAGAATTGAAGGATACGGGTCTGACATAGGGCGAGGCACGCTGCAAACAACGATCAAGCTAAGTGAAAGCAAATCGTTGATGCTTTATGTCCCACTAGGGACGAAGGGGAGTAAGTGTGCTGAAATAATTATAAGCAGTAGCTTTAATCATATTCAAATATACACCATACCACAGGACAATGAAAAGTCATTTATGCATTTGAAATCATTGTTTTTTTATTATTGTTAACAAGCGATACATTTCATGTGACAGGTGATAAATGGCTCATTTCCCCAGAACAGATGCTATAAGAGCTAGTGAAAGGTTAAGTGTTGACCTGAATATCATCACATCCACCCTGATAGAGACAGACCAACAATTCTACAAATGTAATGAAAATCTTATCATAAAAAGATACCTTCTAATAGAATGATAATGACATTTTTTTAGTCCTCATATGTTCAGAAAGATAATGGCCATGAGGACGATTTTAGCTAGCAACATTAATCTGTAAATCTAAATGTAATCATCCAATCGGAAAACATGCACAGCCCCATGAGCTTTGCATCAAAGAGTCAGGACGGTTTGATGGATCAGTTGATATATACTCATGTAGTCCTGCAGTGACCTAGTTAAGTGAGAGAGGGCGCTAATTATTTCCCTTCCTATCCATTATTGACAAATGACACATTTCTGTACAGTTTTTACATTTACCAGCCTGGAATGTCCAGTTTGTAAATTTAGCAGGCATAGCTGGAACAGGACAGGAAGAGGGTTAAGACCAAAATAAGGACCTTTTCCAGATTAAACCCCATCTACACAACTATCTATCTCACTTTGTCCTTAATTTTCACCCAGTTTGAGGCGGGCAAACTCATTGGCCAGCTGCAGAGCCTCCTGTATGCAGTGTGTGTTTCTACCCGTGGCCTGGGCAGACATGTCTTTACCGCCTCCTTTTCCATCCAGCAGAGGGCACACTTCCTGAACCCACTCACTGGCCTTCAGGCCCTGGTTTGCAACATCCTGGAAACACACCAAGAGCAAATTGATGATTTTTAATGAATGCTTTACATATACATTAATGTTACTCTAGTACCATGCTAGTCAAAGTAATATTTAACCAGCATTACACATTAAAGTGAACACAAAAGGGTGTTTAAACCAATTTTACTTCTGAGGTCAGCTGAAAAGCAAGTGGTTACATTTCACTGAACATAATAATGATGTGCACTGATGAATCATTCACAATAAAATTAGGAATGTGTATTAAATACACTACCATTCAAAAGTTTGGGTTCTGTAAGATTTTTTTCATGGTTTTGAAAAGTATAACCAAAGATGTATTTATTTAATGAAACCCCGCCCCCATAAAATCAGTAATATTGTGTAATATTATTACAATTTCAAATAAATTCTTTAAACTCTTTACCCGCCAGCGTTTTTAAAGAAAAAGTTGCCAGCCACCGCCAGGGTTTTTGATCAGTTTCACAAAAATGTAATGGCCCATAGAATATATTGTTTTACGATCTTCGCATGCAATATATCAAAAGAAAGCTTCATGCATTCCTTTTTTTAATCAACACTTAAATGTGTAAGTTTCATTTAAAAAAATCATCTTTTTGAAGAAAAAGCTGAGAAAATCACGTTGTCGTCAAAGACTAGGCCCTACATCCAGATCAGATTCAGAGCGATGATCAAACACAGATGGAGTAGATCGAGTCCATCAATGCTTGCACAGTCCTATAGCTCGTCCTGGGTCGACATTTAGCTCAGTAACATTAGGCAGTTTTGATTTATATGATGTTTAATGTTGATGATCAGGTTATTTTACATATGCACCTGCTTACATACGATCGCTTGTTTTTTTTTTTTTTGATCAGGAGATTCTGTCCTCATTCAGAAGATGCGTAATAGCACCCCCCTAACGTTTTTTTGCATCATTACTCCAGTCACATGATCCTTCAGAAATCATTATAATATGCCGATTTAGTGCTCAAAAAGCTTATTACTATTATTATTAATAATGTTGAATACTGTTGTGTTGCTAAACTCTTTCAAGACTATTTGATGAATCAAAAGTTCAAAAGAACAGCATTTATTTGAAATGGAAAACTTTTGTTAGTATGTAAAAGTCTTTATTGTAACTTCTGTTCAATTGAATGCATCATTGCTGAATAAAAATATTAATTTCTTTCAAACAAATAGAAATCCTGAGCTTTAAAGTAGATCTTAATCTAAATATTTAAAGAGACCCCTCAGCCACCTTACAGAAGTTTCTCTCTGACCCCATTTACCTGAGGCACTTGGCACAAGCAGATAATTTTCCCTGCATCGTTGTCCACAGCAAAGAGCATAGCAGCAGTTTGTGGGGAATTTGTCTTCAGTAACTTCAGAGACTCATTCAAAGCCTGTGGAAGCACAGAGGAATCATTTAGACTTTCACTGAAGACTATTTAAAAACTGCATTTCAACTATAGAGTCCTAATTTGAAAGGACATTTACCTTTGCAGATGCTCCACTCTCCATCTCCATCACAATTAGAGGTTGGTTAGGTTTGCTATCGATGATCTCCTTCGTCTTTTCCAGGACCTAAAATTAAAACCATGCGAGTTCACAGCTTTGATCATTTTTGATCACTTTGACTTTCCAATCATCTCTGTGACTATCAAACATCTGAATCATGTTTTCTTACCCTCTTCTGTACATCAGCCTTGCTGGCACGATCCAGGTCATCCATGATCTTTTTGAGACCCTTCAGGGAATCCCTCATCTCATCCTTCTGCCACTGAGAGATCACTGCAGTACCCAGGGACTGAATATATATGCATACGCAGATTCAGTACACTTTAAAAAAAGAAAAGTTTATACCAGACAAGCAAGAGCAGAACATTTTTTATTTGAACTCACCTCGGTCATATCAGCAATCTCCTTCTGAACGTCTTTATTCGGGGAGGTCTGAGCCTTCACTTTCTCTGCCATGGCATCTAGACCCAGCTTCAGGGCATCAGCTTTCCTCTGGGCCTGACAACACAAACATCCACCAGTCAAGAACTATTAGGAATGGGAATCAACTGAACTATTCTAAATGATTCACCAACCAATAATTGGTCCTGTATACTGTATATAACGTATTTACTGAAATATACTGTACATAAAGTATTTAAATGTTTAAAAAAAATGTGTATTACACATTGCGATTATTAGTCAGTAATTATATTGACTCTCACAAGTCTTGTCTTGTGAGTACATGTCTTCATGACTGAACTGGCTCAAAAGATTCTTTTTTTTATATCATAGTACACTGAGGTCATACTGTGCGTGCAGACAGCAAGAACAAGACAATAGGAACATTTAATCCTTGTACTATTTCAGGTTTTCCTTTCACATCACATTCAAATCAGACAAGCAAGAACCAGTTATAGATTTCCCCTACCCTACATCACTTAATACAAAGTATCAGTCAAAAAGTGTGTGCATAATCATGTTGGCCACGTCGTCTTATACCTTCTGAGCCTCTGCTCCAGTCACTGCCACAATCCTCCTGATTCCTTTAGCAATGGCCTCCTCTGATACAATCACAAATGGAGCAGCATGACCAGAGTTCTGCAGGTGCCTATGGGTAAAAATGATCAATAAGAAAACTATGAGTAGCCATACTAATACATTTTGATTGCATTAATAAAAACATCCGTACTTTTTTTATTAGTAGTCATTTTCAGGAAACATAAGACAGGACAAAATACATATTACATATAAAGTTGATCATTTTTGATCATTCACAAATCTAAAGCTGCGTTTACACTGACATCAAAAATCTGATTTTTTTTGCTCGCATCTGACACAGATCGGAATTTGTTGCACACGTGTAAACACAAAAATCCGAACAAGATCCTATTTTTCCGCATCCGATCGGAGCCACTTCCAAATGTGGTTTTAAATCAGATACATATACGATATCCGGACATCCAACTTATGTCTAAACACGAATATCTGATTCCCTTTTGAATTTCAAGCCACCACAAAGCGAGGGCGACAAGTTTGCCCACAAAGATAGCTTTTTAATGTTGTATTATGAAGCAGATTTGTCTGTATGCGCTTGCTCGCAGCTTTTATATTGAGGTGGGAACTTTACGAACGAAAGAAAATGCACACACACATAAACATTCATGAGCTGGTTTTCAACCTCTGCCATGCGAGTTTTATAAGTAAAACAGCTTCACTACTGAAAGCTACATTATATTTCTCAGCAAATGAGGTGATAACTTTGCTACAAATAAACCAACAAGTTTCACTATTAGGCTACTCACATGCTCGCTCTCTCTCTCTCGTTAAGTCATTAAAAAACATTTAATTTTACAGCGCAACATTATTTAACTTAAGAATTCTAGATCTAATGAGCCGTAGAAAAAATAAGCAAAAAAGACAAGTTATTTTCCAGCCTATATCCGTTCAGTCAGTTCTTGCGCTGCAAAACATCCATGACAGCTGTTATCTCGTCCATGCTGGCAAATAATCATGGCCACCCGACATAAATTATATCAATAATTTTAATAGCACAGCCATTCAAAACCAGAAGGTCTTCCATGTGCATAGTAAAGCGTTCGCTGACAATAACTTTGAGCAGGAATTAATGCAAACACAGATATCGGATACGAGTCGTGTTTGTGAATGTAAACAGGCGGGCATATGTGGATATGGTCAAAAAATATGATCTGTGCATTAAGACTTGCAGTGTAAACACAACCTAGATGTGTTGCACATAAATGAAGTGGGCCACTTCTGCAATATTTGAAGTTTAAATGATTAAATTCTGATGTTCATACGTTCCACCGCAGAACTCGATGGAGCTGAGTGAGCCTGCAGGGCTGTTAGGATCGGCCAGCAGCTCCTCCACTGAGACGCCAATAGACACCACTCTAACAGGATCAGGATACGTCTCATCAAAAACTGCCCGCAGACCCTGGATGGCTTTAGCTGCTGCAAGGGGAGCATCCAGAGCATAGACCGCCTGAAGAAAGAGAGCATTTCAAATTGTAAGAGAAAATATAAAAGAATACAAGTGTTCTCAGGGACACGTAAACTATATTTCTGCTTACAACAGGATAACTTACAATAGGTTATCGTTTTGTTTCCAGACTGTGAATACATGTGGAGAAAGTTTCAAGTAGTATGAATATGAATGTTTCATTGAAAAGTGTCTTTAAAAGTCTGTTGAATGGCCCTGACCTTAGCATCGCGAATCACGTTGGAGGCGATCTCTTCTGTGCGCCGCACTTCATCTGTGCTCATTGCACCTTTAGCTGTGAAGTCAAAGCGCAGTCTGTCCGGAGCAACCAAAGAGCCCCGCTGATCTGCCTCTCCCAAAACTGAACGCAAAGCAAAGTTAAGGATGTGTGTGGCGGTATGGTTACTCATGATGGGCCTACGACGAGCCTGAGGAAGAAGAAGAAGAAGAAGAAGAAAAAAAAAAAAAAAAAAATAGTTGCATTCTGTGCTCTCTCAATCCACATTATGTTCCATCTTTACCTATAAATGTTCATAAAAACATCCTATCCATCTCTTTCTTTGGCTGAACCAAATGCTGTAAAAACATTTTACATACCTCATCCACATGCAGAGTTAGGCGGTCTCCAACCTTCAGAGTGCCGTATACTGTACCGATATGCAGCACATATCCGCCACGCACCTGAGTATTCTTCACAGTGAACTCCATCCTCTGAAACAGCAAAATAAAACATGACAGCAAAATGAAGCATAAATAAACAGTTCAGCTTCTTTCCACAACAGCTCTGTTTCTTACATCCTCAGCAGAGTCGTTTTCTCGGAGCATGTAGCCTTCATCAAAGCTCTGCCCACCCTGCTCGGCATAGAAAGAGGTCTTGTCGAGCAGCACACCACACTCTTGACCCGTGGTCACTTCTTCAACAAATGCACGCTCCCTCCTGAGACCCAACACTGTGCCCACTGTCTGTTCAAACTCTGAGAGGGACACACAATGTAACAGGCATGAAAACCTACGCATTTTCAAACCGTAAAACCTAACAGGAATAGATAAGGTGTAATTCATACCATAATTGCCATTCTCATTTGAAGTGTACTTGTACTTGGGGCTGTCGTCAGTGGCAGCGACACCTTTGTTTCTGAGCTCTTCAATGGCGTAGATGTCCAGCATGATGTGGTCCTCGTCCCCAGAGCCTTTGCCCTGAGACTTCAACTGTGTACACACGTTTTTAATTAGCCTCATTTACATAAACAAAACAATTATTGTTATCAGTTAACATTGGATATATCTTAGCTAATACAGAATTTTTAATTGTGAATGCTCATTTCTGTCTATTTTACATTTAGATTAGTCATTTAGACTGTCATTATGAATAAAACACAGTGAAAATAAAAAAATCTATCAAATGCTACAAGTGAATTTGAGCCAAAACTTTACAATTGAAAGTATAAAACATGGGTCAGTCCTCTGTGTTTTATAACTATGAAATAATTATGTGCTTAATGGAAATTGCACTGCATAAAAGAATAAACTGATTTCCACCTGAGCAGCTTTCTTCTCCTCCTCAAAGGCATGCCTGTCCACCCCCATTCCCCTTTCCTCAGCGATCAGGGCCGTGAGGTCCAGAGGAAAACCATACGTGTCGTACAGCAGCCAGGCTGTGTCACCTACACAAAACAATGACATATATTATGAATGAATAAAAATGTAAATATCAGCTTTAGAATATGGATTTACAGTTGATTTAGCATGATGACATGGGTGGGTTCACTAGATCCTAGACTCCACATAGTTTTAGAGTTTAAAAAAAAAAACTCTCTCTAATTCAGTCTCAGGCCACATGCAGAAAGACACAGATAAACCCTAAATCCTCTCTTCTGTTGACAACAAATTTATAAACGTTTCCAAAATTGTAATGAGACCCAAACTCTTTCCCTCCAATTTCAAAAACTACCTATTCTTGATTTAAAACTGATTTTCGCCAAAAGGTGACATCCTTTCACCTCATCTAAGGGTGTTTGGTTTGGCACCAGGGGCCTGTACCATGCTGGTAGTTTAACAAACTCAGGGTTACAGGATTAGTTTCGAGTTGACAAAACCAAACCAATCTATTCAGGCTTTGATGGTCCCATGATGCTGATCATCAGCTTTCTCTGTCAATTTAGGCTTTGATCCTGAGTTTAGGATTTTAGCTGTGACATCAGTAGTGAACAGCCAATCATACGATGTGGATCTCTCGCGAGAGAAGCAGCAAAATTTATTTCTCTCTTCTGCAGAATATTACATGATTGAAAATATTAAGAATTTAAACAAATTTACATAGGAAGAAGAAAAGAGCTGTCTATGAAAGTGGACAACTTTAAGAAAAATCTTACTTAGTCAGTGCAAGTAATAGTTATGTTGATATATAGAGCGAATTGAACATTTAAACTCACATGTCATTTTTATAGCTTTATTTATTGATTTTAAAGCTTATTTGTATAACCTTTATATAGGCTATTTATATTCATTTTAACTATGTGCCTATTAATGATTGATTAACTAAAATGATACATGTGTAATTGATTAAGGGTATAATAAATTACTTAAATGATATCCAAGTCATTCAAAATTATAATTATAATAAATAAGCATTGTTAAAAGCCAGACACTTTAGTATTTAAAAACCATTTGCTATGTAGTGACCTTTAATTTGGAGTAGAAACAGGGGGAGTGACTTCATTGCAGATGCTTTTTCCAAAGCTTTTTTCCAAAGCATTGCATCAGAGGTGTGTCACTTTGCCCACAGCTGATTGGTCTAATTTCAGTTTAAGATCTCTTATCCAGAACATAACCTGCCCTGGAGCAGGTTAGCCATGGAGCGTAAGTTACTATGGAGATGAACACTGCTAAAAGCCAAACCACTTTAATGGTACCTAAAACCCAGGATTTGCACAAACTAAGCTTAAACATATCTAGCTAGCCAGCTAAACTGGCTTCATGGTATAGGCCCCTGGTGTGTTTCCACCCTTAGTTTGGTTTGTTTAAGTATGTATGAACATGGCAATCACACTCGGATCCGCACAAAAACGATTGCTCCAAGATCGCTTGAACGAGGTGGTCTCGGGCCTGATTGAAAACGAACTCTGGGGCGGTTCGGTTGAGGTGAGAAAGCAATCCAACCCAAAGGACCAATGAACCAAGTGGTATCATAAAATCATAACCGAAAATGTGTTTCATAAAAAGCAGTAGTGACTATATATAAATAAAGCAGCATGATAGCTACAGATAAAACCACAATAAGCTTGTGGGGCAAACTTGTCAGTCCATCTTGAAGGATAATGCAGAGAGCCAATAAGAATATCTGACCAATAAGAGGGCAGTTTTACTCACATGACTGACATGAACACATTTTGATACGCTTTGAAATGCTTTGAAAAGCAAACTGAACCAAGAAGAAAAAGCTAGATTGTAACAAATTAAGTCCCTGTTTCGGATCAAAGCAAATGATCTACAGGTCTGAAAACGCCCTAAGAGAAACTCTTTGTGGTAGTATGTGCTTTACCTGGTATAGTCTTGCTGTCGCCAAGACTCTGGATCTTGCGGTCCAGGATACGGCGTCCTCTGCTAAGGGTTTTGAGGAACTGTGCCTCTTCCTCATTGATAATGTCCTTTACCATATCAGGATCTTTCCGCAACTCTGGGAAAGCATCACCCTGTAGAGAGCCATGAACCATTAAATGCCATCAAAAATAGAACTGAAACTGTATTTAATGAAAGTGCATTTCAGTAGTGCAGCGGCTGCCACTTAGAATAACTGTCAAAGTAGCAAATAGGGGGTTCCTAATAAACAAAGTTATGAGGGTAGAAGCCTTACCAGGGACACAACCACTACATCTACTAAGGAGGCGAAGAAGCCCCTCTGTGCTCCCAGCTTCTCATGAGAGTATCGCACTGCACGACGTAGAATTCTCCTCAGCACGTAGCTGCAAACACAAAAACAGGGTCACATATACATTGAGTATACATCAAGTACACGGCAAACAATGACACCATCATCTTACCCTCTGCCTGTGTTGTCAGGTCTGCCGCCATCAGACAAGGCAATAGTAATGGTTCGGGCATGATCAGCCAGGACACGGTATGCCATGTCAATACCATCGGTGTCTTCTGCGCCAACCTTTCCTGTGTATGCCCTGGCACCGGTGCCCTGAGAAAAAAAGACATTTTTTTCAATTACATGCAAAGAGAGAGTTTGGTAATGCTTCATATGCTTTTCTATGCTTGTACCTTCTGAATGGCTTCAAAATAAGGGATGAACAGGTCAGTGTCATAGTTGGACATCTTGTTTTGCAGTACAGACACCAAGCGCTCCAGTCCCATCCCAGTGTCAATGCTCTTCTTCGGCAGAGGCTTTAGCAGCGTCTCCGACTCCCTTAATCGAAAGGCCAAGCCATGTGTTTAGAACAATATATGAATACTTACAGTATCTTTGTGTATAGAATTAGAGGTTGCACTATAGCACCAATGTTAAAATTCTAGCCAATAATGAAATTACACTACTGTTCAAAAGTTTAGGGACGTTATAATTGAGCATAAGAGACCACTGAGCACAAGGCTGCATTTTTTTGACCAAAAGCATGAGATCTTAAAATGTAATTTATTCCTGTGATGGCAAAGCTGAATTTTCAGTAACATTACTCCAGTCTTCAGTGTCACATGATCCTTCAGAAATCATTCTAATATGCTTATTTTGTGCTCAAAAACATTTCTAAACATATCTTTTAATCAATTTAATGTAATTCAATGAATACATATATAATTTATATATATATATGTTTTATATAAATTACATTTATATACAACTGCAGGTGAGAACCAATAAATAGATAAAATTCATACTAAACCAAAAACAATCATTTGACATATATTCATTGAAAGAATCAAACATTCAAATAATTGTTTTGAAGATTTATCTAATATTAAATTATCCAAAAAAGGCTGATACTGATAAATGAATAAACATGTGTAAATAGTGCAACAGTACATTACATAAGAAGTGTCACTAAAAATAATATCTCTAAGTATGTATGAACTAGGGCTGTCAAATAAAAATGAGAATTTCGAATATTCGTCGAATTTACAAAAAGTTTATCCAGTACAGCACGGTGCGGCTGTGTTGTTAATTTGAAAAAAGGCGGAAAAAACAGAGGACTCGGAGTCAGAGAGAAAATGGGCATGGCAACCTGTTCGACAGCGTATATAGTCAGACACAGAGCAGTGCAGAAGAAGGCAATCAGGGCTTTGGAGCATGAGATGGATATAAATGAAAGAGAAGGTTCGCTACCTGCTGATGAAAATCCTCTCAGTTGGTGGAAAAATCATGCGGTATAACATTATATGTATCCACATATTGCGCAGCTGACAAAGACATACTTGATCATACCTCAGCAAAAAACGCTCATCACTCGCTACAGGTCAAGTTGACTGTTTGGTGTTTTTGACAAACAATATGTAGATGTTTAGTGAGTGGAAATGGATTGTTTCTGAATGTCAGTTTGCTATTTTGTGATGCTTGATTTGGTTTACATTTGCTTGTTGCGCTCGCATGCGCCCTCTTGTGGGCATAAGAGACAATACAGCCCTTTTTTCCTCAAAAATTCACCGGAGTTCTCCTTTAATTTTAAAGTTAATCTTGATCGTTATACCTTTGTGAGTACTGTCTATGGAAAAAAAAAAATGGATTGGTGCTTGCAACACGGAGCTGTTACAGTTAATGCCCAGAGCTCCCACTCAGCTAACACGGCAGCTATGGGGGCATATACATAAAGAGTGTCTTTGTGCCTCTTAACAGACACAAAATGCAATTAAAATGTCTGTCCAACATGAACAGGGCCCTTACATGACAACAAGATGCGTTTAGCAACTTAGCCATTGTTTAAATTCACCTAAATAGTGTTTTAGACGGCAAGCTGTAGTCTCGCTGAAGTCCCGTGAGAACTCAGTTGTAGCCGGTAAAATGTAAATAGTCCAGGGACGTCGTGTGTGTGAAGAGTGATGATCGGCTCACAAGTGAAGAAGAAATGGTTCGTAACGCTCCTCCCCCCTGGACTATTTACATTTTTACCGGCTACAACTGAGTTCTTACGGGACTTCAGCACAAAGACACTCTTTATGTATATGCCCCCATAGCTGCTGTGTTAGCTAAGTGGGAGCTCTGGGCATTAACTGTAACAACTCCGTGTTGCAAGCACCAATCCGGTTCGTTTTTATTTCTATAGACAGTACTCACAAAAGGTATAACGATCAAGATTAACTTAAAAATTCACCGGAGTTCTCCTTTAAAGCTGCTGTCCGTAACTTTTTTTGTGTTCAAGATTTACAAAAATGATATAATGAGAAAGTACAACATGAATCCATTTTCCAAACCGTGTTTTTGTCTTACCCTGAATCATTATGGTACACTTATAATAAGTGTTTATATTGGGACTATTTCAGACCGGTCTGGTAGGAACCGCTGCGGAGGAGCACAGTCCCTGCGTGACTCGCCATAGACATAAACAGAGAGAAGTAGCTCTGGCTGCAATGTTCTTCCGCAAGACGCATGCAGTTCTGCTTATTAACTGCTTATCAATTCGAATTTTGATACATTTTAAGAACTTTTAATAAAAAGTTAAAGTGTTTACTATTGTTAGTTGTAGTTAACAACGAGCAGTAGTTTACCTGTTAAACTGGATGAACACCAGGTTCCAGATTTCAAGCACATTTGGGTCATCCATGTTGACCAAGTGGGCGGCATCTCTGCCTCCAATGCGATCATAGTGGATCTCGCTGCACGGTCCACATGGACCAGTGTCACCCATCTCCCAGAAATTATCTTTCATACTGCCAGGCAGAATACGGCTCTCCTCCATTCTAGGACAAGTTGAGACAAATGAGAAATATCTTACTATATCACATCAAAAACCTTTTACACCTTGTGCATATTTTGTACTCACCCCAAGTCCAACCAGATCTGCTTGCACTCCAGGTCAGGCTCCAGGCCAGCATCAGCATGACCACCAAAATAAGTCACATAGAGGCGCTCAATAGGTATGCCAAACTCCTGCGTCAGCAGCTCCAGTGCCATCTCGCAGGCCAGGTGCTAGAAATAGAATGGGCCAGAAAGAAATAAAGGGATGCAAAGAGAAAATGCCAAAATGAGTTTTTCCATTACCATTTTTGCAGTACATAATTACAACAACAAAAAAAGAGCATCGGTACTATGACGAGATACAACATGGTTTTACAATACACAACACCTTTCTCTCCATCTCTTACTTTGAAATAATCTCCAAAGGACCAAGAGCCCAACATCTCAAAGAAAGTGTGATGGTACACGTCTTTGCCAACATCATCAAGATCGTTGTGTTTGCCGCCGGCACGAATGCACTTCTGTGTGTTTGCAGCACGCCGAAGTCTGGCCATAGGGTGGGATGGGTCGATGGTGTTGAGGAAGATGGGCTTGAACTATTAAGAAGATGGAGATTACTTAATTTTCTATAACAAATTAGACACCCATTTATGTAACTAGGTTAAAATCTCCTTACCTGGTTCATCCCGGCATTGGCAAAGAGCAGAGTGGGGTCATCTAGCGGAATGGTGGCTGATGAGTGGACATACTGGTGCTCATGGCGGCGGAAGAAGTCAATGAACTTCTCACGGATCTGTGCAGCAGTCAGTGAAGAGTCCATGCTGGTTGTGTTTTTCTCAGGGGACTAGAGTATATATACAAATACAGAGTGAGTCAGAAACCAGTTTTACAAAAACAGTGGGTGGAGTAAACATGCAGCTCCTTTGTAGTGCTGTTAACCGTCTACAATCAAGAATCTGTTATGGACATCTGCACACCTCACAATCACTGCATTCATACCGGGACATTCAAAAGATGAACCCAGTTCGTGAGGAAGCAAAGCTTGCAAACCCGCCAAACAGACCAAATCCTCTTTGTAGGCAAAGACATGCAGAGAAATTATGCCAGTGGAAAACGCATACCTGAAGTTGCCTTTAAATAATATTTCATAATTATTTATGTTGATTAGCTACCAACTACTAGCTACTAATGTTTTTCTTTCAGATGTATTGGGGTCATCTGTGAATATACTCTATATTGCCAAAAGTTTTGGGACGCCTGCCTTTACCTGCACATGAACTTTAATGACATCCCATTCTTTACCCGTAGGGTTTAATATGGAGTTGGCCCACCATTTGCAGCTATAACAGCTTCAACTCTTCTGGGAAGACTTTCCACAAGGTTTAGGAGTGTGTTTATTAGAATTTTTGACCATTCTTCTAGAAGCGCATTTGTGAAGTCAGGCACTGATGTTGGAATGAGAAGGCCTGGCTCGCAGTCTCCACTTTAATTCATCCAAAGGTGTTCTATCGGGTTGAGGTCAGGACTCTACGCAGGCCAGTCAAGTTCCTCCACACCAAACTCACTCATCCATGTCTTTATGGACCTTGCTTTGTGCACTGGTGCGCAGTCCTGTTGGAACTGTTCCCAGCACAAAGTTGGGAGCATGAAATTGTCCAAAATGTCTTAGGTATGCTGAAGCATTAAGAGTTCCTTTCACTGGAACTAAGGGGCCAAGCCCAACCCCTGCAAAAACAACCCCACACCATAATCCCCCCTCCACCAAACTTTACACTTGACACAATGCAGTCAGGCAAGTACCTTTCTCTTGGCAACTGCCAAACCCAGACTCGTCCATTTGATAGCCAGACAGAGAAGCGTGATGGGGGTGGAATTTTTTCCCTTCCCCAAACCTAAAACCCAAGGGGAGAAATGACGGTGTTCTGTCAATTTGTCCTACCGTGTCAGATTTTCATACCGTAGCGCAAAATTATAGCTATATCTATCGATCCATGCTACCGCATCGGAAAATCCTACTGCGTGTTAGCCTTTGTGACTAACTTGTGAAATAATTCAGTGTAACTTTAATGAGTATTCTTATTGGGGAAAATTATTTTACAGTGCAAAATACCCCATCAGATTGTTGTGGATCAAGCAGTGGTGGAGAATATATAACTTGTATATAAAATATAAGTGGGAGAATGTTCACATTGCAGTGGTCAGGCTAATGTCTTGTGTTTATGCCACAAGATTTATGGATAAGATCAAACTGTTTGATTTATAATTATTAGATTATTTTCTAATTTCACTTACCCTGCTGTGCATGAACATAACTGTTCCTCAATTTGTGTGTTTCCCATTTGAATGGTCAGCATATGAGGCGGCTGCTGCTTGCGCTGGGACCTACAGGCTTTAGCTTAAAGGGATAGTTCACCCAAAAATGAAAATTGGCCCATAATTTACTGACCCTCAAGTCATCCTCTGTGTATATGACATTCTTATATTACAAAAGTTCAGGCTAATCCAAGCATTAGAATTGGATTCATAGTTGCTCTGTTATTGAAGTCCATAAAAAGTGCATCTGTCCATCATATAACTGCTCCACGCAGCTCTGGGGTGTTAATAAAGGCCTTCTGAAGTGAATCCATGCGTTTGTGTAAGAAAAATATCCATATTTAAAACTTTATCAAGTAAATTTTCAGCCGACCGCCTTCCCTGTTCAATTTATGGAAAAAGTGTTGAAAGGTCCCCTGCCGATCAAAAGACTAACGCGACCAGGTCCGCTCATCATGACGTCACGTATGCATCTTGAGTTTCACTTTCAACATTCAACACTTTTCAACGGAAGGTGGTGGGCCGAAAGTTTACTTGATAAAGTTTTAAATATGGATATTTGTCTTACACAAATGCATCGATTCGCTTCAGAAGGCCTTTATTAACACCCCGGAGCCGCGTGGAGCAGTTATATGACGGACAGAAGCACTTTTTATGGACTTCAAAAAGAAAGCAACTATAAATCCAATTCTAATGCTTGGATTAGCCTGGACTTTTGTAATATAACTCAGATTTTATTCATCTGAAAGAAGAATGTCATACACACCTAGGATGACTTGAGAGTGAGTAAATGATGGGCTAATTTTCATTTTTGGGTGAACTATCGCTTTAAATTTTGATGAAACTATTCTCTAACCGGTTGCATATTATGTCGTGGATATATCCCTCGAATGCGTACTGCAGTCTACTTTTGTCTTGCTCTCTCAGATATTTTCCCTGTTCGCCAAAAATGACTAATTATCTCCTTGGGAATGTCTGACACCGGCGTATACCTACTGTAATTGATGTTCCAGGTGCTAAAGCTTGTCAGGCGTAGCAACAGTAACTAAGGAGGGCAGGGCTTAGCGAAGAGTCAATTGTTTCCACTTTGTTATAATAACACTAACAGTTGAACGTGGAATATTTAGTAGTGAGGAAATTTCACAAATGGAATTATTGCACTGGTGGCAACCTATCACAGTACCACGCTTGAATTGACTGAGCTCCTGAGAGCGACCCATTCTTTCACAAATGTTTGTAGAAGCGTCTGCATGCCTAGGTGCTTGATTTTATACACCTGTGGCCATAGAAGTGATTGGAACATCTGAATGATTAAATGATTTGGAGGGGTGTCCCAATACTTTTGGCAATATATAGGCTATTACATTAATTATTTTCATTCAAAATCATTCATTTTTACAGTGGTGAATAAGTGGATGGTAATGGCTGTTTCATAACCAATTTGAAAATTCTGTGCAACTACCAAATGTGACAATTGCATGTAAATGTCGAGATAGTGGACTTGAATCTTCCTCACTGGAATATTAAAAGGAAGCTCCTCAGCAGGTGGAGCCAGTATGCAGCAAACAACAGACATCCCTGAAGTAATTACAGCACCACTCCCATAACAACTCATCCAAAACATAAAGACATCTTTTTCCAAATGACAATTACATAATCCCCCCAGCCATGCATGCCAGGAACCGCATACATTGTGAACAATAAACTGCTTCAACATCTGCACACTGAGAAGCAGAATTTCCTAGCTATAATGACATGGACTTAAAAAAAAAAAAGTTATTTTAAAATATAGCTGAACCTGATTTACAATCAATACAAGAGCTCAACAATAAGGAACAAATTTTCACTTGTCCTGTTCTCTCTGTCTTTCACTTGTCCTGGGGCCTCATTTATAAACGTTGCGTACGCACAAAAGAAGGCGTACGCCGCACTCTACGCAATAATTGGTATTTATAAAAAGCAAACTTGACGGGAAAATGTGCGGTCCTTCACGCAAGCTCTGACCCAGGCGTACGCACAAAAACGGGTGAAATGAGAAATGGCGACACCGTCGGCAGATGGAAGGAACACGTGAAAGTGTGTGAAACTGTAGACCGTTGTGCAAAAGAAATGGCAATACTGCCTCTTATATATAACATGAAGACTTCACAAAGCAAGTCTTACAATTAACAGCCTATACGAACACCCGTTTGATCTGCAGTGCAAAACAAACAAAATCAAACGAAAATTACAACAGAAATGCAAATTAACACATATTTGCAAAAAGAAAAGTGAAATTTGTTCTGCAATAATATTGGCATATTATGCAATTCATCCTCATAAATAATATGGTAAACAGAACGAAATAGCTAATGCACAAAACTGATATTCTCGTCAATGTGTCCGTCTGGCGGAGCAGATATGGATGGATGGATGGATGGATGGATGGATGGATGGATTCTGGTATGTCTCAACCATTCAGAAAGCTGCAAGACATTACATTTGCACTGAACTATTTCCCATTTCCACGTAGATTATAACCGACATCTGTAGCTTGTCAGATGCAATTAAATGGACGAAAATAAAATGCCCTATCACAATGCGTAATGGCGCACAATGGCTGATCTTGCGCTCTTAGAAGATGTGGCAAATGAAAGGATTCGGAGTGAACGCATCTTCACACAGCAAGAAGACTTGCTGGCAAACGAGGACACACTCTGGCGATGGAGCGCTAGACGCTTTTTTGCCTCGACTTTGATGTCCGACCATTTCTTTTTTATTTCGGCCATGGTCTGAGGTTGTGAGGCTACAGCATTTACGGCGTCTACAACCTTTTGCCATTCAAGTGCCATTTTGGCATTAGTAATGCCCACACTGTGCCCTCCAAAACAACATTTTTATCCTCTTTTCAACCTTGCCAACGATAATTTCTACTTCACATTGAGTGAAGTTAAGTTTTTTTTATTTCCTCTCTGTGTTTGCTATGATTTCGCAATCGATGAATATTAACTTGTGGGCGTTTCACGGACTATTTATGGGCAACTATGGGCGTGACATGAAGCCGCAAAAGCTGCGCTATATTTAGAATTGATTGTGATTTATTAAGGGAAAACTGCGTAGGATGTGCGTGCGCACGGTTTTATAAATCCGAATATTTCTGTGCGTACGCACGTCCTATGTTTCATCCGTACGCCACTTCTGACGCAAATCCTACGCAAAGTTTTATAAATGAGGCCCCTGGGCACAATGCAATTGTGAAATTATATAATTTTACGTGTGTCAAAATATACATTTTATGTTGTAATTAAGTTTTCTTTGCAAGTTAATAATAAATAAAACTTAAGCTATAGATTCCGATGAACACTTCTTGGGGAATAAATATTGATATTTATAATTTTCAACTAAACTTTTCTTTAATAAATTATGCTTTCAAGACCATCACAATTTATAACATTTCCTTGAATACCATAATTCATCAAAATTTGACAACTGTTAGAAAAATGTAATCTATATTAACTAAAATAATAATGTAACTTAATGACACCTATAGATTCATATACTGTAAATACATAAATGGCTTTTATTTTATTCCCTCAAGTTAGTTTGAATAGGAGTGTCGTGTCAGCTAAACGAATAAATGTAAATGTAGTGGTGATACAAAGCACAGGGCTGTGAAGTGGAACATATTAAGCAGCCTTTTAATAATATACTAATAAAATTCTTACTGAGATTAAATATATCTTAAAGAAAAGACCTGGCAAAAAAAAACTTTCAGAAGAAAATACTGTCCTTGTGGGACATCCTTATTGTTGAGTCCAATACAGTGTAAAATGCATCTGACAATGCTTAGTTAAGGACACGAGAAATAGGCACATAACATGATGCACCAACATTAGTAAGCAAAACAAGTCAACAGACCATGACCTACACACAGTGAGGTTCACCTGACAACAGAAGAAAGCTTTGGCACATAAAAATGTGAGATGAAGAGCCATAGATAGTGATGCTCTATGATCCTAGAGGAAGTATAACCCAATTTACTACAATAAGAATATCTGCAAAACCTCATTCACATAAATACAGAACCATATAAACGCAAATGACATTATAGTCTTCAGACATTTATAAATTAATCAGAATTATTCATTTTTGCTGGGTTAACCAGTGCACTGACATAGGCCAAACCCCTATAGACCATAGTATGATGCAAGCTAGTGTGACTTATGCACCATCAACATCTCCATCATGATTTGCATTACCGGGATTCTGTATTAGACAAGTAACCCAGTCTTTATGTCAAGGTAACATACAAAACGCGGTGAATAGTAAAGTTCCAATTCATTTTACACTAGCATGCTTCCTCTAAGCACGAGACAAAGCTAAGCTGACAATCCAATCATTCACTAAAACACCATGTAACTGGATTCATAGTCTCATGATACAGTCCATAAAGACATATAGTAAAACGAATTACATGTGACGTCATGAAACAAATATAAAGTTAATGAAACTTACGAATAATAATCTTATAACCGCTTCAGAAGCCAGTCACACTACTTCCCACGCCGGGTGAAACCAAAAGGAGAGTCTGCGAAGTACCGCCCACAACATAGATGATTGGTTCAGGAAAAGCAATGTTTCAGTGTACGTGGTTTCTATTGGTTTTGGAATGTGTCGATCAAGACAAAGACGGGACTGGATATGTCAACTGTGCAAAGGACGGAACTGGATGATGCAATGATAAAGTAACAGGGCAGTGACATTTGCGTTCTTATTATCTTTATTTTGTCATACAATCGTGATTTACAATCAGATTTTTTTCTCCTGGTTTATGGGAATTTCTGCTAGGTTCTTCTAGAATCAAAGCAACACCATTGCTCGAATAATGCAATATTTTATTTGTTTAAATAGATTATTATGTATGGTAATCTAATTGTATATTTCTTCTTCTTCTTCTTCTTCTTCTTCTTCTTCTTCTTCTTCTTCATCTTATTATTATTTTTATTATTATTATTATTATTATTAGGCTATAGTACAAGCATTCTAACTATGATAATCACGAGGCTGAATCCAGCTTCTTATTTGCAGCTTCTTATTGACGCTATCCGGTCCAATGATGATTTTCAAGCACGATGGGTATAAAGCACCTGTGAAATTTTTTACTTCCCCAAATGTTGTAAGATATTACAAATTACAGTATTGACAAATATCATATATCCATTTAAGCAAAATTTGTTTGCATTTCAAAGCAATGATAACATGATTATACATTTTGCATTTCATCCATATTTGATGTTCTGGAGACCTTGCAGGGGTAGGTGTCATCTGGTGTTGGTTCATCTGAAGTCTTACGAGGCTGGATCCAAGCTGGAGCTGGCATTAATCTCTAGTTACCTTACCTTTTATTGATTTATGAATGCATTCAAAGAATGATGTAATTATATTTTATGTACATTTGTATTTTTTACAGTCATCTTCACTGATATTTCTGTGTTAATTATCTTTTAAAATCGTTTATTATTATTTTCTGAAAATAGACACAATAGTATCAAAAGTGTGAATAAGGGAAAAAACACATGGTCCCTAAATTGAGCTGATGGCATGTACAATAATTAAAGAATAGGCACATTGTAATTATATTGTATGTGCCTTAATATTTTTACAGTCAATCTTCGCTAATATATCATTCTTTTATTCTGAAAATGGACACAAAAGCAACACAATCCCTTAAAAAGCTTGAAAAAGAGGAAAAATCGCACGGTCCCTGAGTTGAGCGTGAATAAGAAACCAAAGACGCGGAAGCCTCGCGTCTTTAAGGTGGACCGGATAGCGTCAATAAGAAGCTGCAAATAAGAAGCTGGATTCAGCCTTGTATGATAATCTATGATCAAAAATTATCCAAAAACTATGATCCTTCAATCTTTCACAATGTTTGCAATGTAAACGTTTAATGTAAATAATGCAAAAAATAAATAAAATTAAGTTAAAACCAAAAGTATATTATAATGTATATTTGGGAGGAACAGTAAGTATTTCCTCACAGCAGGTGGTGATCAAGATCTTGTTTATGTACAAACAACCCCATATTCTTCTAAGCTAAGGGGTCAGGATTAGTAGGAAGAAATACACTATCCCCCGGTTTCACAGACAATGCTTAAGCTAATCCTAGACTAAAATGCATGTTTGAGCTATTTTAACTGAAAGAATCTTGCACTGACAAATCTTAAAATATGTCAGTTGCATTTTTTTGTCTCAAGATGCACACCAGTAATGTTTTTTTCTTGGGCACGTTTATAAAAGTTACTTAAATATCCTAATTGAACTAAGGCCTAATCCTGGCTTAGTCTAAGCCCTGTCTGTGAAACCGGGCCAATATTGCTAAAAGTATTGGGACACCCCTCCAAATCATTGAATTCAGGTGTTCCAATCACTTCTATGGCCACAGGTGTATAAAATCATGCACCTAGGCATGCAGGCTGCTTCTACAAACATTTGTGAAAGAATGGGTCGCTCTCAGGAGCTCAGTGAATTCAAGAATGGTATTGTGATAGGTTGCCACCTGTGCAATAAGTCCATTCCTGAAATGTCCTCACTACTAAATATTCCACTGTCAACTATAGTCGTATTATAACAAAGTGGAAGCAATTGGGAACAACAGCAGTGGAAGGCCACGTAAAATCACAGAGCGGGGTCAGTGCATGCTGAGGTGCACAGTTCGAAAAGTCGCCAACTTTCTTCAGAGTCAATAGCTACAGACATCCAAACTTCATGTGGCCTTCAGATTAGCTCAAGAACAGTGGGTAGAGAGCTTCATGGAATGGGTTTCCATGGCTGAGCAGCTTTTATTTGGGAAAAAAAAAAGTTTTCCCAAAACTTTTGGCAATATAGTGTAGATATGAGTTAAGCCGTATCCCATATGAGAGAGATTATTCACACGACAATAATGGCGCTATTATTTACTCAGAAATGTACCTGTAATAAATGTCACCTGCTCGCTGGTAAGGTTACTCTTTAGCTATCATCGTATAAGCCACATTTACTTCTTAAGTCTATAGTTCCATTTGTCAAATGCTACAAATGCAAGGTCAAGTGAACAAGCATACATTATAATATAGCCAAACCTAAAATAGCATTGATAAACAGTGCTAAACAACAAGATGGACAAATATAAAATATATATCTGGCAGTCATTTTTACATGCAGGTATTTATTTTTTATTATTACATAAACTTTATTTCAAACACAACAACAGCATTATACAGAATGTACAATAAACAATTGTTTCTTGGCATTTTACCTGTAGAAAAATATCTTTTGTGGGTCTTATATTCAATGTCTGTTTGAAAGCATACAAAGATATCATTATAATCATAAAGTAGTTATAAAGGAAATGTTGCATGCTCTTTATGTAAACAAATAGCAAACAAAATGTAACAAGCAAAACTGCTGTCAGCAAGCCAATAAACTGTATCATTTACAGCACACTAAATGAGTTTTGGGTTCTCTGAATTGTACATGTTGCCTAGATTTCTGGGACAGCATTCATATTACGCATTTTTGTCCTAACAATGATTGAGGCTTCTCCCTTGACATCTCTCAGTCTGTCTGAGTCAAAGTCGACAAGCAGTTTCCTCATGCCAGCACGGGTGGGTTTAAAAGAGAATTTAACTGCCACAGCCTGACCAGGTTCAATCTTACCACTAGAGAAAGAGAGACATACAGTATAGACATTAACAGTCAACCATAACTTGGATGTCTTAGATCATATCTTGAATTCTTACTTGAGTATTTTCTAAAACTAGTACATACTGTGTTTTTATTTCTCTGGCCTCTGTTAGTCCTGCTCCCTCCACGGTAAACACGCCTCGGTGAAGACTAACCGGCAAAGGATTGGTGAAGGAGATGTGCGCTGTCAGTTTACGTGATACAATCGCATTTCCAATAATCTGAAATGTAGAACAAATGTTGGTTATTAGTAAACATGGCCAGTAGAGCCTCTCTCATTGACTCATCCTCATGCCATCCCCAATGTATATAACTTTCTTTATTCAGATAAACACAAATAAAACATTTTAGGAAAATAATCCATCTCTGTGAATCCATATGGTTGCCTCTCAGTTGACGCTTGAAAACCCACAGTGACCCTACGACCCCAGTGGATGAATCAATGTCTTCTGAAGAAAAATGATAGGTGTGTGTAAGAAAAATATGAAGATTTTTAACTTTTTTATTTATAAATCATTGCTCTGCTCTACTGTCATATGCCCAGCAGGCACCGGACGTCAATATGACATCCCCAAAATCGGACAGACGTTGCATTGTAGTTGAAAATGAAAATCGGGTTGACGTCAGAACCCAACATCATATTGACGTCAACCTTCAATGTTTGTCCAATGTTGGAGATTGACGTCAATATGACGTTGGCTTGAGATGTTGGATTTTGGTTAGTTAACAACACAACCTAAAACCAACGTCTAATGATGTTATAATTTGACGTTGTGTGGACGTTACCATTATGGTGTCAAGGAGACGTTGGGTTTTGGTCACTATACCTCACGACTAAATGTCAGTATCTGACGTCATTACAACGTTGGCTTGAGATGTTGACTCAACGTTGGATTTTGGTTACTTTACAACACAACCTAAAAACAACTAAATATCAACGTCAGCTGATGTCGGTTTTGGACGTCAAGTTAACGTTGGCATTAGACGTTGAGCTGACATTGAATTTTGGTCACCTGATGTCGCAACCAAATTTCAACGTCTTATGACATTGTGTGCCTGCTGGGTGTTCATGAGAGGGACGTTATGACGTGATGTCCTCTGTGCTTCCGCGTTACTTCTCACGCAAACTTCATAATGCCCTTATGTTTACGTTATGAGCAGATCTTATGGATTACCGTCATGACTGCTGTGTTTTTTCAAATGTAAATTGAGCAGCACCCATTTACTGACATTATATTGACTTACAGAGATGGACTATTTTCCAAAAAATCTTTGATTATGTTTATCTGAATACGAAGATAGAAAGTCTTATACATCGGGGATGGCATGAGGGTTATTTTTTGCGTAAGCTATCCCTTTTATTACCTTGATAAGAAGTGCTGGCATTTTCAAGGGGATGTTGATTTCTTGCAGGATGATATTGTCTTGATCAGTGGGTTGGAGAAGGGCTGTGACCCTTATCATGTGATGTTCAGACACACACGCCCCATAATGGTCATATTGAAGTCGCAATACTTCTTTATGAGCTAAAACAAATATGCAAAGATATTTTAGTAATTATTGTCAAAGTGCCCTAAATGAGAGGTGAAATTTGTTTGCAGATGCCACTATGTGCAACATAATTCAGGGTACCTAAGTTCGCAAGTCTTACCTTTGTGAGCTGGCACTTTGAGAGAGGTTGTCTTTCTCTGGCACTCTCCGCGGTGGATACTATTGTAGGTTATTGCGTTCGACATGACTGTGAGTTGTGCATCTGTATCCTCCCTACCAGCATTATACACCTCTATAATCACGTCAAAGTCTGTCCCGTGGATAGCTGGAGCATGCTTGATGAAAAGCTCAAGCTGTCCTGGGACTTCGTTCTTTTGGCCCACTTGTCTTCCTGCCTTTTTATAAACCTCTCGCTCCTTCATTGAACCTGTAGTGGGGAAAAGCATTTGAATTTGATTAATATCACGTGCCAAAATTTCAGAATCAGTTGCCATAGACATAAATAAAATGATTTTCTTAACAATAAGTCTTATTGTGAATAATTCACCAGTGAAACATCTTTCCTTTTTATGCCAGCATCGTCAAGACCTCTTATTTTAGAAACAATTTTAATAAAATGTATAATGCATTTTATAATATAAATGAATAAAGTAATAAATGTTTCAGGTACAATAAAATATGAGACTTAAAGTCACAATGAAATCAAAATGGACAATTCTTATTTTTCTATTGAATATTACAGTATTTAATATGATTTATCCATGCACATCATTGTTTCTTTATTATTATTAATGTGCCTCGTAATTTTTAATCAAAATAACTTCCCCTCCCTTTTGCAGCGACATCTCTTTTCTTCTCTAACATGTTTACTAGCGCGAGAGCGGGACACTCATTTGACATCACAGCAATTGCCAACCACAATGATCCAACGATCCAATCAATTCCCGGTGGACAAAAATCCAAAAGTCAAAAAGTCCTGCCGTACATTTTTTTGTGTTCGAGAAGCCGTTTCCCTCTGAGATACGGCACAACTATTGCAACTTCCGTTTCATGCAGAATTTAATATCAGAACAGACTTTCACAGATCAAAAATTAGTTTAGTTCATTATAAAGTATTTCAATAAAGTGTAAAACTCGACATTACCTTCAGGATATTTGTAATTAGCAGTAATGTCCTCTCTGAATTCTCCATACACACTCTTAGTGCTAATGCTCCGTCCAATAATTTTACTGTTTTGGGACACTTGAGATCGTTCCCCATCTGGATGAACAATCCAGAAAATCAGATCTGCGTTCACCTCAGAAAACACAAATGGGGTGTCGTACTTCAACCCCACATCTCCTTCCTTGACTGCGCGGACTGGACAAGGCCCACAGCAGAAAACTCCTGTAAGAACATGGAAGAAGAGGATGAAGGCAAACTAGCTAATATACCAGTTTTATGATAGGAGATGGGGGAAATAAGATGTTCTCTTGATTTTCTTGTTTTCTATACAGCTTACTAATAAAAATGATTACCATCACTCCTTTCTTGAGGTGTTGGATCTAGCACCTGCCATCCATTGTAACCTTCTGGGAGGTCATCGCGTTTCATCCAGGACTCAACCCAACAGTGGTAATTCCTGAAAAAAAGGATGATGCCTATCAAGGACTACAGTGGAGAATGTTTTTGCTCAGAGTTATACTTTTATAACTTAAACTTAATTTAGTTCTAACTTAAGTATCATGTCTATACAGGTGCTGGTCATATAATTAGAATATCATCAAAAAGTTGATTTATTTCACTAATTGCATTCAAAAAGAGAAACTTGTATATTATATTCATTCATTACACACAGACTGATATATTTCAAATGTTTATTTATTTTATTTATTTATTTCAAAGGCCTTTAAATGGTCTCTCAGTCTAGTTCTGTAGGCTACACAATCATCTTGTCTGGGCTAAAGACAAAAAGGACTGGACTGCTGCTGAGTGGTCCAAAGTTATGTTCTCTGATGAAAGAAAATTTTGCATTTCCTTTGGAGATCAGGGTCCCAGAGTCTGGAGGAAGAGAGGGGAGGCACACAATCCACGTTGCTTGAGGTCCAGTGTAAAGTTTCCACAGTCAGTGATGGTTTGGGGTGCCATGTCATCTGCTGGTGTTGGTCCACTGTGTTTTCTGAGGTCTAAGGTCAACACACCCGTATACCAGGACGTTTTAGAACACTTCATGCTTCCTGCAGTTGACCAACTTTATGGAGATGCAGATTTAATTTTCCAACAGGACTTGGCACCTGCACACAGTGCCAAAACAACCAGTACATGGTTTAAGGACCATGGTATCCCTGTTCTTCATTGGCCAGCAAACACGCCTGACCTTAATCCCATAGAAAATCTATGGGGTATTGTGAAGAGGAAGCTGCGATATGCCAGACCCAACAATGCAGAAGAGCTGAAGGCCACTATCAGCGCAACCTGGGCTCTCATAACACCTGAGCAGTGCCACAAACTGATCGACTCCATGCTACGCTGCATTGCTGCAGTAATTCAGGCAAAAGGAGCTCCAACTAAGTATTGAGTGCTGTACATGCTCATACTTTTCATGTTCATACTTTTCAGTTGGGCAAGCTTTCTAAAAATAATTTCTTTGTATTGGTCTTAAGTAATATTGGGATTTTCCTTAGTTGTCAGTTATACTCATCAAAATTAAAAGAAATAAACATTTGAAATGTATCAGTCTGTGTGTAATGAATATAAAATACAAGTTTCACTTTTTGAATGGAATTAGTGAAATAAATCAACTGTTTGATGATATTCTAATTATATGACCAGCACCTGTATGCCTCAAGTATCAACTCTGTCTCAGATCCTTCTCCTAAAAAAGCTTTGGAGAAATACAATTAGATAGAAATGAAACAACTGTTGTCATACAGAAAGGGTTATTTTAGGTGGATATCATAACTTACCAGATGGAGTCCTTCCTGCCTTCAGACACACTTTCAAGTTGATCATTGAAAAGGTAATCCACAGAAATGTTTGCATTGGTGTCATGAGCAGATGAGTAATTAGTGATGCATCTGGTTGGAATGCCAAGGCAGCGGAGGACTGTGGAAAAGGCAACGTTACAGATCACGTGTGAGGCATAGACATAAATAATAGCCTAGTAGAGTATTCTGAATTTAGCCAATTATTCAGTAACCACGCTCTGTTCAGAGAAGAATTTTTCGAACTCACACAAACTATTCATTAAAAGAACCAGACTACAGTTGTTGCACTGTTTTTGATTCATTAAAAGGACTCATAAGAGTCACTTCATGAATCGGACTGCTGGTCGTGTATGTTTTGGTTCACCATAAAGAAACGTCTCATAACAATCATGAATCGAACTGGTAGTGTATATTTTGATTCATTATAAAGAATCAGCTCATAGTCTATTCATAAATTGGGCTGCCCTGATCGCGTTATGCACTTTTGGTTCACTGTGAATGTGAAGAACCGGTGAGTCATTTGTTCGTGAATCAGACTACACTGGTCACACTGTATGCATGCATGCAGGAGGAAAAGTGGTGCTTTTTTTTTTTATCACCTGTGCATGCCACTCCTGTGAACACCCAGCACTGCCCATAACGTACTTTCTGTGCTCCACCCTCACTCCAGCGCCTCAGGATGGGCACACTGCCAGTCCAATGTGTGGGTGCCACCCCATCACTGTACTCTCCATCCCAGCGCCCAGATATCACCCCCCGGTCATCATTAGCATTCACCTGTTAATGCAGATTATGTGTATTTACATGTATGCCTGAGCAAATATGATTAGGCTATAGCATTATAACAAGAGGTGGAGACAGTGAATGGCCATGTTAATAAATGCCTTACCATGGCAGTAATAGTCCTGCTAACATAAACAGGGCTTGCTCTGTTGACAATGTCCATCTCTGAGTTTTTCATGGCGGCAGGTGAATGATCAAGCACTTCAAAGCAAATATCCACCACATCTTTCTCAAACTGTTTGAAAAAGAGAATGCAAAGGATTTGAATATCGATATATATAGAGTTTTTCTTAGATTAATATTCAGAATTAAATACTGTTAAAGTAAGCAGTGACATGCTGTTGATTATCACAAAACAGAATTTTGACTCAGTAATAACAAAGACTTTCCAACAATATATAGCACCAAAAATATTCTCGTCGCTTTATAATATTAATATTAAACCACTGTGCTCACATGAACTGATTTAAATCTATTTTTAGTACATTAATGGGTCTTGAGAGAGGAAATGTCATTGCTTGCTATGCAGGCCTCACTAAGCCTTCGGATTTCAACAAAAATATCTTAATTTGTGTTCTGAAGATGAACGGATGTCTTACGGGTGTGGAACGGCATGAGGGTGAGTAATAAATTATATTATTTTCATTTTTGGGTGAACTAACCCTTTAAAATGTATAGCGGATGTAGGCCAGAGAGCTGTGCATGTAAACCTCACTCCCTTAGCCTGAAGAGGCGTGTTAGCAACTGACACTAGAGGCTGCGGTCCTTAGTCTCCATGTTAGCCCACCTCCCAAGCTGGAGACCCCGGTTTGAAACCCGCTTGGACCCGGATGGGAGTAAGGTTTAGGGGGGGTGGGTGTAACAGACAAAGGCCAGTAAGAGCTGTGCGTTTAAACCTCACTCTCCTGGCCTCAAGAGGTACACTAGCAGCTGCAGTCTTTAGTGTCCTTGTTGCCTCCCACGCTGGAGATCCCAGTTCGAATACCGCTCGGAGAGGGTCCAGTAGGACCGGTTACACATAACAGCACATATTTTGTTTGTATGATTGAGATTATTGTGATAAATGCTGCCTGACTTGTATTTTTGTTGAGCACTTATAGTTACCCCACCTAATCTGGTGAATCAAGTTTTTCTTTCTTGATCCCCCCTCAGTCTGAAAGGGGACAGCCTCTTGTTTGTGAGACAGACATTGTTGCCGAAATGTTTGACATCCACAGTGAGTGATTAACCAGCAGACAAGCCCTCTGTGGTTCTCCTGTCACCAATCTGCCACAATTCACACCCTGTCTCATCTGAATTCCACCATCATGCAACATCACCCATAAATCCTGACTGTGTGTCAGTCATCTCAGGCCATGACACTTTCTCAGAGAGGGCACTTACCACAAGTCTGTCTAAACAGATATAGGGGCTGTATAAATTTGGATCTTATATCTTTGGTGAGCACATGTGAAATAATTTATAGGTTACCTGCCCAAAGTTCCAGGGCACAGTGGTGATATCATCCCATGAGCCCTGGTACAAGATCCCGTTTTCATTTATAATGTACTCCTGCAGCAGTTCCTCACTGGGAAGGTACACAGAGTCATCTACAGGAAGAAATATAATTGAGCTTTGTGTGTAAGGCCACAATGATCATGTTACAATCTTTTGTATTTGGTATAACAGCACTCTCGCTGGTGTGATTAAAAAAAAAGTTTTATAGCCTTTCACTTGACTATTCTTGTTTTGACAAAACATGATAACATTCAGATTACCATTTTAATCCCAAATTGTGTAGCTAGTGCATAAAGAATCTATGCGAAATACAGATTTAATGTTCTGCCGTAGAACCTGGAAGTGCTGAAGAAAGTCATTATTTTTGAGGGGGTTTTGAGCACAAAAAGTATTCTCGTCGCTTCATAAAACTAAAGTTGAACCACTGTATTCACATGGACTATTTCAACAATATCTTTACTAAGTTACCTTTCTGGGCCTTGAAAGTGGTAATAACGTTGCAGTCTATAGGCGGTCAGAAAACTCTTGGATTTCATCAAAAACATCTTCAGTTGTGTTACGAGTTTGGAACGAAATGAGGGTGAGTAATTAATGACAGAATTTCCCCCTTTGCCCAAGTTTGATTGACAGGCGATCTGACCAATCACATTGCCAAATCTGCCGTTTGTCCGACAAAGCAGTCAGGAGAGTTAGGTCCCGTTTACACGTACATGGTTATTTTGAAAAACGGAGACATTTCCCTTCATTTGCGCCTAAAAATTCGCCTCTGAAAACGAGTCGTTCTAAAAACTCCGGCCAGAGTGGAGATTTTGAAAATCTTCGTTTGCACGTTTGTATGTAAACTGAGACAAACGGGTGTTTAGGCAGCCAACGTCACAGTATGCGCCAGCAGTGTTGCCAACTATTTTCCAAGGAAAGTAGATAAAGCCTGCCCAAAAAGTCACTACTCGCTAGATGACGTAATGCGTCAATTAGCATATCCGTGACGTCACCACGCCGTCCTTGCGTTCTGCCTGCCTAATGTGCTTTCTCTCTTAATCCGTGCTCACATACTGTATTTTAAAATAATACAATACAGATAACTGTCCAATAAATATGTTCTCATTTCCTTTATCTTTTTTTCATACAGTAGAACGAGTATGATATAGTTAATGACTACATTTTTTTTAACAATCTGAATTGAGAGATGTCTGAAACTGGATGAACTAAAGCTCTGTGATAGTGAGTAATATAAGTGATAAGCACAAGAAAAGAATGGAAATCATAACGGGTCAAAATAAATTCTTTAAATATAAAACAAAGGAAGCAGATAAGTGATTAGTCCGTGGCAACCCTGTGTGCTCATGTGTAGCTCGCTCATTCACGTCTGTCAGCTGCTGTGTGTTTTCAACGGCACGCGCTGCTCCTCTCAGCCACAGCCACTCACTGAACAGGGTAAACGCAGAGAGGTGTGACGACAGGGAGAAAGCAAGACCTCGCGCTAGCAGAACAGTAGCCTACTGGCGACATTTGTAAAATAAAGTAGCTGACGTACGTCCCAAAAGTCGCTAGATTTGGCGGTAGTTGCTTTTTTGAAAAAAAGTCGCTAAAGGGGTCTGAAAAGTCACTAAATATAGCGACAAAGTCGCTAACTTGGCAACACTGTGCACCAGAGCTCGCACCTACGTCAAAAGTGCGACCTATGTTTACATGTGATCATGGAAGCGTTCAGAGTAGCAATCGCATTTATGTTGGTGCAAACTCTTCTCGTGTGTTTGCATTTGCAAATACAGCTGCTCCATTATGTCTAGGTGCAGAGACGAATGAGTGCTCGGAGGTCAGCAATTTTGCAACTTCTCCCTCCAACACGAAGAATCAGTCCGCGTCACCGCCAGCGCCGCCTGTTTTCTGTATTTCTTTAAAAGCAATAAAAAATAAAGTTTCTGATTGGCTTACGTGGGCTTGGGCTTCTTGTTACACCGCCACCTACAGGTTTGGCATGCTCTTGACGGCATACACGGGTACGTGTAAATTAACACTTTTCTGAAAACTGACATGTGTGCACGGTTATTTTTGAAACCGGAAAGGTTGAATAGCCACCCACGTGTAAACGTAGCCTTAGTAGATTAACGTCGGCTTGAACTTGGAAAAACGGTGTGTACTGACGTCTTTCCGCGATTGAAACAACATTTCTTTTAGTGTTCATTCATGTTTATTTCATGCTTATCAATGAACTAGAAGGAAGAGATAATTGGTTCTCGAGCAGCTTTAACTGAGGCTCTACAGCGATCACGACACATTAAAAAGCCACAAAATGGTATTTATTGTTTAAATTTCTTTAAAAAAAAAGACCATTTCAAAGTTGAGACTTTGTTTCATATTAAAAGTAACTTGCTCTGTCCTGTCTGTCGGCGTGTTGTCAGTGTCCTCTTTGCTTCGCAATGTATTTTTGTCTCTACGTGAGAACGTGTGTGTGGTGTGAGATCGCCATGGCTTGTCAGACATAGCAATAGTGACTAAAGGGGGGGTCTTTGCAAACGGTCACATTTAATTTTTGGGTGAACTAACCCTTTAACTGTTGTAAGTAAAACCTTATCAGAATACCCGACTTTAAAGAACTGGTGCATTTTAAAGGTGCCCTAGAATGATTTGAAACAACATTTTAAATTGTTCTCTGGTATCTACATAGAGGGTATATGCCTTATTTAAGGTCAATAATTGTCCAGATACGGTTTTACAGGTCCATTTACAACTCTAGAAATCTTCCCCAGGATGAAATGGTCTGTTTTTGCCTTATTTGGAAGGGTCATGAATATTAATGCAGAGTTCTGCTCTGATTGGCTGTTTCACTGCGGCTCAATGATAGCAGGCACGTCTATACTGACCGTCATGATGATGGAGACTTTAGGCATTCAACCTTATATGTTTGAGCCTGTTTCTGACGAAGATGCAGATTTTGAGGAACAACAACATGTTTTGAGATTGGAAATGAACGCTTCTGAATGGTAAGTTAAGTCTTTATTTTAATTAGGAACCTGCAAAATCATTAAGTCCATACCAGAACTTCAGCCTAAACGATAACTAGCATATAGCATTAAATATACACATCAGCAGTCACAACTTTTTTAGCATTGTAAAAATATTTTAATTATTGTAATGTGTACCTGTATGATTTTACAATGATATCTTCTTCACTTTGAATCACAAACTGAACTGGGTAGCGCTTAAATATGTTGTTTGTACAGTAACGTTTGAGTTTGACAGTACAGTACTGATTTAAAAGTCAATTTATTTAGCCATTTAGTTACAGTGAGGAAAATAAGTATTTGAACACCCTGCTATTTTGCAAGTTCTCCCACTTGGAAATCATGGAGGGGTCTGAAATTGTCATTGTAGGTGCATGTCCACTGTGAGAGACATAATCTAAAAAGAAAATCCAGAAATCACAATGTATGATTTTTTAACTATTTATTTTGTATGATACAGCTGCAAATAAGTATTTGAACACCTGTCTATCAGCTAGAATTCTGACCCTCAAAGACCTGTTAGTCTGCCTTTAAAATGTCCACCTCCACTCCATTTATTATCCTAAATTAGATGCACCTGTTTGAGGTCGTTAGCTGCATAAGGACACCTGCCCACCCCATACAATCAGTAAGAATCCAACTACTAACATGGCCAAGACCAAAGAGCTGTCCAAAGACACTAGAGACAAAATTGTACACCTCCACAAGGCTGGAAAGGGCTATGGGGAAATTGCCAAGCAGCTTGGTGAAAAAAGGTCCACTGTTGGAGCAATCATTAGAAAATGGAAGAAGCTAAACATGACTGTCAATCTCCCTCGGACTGGGGCTCCATTAGCATCATGCTTTGGGGGGGTTTTTCTGCACATGGGACAGGGCGACTGCACTGTATTAAGGAGAGGATGATCGGGGCCATGTATTGCGAGATTTGGGGAACAACCTCCTTCCCTCAGTTAGAGCATTGAAGATGGGTCGAGGCTGGGTCTTCCAACATGACAATGACCCGAAGCACACAGCCAGGATAACCAAGGAGTGGCTCTGTAAGAAGCATATCAAGGTTCTGGCGTGGCCTAACCAGTCTCCAGACCTAAACCCAATAGAGAATCTTTGGAGGGAGCTCAAACTCCGTGTTTCTCAGCGACAGGCCAGAAACCTGACTGATCTAGAGAAGATCTGTGTGGAGGAGTGGGCCAAAATCCCTCCTGCAGTGTGTGCAAACCTGGTGAAAAACTACAGGAAACGTTTGACCTCTGTAATTGCAAACAAAGGCTACTGTACCAAATATTAACATTGATTTTCTCAGGTGTTCAAATACTTATTTGCAGCTATAGCATACAAATAAATAGTTAAAAAATCATACATTGTGATTTCTGGATTTTTATTTTTAGATTATGTCTCTCACAGTGGACATGCACCTACGATGACAATTTCAGACCCCTCCATGATTTCTAAGTGGGAGAACTTGCAAAATAGCAGGGTGTTCAAATACTTATTTACCTCACTGTATGTAAACTACTCGGATTATCCTATTGTTACTGTACTAGCATCTTGTGTTGGATCTCGGCAACAACGGGGATATTATCGTTAATGTTGTCTCTCTAAGAAGCTTTCAATTTAATCGGAAATTGTTTAGACAGTCAAGAAGTGGATAAAATCACTTACTGCTTGCAAGTATATGGTTGGAATTGCCCCTTTCTTCAGTGTCTGAGCAAAGCCTGCCTGATATTGTCCCAGGTATGAAAAACTGTCCGTGGTGAAATGGGCAGAGCAAACTAACAACTTTGAAATTTAATTGTTGCAGTATCCGATTATAAATAAACATCAACCATGCCTGTTGACATGTTTTATCTGTTTTAACATAACCTTTGTTTCCATGATCTGCCATGTTCGCTATCCTCGCGTGACGCTTGTTTACCTGCAGAGATGATACGACTGCGCAGTTTCGCCAGATAGTGAACATGTGCTTGCATATGCAAATGTTGGGGGCGTACATATTAATGATCCCGACGATTGCATCACTCTCTGTGTTACGTTGAGATTTGCCTATTTATCTGTGGTGTTTTTCACAAACGAGATTTACATATGAAGGAGGAGGCAATGGTGTTTGAGACTCACTGTATGTGATTTACATGTACTGAACTCCTGTTATTTAACTATGGCAAGGTTAATTCAATTTTTCATTCTAGGGCACCTTTAAGGCAAGTTCATATCAAGGGCGATAATTATAATGAAAACTATACTTATACAGTTTTAATAATTGTTCTAATATTATGAGAATAGGGAAGTCCAAAACAGCGTTTAATATCATCTTCCGCTTTAAATGCTCAAGCTCGGGTGGCTTCTGATTGCCTGTCAATTTATTGTTCATCAACTGGAAAGGAAACATTCTGAAAGTAAATCTAAAGATATAATTTATCTGTCTCATTATCATTATTATATAGGCTAATTATTTATATATATATATATATATATAGATTAGTGATATACTATTAGCACCATATTCCAAGTCTTTCAGGTTATACAATAGCGTTGTGTGAGAAATAAACCAAAAACGTTGTAAGGAAGAAGAAATAAAGTCAGGCGAGCGATCCCTTTAAATTCTCACCTTTGCACCAGGGATTGAAAAGCAGGTGGAAGGTCTGAGGCTTGGTTTGCTCCAGGATCTGCCCATCAGCTGAGAGCAAAACCACAGTCATGCTGTACAGACCCACAGGAGCATCAGCTGGGCTGTGGACAGTTAGCATCACCTCACCCTGAGCATTACGCTGACTGAACCACCATTTCCCATGATCCTGCTCTGAGTCTGACACCTTCAAGACCACCTCATTATTCTTACCTGTAACACACAAATGATAAATTAGATGATAAATATGGCTTTACATGATTTAAAACATGTTTCTTTAGCTTGAAAAGATCTGTGGTTAAAAGACCACTAAATTGAGCTAAGTCATATTCTCCAACTATACAGACCAATCTAAGATTATTATTACAGGTTCAAGTTTACCGTCCAAAACCTTTAAGCCATCTATTTGTCTTTCTCACTGCTAAATATATTATTCTCTCCATCAAATGACTCACCCAGGTGTAGTATGAGGTTGAGCTGGTGGTCTGGGATCTGTGAGATGTGCTCAGTACACTGCAGGACTACAGAGAAGGGCTGACCTCTGCGCACCAGCAGACGCTCCACGTCCATCTCCTCTGTGCGGTGAGCATGGTTATTCTCATAACACTGCAGATCGACATCACTCCGCATGTCTGGGCACAAAAGAAATATCCAATATTTGAAAAATTAATTTGTATTGAGCCTCTAAATGCTGTTAATGAATGTTGCATGCAATTTTTGGGGTGGCTAAACTTATTTTAATTATGAGAAAGATTAGTGATGTGGTTGCTTATAGCAACTTTTGTTTTCCAGCCTTGCTGACAAGTGAGATATGCACTGGAAATTTCACACTCGAGGTGTTTCATGACCTATTCCTTTGTCTTTTGGGTGAAGTATCATCTTAAATAATTTTCTTATTAACTGCAGTATATTTGCATACATCATCTTTGTATACGTACAGTGGTGTCTAAAAGTCTGTGACACAAAAGTTATGACAAAATAAAATGAATAATTGTTTTAAGATTTAAAGCTCTCATAGGCTCTAATCAAAGGCAAGCAAATGGTTAACTTCCTACAAAAAGTCAAATGTTCTTGTTTCCACTGAAGAACAAGTTATGGGATATTTTCAAACCTTCTTATTCTCAAAATGTTTAGTCTGCATATGAGATGAGGCCAGTTTTTGGGAAGGAAGACAATAAACTGATGATGTGTGTGAAGTTTCAAAGTTTGTGGTTGCAAGGGTGTAAACTTTTTTTCTAAAAAACATCACGTCTAATGTGTGGTAATGCATTTCTATCTAATCAGTTTGGATCCTCCTTACTGCTTCTTGATGCTACATTTATTTTTAATGTTACAAGCGTGTTACTTTCTTTTTCGCTTTCCAAGATGAGGCTAAAGCTCAGACCTCACAAAGAGATCCGATTATCGACCAAATAAAATATCACAGTCTGCCAAAAAGTCAGTGGTCCGTCTCCATATTTATTTTAACAATGCAGCGCATTTCTAACCCAGCTGCATGACAGGAAACACAGCCAACTGAAGTATTGCCACCAGAAATATTTCACTTGGACTTTTCGTGTCTTATAATTTTGCTGTTTGCACTGTCAGAAAAAAAAGGTACAGTGCTGTCACTGGGGCGGTACCCTAAGGTACAAAAGTGAAAAGGTACATCTTTGTACCTTACTCACCCCTAAATGGTACATATTAGTACCTTAAAAGGTACATATAAGTACTTTAAGAGTGCATATTAGTACCTTAAAGGTACATATTAGTACCTTTTCGGTTTTGTACCTTAGGGTACCGCCCCAGTGACAGCACTGTACCTTTTTTTCTGACAGTGTGAGAAATACAATAATTTATTGAAAAGGGGTAATATATTTTTTATTTGAACCAGGGTAGAACAACACATTAGTGGAACATAAATTAAAAAGTGCTTTGGAGTGCAAACCTGCAGTTTCCTCCACTAATGGAAAAGTATCATGCCAGCCCTCTTGGCGAAACTCCATCAGACTGCTTTTACACACAGAGAAAAAAAGGTGTCAAAATTGTACCTTTAGGCAGCACCCTTAAAAGGAGATATTTGTACTTTTTTTTTTTTACCACAAAAAGGTTCAAAGTAGGACCTTAAGGTACGTTCATGTACTCTAATGTACTAATATGCACCTTTTAAGAGTAAAAAATTTACAAAGATGACTTTTTAAGGGTGCTGCCCCAGCGACAAGCTGTTGTACCCCTAAAGGTACAATTTTAACACCTTTTTTTCTGTGTGAATGTAATATATTTTATTTCACTTACAAACTTTACATTTATAAACTTAACAATGCGTTACAAAACAATCGTTACAGAAATTAATTAGTAAACAAAACATATTTATAATGCAAGTATGTGTAACAGGTGCTTATGCCAAATAGCACACTGGATTTTAGTTCTCAATCATATGAATACACTTAATTCTGACTTTGATCTTCATAATATAAATATATTAAGTGACAGAATATTAAAAAGTGACTTTCTTACCATTATGCCTAGCCATTGATGGATTTAGCCTGACACTTCTTGTAAATGATCAGTGAGCCTTTGTAAAATCCTGCTCTTGACGTTTTCTGTAAATTTCTGTAGTCCAGTCCAAGACAACTGTCTTCGCTGTAACCTTTGCTTTTTTAGGATCCGTTTTATAGCGAAGAGCGCCCACGCCCCTTGACGCCCCACCGTCTCTATCGTTGACTGTCCTTCTTTCTGCATAAGACACACCCTGACTCACACATCCTCTCTGTGGCCTTTATGACCTCTGACATCACACACACATACAAGATCCTCAAGCAGGCAGAAGTGCTAAGTGTGTACAGAGAGTGATCTGTGTGTAGCTCTACCTCTGCCTCTGTGGAAAAAGGAACAAGGCTAGGGAATTTACTACAACTTGCGTCATTTTTTTTTGTTGCTGGAAAATGGCTGGAAACGCTCTCTTTTGCAAAAGGGCCAGGGTCACACACAGGGGCCTTTGTTAAAAATAGAGGTTCTGATGGTTGGGTAACACATAGTATTTCCTAGATCTACTCCACCTCTATTTCCCTGACTCATAGTCAGTTATTTTCTATTTTTAATTTCTCTGCAAGTCTCCTATAAGCAATGGGAGAAAAGACAAACCAAATGAACAAATTAAATTAAGTTCCAAATTAAGTTCCGGGTAAGGTGAATTCGGCCTCAAATGTTGGATTTAATAAGGCTACACTTTTTCCTGGCATAAAAACTGAAAATCAGTCATTTGACTTTTGTTCAGTTCTTTTTCCAAGTTCAACAGCATGTTCAGAGACTAAATGTACTCAAAATAAAGTCTTTCCTCCACAAAACTTCTCTGTACAACTGAATGTAAAACACTCAGTTGAGTAACACATGATTTAGCAGATGAACATATATTATCTATAATGTGTAAAGTGTAATGCACTGGCATGAAATGTCTGACGTCAGATGGAGGTCAAAGAGTCATATTGTGGAAGCAACTAAAACTTCTGACATAATTTTGTGAGAAATTTCCCTACTATTTGTGGAGTTAATTAAATTCCATTAAGCTCCCTCACTGATGTTATGACAGCATTAAACTTTTAACAACTGGGAGTCACATAGATCATTAGAATTCTCTTTCCCAAAATAAAGTCATGTATCTGCTGTATTGTCTGGAAGAACAATGACCTCTCCGGCAGTGGCTTCTCACCATGCTGTGACATTACTACTACGGTGCTTTTGGATTACACAGGCACACAGAAGGGTCTCTGTCTCGCTTATATGATGGGAAGCAACACCATGCCACACCTACACATGGAGAAAAAAAACATTATTTGTGCATGTGACACTGAGATGAGGAATGCTGGAAAGGGTAGTTTTCAGGAAATAGACCCACACCACCTCTTCCACAAAACAAGCACAAAGATTATGAACACCGATTTTTGTTGACTTTCACATTACTCTCTGATTTATCATCAAAGAGTTATCGTCATACAAGTGAGGAACATACTAGCAATCCCTTTGGATAAAAGTGTCTGCTAAATGAATGAATGTAAAGTGAGAGGAAAGTTCAGGAGGTTCAACTCGCGTAGTCTAGCTAGTGTAATTTGTCAGACCTCTATTCTACAGAAGCATTTCACTGCAGACGTATCGGAACGGATCTGAAAAGTAGGTGAGACACAGTGATAAATATAAATTGAAATATATATGTAAAAATGATTGCTAAAACCTTGTTTAAAAAATATTATATACTTCCTGCAATGTCCCACTTACAGTAAACGTCATTACCTTTGCCATTTTTTCTGTAGTTTTCCTATTTTAATTGTATTTTTTCAATTCTAAATGGGTTTTATATTTAAAGCATAACTCTTGATGTATTAAGTACAAACTCTTAAGTATTAAAGGGTAACTACACTCACCTAAAGGATTATTAGGAACACCTGTTCAATTTCTCATTAATGCAATTATCTAATCAACCAATCACATGGAAGTTGCTTCAATGCATTTAGGGGTGTGGTCCTGGTCAAGACAATCTCCTGAACTCCAAACTGAATGTCAGAATGGGAAAGAAATGTGATTTAAGCAATTTTGAGCGTGGCATGGTTGTTGGTGCCAGACGGGCCGGTCTGAGTGTTTCACAATCTGCTCAGTTTCTGGGATTTTCACGCACAACCATTTCTAGGGTTTACAAAGAATGGTGTGAAAAGGGAAAAACATCCAGTATGCGGCAGTCCTGTGGGAGAAAATGCCTTGTTGATGCTAGAGGTCAGAGGAGAATGGGCCGACTGATTCAAGCTGATAGAAGAGCAACTTTGACTGAAATAACCACTCGTTACAACCGAGGTATGCAGCAAAGCATTTGTGAAGCCACAACACGCACAACCTTGAGGCGGATGGGCAACAACAGCAGAAGACCCCACCGGGTACCACTCATCTCCACTACAAATAGGAAAAAGAGGCTACAATTTGCAAAAGCTCACCAAAATTGGACAGTTGAAGACTGGAAAAATGTTGCCTGGTATGATGAGTCTCGATTTCTGTTGAGACATTCAGATGGTAGAGTCAGAATTTGGTGTAAACAGAATGAGAACATGGATCCATCATGCCTTGTTACCACTGTGCAGGCTGGTGGTGGTGGTGTAATGGTGTGGGGGCACACTTTAGGCCCCTTAGTGCCAATTGGGCATCGTTTAAATGCCACGGCCTACCTGAGCATTGTTTCTGACCATGTCCATCCCTTTATGACCACCATGTACCCATCCTCTGATGGATACTTCCAGCAGGATAATGCACTATGTCACAAAGCTCGGGTACGAAAAATACGCACCGCAAACAGAGTATGTGTGAAACGGGCGTTAGACGACGTCCTGTGAGTATTATTTCTCTTTCGTGTATTATTGCGGTTAAACTGTCAAAATACACACAAAGTTAACATAAACAGTTGTTATGTTTTCTAACATAAACCACAAGTAAGTAATCACGTGAAGTTGGGGTGTTGTTTTTTTCATTTACATTTATTCATTTGTATCATTTAGTAATTGATTTGTAATAAAACCCGTTCACTTATTTATATGTTGAATTATGTTTTTTTAAAACATATGAGCACTCTGCGCTCATATGTGACGTCATATTCTGACCGTTGCAGACAGTATGTGTAGAGAAAACGTGTACGCTGGAATAATATATTGATGTGATTACTCATATAATGAGTTCCCTTTCGAACGGTCAGACGAAGACGCCATGTGAATTCTCCTATTCTCGAATATACTGAAGTAAAATCACAGTGATACTGCCCAGTCAAAACAGTGTCGAGACATCTCGCACGCTACTGGCCAGTGGGAACTGCATGAACCAATGGCAGAACAGCGTAATCTGAGCGAACCAATGGGCACAAAGCCCGCGAAACGGAGCGCAAAAGCCCGCGAAGGGGGCATATAAAATACGCTGTAACTCTAAAAAACGTCATCTTAATCTCCTTCAACGACAATCTACGGTCCTCGCTGATAAACGTGAACAACACCACCTTCACCGTGAATTGACGAGCCTGCAGCGGAATAGCGAGCTAGCCAGCCCGGACGTCCTGCGAGAGTCAGCGGCCTGCTGTATTTCAGCGCGCTCAAATCGCCAGCGACCCCGCGAGCTGTCACGCCTTTCCCCTGCGCTCTGGTGAAACACTACTATGAAGGTATATTTGGTGCAAAACACCTGAACACGCGTGCGAGTGGAATGTGTAGCTGTAGATCATATCCACACATGTGTACCAATAAATTTGAAGTCACAGAGAAAAATATTTTAGGAGTTGTAAACTTGTAGACTTTTTTTCTCACTTACAAACACAACACAACAGTTACACCTTCACACATTCTTCACTGCAGGTGCACAAATCCTGTTCTACGAATCACACATGAAGAAACTCATACTCTCACATTTTTGCTCCATTTGCTGCAGTAAATATGGTGCAAAACGCATTCACACACCCGCATCAAAAATGTGAAGTCACAGACAAATTTTGCACACCCGCGAATTAAAATGTGAATCCATGCAATGAGAGTTGCACACTTGTAGAATATTTGGTCACAAATGTATTGCTTTTCTTGGATATTTTTCTAACACAATCACAAGTCCAATCACTACAGCTGCTTGAATCTGCTGCTGCGAGTCTCAAACGCAGTTTTTCCGCCTTCAAGTGACACGTTCCGCGCGCTCTCACTTTTGCACCATATATCACGCGAAATGTGGAGCAAAAGAGATTTGTGCATCTGTGAGGCAGCGGTTCAGAGAGCAGAGGACTTCGGCCAATCAGAAGAGCTCTTTTAAACCGGTGGCGCGCGACCGAGAACGGGAAAAATACACGAGCAATCTCTCCCTAGCAGGCGAAGGCAACTTGTTCCTAGTAAAACATAGTAGGCTATAATTAATGGATATATATAGTAGGCCTATAATTAATGCAATAATAATTGGGGGGTTGAAGTGTGAACCATTTAGGGTTTATTTTTTGCAAAATCCACATTCAAAGTAATTACAATTAAAAACAATTTCAGGTGAGATGTCTCCTCATTAGCATAATGCCAACGTTAACATGTTTTATCCATGGGCGTCGGAACCATTGTATGTGTGTGGGACAAGACCCACCCACTTTTTACGATCAATGATATTGGACCCACTCACTTTTATCGTCTCTAACATTCAGCACATGTCTGTTTACCTACCCCTAATCGATAAACACTTATTATTAAACACATGTTAGATGCTTTATTTCCACTTTTCTAATATTTTCGTCATTTTTATTGAAAATAAATGCCTTTCCGATCTGATATGTGATGGGAAAAGGGAGAAGATTGAGTTCGGCGAAAGGCGGACTCGAATCGCGGCTCGATTTGTGTCAAAACTAGATGCCGTGCGTCTTACCCCTACACTACTGCCGCTCTCAATGGTATTGCGATTCCCGTAATTTTGTCTTTCCGAACTATACGCTTAGCAAGCAAAGCGGTATATTTGTACTTATTGACATCTACTCCAGTAAAAAAATTCTGAGGACCCACCCACATTTTTTTTGCTTCCGACGCCCATGGTTTTATCTATAGCATAGTTATGAAAAATTGCATCCTACACATAGAAACTATAGCCACCACAACATGCCACAGATGTAATATAAATCTTAGTGAAAAACCTATTCCCTTATCTTCTATTCTATTATAAAAGTAGCCTATATATTATAAATCTATTATAAAGTTAATCAACATGTAACATAATAAATAGACTACAGTAGAACGTGAGATCTACTAAAGGTGGTCATGAGTAGTTTATTAAAACGCTTATTGTTATGTTGGTGCAGGAGGATGTTTTCTCAGACTCAGTGTTGCGATAGAACGGCTCACATCTTATCACACATATTTTGGAGCGTTTGTGGAGTTTATGGTTATTCGCGCGCCATGCATGCACAGTTAATGAACCGGGCTTCAGTCATGTTGCGCAGATCATTGGTCTGTTCCGTTCGTACGGGAACTGGTGCTTATAAAAGCTCAAAACGCGCGGTGTATAATTCATATGATTCTTGTTTCCATTACCCATGTTAATGTAGGTGTTTTTAGGCTACTTGCTTGAATTGTATATTAATTATACAATTGTGCATTAATTATACTATATACATCCATTAATTATAGCCTACTATGTTTTACTAGGAACAAGTTGCCTTCGCCTGCTAGGGAGAGATTGCTCGTGTATTTTTCCCGTTCTCGGTCGCGCGCCACCGGTTTAAAAGAGCTCTTCTGATTGGCCGAAGTCCTCTGCTCTCTGAACTGCTGCCTCACAGATGCACAAATCTCTTTTGCTCCACATTTCGCGTGATATATGGTGCAAAAGTGAGAGCGCGCGGAACGTGTCACTTGAAGGCGGAAAAACTGCGTTTGAGACTCGCAGCAGCAGATTCAAGCAGCTGTAGTGATTGGACTTGTGATTGTGTTAGAAAAATATCCAAGAAAAGCAATACATTTGTGACCAAATATTCTACAAGTGTGCAACTCTCATTGCATGGATTCACATTTTAATTCGCGGGTGTGCAAAATTTGTCTGTGACTTCACATTTTTGATGCGGGTGTGTGAATGCGTTTTGCACCATATTTACTGCAGCAAATGGAGCAAAAATGTGAGCGTATGAGTTTCTTCATGTGTGATTCGTAGAACAGGATTTGTGCACCTGCAGTGAAGAATGTGTGAAGGTGTAACTGTTGTGTTGTGTTTGTAAGTGAGAAAAAAAGTCTACAAGTTTACAACTCCTAAAATATTTTTCTCTGTGACTTCAAATTTATTGGTACACATGTGTGGATATGATCTACAGCTACACATTCCACTCGCACGCGTGTTCAGGTGTTTTGCACCAAATATACCTTCATACACTACGGTGTATCCTTTCTGTACAATACTGAGAAAAACATATCGCTTGTGTGGCATGTGCAGTACTTACCTGCACTAGGAGGATAACCACCACGGGTGCGTGATCTGTCTGGGCAAGGCCCACGCGGATGCTGCTCTCGCCGGGTCAGTGAGTATGCCCATTTCCCCCCTGAGGAAGAGGAATCCGCACGATTACCAACGTCTCGCTCTTCCTTTTCTCTCACTTGGGCCGCGCTAAGAAGCACGACAGACAGCGAATGCCAGAGTGCACGAGCGAACTAATGCCGGAGCTTCCCGCATTACTCGCTCTCAAGGTGCGTTCACACCGGGCGCGAGTGATTTACATGTTAAGTCAATGCAGAGACGCTAAATGGCATTCTGCGGCGCGAATGGCGAGATTCGCGCGAATTGAGCGTTTTGAACGCGCGAATCGCTCAAGTTGAAAAATCTCAAGTACCCCAGAGTGCAGTATGGACGATGGGGCGGGGCGACACGTTGGGGCGGGGTGACACGTGTCGCCCCGCCCACCTCAATGTTTATTGGATTCTGATTAAGATGAGCTTATTGGTGTAGAGAAGTATGACGCCATGGGCAGCCTTGGAATGCGGAAGTAGAGAACTTGTATACATTTTGCGTTTTTCGTCATTGTTGCGTTTCCACAATTCCGTGGAAGTAGAAATAGAAAGAGCGGTGGATTACAACAAACAGAATAAAAATAAATTGTTTAATTTACAATTATCCTCTCGATAGGTGTAGACTCCTCGTCATTACTCTGTTTTTTTGTAAGTTAGCGACACAGTAATATAATGCCAAGTATGGATATGTACATGTACCTTAAATATATATAGCAAACTATGACACGGCAAGTCTCTGAACACCACAATAGTAGTAACCACATAAAAAAATATTGTAACCACAGATTAACAATGGTTTTGCTACAAAAACTAGTTTAACTTTCTTTGGCTCCACAAATAGTAATTAATGCACCAAAAAACATTATTTTACTATAATAAAATCATGGTTATTTTTTAAAGGGAGAATCTCTTTATTCTCTAAAGAGCTTTAAAAAAAAAAAAGACAGGAGGACTCTCATTTTCTTTATTACTGCACTTTACTGAAAATCTCAATCCTGAATTTACATAGTAAATGTATAAATCAATATATTTAAACCCCTTTGAAAAAAAAAATCTAAAATCATTGGTTACTGAAATATGGCACAGAATTTTCAAAAGCAAATGAAGAATTGATTCGTTAAATTTTAATACATAGCAAATGTTAGCATCAAATATAAGAACAGCAGAATGGAATCTATACAAAAGAAAGAACCAGAGAGATTGAAATGACTAAAACTGTAAAAATGTGATACATGTTTGCCATAGCTTTTCATTATTTCCCTTCTGCATAAGTTATCGATTCAACACATCAATGTGTTTCCTGCTGCAAAAAAACAGTCCTGGGAGCAAAATCCTGTGCAAACATCTTCCGAGTAGAAGCCCAGCAGTTCACCTCGTCTACCTCTTCCCCTATACCCTGGTGGATAGGACTTGAAAAGGGCTCTGCAGTCCAAGCATTCCCTGATGCTGTACATCTCTCGGAACTCTTTGCGGTAGTCCTGAGAGAAACATTTCCAGTTGACCACACCTTAAAGTGTAAAGAAAAAATACAGGAGAGATAAATAAAGATTTTGAGTTTAAATGCATCATACCACAGAAAATCTGAATATATGTGCATTGTACAAGGGAGGGGAAAAAAACATACTGTCTAGCCAGGCAAAGTGTGCAGCTTTCCGAAAAACTTCATCTGTGACCACATCCCTAAACCTCCTGCATACCAGTGAAAGGGTCAAATATGCAGAATCACCAGTTGTTAAAATAACTTCCTTGAGGACGTTGGAAAGGATTTCCAGGGGAAGCTGTTGAAACAAAAACATAAATGTTTACTTGTATATAAAAGTTGTTGAAAAAAAAAAAAACATTGACTAAAGACAACCTTGGTCCAGACAAACCTGATATATTGTTGTCACAACAGCAAGATCTGGAAAAAAAAAAAAAAAAAAAGAGATTAATTTTCTTTTATAATAATCATATAATTAACACACATTAGCTGCTTTCCCACTGTCAGGCCAGTGTGAGCAAGGGCTTTCAACAGACCGGGCGGAGTTAAGAGCTTTGGACCTGTAGCACAGAGACCAAAATCACTGCATTTTCATCATCAGGTCAGCGAGATCGCAAAACAAACATTTGGGGCAGTTTGATTGCATAAAGTGCCCCATTATGCTTTTTTTTAAAGTGTTCTCATTTAGTTTTGGAGGTCTCCTACAACAGGTTTACATGCAAAGATCAAAAAAAGTGTTTCATTTTCTCATAATATAACGACTCAAATGACTCTATGGATGAATCAGTCTCTCTCCCTCATTTTCATGAGCCTACTTTGGTCTGATTTGGTCAGATAGCCCAGTCTGTTGTGAATGGTCTACCGCGTACAACGCATATTTCGGAAATAAACGCCTATTACCATAATGGAACTCCAGCTCAATCAGGAGGCTTCTTAAAAGATCAGCTATTGTACACTGTACAGACAGTAAGGATGATGTTGATTTTATATCAATTCCAGCGAGAGTCCGAATCGATGACGAAACATCAGAAGAACTAATTTTTTTTCAAGCCCCAGTTGGCCCGCATTGGACCAAGTTATTAGGAGGCCCAGAAACCCCTGGCCCTGAGGAAGCCCGAATGAGGAACGAGCAAGGCCTGGAAGTGACAGTGAAGGCGTGTCGCTTTTGGCCAAACAGTGGAAACGCTGCTATTGGATGACCAACAGAATACTTGTACATCCCTTCCATTGCATATCAGACAATTATGTAGCTATAACATTTAGAAGAAAAAAAAAAAAAAAACCTAGACTAAAAAAAGAACACTCAATTCATAATTATTAGTGCACAAATAAATAACCTGCTTTGTCGGACTGTCCCTGTAGACATTGGCTTTTGTGCGGTGAACCTCCTCCCCTCAGTGGTTGAGCGCTAAAAGAACAAATGACAAGAGGTAGATTGGTGGATATAGTAAAGAGTATTGTTTAATGTAGGACCATGCAAACAGCTACACACATTTGCAGAGTGAAGTTGTCCAGTATAAGAGCACACCACCACCTCCTGATCAGGGGCATGTCATTCTGAAAAACAAAATAAATATATACAATCATCATGTATGTCTATTCAATTAAATTGATAGATGTCACATGGTTATGACATACCTCTGTAAAATCAAATCTAAGCCCCAAAGCCATGTACAGAGTGTACTGTTAGAATCCACAAATAACAAGAAAATGTGCATGTTATTAGCATGTTATGAGCTTACAAATTTAACTAAAATAACTATTCTGATTTAACCTACCATCAGTATGTACATCCCACAGTTGTTTCCACCCATCTGCTTTGGGATTCCCTGTGAGGTTTGGAGTAAAAAAAGCACATACTTTTACCATCACAGATTCTAATCACATCAGTTGTTAATGTTATATATTTTTGTAATGAAATAGACTTTTGTTTTCATTTAAATATAATGTTTCACTTCAAATGTAATCGCAGCTTTCTCTGTCCACTCTCGGCTGTCAATGAGTTTTGCAATGTTCCTGTAAAGAAAAATTATGTACAATTGTTAGGGATGTAGTTGTCCATATCAATTAACCTATCTACATCTCATTTGCAAACAAGTGTCATAGGTGGTTTGTTATTGCATAACTGTTCATGCACATCACTGAAAACTCCAATGAACACAAAATAAAGTTCTTGAACAAAAATAGAGGTTACGGTTTAAAACAGAACAACCGTAAACTCTGAACTCATTCTGAACACTTCTATAACCTGAATGTGTCAATGTATGGTCCAAATGCTGCTTGTTGCATGGAATCGAGAAAATAAATGGCTCTTGTCTTTGGTTTCATAATCTGTAAAACGCACATGCAATGCTTTGTACAAACATCTCTGAAATGGTTTACTGTATATGTAATTAATTGTAATGGGCAAATAAACTAAATTCAACAGCACATTATTGGATATACTAGTGCTAAAATTACAACTAACTGTTAACTTAGTTCTCATCTGAATTACATTACTTACACACAGTAGCCAGTGGCCAGGTAGCCAGGCTGGCAGAGCCACAAGGTCCGTCTGGCTCACATTAGCCTAAAATGTATGTACAAACATATCAGAGCCTAGGAACTATAATGTTTATATTCAATGACAGTACAATCTTTCACAAGATAAAACATTCCAGAACTCACCGGAAGGGACAACTCTGGAAAACAAGAAAGTGGCGGAAGCCAGGTCGCTACCACGTAGGGATTAGCAACATGCACATTGATATCCTGTAACAAAGGAACAAGTGTCAGATACATACAAATGTATCCTGTTTTCAATAAAATCCTTGAGACTGCTACCTTACCATGCGGAAAGCGATGTTCTCAATGATTCTTAGGCAACACTTCAAAATCTATAATTTAATAAAACAAAAAAATCAGTTCCTTTGAGATTTTTAATCTAATTTTACTTATAAAAATGTATTTTACCGTTGCTTCAACTTCTTCTGCCAATCCTAAAGTCATGAAATCAGAACGCAACAACACAGTTGATCCCACAGACGCAATACGTTCCTCCGGGTCACTGTTAGGGTCCAATACATGTGCAACCTGGAAAAAAAAAAAAATTAAGCAAGCATAAACTATGATCATGTTAAGATTTTTAGTGTCCACAAACAAATGACTACCATTTTCTGAAGATGTTCTGGTAACGGTTGACCCCACACTGCTTTATTTGGAAGCATGTCCTCCACGGCCCAGAAGGGCTTGTGGCTTGTAGTCCCACTTTGACATGTGTGCTCTTCGCATGGTGGCTGGACAGCAGCTATAATAAAAAACGACAATGACGACATCATGAATTATCACTTCATAAACTTACTACTACAACAGCACATTCATACCTGGAATTTGACTGCATACTCCAGTATCAATTCTGTTGGAGGGTTGAGGATTCACGGCCAAGGATGCATCTAAAACACATGAACATATACATACACTCTCTCTCGCAATGTGCATCTTATATTTTCAATCATAGATGACTGATCTTCCTACCACAACAACATTACATTCATACCTGAAATTTGACTGCATGCTCCAGTATTAATTGTGTTGGAGGGTTGAGGATTCACGGCCAAGGCTGCACCTAAAATACACAGAAGCATATACATACATATATATATATATATATAAATAAAATATACACATATACATATATATATATATATACACACAAATATATAAATATATATAAATAAAATATACACATACATATATATATATATACACAGTGATAATATATTACCCAAAATGATCTTTCCATTGCAATCAAACTGTAATTCGGTGTTCTCATCAGCAAGTTTTCTTAACTGTTTTACAACCTTATTGTTACGTGCAACATTTTTATGGTGCAAAATATTTCTTGCAATGAAAATGTGGGATGATGGTTTCATCATGTTCAGGAAGTAGTTCTTTTTCTTCATATCTGAAAAGAGTTGCTCAGCTGTCTGACTGTTTATTTTTCCAGCAAGCTCAGGGACAAGGCCAATCCTCCTCAAGGAATCCCTAACGTCTTTGCTATTGTTCTGATGGAACACATCACACAACGCGTAGTGGTCAGATGAACCAGTAACAGGGTGACCATCTTGATCAGCTGGTTCTTTTCGGTGGTTAAGCCATGGCAAACTGACTTCCAAGTCATTTTCAGATGCCGCCTTGATATTTTCTTCTGATGGATGCAGTAAACGACCGTCAAAAGGATGAAAAAATTTCTCTGAACGTTGGTTTGCATGTGAGGCTAGTCCCCTTGGGTAGTCGTACACTGTAACATTGGGTACATGTTTCCATGAAAGCAGGAGGTCAGCATAATCACGAGGGCTCTCTGCTCTGATGTTAAATTTAACAGAATACACAACCCCACAAGGGCAGGTTATAACAGCCCAGCCACCTAAAGGGGGAAAAAACGATGAATACTCAATATGTCTGTCTTTATACATTTTTAGACCCCCACATCTTCACTTCACCTCAATTTGAACAGCAAATGTATACAATATATGTATTTACATATTATATGTAAACAATAACATATCAATACTTGTGGCACACCCTAATACACAACTGTACATACTGACTTACCAGATGCACCCCACACTTTCTCAAAAACCTTGTTGTAGGTGACTCTATTTGACATCCTCTGTTTTAGCCGGATGATTAAATCCATCTTAGAACCTTTGTGATCTATTCCACACCCCTTACAAAGGGCCCTTATTTCTCCAATCTAAACAAAAAGAAAAATGGCAACTATAAATTACACATAATTACAGAACAAAACATCTCAATTAACAAACCATACCCGGAGATTTAGCAGCTCATCAGCAAGCCTTTCTTCTGTAAGTGGTATGTCATCCTCAGTTGAGTCTTGTGAAACATGAAGCTTAGCATTCTCTGTATTGAGAACCATGTTGGATGACCTAGTATGAACACCAATCCATGGAGCCCAAAAGCTGTAGCTTGGGTGCACAATGAAGGGGTTCGTCCTCCCACCTAATAAGGAAATAAGCTAAATTGCAGTAAAGAAATAAACTTGGGTTTATTGTATATCGGAAAAGTGATCCAAGGCATACTTGTATAAAAACCTCGGCTTATCATCTCTACTGTTACTGCCTCCCAAAACTTCTCACTATCCACATGGCCATCATAATTTGGCGGAGGGGGGTCGATTTCACTCACTATAATCAATCAATAAAATTAAATGAAACATAGAACATAGTATTTAAAAAGGATACATTTAGATTAGATTCATTTATATTGCATTTTATGAATCTATAATGTTTTTTTTTTCATTAAGGTCCATGAAATGATAGGTTTATGTAAAAAAGTCTTAAACAAAAACATTAACAATGTGGACATGATTAAAAAATACAGTTATAAACACACATTTAAATAGATCAGTTATACTATAACATAAATAAATTAAAAAGGTACCAGGCATGCCAAAGGCTCCCTTCTTGTGGAGATCCATTATGACTACACTAGGGTAGTGCCCACAGTTAACACAATTGTAACTGTAATCTAGTTCCGTCATGGCCTCAAAGTGCAAATAAGCTTGTAGGACAAGCTCAGGTTTAGGGAAAGGCCCACCTTCAGTTGCATGTAATGTTTCCATTACCCTACTTACAGCAGTACTATTCTGAAATTAAAAATAGTTTTAAAAAAAAATAGATTGAATGAATTAAATCAATAACAGCAACTTGAAAAGTTCATGTAAAATTAATAGAAAAACAACGAACTGGGACTATGACATACCTGTACAGAGTTTCTTAGGAACACGCATAAGTGTAATGATAAAAGAATATGGTCATTGAAATTATGCAGCCCGTCTGACCACTCTTGGTACCTATATGTAATTTCACAGTTTGGGCACTGTCTGTAGTAAGTTGATATTCCTAAAGTAGAAAATAAATGCATGATTCTAAAATATCCATGAAAAATATCTGAAAGCACATGTTAAATGTAACAATGATCACACATACCTTGGATTACACCAGAAAACGTCAGGATCTTGGCATCTTTTGTGATGAGTCTTGGATCACTTAAGCTTTGGGTTCTGCACTTGGTACATTTCAATTCTGTGGGAATCAGATGTCTTGGAAAGGACTGATTGGAGTTTGCATCTCTGGAAAGATTTAGTAAGGTCTTGGGAAGCTCACTGGGAAGTTTTTTGTGTGTCATCATGTAGTGGATCATTTCTTTGATGTTGGAGTCAGATGGTGGATAGCTGTTGTCATCTTTTTTTCCTTCAGGTGATTCAGGTGGAACTTCCTCTACACTTTTCACCTTCTTGAACAACTCTTTGTGATGGTGAAAGAGATGCCACTTTGAAACAGCCTTGTGAATACAAGATTTCCTTGGCATTGAGCAAGGGCAGTACCAAGAGTTTTTCTTAACATCATACGAGACCATTACTCTGCCAAGTCTGCTGTAATATGAGCGTTTTTTTTCAAACACAGACACATGCAATTTGTTGAGTTGGTCTCCTATTTGTACAGACACTGACAATGGAACTCCTTCGGCCTGAGATTCCTTCTTCAGATTAATTAATTGTTGCTTCCTTGCCTCTCCAAACCATTTCTGGTCAACCATCACACACAATGTGTCTTCTGCAAGATCAGTCTGAATTTGACCAACACGTGGACAATAGGATAAAGACTGCAAGTGGTCACACTCAAATGGCCGAATACCACTTCTGTGGGCAAAGTCTCTAGTAATGCAGCACTCATCCAATTCACACTCCGACCTTTGTGATTGTCCCCAGGTATTTTTCAAGACGTGGATTGGAGTGGATGCACCATGGAAAGACTTTTCAACAGCAAAAATTCCACTTTTGCCATCAACGCACTGGCATCTTAAATACCTTAGGGATGATACAGTCTCCTTGCATTCTGTGTGTCGTCTTTGGATGTGCTTTCTTAAGTTGTTTTTTAATAATGTCAGATTACAGTGCACACACACAACCGTTTTAGGCTTCACAGCAGCAGTCCTCAGACCTTGGTTTTCTTTTACTGGACAAGTTGGTTGAAACAACAACAACAACAACAACAACAACAACAACAACAACAACAACAACAACCTTTACTAAGTCTTTACTACTTAATGTGGCTAATGTTTTTAAGATCACTGTGCATACTGCCTTTTATACAGTAGGATTAAGGTTGCAGCGGTATAACATTTCATGGTTAAAAGTTCATGCCTTCCCATGCTATCGGAATCATTGTAAATACATTTACATTTATGCATTTAGCAGACACTTTTATCCAAAGCGACTTACAACTTGGAATAGTATTATAGTAAATTGTATAGTATTATATAGTAAATATTAGTTTCCTAGCTAAAAGATGGGACATGAATGCCCTCTCAAGTCAAAATTTGAATGTAATGAGCTCGTAATCACAATTTCAGAAGTGGGAAGTAGGACATTTCAGATAGCACGTGAAAGCAGCATTAAACTGTAACGTTAGTTGGGGTAAAACTGTGGCTCTGCGGTCAAGACCCTTCTCGATTCAAGTCTACATCCATGTCAGCACTGAGCTGAACTAAATCATCGACTACACGTTCCAAACTAAATAGAAGGTAGTCGCTTGGTGCATGATCTATATCCTGTTAAATGCAAATCATTATCAATGGGACTTAAAGTGATAGTTCACCCAAAAATGAAAATTCTGTCATCATTTACTCACCCTCAAGTTGTTCCAAACCTTTGTAAATTTCTTTGTTCTGCTGAACACCAAAGAAGATATTTTGAAGAATGTTGGTAACCAAACAGTTAATGGACCCCTTTGACTTCCATAGTATTTTTTTCCCTACTATGGAAGTCAATGGGGTCCATTAACTGTTTGGTTACCAACATTCTTCAAAATATCTTCTTTGGTGTTCAGCAGAACAAAGAAATTTACAAAGGTTTGGAACAACGTGAGGATGAGTAAATAACAGAATTTTCATTTTTGGGTGAACTATAACTTTACAAAAACCTAATAATATATATATATATATATATATATATATATATATATATATATATATATATATATATATATATATATATATATATATATATATATATATATATATATATATATATATATAAAATTATAATAAACTTAGTATCCACAGTAGTACTACAGTGTAGCGATGATAGCAATCCTGTTAAACCAATCCTGCATTGAGAGAGGTTAGGACTGCCTATGTGACAGAAATAGCACAGTTCAAAATGATACATGACAATTTATTCATTAATTCATTTATGCATTTCTACATTTATTTAATTCTGCATATTTATTTATTTATTCATTTATTTATACTTAAGTATTCTCGTCCTCCATATTATTGTACCGTTAAAATCTTGTACCACTGCAACCCTGATTAGTATACGTTTACCAGTCTGTTACCTGTAGAACTTTTGACATTTCCACACTGAAGCTCGGATTCTGATTCAGCTGTAACTGCTGGCTTGGTCTCCATGTTTGGAAGAGACCCTTAAAGCAATAAAAGAAATACCAGATAGAACAGATCACTCTACATGCAGAGGATTATGCCAAACAAAAATGTAATATTTTGTTTTTGTCAAGAAGTCTGACCACTGTTTGAAGAAGCGAGAGTTATCGATGTGGGATCTTGTCTTTTTGCTGTGTCACAAATCCTCCGCACTTTCAATGCAGGGCTCTCTCGCATGCAGGAGTCCGATCCAAACCTCTTTGTTCCGGAGGTGTTGTGGATGTGCTCCTGCTGTATGCTCAAACCCACTACAAAATGAAAAATTATTCATATAAATAATTTGATGAAGTGATTCAAACATTGAATTATCAAATAATTTATCGCTCGACCTCAAATCTCTAAATCAAAATATTTAAACAGTTTTAAGACAACGAAAGACATTGCTATTGTCTATTCAATTACCTGTGGTGTCTTTATTCATGACATTCTTATGATTGTCTGATGTAGTGAGTGAAGCAACTCCTGGTTCACCGACATCACAAGGTTCAGGGTGGCTTGATATGTGAGTCATTAATTGTGACCTATTAATAACGGTCTTCTCACAAAAACAGCAGTGAAAATGTGACCTTGCTCGGCACTGGCCGCTGCATTTGATAATAAGGAAATCTGAAAATGTAAGAACTAAGCACATTACCAAGCAAACTTAATTTATAACTATAGTAGTAAATAGAAATAACCAGTTTGGGAAAAAAAACCCACAAACCTTTGTATTTTACTGCTGCTTCAAAATGTCTACGAACATGGATCTGTACCATGTGAGCAATTGAGTTCGTAAAGTCACAAAATGGGCACTGTTTATGAGTAGACTTCATATACACCTCATGTTCTGCTCTGGTTACGACGGTGTGGTGCGTCATGTTTTTATAGAAAAGATTTTCTAAAGTAGAAAAATACAGTTTAATTGTATTATGGGATATGCTTCAGAAATTATACTCCAGATTCGACTCTCGAACACCGTGCTAAACGTTTAAATATAGCTATATTAATTTACACAGCCATTTTTCTCACCTCGTTCAATCAACTTGCTGTCTCTTTACTATTACTGCTGTTGCTTTCTACCGTTCTGCCATAGGTTTCGACGTAAACTGCCCCCTGCTGGGTCGGAGCAAAATGTCAAAGGCGGGAAAATAAAATATAGGCGGGGCGACACGTGTCGCTCCGCCTCGATGTGTCGCCCCGCCCCAATCGTCCAGACTGCACTCTGGGGTTACTCAAAAATCTGAACTCTGGCGGATATTCCGCGCCGCGTTAACCAATCACGAGCTTGCTCTAGTAGTGACGCATTTACAAGCGGAGGCAGAAATCCCAACAACAATGGAGGACAAGATACCCGGAGCTGTATGATACATCATCCTATCACTACAGGAACAGGGATAAAAAGGATCTTGCTTGGAAGAAAGTGAGTGAGGAGGTCGGACAGTCCGCTACCCTCTCAACAAAATCTATGTCAGCCATTTCACAACGAGACTGGAGCAGAAAAAAAGAGCCAGAGCCAGCGGCAAATGTGAGAAGGACTAGCCGAGGAAAGGCGGGTCTCGCCGGGTAAACGAGCGCGGAATGTCACTGATCGCCTGGATCTCACAACTCCGAAATCGCCAGATAAAATGCTCAAATAGGCACTCTTTTTATAAATTAACCACAGATTTGAGCTTTAAACAACTATATTATATATTAACTATATTATCGTAGTTTATTATCTTTAAACTACGTTTTGTCACATTAATAGTAGACGTAAAGGAGCTGGCTCATATAGAAGCCCCTCCCATGTCTGTTGTGTAGTTGTCACACGCGAATGAAGCGAGTAAACTCAAAATGTTCAAGCGTCCACCTTCGCGTGAATCGCGTCCGGTGTGAACGCCACATCAGACTGCTGAAGCGCGGCTTACATTACTGACTGTTGTCACTGCAGCTTGCGCTTTCGGCAGCGCGTGCGCCCTCTGGCTCCCAGCGCGCGCTCATTGTCGACTTGCTGCTGTCTCGCTATGGAGATGAAGATATTATAAAAGCAATGCTCTCTTTCCTGTTCGATCGAGTACATCCTTCAGCGCAAAGCGGCATATGAGCGCCTCTGTGGGGAAATATAACACCAATATATTAGCTAATATTTAACTTTCTTATATAATTTACATACTGTTATTTACTGATTTATTTAAATGGGTTACAGGCTGTAGTATCGCTTCACTGACGGAAAATGTAGACTCTGTGTGTGTGTGTGTTTTTGTCCGCCTAGCGCCAGTGATGCGGTTGTCACGCACAGCCCTATCACAGGGTGACAAACTATTGTAATATGCGGACAACATTTTGAAAATAACATCTAATAATCTATAATTAGTCATCTATAAATATATATCTATAAATAATCTATTTAAATGAACGATTTTGTACCGTATCCATGTACGTTAATTATGCGTAAACGCTATCTCCCCTGGGTTTCTGCAGCCTATCTGCGCGCGCATCCTGTGTGTTTACAAACAGTAACTTGGTCTACAGCATCTTATTATTCTAATTGCAATAAAATTAGGAATTTGAACGAAAGAGCATAAAAAGCATAGGCCTAAATTTAATAAGGTTAGAAAAGTTACCCTTTTATAAGTAAAAATACCCCTGGAAATAATTTTAAGGGGAAAATTATCTAATAAAGGCTATACAAATATCAAATGAAAAGTTTATTTCTGTCACTTCGTAGAGGTTTGGGATTATTTTTCAGTTTTTATCCTAGCTTCACTGAATTCTGCAGAATTCTGTTTTATAGAAACGGTCACCCTAAATGTCACAGGACGAAAAAAATCCTTCTAAAACACTTTAATATAGTATATCATCTAAATAATATATTGCTGGATATTATATAAATGTTATGTATGGTTGATTTCTGACTTAGATCAAGGAAACTGAAAATAGAAATAAGAAAAATACACAACACAACTAGAGGGCCAAAGATTACCCACAAGTCTGTGTGTCAGGATGGCCGAGCGGTCTAAGGCGCTGCGTTCAGGTCGCAGTCTCCTCTGGAGGCGTGGGTTCGAATCCCACTTCTGACAACTTTTTTTTTTTTTTGCTGAAAAGGGGAACTGGATGGTTCTCCAAGGACCAAAGTCCTTTTTTTTTTTTTACCTCCCAGAGATATCAGCAAAAATAAACATCTGTCCCCAGCAGAAGGGTAAAGATGAACTGAGCACAATACAAAAATGACTGCAGGTTAGTGGATGATATAAGATGGACGTTAAATAATTATTTTTTAACTGTTTTATATAATGTAAGTGTTTCAAAGCAAGGAGTGCAATGCATATTGCATACAGGAAGAGTATTCTGAATATAACCAACAGTCTTAATAATTGAATGACGAACGTTATGAATTTTTTTATTGAGCATGAAATGTTTACAGAATCACAATACATATTTTGCTACTAAAGAAATTTCATTTAATTGTAAATTTATTCAGTTTAGTTAAGTCAACAACACCTACTATCACCTCCACTACCACCAGGTTTCACACTCGTCCTGGAAAACCTGGAAAATGTATGACACATTTACAAAAACGCATGTAAAATTAAAGAAAATGTCAAAAACAAAATAAGTTTATAAAGTGAATAAAGAGTTTAACACTGGCCCAAAAGGAAAGTTGCAGGATTTTAAACTCGCAATTGTTATAAAGTCAAAGTCAGAATTCGCCAAAAAAAAAAAATTCTACCAATTTTCGAGTTTAGGATCTGCCATACCCAATCGCTAACGTTTGGTCGTGACGTATGTCATCTCAAACTAGCGCACAACATCAACGTCATCGTTCTCAGCCACTCCCTCTGTTTGCTGATTGGACCGGTTAAAATTTGACTGGAGAAAACCAGAGAATATACCGCAATCCCATACGGAGTACTGAAGGAAAATGAAAATCTAGCGGAAGGACGTAGGAGGGTGGAGCCAGGCTACTGCTTTATATGCTGTTAATATGAATCTAGCCTCAGACGTCACGTCACGCCCACGGACCATTGGCTGAACGTCTGATGCATATAGCACACTTTTCCGGAAACACTTCAGGAGGTTTGAAGTCGTCAACTGATTGGTTGAATTCTACGGAATGTCCGCGAGAGGTGTGTGTTGTGTTCTGTAATGGTCCGCCTGAAAACACATTTTTACTACCATAGGGTGGTTCTGTTGTCTGGCTATCACCAGACCAAGCTCAATTTAAGATTGAATATTGGTCAGGGGAGTCTGCACTGTATTTTCTACTGCTCAAAAGGCGTGATTAAACGAGCATAAATTAAATGACTCTGTACGCAATTGGATAGTCCTTCAACCAATCAGACCGCAAGAGGCGTGATCAACGGGCAATGACCCATCGCTTCTCTATCCGTCATCGTGTTAAACCCGGCAATAGTGCGCCAGGTGGATAAGCCAGTCTGTGATTGCTTCCCGCAAAAGTGTAACAGAAGCAGTAGAAATGAATGTACAGGTTTCCAGACTGAGTTGCAGGGCAAAATCAAATCGCCGGCAGATCAGGTTGGGTTCACCCAGTCTAGTGGTTCTGTACACACACTGTGGTCACAAAAATGTTCAAAAACAATATAAAGTGAATTTTTCATATGTCCCCTTTAAGCACAAACATGGGCAGCTTAACAATCAAATAAAACAATTTGTTATGGACAAAAACGTACTGTACACAAGGCCTATCCAAAGCCACAGCGGAACCGTTGCATCTCCGATTAACACTGGTGTTTACAGTTTCATTCCTGAATGAATCGGTTGAATAAACCAATCACTCAGTACGTTTACATGGACAACAATACTCCGATATTAATCTGATTAAGACAATACTCTGATTAAGAAGTTCCCATGTAAACAGCGATTTCTAATTACCTTAATCTGGTTAAAGCCATACTCGAATTAAACGAATTAAGACGTGGAGTATGCCTGTTTTAGTCACATTATCGGAGAGCATTGTAGACATGTACACACCTTAATCTAACTATTAACGTTGTAGGAGTTTTCGCCGCATTTTGTGACAGGACACACACACAGACCAGGCAAGTGCAGAGGGGAGGGCTTTGGGAGCTCGAGCCCCTGCCCTTTTTAAAAATGTATCAAAAGTGAGTCCCTTTCAACAATACTCAATAATATTGTGAGAAATAAAACAGAATTTGAATTATAATTAATATAACAGCACATACAAAACAGTAACAAAGCGCTCAAATTCCCGTTGATCTTTTACGTATCTGTCAGTCTGAAATGTCGTTGCTATGATGTGTTGCTATGGTGTGTGTGTCGCTTGACTGCTCATTCTGACACGGCCTATATTTTTTTTTTCTTTGTGTTGTAATAATTCTGCTCATTGTAAAAGTAAAATACAATAAGTTTGTATCTGAAATCCCAGAATCATAATTGTTTGCTTACAACAGCGGCCGGGAACCTCTAGGCTAGCGAGGGTCATTCAGTGAACGCCTGTGATTCGATGGCAGAAAAAAACAATCCAAACAATCATGATTTTGAAACCTTAATTTTCATCATTAATCAAAGCTTTTATTCGAAATGTAGGCTGTCAAGAAGGAGGTAAGATGGGCAGTGTCTCTTAAAAAAAAAAACTGAAAGACACAATATATAATATTACAAAAATAAAACAATGTGTGTGTATATATATATATATATATATATATATATATATATATATATATATATATATATATATATATATATATATATATATATATATATATATATATATATATATAATCATTTAAAAAGTATAAAAATCACTCATTTTTATAAAGGAACCGTGTCCAACAGCGACACCCGCAGGTAAAGTTACAGTAACAGACCCACGAAAGTCGTGCTATGATTGGACATCGGACAACGTAGCGTGGCATGGGGACGTAATGACGTATCATTAATCGAGCTATGTTCTATAACATGTAAAATGGGAACATGAACAAAATATTCTAAAAGCAACTCATGTAAACACCTTAATCAGAATTATCTTATTCAGAATAAGCTCAATAATTAGATTACTGCTGTCCATGTAACGTAGTCAGTCAGTACGTTTACATGGACAACAATACTCCGATATTAATCTGATTAAGACCATACTCTGGTTAAGAAACTACCATGTAAACAGCGATTTCTAATTACCTTAATCCGGTTAAAGCCATACTCGAATTAAACAAAAATCGAATTAAGACATGTGGAGTATGCCTATTTTAGTCGCATTATCCAAGTGCATTGTAGACATGTACACACCTTAATCTAACTATTAACGTCGTGTATGAGTTTTCGCCGCATTTTGTGACAGGACACACACACCAGGCACACACAACAGGCAAGTGCAGAGGGGAGGGCTTTGTGGGCTCGTATCAAAAGTATATAAAGTGCCCCTCTAAACAATCATCAATAATATTGTGACAAATAAAACAGAATTTGAATTATAATTAATATAACCGCGCGTACAAAACAGTAACAATGCGCTCAAATTCCCGTTTATCTTTTACGTATCTTTCAGTCTGAAATGTCGTTGCCATGACGTGTTGCTATGGTGCGTGACTGCGTGTCTTGCTTGACTGCTCACTCGGACATGGCCTCCTCTATATTTTTTTTCTTTGTGTTGTAATAATTCTGCTCATTGTAAAAGTAAAATACAATACGTTTGTATCTGTAATCCCAGATTCATAATTGTCTGCTTACAACAGAGGTCGGGAACCTCTAGGCTCGCGAGCCATATGGCCATTCAGTGAGCGCTTGTGGCTCGATGGCAGAAAAAAACAATCCAAACAATCACGATTTTGAAACCTTAATTTTCATCATTAATCAAAGCTATTATTCGAAATGTTGGCTGTCAAGAAGGAGGCAAGATGGGCAGTGTCTCTTAAAAAAAACTGAAAGACACAATATATAAAAAAAAAAAAAAAAAAAAAAATATATATATATATATATATATATATATATAATACATATATATATATATATAATTACATTAAAAAGTATAAAAGTCACTCGTTTTTATAAAGTCACACTGTCCAACAGCGACACCCGCAGGTAAAGTTACAGCGGGTTGCCTGAGCCCATTGATTTGAACAGACCTACGAAAGTCGTGCTATGATTGGACGCCGGACAGCGTAGCGTGGCATGGGTACATAATGACGTACTATTAATCGAGCTATGTTCTGTAACATGTAAAATGGGAACATGAACGTAATATTCTAAAAGCAACTCATGTAAACGCCTTAATCAGAATTATCTTATTCAGAGTAAGGTCAATAATTAGATTACTGCTGTCCATGTAAACGTACTGAATGACTGGTTCATTATAAGTGACTTGACGCCACCTACTGGCAGCTTCATATTATTTAAAGTGTTATTTCTTTGTTGTGTAAATTGCTAACACTTTACAATAATGTATTAACTAACATGAACTATTGGATGACCAATACATTTGTTACAGTATTTATTCATCTTTGTTAACATTAGTTAATCAAAATACAACTGTTCATTGTTTATCCATGTTAGTGGTTCACAGTGCATTAACTAAAGGTGAACTATGTAAGATTTTTGCAGTAAAATATCCAAAAACCACTAGGCCATATATTTTGTTGAGTACTTAGAATATCCCAAATGTTTCCAACTATTTGTAAATCGTAAGAAATTGCTATTTTAACCAAGGAACCGGGACGTGTGAGCTATGCATTTGAGGGAGTCGCTTGTCGATTGCGTCATATCTGCGTTACCCTCGGTTTCCGGTTTTATTTAGAAGAAACGCTTTACTCTCACTGCAGTGTAAACAAGTGTCATAGCAGCCACCGAGCGAACATCATAACTTTCTTTTCAACACACTCAGATATATCTAATACGATAAACAGTTTCGTTACCTCATATTCATGACTGGAAAAGAGGAAGTGGCGCCGGCGACCATGTCATAATAAAAGTCCCGCTCTTCAATCGCTCCTGCGGCCTTGCTCATCGCCACAATACTCGGTCCTGCCCTGCTCTACAGTAATGTTAATAATCGCATCCATGAACATGATTTCTGCCCGAGTCCTATCCTGACTCTTTTCCACTGGCTGTGAGGTGAAGACCACATGTCCCAAGATTCTGCGCTCAAACTACGCCTTTGTTTTAAACAGGCGACCGATAGTGGACGGAAAAGTTACATAGTGTAGCTTTAACTAATGTTAAAAAAAACAATATAATTTTGAAAAAAATTATAAAATATTCATTTTTAATAATGTATTAGTAAATGCTAAAATTAACATCAACTAAGTTTTTTTTTTAAATGCTGTAGAAGTATTGTTCATTCTTAGTTCAAATGAAACCTTAAAAATGTTACCAATATATTTAAAACAATAATCTCATAACATTATTATGCAACTGTAACTGCAGTGTAAATGCATTTATTCTGTCTCTAAGCAGCATTAAACGGTCTGTGTAAATACTTCTAAATGCCACTTCAGATGCTGTGCCGTTTCTGCAGTGCAAAGATGGATTTTGTTGATACTGAAATGTATGTGATTGGTATCAGCCCTACAGCATCTTATTATTTTAATTGCAATAAAATTAGGAATTTGAATGAAAGAGCATAAAAAGCATAGGCCTACATTTAATAAGGTTAGAAATGTTACCCTTTTATAGGTAAAAAAATACCCCTTGGAAATTTTAAGGGGAAAATTATCTAATAAAGGCTATAAAAATATAAAGGGAAACGTTTATTTCTGTCACTGCGTAGAGGTTTGGGATTATTTTTCCGATTTTATCCTAGCTTCACTGAATTCTTCTAAATGTTCTTTTTTGGTTTTATAGAAATGGTCACCCTAAATGTCACAGGACAAAAAAAAATCCTTCTAAAACACTTTAATATAGTATATCATCTAAATAATAACATCTCGCTGGATATTATATAAATGTTATGTATGGTTGATTTTTGACTTAGATCAAGGAAACTGAAAATAGAAATAAGAAATAAAGTCACCACCACTAGAGGGCCAAAGATTACCCACAAGTCTGTGTGTCAGGATGGCCGAGCGGTCTAAGGCGCTGCGTTCAGGTCGCAGTCTCCTCTGGAGGCGTGGGTTCGAATCCCACTTCTGACAACCTTTTTTTTTTTTTTTTTTGTTGCTGAAAAGGGGAACTGGATGGTTCTCCAAGGACCAAAGTCCTTTTTTTTTTTACCTCACAGGGATATCAGCAAAAATAAACATCTGTCCCCAGCAGAAAAGGGGCTAAAGATGAACTGAGCACAATACAAAAATGACTGCAGGTTAGTGGATGATATAAGATGGACGTTAAATAATTATTTTTTAACTGTTTTATATAATGTAAGTGTTTCAAAGCAAGGAGTGCAATGCATATTGCATACAGGAAGAGTATTCTGAATATAACCAACAGTCTTAATAATTAATGACGAATGTTATGAATGTTAAAAGTAGACATTACTTACAGTGATAGTTTTCGCTTGTTTCTGTGTTGATAAAGTGATAAGGTTAGATAGCTACAGGAAGGTTCAATAGCTACAATAGCTAGGTTCAATTTTGTGTGCATTGCTTTAACATTCAAAGTCCACCAACAAGATTATAGGCTCATAGGCATATACAGTATAGTTATAAATATACAATATGTGAATTAATTTTACTTGTAATGCTTGTGTACATGTAACATCCTCTTCTGTCAATGATTCTGATCATTTAAAGTTTTTAACCCTTAATTTTAACTTCTGTTGTCTGCTATTCTGCTGTTTCCCTTTTTACAAGAGGAAGGGAGAGGGTTCTCACTTTATTATGCTTACTGGAGTTATTTATTACTTTGACAAACAGATGTATCCACCTGACCTACATGATACACTAAATACACTGTAGGTGTGCAAAGGTGTATGGAGAGAGAGAGAGAGAGAGAGAGAGGGCGTGATAGAATTTGTTCAGGCTGAGTTTCTAGGTAGCGACAACACCTGCATTACCTGTTCTGGTGTGTCTCCACTCAGGTGCATGCCTTCTTTTTTTTCTAAAGTGACATTTTCATATTTATACTGAGAAGAAATGGCAGATTTTCCTGGTAAGGTCAACACTCAGACCAGCTCACAAGAACCTCAAAGAAGTTATGGAATCCCATCAAGTGTTGACATGAACTTCATCAAGAGCATTCCTGGTATTCTACTTTTGGCTGAGATTGTAAGTTGGAAAACTGTCATTGTAATTTCCCATGCTTTATCATATGTTGAAGTGTTTTTTGCTTTTGAAAACTATTTATTTCTCCTTTGATCATATACTCATAGTCACTTTTCTCTGCTGTTTCTTTATTCTTCAAAAATAATGCCGGGATGAGAAATACTGAGACTGTAGGTGTTGGTTGATCAAACAAACTGACCATGCCCATGTACTATGGATTATGGTCATAATGGTTCATACAACTAGGATATTATGCCATTGTTAGATTTATTACCACAGATGGCATGCTTATAGAGTTTGAATAGACGTAGATGTAATGTTTATATTGTGGTAGGTGTATTTCTACATTGAGCCAAGTCTATATCTGTTATTTAGAAACATCATTCAGCTGTACGTATTTATGAACATGCAACATTCAGATAAATAATTATCTGACTATACGAGCAAACATAAATGAACATAAACTAATTTGACAATAAACATTTCTAAATATCAGTATTTATGAAGATGATCCTCTTATCTGTCTTCGATGAGTTATGTACTTGTATTGATAACCAATGAGGTGTTGAATCAGTAAATAATATTACTGAGCTTTACTGAATAGTGGACCTGAGATGTGTCTGTTTTTAGTCTTTATTCTGTGGAGCAAGTCATAGCTGTTTGAAGGTATCTTGTGTCAGACACAGCCTGAAAGATGAGACCTTTGTCAGATGAATAATACATTATGAACTTTTGATATTCATTGTACAAAATACAAATGGATGCCACTGACATAGTCTGTTCATATACAAATTTTATTTTTGTATATGTATTTTCTGTACTTGTATTTCTTCTAAAATGTATAACTGAAAACATTCCTTAGGACATACATCAATACTTCCAATACTAAATATGATTATGCTAAATTCAAATCAGTAATTGCTGACAGGATTAGATATCCAATGAACATCCCCAGGATGATTCACACTTGCATCACTTTTTTTTAAAGCTCACGTGTTTCAAAGCATATAGTGTCATCTAAACAAATTCAACACCCTTGCACCTAAAAATCATAACTAAAGGTTTTCTTGATTTAAAGGATTAATTTTCCCAAAAATGAAAATTTTGTATTCATTTAGTCCCCTTATATCCTTTTGAAACCTGTATGGCTTTCTTTTTTTTCTGTGAAACACAAAAGATCATTTGAAAAGAATGTTTTAGACTCCACTGACTTTGATTGTATGGACAAAAACTGATGAATCTTTGGGTGGACTATCCCTTTAAGTAACTGTTTTTTCTTTGATGTTTAACATATGATCATCTCCATCCTCTGTTTAGGTTGTTGGATTACTGGTGTGGGCGCTGATCGCCAGTACTCCATACGCCTCTTCATCTGCTTATGGCTGGGTCCTTTTTGTCAGCGTGACACTGTGGCTTTTGAGCATCGCCCTGCTGGTTGTGCTATTGATGAGGTTTCATCAAAGTCTACCCTCAATACCCTGGCCTTTGGTGGTGAGACTCTCACTTGTCTCATGGAGTAGATAACATATTTAAATCAAGGCTTTGTCGGTCAAATCAAGTTTGTAATCCTTTCTCCCCTTCTTCCTTGTAGCTCATGGTGTTTTACTTAGCCGCAGCTGTTCTATACCTAACTGCCTTTTTGACAAATGCTGCATTAGTTCCATTCGGGATTTACCATGGTCATCTGGGAACTTCTGCAGTGAGTGAAAACATCTCGAATGCACTCTACACATTTACATACTATGAGCTGAAAGAGGTGTGTCTGACTAAAGTAAAGCTGATCTGATAACAGGTCAGGTGATTCAGATGTCAACAACACTCTCGAGACCTAACAAATTACTACCGTTCAAAAGTTTGGTTAAAGAAATTAATAATTAAAGAATCCTGAAAAATTGTACCCTGGTTTCCACAAAATATCACCACTGATAACAAGAAATGTTTCTTGAGCACCAAAGCACTGAAGCAGAGCTGCCAACTTTTCAAAAAACGTAGAGTGAGATTTGGTGGGGCCAACCAAAATTTTGCTGCATACAAAGCAAAAATTGCAACAACAAAAAATATACAAAAAGCATCTATATGAAGTGTTGCATACAGTATATCCTATAGACACACACACACACAATTTTAAAGCACTATGTAGAGGCATGGTTTTGTCTAAATACAGGGAGTGCAGAATTATTAGGCAAATTAGTATTTTGACCACATCATCCTCGTTATGCATGTTGTCTTACTCCAAGCTGTATAGGCTGGAAAGCCTACTACCAATTAAGCATATTAGGTGATGTGCATCTCTGTAATGAGAAGGGGTGTGGTCTAATGACATCAACACCCTATATCAGGTGTGCATAATTATTAGGCAACTTCCTTTCCTTTGGCAAAATGGGTCAAAAGAAGGACTTGACAGGCTCAGAAAGTCAAAAATAGTGAGATATATTGCAGAGGGATGCAGCAGTCTTAAAATAGCCAAGCTTCTGAAGCGTGATCATCGAACAATCAAGCGTTTCATTCAAAATAGTCAACAGGGTCGCAAGAAGCGTGTGGAAAAACCAAGGCGCAAAATAACTGCCCGTGAACTGAGAAAAGTCAAGCGTGCAGCTGCCAAGATGCCACTTGCCACCAGTTTGGCCATATTTCAGAGCTGCAACATCACTGGAGTGCCCAAAAGCACAAGGTGTGCAATACTCAGAGACATGGCCAAGGTAAGAAAGGCAGAAAGTCGACCACCACTGAACAAGACACACAAGCTGAAATGTCAAGACTGGGCCAAGAAATATCTCAAGACTGATTTTTCTAAGGTTTTATGGACTGATGAAATGAGAGTGAGTCTTGATGGGCCAGATGGATGGGCCCATGGCTGGATTGGTAAAGGGCAGAGAGCTCCAGTCCGACTCAGACGCCAGCAAGGTGGAGGTGGAGTACTGGTTTGGGCTGGTATCATCAAAGATGAGCTTGTGGGGCCTTTTCGGGTTGAGGATGGAGTCAAGCTCAATTCCCAGTCCTACTGCCAGTTTCTGGAAGACACCTTCTTCAAGCAGTGGTACAGGAAGAAGTCTGCATCCTTCAAGAAAAACATGATTTTCATGCAGGACAATGCTCCATCACACACGTCCAAGTACTCCACAGCGTGGCTGGCAAGAAAGGGTATAAAAGAAGAAAATCTAATGATATGGCCTCCTTGTTCACCTGATCTGAACCCCATTGAGAACCTGTGGTCCATCATCAAATGTGCGATTTACAAGGAGGGAAAACAGTACACCTCTCTGAACAGTGTCTGGGAGGCTGTGGTTGCTGCTGCACGCAATGTTGATGGTGAACAGATCAAAACACTGACAGAATCCATGCCTGGATGGCAGGCTTTTGAGTGTCCTTGCAAAGAAAGGTGGCTATATTGGTCACTGATTTGTTTTTGTTTGGTTTTTGAATGTCAGAAATGTATATTTGTGAATGTTGAGATGTTATATTGGTTTCACTGGTAAAAATAAATAATTGAAATGGGTATACATTTGTTTTTTGTTAAGTTGCCTAATAATTATGCACAGTAATAGTCACCTGCACACACAGATATCCCCCTAAAATAGCTAAAACTAAAAACCACTTCCAAAAATATTCAGCTTTGATATTAATGAGTTTTTTGTGTTCATTGACAACATGGTTGTTGTTTAATTATTAATGTTGTAAAATTAATCCTCAAAAATACAACTTGCCTAATAATTCTGCACTCCCTGTAGAACAAATTGATTATACATCAACCTACAGCATACTTTTACAGGGAAGAAAAAGGAAAAAAACTGTCTGTCCTGTCTGTTGCTCTTCTCTCTGTTGTGTGGTTCTTTTTTTGCTGTGGCTGATCTAAAAAAAACTGTGTTGTAGTAAAAACTACTTCGAGTAGTTAAGTTACATTCAAGCTACCCTTTTGAAAAAGTAGCTACACTACAAGTTACTATCAAAAAGTAGCTGGCTACATTGAAACCACTTTTTTCACAATGAGATTGTTACAAATAACTGAATAATTGTTATTGAAGAATGTTATAATATTTGGGGTTTCAAGCTTCATAGTGCAATGTAATTATGGTTTCAAAGAGTATAGGGTGAATTCAGGGTTATTGGGACACTTTTCCCCAGTCATTTCTATGGGAAAAAAACTGTCAGAATCATTACACACAATACACAAATATAGCCTATATCTCAAACTGGCTGCCAAAGTGCAAAATGGCTACAAATTTAACATCAGTGCAAGAACAAAATGTATGTAAATCAACTTTGCGATGCTGTTTGCGAATGTTCGTTGGAACTATGGTTTCGGGAAACACGGCTCGTTTAACTATGCTTATAATGACGGAACTTGTGACCATAGTTGGCGAACAACGTTTTCGGGAAACGCACTCCTGAGCGTCACAGCGCTCCACTTCGCTCATTACAGGCTCGTTCTCGTCAGAACCCAAAACGGAATGTAGCTTTAGGTTGCGCAACACCGTATTTATTGGCCCATTTATCTTGAACCCCCTCACCGAGAGCATAACTAATCGATCAACATGATCGGCTCAACATGTAGATCTATAGATAAACTCATCTTTCAGGCATTTGACTGACCAGGTTGACACTTCAGCGTGAGAAATCGGGGGTGTGGCGTGTGAAACCAATCAAATGCGTGCGTCTCACGGCCAAGGCGTGAGAGTTGGCAGCTCTGCTGAAGGATCATGTGACTCTTGAAGACTGGAGTAATGGCTGCTGAAAATGCAGCTTTGCCATCACAGGAATAAATTACATTACAAAATATATTAAAATAGAAAACATTTAATAAAAAAAAATATTGTAACAATATTTTATATTACTATTTAACTTTGATCAAATAAATGCAGCCTTGGTAAGCCTGAGAGACTTCTTTCAAAAACATTAAGAAATCTCACGTTCAGTGTACTGTAGATAGGGCCTTCTTAAAGGGATAGTTCACCCAAAAATGAAAATTATCCCATAATTTACTCACCCTCAAGTCCTCCTAGGTGTATATGACATTCTTTTAGACTAATAAAATTAAAGAGTTAAATTACAAAAGTCCAGGCTAATCCAAGCATTAGAATTGGATTCATCGTTGCTCTGATTTTGAAGTCCATAAAAAGTGCATCTGTCCGTCATATAACTGCTCCACGCAGCTCTGGGGTGTTAATAAAGTGAATCAATGCGTTTGTGTAAGAAAAATATCCATATTTAAAACATTACCGACCGCCTTCCCTGTTCAATTTATGGGAAAATTGTTGAAAGTGCCTCTGCCGATCGAAAGACTAACACAGCCAGGTCCGCTCGTCATGACGTCACGTACATATCTTGAGTTTCCCTTTCAACATTCAACACTTTCCCATGGAATGCGGTTGGTTGAAAGTTTACGTGATTAAAGTTAAGTTTAAATATTAATATTTTTCTTACACAAATGCGGCGATTCGCTTCAGAAGGCCTTTATTAACACCCCAGAGCCGCGTGGAGCAGTTATATGACGGACAGATGCACTTTTTATGGACTTCAAAAACAGACTATTTGTCTATGAATCAAATTCAAATGCTTGGATTAGACTGGACTTTTGTAATATAACTCTGATTTTATTCGTCTGAAAGAAGAATGTCATAAACCTAGGATGACTTGGGGGTGAGTAAATTATGGGCTAATTTTCATTTGTGGGTAAACTATCCCTTTAAAGCATATTGATTAAAAATAGAAGTCGCTATGCCAAAGCATATAATCTGAAGCAGAGCCTTCACGTATAACTGTATAAAGCATGTTTATTCACTCACTGGAATACACAATATAGTGCCATAGAACAAATAAAAGGCTTTTAGGAGATAGTTACAATGTGAAACTCTGTAGAGTTGTGTGTTTTATAGGGCTTTAAAAACCTAACTGGCCAGAGTCCAGATTAAATTGTGCAGCAAGCACATGACAAACCTATAATGCTTTACAGTGGAGGAGTGTAATCACAATGTATACCTCCTGCCTGTGTAAAGGTCAACAGCTTAAGTCTCTAAATTATTACAGCATCTTTAAAACTACACATCTGCTCAATGACTGCGTATATACTTGTATGTAAAACAGTTATGTGCCCTGAAATCATTATCTGGGGGTTAGCTTGTATTATGGCTCACTCAAAATTCTTATAGGGATAGTTCACCCAAAAATGTTCATTTACTCATCATTTATCATTACTCATACTGATGTTGTTTCCAACCTGTATGTGTGTTTTTTTCTACTGTGGAACACAAAAGAAGATATTTTGAAGAATGTTTAACTGTTTTTGCTCAAAACAACATCGGACCCCATTAACTTTCATTGTATGGAGGATTTTTCTTTTCTTTCTTTTAAACATCTTCTTTTGTGAACTGCATGTGTCTTATACTTGGTACAATTTGTAAGATCGTCATCTTTGTTTCTTGCAGTTCTTTGCCATAGTGGTGACCCTGTTATATACAGCTAGCTGCTACTTTGCCTATTTTGGCTGGAGGGGTGAAGGGCAAAACGCAGCGGGGAGTACAGTGCCTGTGTAGACCATCCTCTGATTAACACTGTCATACTCCATGTGAGGACACTTCCGAGAGGATATTACTCGGATTATTTGGTATTGCTGAAAATCCTCTTCAGGAACATCCGTCAACGCTTCTGTATAATGGTGCCAACATAATTGCTAGATGGTTTGTAACATGGACATTATGTGTACTGAGAGTCACCCTCCACGTGCAGCTTTTTGGAAAAAAAAATATTTTTTTAAAGAAGTTATTACTTTTTCAACAAGGAGTTATTGATTAAAAGTGATAACATTTTAAAATGCGAAAATTCTTTCAAATAAAAGCTGTTCTTTTGAATTTTCTGTTCATCAAAGAATAGCTTTGCCATCACGGGAATACATCCTATTTTAAAATTATAATTTTTTTTCACCATAATACTGTTTATATTGTGTTTTTGATAAAAGAAATGCATCCTTAGTGAGCATTAGAGACTCCTTCAAAAACATTAAATCTTACCAACCCCAAACTTTTGAATAAGAGTGTACTATTTTTGTAAGATACACAAACTGACTTGAGCACATATGTATTTAAGTGGTGAGGTTCTTGCATTATTGTAAAGTTATTCTTAAGAATGTAATTGATTCATTGTTTTGAGCATAAAAATGTTTTGATAAAATGATTAAAGAACAATTGTATTTATTTATTCCATACGCAGGCTCAAATGTCTATATATACAAATATACACAATTACGCAACATTCATCTAGTAAGAACAACACATTCTATGTAAAGAAGGCTGAAATTTGCACTGTATACATCAACAAAACGTAGTATTTTGAAAAGCTGTATGAGATTATTTGCATTGTTTCTGGTAATTGCATAAAAAAATTTTTTTAATGATGTAATATTTCACCTGGGCTCGTGAATGGTTAAAAAGGGTCTTCCAGAACCGTTGTCATATCAGGCACATTGTATAATACTTTTTTTTTTTGGATTGTCAAGTGAAAGGAATTATTTAGGTATGTAATGATATAAAATGGAGGGGTTCTTGCATGAAAATATGCAATAAAGTGGCAGCTTTGAGATGGTGAGGCTCATTACAACTTTCTACATCAACTTGGTCAGAAACGGCAATAGTATTTTGCTGCACTGTAGGCCAAAACAAAAGAACTGAGTCTGGATTTAGTGACAGATCACGAGAATACTGTTGGAAGAGTCATACCAAATGAGCTGACCGTTGAATTTTACGTTTAAACATTAACTTAAATTAAACAAAGATTCCCTTCGGTCAGTTTAGTATAACAATGATTGTTTTGGGATGTGTCGGAAAGGAATTTTCAATGAATATTCATCTTTTTAAATGAGAGTTATCATTGTGTTGATCAAGTTCATTTACATGAAATCCCCATTTTCATTGGTTCAGCTCGATTGTGAGGCCATGCCGGAGGTCAGAGGTGAAGCTGAAGCAGAATTTAACGACTTCACCATCAGTCCGGTACTAAGGTCCAATCCTCTACCCTCCTTTTCCTATAAAAAGAAGATTGGGGAAAATGAGTTTCTGCCACAGACTTCTGGCACATTTATGGCTTTTGTTCATGGTAGTATAAAAGTAGGCCAATGTTTCATTGTAGTAGGTGATTAAGTTTTAGATTATTTTATTATAGCCAAGAATTACATTTGAACTTCGCAGAACAGCCTTTCTCTAAACTGTAGAAGAATCAGAATACACTATTTTACATTATAAATCCTATCCTAAGGTTAAAGGAAAAAAATATTTTTTTACTTACTGCTCTGTAATCAATGAACATCTCTTTGAAGGCCATAAAATCAGTGAAAGTGAGCAGCATGTCAAGTATGTCACCTGACACTTCATCTTTGTGCTGTCTAATTGAAAAAAAAAAACAGTAACGTCACCATTGTGGAATAATTTTCTATGCAAATACCATCGTATGTAAATACCTCCATCTAGTGGTAAATGATGTGTATTACAGTAAGAAGACTTTTTAAACTGGGTTCCATGGGGTGGGAATCACAGGGTACCTCACCATACTATACAATACACATGGCTCATGATGCAGCAATTCTGCGATAATCAATATATTGCTAGACAATCCTATAATGATCACGATATCTGTCTAACTATGAAAACAAAATGCCTGTGAAACGGTTAAGTGCAGGTTTTCCAAACTTTGGACTTAAAGTGGCTTGGGCATCTTACTCACACAGCTGTCTGCCATCCCGTGAAAAAACTTTATATTAGGCTAGTTAACTAATGTTCACGTTTCCCTCATTCTTGTGTTGAGTGCCACCTCGAGGAGCCATGAAGTAAGCAAGGAAATCTATTTAGAGCGCCTTATTTTATTAATTAAAATATCGATATTTGGCGCCAGCGTGTCAATTCTCGTATCGCACAGAGAAGGACAATGATATATTGCCCTATCGATATTTTGTTCCACCCCAGGCCCCAAAGGAGTTCTAGTTTAGAGAAAAACTCAATATATATATATATATATATATATATATAAAAAATTTAACAAAATGAACAAATAGTAATGGATTTAAAAAATAGTAAAGAATAAAAATTACCACAAACAAATAAGTACATAAATAAATAATACACCTAACTATACAGTACTATAGTGAATAAAAAAGTGTAATGTAATAGAAAATAAATGTTTTACAAATATTATTTTACACATATTTATAATATAATTGTTAATAGTATAAACTGGGCCTTTATACTTTTTTTACATTTTAGGATGGGTGTCCCTCACATTACATGATCATATTTAGGGCCCATGGCATCTAAAAGACTGAAAATGCCTTAGACTGGGTTGCATATTTTGAGATACATTGTATTGACAGTCACTGTCAAGCCACTATACTGTGGTTTAGAAAAGCTGATGAATTCGGCATACTTAAGTGAATGGGTGAAGGAATCCATGTTGAATCCAGGAATTCGCTCTACCAACTGCTGCTCCAGATGCTTTTCTAGGATTTCAATCTGAAATTGCAGAAAATCACAAATGACAGTTAAATATTTACATCTCAACAAGGGTCATAAACGTGATTAAAAAAGCTCAAAGTATCACATACATATTCATTAAATATAGGTGTATAGCTGAGCTTATTCTCCTCAGAGTCATCAAACTCAAGGTAATATTTCTCCATGAAAGACTGCTGAAGATATTGGAATTCATCCTCTGTGGAGAAAATCGCACGTGTTAGTAATAACTAGGTCATATTTCACCCAAAACCATTAGAAAAAAAGGAAGCATTTTTAAAATCAAATTAAAACTTATTAAAGGAATAGTTCACCCAAAAATGAAACTTCGCTCATGATTTACCCTCAAGCCATCTTAGGTGTATATGACATTCTTCTTTCAGACGAACACAATCAGAGTTTAAAAATGTCCTGGCTCTCCTAAGCTTTATAATGGCAGTGAATGTTTCTGTTTTGAAGTCCATAAAAGTGCATCTATCCATCATAAAAGTGCTCCACACGGCTCCATGAGGTTAAAAAAGGACTTCTGAAGTAAAATGATGGGTTTGTAGAAAAATATCCATATTTAAAACTTCAATTCACTGCCATTATAAAGCTTAGAAGAGCCAGGACATTTTGTAATATAACTCCGATTGTATTCGTCTGAAAGAAGAATGTCATATACACCTAGGATGACTTGATGGGCTAATTTTCATTTTTGGGTGAACTATCCCTTTACGTAACATTTTTCAAGAAAATTGACTGGGACATGTCCTTGACAGATTAAGTAAGATTCACCCTTGTTAAAAATACATTCTACTAGATTATATTCATTATTTACAATTGTGGTCATAAGTGTCTAAAGTGATTTTAAAATAATAATAGATAGATTAATACCCATTATAATATCCTCGATGTTCCCTATTACCATGTCAAATTCTGCATCAGCATCTGATGACCTGGAAAGACAAAATAGTATGGATAAAAGAAGTGAAAATTTGATAAAGTTACATGCATTTTTATATCTTTATAACTCACTTTGAAACAGCAAAGTCCTCTTCTTCCAAATTCTGCATTTCAACTATGTTCTCGTTGCCACTCAGTAGATCTTTTGAGTTGAGATTATACAAAATAAAATAAAAAAAAGGTGTAAATCACGTTACAAACTGCAAAGATAGAATTTGAAATATCCGCGACAGATATGATCGTAGTCATGAAACTAGTCTGACATATTTGAGTAAGCTAGCAGGTAGTGCAGGTGCATGGCTGACGCACTGGAGATTTAAAGACACCAGGACGGTAGAGCATAATCAAACGTTTGGTTTCGTGACCTATGAGATACAGTCGACTATTTTTTATTCGCACATTTATGGATATTTTAAAACAATTAATTACCTGTCTCTTGAGGATCCATCATAAATCGCCCGACCGTTCTTCCTGAAGTCGCTGCTGCCACGGCAACGGGAGAACGCGTACTTGTTCGAAATGTGTCCGGTAGAAACAACTTTACTTTAATTTAGTTCCGCCTCTTTGACCTAAAAAAAAGAAAAGGTATGCTATTTCCGGACCATTACACAGGCTTTTACATGTTGTGGTTCATTTAGCCTTTTCTAATTAATTATCTTTTAGTAAGTCAGGCGATAAGTGTTTCAAGTTGAACGAATTTGACAAGATCATACCAAGAGGCACCACTCAGAAAATATGTCAAATCTGTCATAATTTTAACAATGACCTGCTTTATTGTGGGGAGACAGGAAATCATGTTTATTTATCTATATCATTAAATATAATATTCATTATTAGATATAACACTTCTGTCTTATTTCGACACGCTGGTTCCTTTCCCCAACTTTTCAATGCGCATTATTTTAAAGAAAGAAATATTATGATAAATAAATATAAATATTATTTTTATAATATTTATTTTTTCTAGCTGACTAATGAGTTTAGGGTCACTGAGTGGCTTTTCTGAGGTAAATGTTACCTGACATATTGTGTACCAGCTGTTTTATTGATATCTCTGCTGTTGAAACATTGTTTGAGCGACTGCATGAGACATGATTTGTGTTTCAGTAAGTCGTTCTATATTTATAAATATGTAAATGTCAAAATGTACAATAAAAAATGAGAAAATACAATGCCACAACAACACAGAAAGATACATAACAACCCTGCAATGGAATTATAAGATTCTCATTTATAAAATGTATGACATTTGGTACATTTCGTATATGTTGTTTGCCGAATATAATTATTAGCTGTACTATATATTTATTTTCAATGCAAACTGTCATCAATGCAAAATATTACATGAGATACAGTAATCCTTACCACACATTATAGTTTTCATTAAATGTGTAATATATTCAATGTAACACAAAATATACAAAGATACTTATTTTTGTTCTTCAAAATATGTTTTATATGTTGGTGTATTTTCAACTTCATTGTATGGTCGCAAATAAACATTTGAATGCAACTGCCTAACGACTTTCCTTGTTTTGTGTCACGCACATGACGTCACTCAGCGTCGGCCCATGACGCTGCGTCTCTTTGTTGGCCCAGCAGCAGCGTCGCTCCTCTGTTGTTGTTTTCTCTGCTGCTGGAAAAACTGTAATGCTAGCAAGCTAAAGAAGTATTCTCGTTTTGGTTTGCTCTATCTGCCAAATAATACACATCGAACTTCTCTCACTTGGCGTGTCGCTACATTAAACGCAACCCAGTCATGGACTCAGACGAGGGTTACAATTACGAATTCGACGACGAGGAAGAGGAATGCAGCGAAGACAGCGGCGAAGATGAGACAGCGGACGACACCCTGGAGCTCGGCGAGGTGGAGTTGGTTGATCCCGTTGTGGCCGGCGGGGAGCGAGACGACTGCGGGGAGACGGGAGGCAGCGGCCTCGGGCCCGGGCAGGATGAGGAAGACTACCGCTTTGAAGTTCTTACCGCCGAGCAGATCCTGCAGCATATGGTCGAGTGTATCAGGGAGGTCAACGAGGTCATCCAGGTAAGTGTTTTCAGGGCAGCCCCTGGGCTGAAATCGCCCTGGAATACCCCTTATAACAAAAGAGGAGATTTTTACATCATTCTGGCAAACTTTGCCCCTCGTTGGCAGCACAGGAGACGTGAAAAAGCCACAAGTTGTCCTTAAAACCAAAGTGAATGAAAAGACAGTGTTGTTGCGTCAACAGGGTACATATATGGTCATGATCATCGTTATGAAGGAGCAGGTTTGCGTCAACCCAGTCATTTCCCTGTCCTTAACACATCCAGTAATGACATAAGATGCTTAACTAGCTTCTAGTTCACCTGCACATAAAATCCCGCTGACATGTCTCCCTTTAATGTGCTTCGTTTAAACAGAAGTACATTTGTATTGCCAGAACGTTTGCATCTGAGCACATGATAAACCAAGTCACGTCAAGAAAATAATAATGTTGTAAATCTCTCCATTTTATTAGATCCCCCTTGTTCCTGGTCACACTAGCTTAGGAAGCTAACCATGAACAAACAGCCCCAGTTTAAGTACATCAAAAACTATATTGCTATGTCTTCATATGTGTCATATGTATTCAGGGCTGGTTGTTGATATTCCGAAGAAGAAGGTTCCCCCTTTATCATCTGTTTAGCTGGGATATGGGTTAGGTGGCGTTAGCATGTGAGAGTTACCTAGTCTTAGTTGCTCCCGACAACAACATGGCGGAGCCGATGCTTCATCATGGCTGGTTATGTTTGATTAAACAGCACAAAAATAGACCATCAAAGTGAATTTGAGTCATGATTGATGTGTGCTTTCTGCTGCAGAGTCACAGCCACAGGCTGTTTGGAGTCTCGTGAAGCTCGACATTTCACTCTGCTAACCGCAGTTTTGATTGATTTGTTTTGTTTATGCTGGTTAATTTACAGATTTTGCGCCAATTTATTAGATTAGCTCCTCCTATGCAGTCAGCAAACGCCTTTTTTTGCTGTTATTGTGATACGTTGAAGTGATTGATGCTGTGGCTCTCTTTATACTGGTTAAATGTTATAGTATATCTATTACAGTCTATTCTGTTTGTTTGTCCCAGTGCAGTGCAAGCTTTCCCAACTGAACCCAATGAAGACCCTGCTTTAGTTCAGGGACGTCAAATTGAGGTGGTTGCGAAATTCAGAATGTTAAACTGGTTATGTCTCCTCCCCTCTGGACTGTCTGCCAATATACACTCTGATAAACTTTTTCAAGCATTGTAGTACAGGCTTTTCTCCCGGAATTCTGTTGTATTAAAAAAATCATATCATTGCTGCTCTTTGAAGCATTGTCTTTCATGCCACAAACCCCAAGATGTCCTCGCAGTCTGTGTCGCGATGACATACTGTATTGAATCCAATAGATATAGTTTTTCTCAAACCAAGTTAAGTTTAAGTTATGGTAGGTTTAGCGGTTAGTATTTGTTGTATTGTTCTGTAGGCAATCAGCACTGTGATTGACATTAGTAATTAAGTATTTACACATGCATATGTATATGTATTACACATATATTACACACACACACACATATATATATATATATATATATATTAATTGATCTGTAAGTATTAAAGGTCCCGTTCTTCGTGTCTTTTTGAAGCTTTGATTGTGTTTACAGTGTGCAATATAACATGTGTTCATGTTTCGCGTGTAAAAAAACAGTATTTTTAACACAATGTACTTATCTGTATACCGCTGTTTTCACTGTCCTGAAAACGGCTGATGACTTCCTTTATTCTATGAAGTCCCTCCTTCAGAAATACATAACGAGTTCTGATTGTGCCAGCGGTTCCCGTGTTGTGATTTGACAGCAGCTTAGCGAACGTAGCACGGTCCTGTGTTGTGATTCGACAGCAGCTTAGCGAACGTAGCACGGTCCTGTGTTGTGATTCGACAGCAGCTTAGCGAACGTGGCACGGTCCTGTGTTGTGATTCGACAGCAGCTTAGCGAACGTGGCACGGTCCTGTGTTGTGATTCGACAGCAGCTTAGCGCACGTGGAAATGTCACGCCTCTTAACGGGAGATATATGCGCGCTTAATGATCTCTACAGCGTCCCTGGGAAAGCCAAACAAAGGTGATTTGACTCCGGGATGAAAATAACAGCGTCTCGACGACATGGCGACAAACACACTCAAACGCAGCACTTCCTTTTCTCCACGCGACACGTCCTCTTCTCCACGTGGGACAGCAACAAGACCACGCCCCCTTTTTTCGCGTATTCTTGTGGGCGGAGGTTAGTCTGTTCTACTGTTCTACTGACGTCATTTATGAAGGAAGTACCAGGATGTAGTCCAAGCCAGCCGTTCGCTGTAGGCTTTGAAAGGGAACTTCTGTTAAATAATCTCGCTTGGCATTGAACTTTGAGCTTTATAATTTTACAGGTATTATTTATGCTCTAACAGCAACAATACACACTAACTAAAGTTTAACAATGGGATCACGAAGAACGGGACCTTTAAGTATAACAAACTATACTTTATATAAACTATAGTATAATTATATCTGTCTACACACACTTGCTGTATATGAAACGATGTATGCCTTTGTCTCTTATTACAGAATCCTGCTACAATCACTAGAATATTACTTAGTCATTTCAACTGGGACAAAGAAAAGCTGATGGAAAGGTAATTGTTCTCTGTGGTCTACTCTATTCCCTCCCACCAGATTATTAATCAGCTAACACCTGCCTCTATTCAATACTGAACCAGCAAAGTTTGAGAAAAATCGAACGTTTATCTCTTTGCAGGTACTTTGATGGTAACCTGGACAAGCTGTTTTCAGAGTGTCATGTCATAAACCCCAGCAAGAAGTCTCGGACACGCCTCATGAACACAAGATCGTCGGCACAGGACATGCCATGTCAGATCTGCTATCTCAACTATCCTAACTCGGTTAGTACCCCCAGTGCAGTCACTTTCGTTGCCTCTGATGAATCTATTTCCACTGCTGCTGTGCTGATAGTTTATTAGCAGACTTGCACAGAATCTGTGCCTGGAAATGGATCCATCCCTGGAATGTTCTTTGATAGACAGTTTGGCTAATTTGATTATGTGTTTAGTCAAAAAGTTGTGGTACTGCTCCATTTAACATGCACTTTTGTTCAAAGGTTTGGGTTTTTAATGTTTGAAAGAAGTCTCTCATACTCATCAAGACTGCATTTATTTGATCAAAAATACATTAGAAAAATGGTTTCTGTTTTAATATATTTTCAAATGTAATTTATTCTTTTGATGGTAAAGCAGATTTTTCAGCAGCCATTACTCACATGATCCTTCAGAAATCATTCTAATAGGCTGATTTGGTGCTTAAGAAATATTTCTTATTGATAATTATATGATAAATAATATAATAAAAAATATTAATTAAAATATTATTTAAAAAAAAAAAAAATTAATATTCTCATTCATATTTGTTGAAAATTGCACTGCTTCATATTTGGAAATAGAAAGTTCAAAAGAACAGCATTTATTTGAAATCGTTTTTACGGTTTACGGTCACTTTTGATCAATTGAATGTGTCTTTGCTAAATAAAAGTATGAATTACTTTCATTTAAAAAAGAAACTGGACCCCAAACTTTTGCACAGTTGTGTATTTACTGTATTTAAATCCATTCTACAGAATAGATTTATATCCATAGATTTCCTCCCAAAATCATTGCATAAAATGCGATGTCTGCAGATTCCATCTGTGGCGGTTTATTTCAGTGGATCTGTTGAATCGCTTAGCAGTGTGAACAGATTGTTTACCACATGGATGGAATGCTGTTGCATTGTGGGGTGTGTGAAGGTGGTATGCAGTATTATTTGGACATATCTTGTGTTTGCCACTCTGTGCGACACACTATAGTGTCTCAGCCATCAGGAAGGATTTCTAATGAGCTCTTTTCGCCAGTAATCTCTTCACTGGATTACTCAAATCAAATTGTATACAAAGCAAGCCTCTGAGGAGAGGACCAGGCGAGTCTTTGGATTTGCAGGGAACCTTGAGAAATCTTGTGTGTGTGTCAGAGATAGGATAGATTAATTGTGGCATGCATGCATGCATGCATGTATTGTTTTGATCAGCTTTGTCATGAGAGACAGCAGCTCTCTGAAAGAAAACTCTGGATTAAACAGCAGGGATTTGGAAACTGTGATGTTTATTGCTTTGAATCGTGACTATTTAACTAGAATAGCAACCAGTGACATTTCCTGTCTCACTGCTTGTCTGCTCGAAGTAAAGGATCAGTTGGGGGGTCACATAATACAGCTAACTTCTTTAGGAAATGTTACTGTCATCAGTTTTATATTGTGAGTTCTGCAGTGTATCAGTTTATTAGGATGATTCATTTGACCCAAAGTCAAATTCAGATTTCAATGTTTATGTGTTGCTTCATAAAGCTGACCACCACTCTACTCCCATGGGATGTTCCCTAAATACCATTAGTGCCGTCTGCACAGTGCTGTTAAACTACTTGTGATGTTGTTGTAAGCAATACTCTGCTTGCGTCAGTCCTACCACAAATATTAAGCTGATTTGTTCTTGCCTGCGTTGTCTGTTGTCCCAAGAGAGAGAACCAGGCATTTACTACCAGGGGGCCTGAGACTATAAAACGCATGACAACGGGATACTTTGTAGGAGCAGTAGATAATCACTATGGCTGACTCTTCTGTCACCTGTTCAGTCAGAACTGCTTCGTAAGATCCCTTTCTGAGCCAAAACAACAGTGTTGTTGGTTGTATCGATCTGTTGAAGAGAACATGGCTCATTGTATTTCACAGGCACACAACACTGGATAGCTAGCTGTTAGCTAGAATTTGTTTAATTGCTTTTTAGGTCACTTGTATTATTGTACAAGTTCCAATTGAGTCTCTGTTGCAAGATCCACCCTAAAAGAAAGAAAGACATTCAGTTCTTAGGCTATTTCATGTCATGAAATTTAGGGCTGGATGGGTATTGACACAGATTTCACAATTCGATTTCGATTCACAAGCTCGCATTTCGGTTCAGTACCTATTCCGCTTCAATATGTATGTGTCATGTACAATATATTGCAAATTTTCTCTCAGGAAAAAATAATTCTCTCAACTAATATTGTAAAGTATGCAGGGAACAACAGTTGGTTCATTAATATAATATTAAAGGTTAAAATTAAAGGCACAATATGTATGACGATTAGAACAATGTTATATTTTGTTGACTTGTGACATATTTCCCAAATTTTTATTTTGTTAAATTTGTACATTTTAAAGATACTTTAATATATTGTGTGTTTTATTAGACAGGTGAGCAACTGTTTGGATACATTCATCAACATAAAACGAATAATTGTTATATAGCTCAACAGTCTTATTGTTTAAATCTTGTTTTCTTGATTTACCAAGAGTACCATGTTTTACCATGCCTAATATCGATCTAGCTTACTCAGTGCCGCCGCTCCCACTGCGCGTAGGGCACCAAGTGCTGAGGGGGGCACCACGAGAAAATTCTTGAATATGACAAATTTATTCAAACATAATATTGACGAACAGGTTAAGTAAAAATACAATGAATATGCAATATAGTGAACTCTATAATGAACTCTAGAGTTCATTTTTCTAGCTGACTAATGAGTTTAGGGTCACTGAATGGCTTTTCTGAGGTAAATGTTACCTGATATTGTGTACCAGCTGTTTTATTGATATCTCTGCTGTTGAAACATTGAGCAACTGCATGAGACATGATTTGTGTTTCAGTAAGTCGTTCTATATCTTTCAACATGTCTTCTGATGTTCATGTGCCATTTGAACTGATGCAGCTACAGCAATCTGTCACGTCACATTAAATAGACCCAAAACGGAATTTATTGTTTGAATTTCATAATCAAATTGACAGAATTCAAAAGCTGAGACTTTGTTTCATATCAGAAATAACCATGCTTATTGTGATGTACAGGATGGGAGGCATGCTACAATGTTTTGTACGTTCATCAACTGCATAGAATGGAATGTCGATAAATCTATAATTTAAACCCAGCCCTAATGAAATTGTATTAAAACCTTTACACTGTTCTCAGAACGTGTGTTATTATTTGTAACTTTAAATGTGGATTTGGTGTCGGCTGTTCTTTTGCAGTACTTCACCGGTCTGGAATGTGGGCACAAGTTCTGTATGCAGTGCTGGGGCGATTACTTAACCACCAAAATCATAGAGGAAGGAATGGGACAGGTACATATTCCAGCTCTTAGTACACATTGCCTTTAGATTGGGTTGTTATGATATCAAAATGTCAGTAGTTGATACCAATACCAGTGAAATTTCATGACTCTTAATGCCACTAATAGTAACACCTTTATTTAAAAAGTTGAAGATGATGAATAGTATACATTACAGTTCAAAAGTCTCAGGTCTGTAAGATAAAGAAATCTGTAATGTTTCTGCATCGAGGATGCATTTATTTGATTAAAAATACAGTTAAAACGTAAAAAAAAATGTAATGGAAATATTATTTCCATTTTAAGTAAATGTTTTGTATTCCAATATAAAAATATATATATTCTTGTGACGGCAAAGCTGAATTTTCAGCATTATTACGCCAGTCTTTAGTGTAATATTTCAGAAATCATACTTAATATCCTGATTCGCTGGTCATGAAACATTTCTTATTAATATTAATGTTGAAAACAGTTGTGCTGCTTAATATCTTTGCGAAAGCCACACTACATTTTTTTACAGGATTCTTTGATGAATAGAAAGAACAGCATTTGTTTGATTTTCTTTTTTGTAGCATTATAAACGTCTTTACTGTCACTTTTGATCAATTTAATGAATCCTTGCTGAATAAAAAATAATTTCTTTAAAAGAAAAATCTACCATTCAACTTTTGAATGGTAGTGTAGCCGTCAAGTACTTCTCAATTAAGTAAACATTCGTATTCCATATGTGAATATTGCTTGCTTAATATTATAAACATAACTGACAGTGCATTTACACTGCAAGTTCTAATGCACAAATCAAATGTTTTGACACACTGTTTATGTCCTGACTGTTTATGTCTCTCATATGAATGTAACCGACTATATTTATAACATTTTGACCATGAAGTGCATTAGATAGTTCATGCATGCAGCCAAATTACCATTAGGTGCAGACTCTCTTCAGAGAGCACTCGCGCTTACATAAATACTCACGAGAAAGCAGCCCATCACTCTGACAGGCTGACGTAAATACTGCAGCGGTTTTGTTTTTAGCTATTTAGCTATTCACACTGGCTGTAGTAGATTTTTTTTCTGTGTCAACTGACATTTATTTCTGTTTCTCTGACCCATTGTAACACAAGCTTGTTTGTTTCCATTCTAGACCATTTCTTGTCCTGCTCATAGCTGTGATATTCTGGTGGATGACAACACAGTCATGTAAGTGTTTGAGAAATAAATCAGTATTTTTTTCTCTCTCTTTCCTCTCTGGTAACATAATCTTTATGTAGGCAGTTAGATAAAAGTAATATCTTGATCTCAATATTAAAATAGTTTCAAAAGGTAGTCGATGTCCTCTCTCTTTGTCTCACGTCCCCATTGCTCATGATATATAAAAGCCTCATTGGATTCGTTCTTAATGGTGTGTTCTGAAGTATATTATGGCTATCCTAGATGAGCTGATTTATATATGAGAGTTTATTCCTAGTCAGAAGTAGGACACTCTGTTTTGCTGGAGGTGTGAGTCACAACACGGCACCTCCTGTCGATTCAGTTAGATTATTTTGGATCTGCACAGCTCTCTTAACCTACATATGATCTCCCTGCTGCTTTTGTGATGCAAGTAAAGGGTCTGATCCTTTTTATATGCACTTTGTGGTTCTGGGTGGATAAGAAGTATATTAAGTAGAAACATGCATGTCTGTTTTTGTATCTAAATATATCTCAATTCTTTCAACAGGCGACTGATTACAGATTCAAAAGTGAAGTTGAAGTACCAGCATTTAATAACCAATAGTTTTGTAGAGGTGGGATTTCATTCCATTGTATTTTATAGTGTAATCTGTATTATTATTATTATTATTATTTTTTAACCTAAATAAAGCTTTAAGATGTTGGCTAATTTAAAATAAAGTTGTGAAATACAGTGAAGCAATTATTCTTGGTCATTGAATGTAAGCAAACTTGTGACATTGGCCATGTGAACAATTTGTACTAGAGGTCAGGTTTCCTTGCTTTTATTGAAACCAGACAGTTCTCAAATAATGCTGGATAACATGAATCATCAGATATGGAAATTGCTTCGCTTGTGACTTGTAAATTTGGTTTATTCTGGTCTCTTTCTCTGCAGTGTAACAGACTGTTAAAATGGTGTCCAGCACCTGACTGTCATCACGTTGTCAAAGTACAGTACCCAGATGCCAAACCTGTTCGGTGCAAGTGTGGTCGGCAGTTTTGGTAAGACACTGACTGAACTGCTAATGAGATCAAATACTTTTGGTACGTGACCTCAGATCAGGTTTAGGGCTTCCAACAGCTCAGGGAAGACCTGAACAAGCCAGTGACACTAGAACTCAGGAGACATTTTCCCTAGGTGGCACTGGTAATCTTATCCAGCCATCAAAGCAAAGACTCATTAGAGCCATTAGAGGAAAATGTGGTATATATACACACACACACTTCTAAAAGAGATTGTGTTTTTTTTATGTTTATGTTTGTGCTAGATGAGAGAGTGCTCATGTGCTCTCAATTCATTTGCAGCTTCAACTGTGGAGAAAATTGGCACGATCCAGTGAAGTGTAAGGTATGTTGAGGCTAAAAATGTAAAAATCCTTGAGATCAGCTAGAGTTGCACAACAATGCTATCAGTGTTTATATATAAATATATCGAGTCATGGTTTTGTGTCGAGTCAAGCTTTTTTATATTCAACAATGTCTTCTTTTCATAGTTTAGTACATTTACTGTTATTTCTGGCTGAAAAACCTGAATTGTACTTTTCTATAAATACACTGTTTATTTATTTATTTTTACATTGATGTGAATACCAAAAGCCTGCAAAACACCCCACTAAAATTGAGGCAAAATGATATTGATTATATTATTTTATAAGAATGCACAATTCCATTGCCATTAAAGGCAGGGTAGGCAATTTTGCAGAGGCTAGCAATAGCAAGCTAGCTTTGAAATACTAGGTTCCCACCCCCTCCTTTCAGAGCGCTCTCCAAAGCCACAATTCCTCCAAAACATGATCAGAGTAGAGTCTGCAAAACGTCACGAGACTGCGTTCAATGACCTCATGCCACAAAATGCACAACATTACAATGTTAATGAACGTAAACAACTTAAAAAGTGCTGGCTTGTACCACCTGATTGCTGCAGATTAATTTCGCGTTGATAGTGTTGCCATAGAAATGCTTAAATACCAATCTGAGGACGTGCTCAGAGTAGAACATCATGGGTTGCCATCTCTTAATTACGGTAGTTATGGTGTGAATGCAGCAAAAGCTTGTTGTTTTGGTTCAGGATAGCCTCTGGAACTCTGCATAGCCTCATGGAACGCGCTGATGATGTGTCATGTCTGCTTGAGCAGGGTGCACAGAGATATGCAAATACATAGGTTAACAGGCAGGTAGTACATCCTATTATTGCATTCGGGCCGAATGCAATGATTGGACAAGCATATTTTGGTCCCGAGACTTCCACAGAAGATATATGTAAAAAAAATATATATATTTAGACTACTTCTATTATTGACTGCTATCAGGATATGAAGAGCGTTTCAACCAGTAAGTGTTTATGAAAAACATTGCCTACCCTACCTTTTTAATAGACATTCATTCTGAAAGGACAGCACTGGAAAAAAGTAATTCACATTTGCAGTGTAGAAAGCAGGGAAAATGTTAATTTGGTATGGCAAGTTATTTCTATCTGAACAAAGAAAGCTAGCAGTCTGCCACCTCTCCTACTCTCAGCATTAAGAGGCTCTTCAGAGACGTGTCTTGTTATTGTGGGGGTAGTCTTGGCAAAAACAAAGGAATCTTCTAGTCCCTTGTGCTTCTCATATGGGGATTACAATCATCTTCCATTGAGAGAGAACATTTAACCCTTCAACTCCCTGCTCTTGTGCATGTTTGTATGTAATATTCTGTGTCATGAATACCTCACTTTTTAGTTGCCCTAATTGTTACAGTGAATTGATTCTTGTATTGTCCTCTGTTATTTTACCTCTCGATCCCAGTGGTTAAGGAAATGGATTAAAAAATGTGATGATGACAGTGAGACATCAAACTGGATTGCAGCGAATACAAAGGTCAGTGGACCCTCACTTTGATGTGGTGGATTTTTCTCTGTGCCATCTGATGACCCAGATGAATAACAGCCGTCTTGCTGTTGTGTCACAGGAATGTCCGAAATGCCACGTCACCATAGAGAAAGATGGTGGCTGCAACCACATGGTGTGCCGGAACCAGAACTGCAAAGCAGAATTCTGCTGGGTTTGCCTGGGGCCCTGGGAGCCGCATGGCTCTGCTTGGTAGGTTCAGATATTTTTTTCCTATTTATAAATATAGAATTTGTGATGATGTTTTTTTTATTTGTTTGGTTGTTTAAGGTTGTCAAGACTTCACAATATTCATACCTTTTAGGCTGTTAGTGTGAAGAACATATCTGCAAGGATTGCAGTGGTTCCCAAACTGGAACTTATAATCTTTGAGGTCAAATATAGATGCAAAAACCTTTAGTTTCTGTAAATGCTCCAAACAATCAGCTACTGATCGCAACCAGCTGATAATCTCTTTTATTTTTTCGATACATAGTATCTAAACTTGCCAATCACATTTTTATGATGTGACTTAAGGTATGGCCAGAGCCATAGAAAAAGAGAGTTGCCGACACTCTTTGATCTCGCCACCACGTGGTCACGTGGTTCATGGAGCTCTCATTAGTTCCAAACAACTCTGCGCTGTCAATCTGTTTGAATAGGATTAAGCAGGACAGACAGCAGTTTCACTATATTTGCAGCAATTTCTGGTAAATATGTGCATCGACTTCGACTAGGCTTTACAGTAGCATTTTATTCTGGGGAGAGATAAAGTTTTTTTTTTGAGTGATCTGGTTATTTTATTTGGGTCATGTGAGTGCATGTTTTTACAGCGTTGAGTGTTGTAGTCTATCACGGGCATTTCTGTTGAAAATACTGACCAGTCATATGTTTAATTTACCAGGAATTAGAATCCATATCGATTAAAACAAGTTTTATACAGTCTCTACAGCTGAATGAATTTTAGTGCAAGTTTACGTTTTACACGAATCTTCCCATTATCTACAAATCCTCTCATCATAACAAACAAAGCACAGAGACAATTTAAATAAAGATTTATTGTGACGTTTAGTCAGAAGTTTTTGTTTTTCATGAGACTGTGATTTTCCCTACAATTAGCCTATATATTTAACACTTCAGTACAAATAAAGTAACAAAAATAGATATTTTAATGTTATAATAGTGATTTGATGATCTATAAAAATTAATTCTAAAAAAAGAGAAAAAATGGCTAATGAGCCAATAAGTGTTCCTCTTCCACCATCTACTGGTTAGTGGTAATTTATTTTATAATTGAAATGTTGTTAACGTCCAAATGTTATTTTATGTCTCACATAAGCATACACAACAGGTGAATATAAATGAAGGATTCTAGCATATACAGAAGTTTTAAATAGTGGGGGGGTTCAAGGACAAAAGATTGTGAACCACTTGTGCATTGTAATTCAAAGCTGTGGTATATTGCAATCATTTCGCATTCATCTTCACTGGACTTTATCCATCATATATTTCTTAGCTTGTGCATTCAATGCCCCAATGAGAGCATATGAGCGGAATTACTTTGATTTCTCCTCCCCATTCAAAGCATTCTGTGAACGCTCCACTCCGGGTTTTCCATGTTTCACTCTGCACTGGTGAAAGTAACCGGACCCCCCCCACCAAAAAACGTTGGTAATCCACTGCAAAGGTCTTTCATTATGTTCGTATTTTAATGTTATGAAATTCTTGTCACATTATTTAAACAAAAAAATAAACACTAAATTGTACAACTTTCAATCTCTTTTTTTTTCACCCCAATAATAAGAAAGTGAAAACTCCCTGAACACTCTCTCAGATGAACCGAAATGCTCCTTTTCTACCTTTTCCCAAGGCAACGTTTACACATGCACGTCTGGGATCAGTAGGTCCCTCTTAAAACCGAGAGCTCAGAGACTAGCTTTCCCCTCCTCCTTGTTCCATGCAGTCATCTGTTTACAAATCACTTGCAAACATCACTTAGGAAAAGCTCATGTGACTCATTCAGCTGACGACCACTGAAATTCAGAGTTTAATGTTTCAGTATGTGTTTGTAAACTGTTTTTGTTGAATCTTACATTTGTTTATTGATGTGCAAAACATTAGTGGCTGATAAAACTAATTCTTGGAATGTGTTTTTACCCATAGGTATAACTGCAATCGCTATAACGAGGATGATGCCAAGGCAGCCCGGGATGCTCAAGAGGTAAATAATGTCAGTCCATTTGTGCTGGTGTTCGAACATTCAATATTTGGTCTTAAATCTCGAAAGATTTCCCAATCCCATGTTTATATGTGTTGCGCAGCGTTCCAGAGCAGCCCTGCAGAGGTACCTGTTCTACTGCAACCGCTACATGAACCACATGCAGAGCCTGCGCTTCGAGCACAAGCTGTACGCCCAGGTCAAACAGAAGATGGAGGAGATGCAGCAGCACAACATGTCATGGATCGAGGTGCAGTTTCTGAAGAAGGCCGTGGACGTGCTGTGCCAGTGCCGCTCCACGCTCATGTTCACCTACGTCTTCGCGTTCTACCTCAAGAAGAACAACCAGTCTATCATCTTCGAGGTAAACTGGAGATTGTCATTTTGTAATATTATTTATTGGATTGTGTTGTAAAACATGGAAAATCTGTCATTTTAAATGTTTGATGGTTTATGTGTCTGCGCACAGAATAACCAGGCAGATCTGGAGAATGCCACCGAGGTTCTGTCTGGATATCTGGAGCGAGACATCTCCCAAGATTCTCTGCAGGACATTAAGCAGAAAGTACAAGATAAATACAGGCAAGTGTACAAATAGAAAGATTGTTTAACACTTACATTTGTCTAATTAAGACAAGCATGGATTTAAGATCCACTCACAACGTCCAGTGCCTATATATATATATATACATATATATATATATATATATATATATATACATACATACATACATACATACATACATACATACATACATACATACATACATACATACATACATACATACATACATACATACATACATACATACATACATACATACATACATACATGGTCATCCACTCACACGCGCATATATATATATATATATATATATATATATATATATATATATATATATATATATATATATATATATATATATATATATATATGTATGTATGTATGTATGTATGTATGTATGTATGTATGTATGTATGTATGTGTGTGTGTATATGTATGTGTATATATATATATATATATATATATATATATATATATATATATATATATATACATACATACATACATACATACATACATACATACATACATACATACATACATATACATATATATATATATATACACATACATACATGGTCATCCACTCACACGCGCACACAGTAAAAAGTACCCTAGCACAATACTGACAATAAATTAAAAAAATTGAAAGTAACGGTTAGTAGTTTTGCTTATCTTATTTTTATATCTCATATTATGTATGATTTCTTACATCAATGTTTGTTTCTTTTGTTCCTCCTTTTTTACATTATATAATCATATCAATATTAAAAAGTAGCATTAACAAATTAACAAAGCCAAATTTTCTGCCATATACAGTTTAATAAAATTATCAGCTAGCTAACAACAACTTTGTTCTGGTTTCACCTCACTCCAGTCTAAATTATTTTAGGCTGTTTATTTTATTACACATTGTCAACAGAAACAAGCTGAAATACTGTGGATAATTAAAACTAATTCTTACTAACCACTCTTGCTAAATTGGGTAAGCACACTTGTGTTCTCATTTCAGAGGGGTTCTGAGTAAATGATTAAACTGATTCGTTAGTTCAGTGTTGGACAGATCAGTTCTTTTAACCAGTCGTTAAAATGATTTGGTTCAAAGGAGTCATTAGGTCGCGAATCGGACATTAGCTGACGCGATTTGTCAACACACAGAAAACGCTTCATAACTGGATATAATTAGTTTCCTGTTTATTGATACTTTATGTCAGCTGGTCAGAGAAGAGTCAACGTTTTTGAGTGCAGTTCACACCCAGAAGTAATTCAAGGAAAAAGTTGCCCGAAATGCGCCACGGACAACATGGATTCGGTCTTCCGACATTTTGATTTAATATGTGAAATATGAGAAAGAGACAGTGCTTAATTTGAGTGCGCGCAGCGGTGGAGCTCTCTGATCGTTCTCTCTGTCACTCAGTTATATGCGCCCTGTCACAAACGCAGCAGTCATCTATTCTACATCACTCATAAATCACAATAACTCATGAAATTAGACTTTGGCGGTTTTGGCAGCTGCTAAAAAATTTAAATATATATAAAAACCCTGATATATATATATATATATATATATATTGTACACATAGATGTATGTACACCGATCAGGCATATGACCTCTGATGGGTGAAGTGAATATCAGGCATATGACCTCTGATGGGTGAAGTGAATAACACTGATTATCTCTTCATCACGGCACCTGTTAGTGGGTGGGATATGTTAAGCAGCAAGTGAACATTTTGTCCTCAAAGTTGATGTGTTAGAAGCAGGAAAAATGGCCAAGCATAAGGATTTGAGCGAGTTTGACAAGGACCAAATTCTGATGGCTAGACAACTGGGTCGGCTGGCCCTTGTGGCCCGATCAAACAGACAAGCTACTGTAGTTCAAATTGCTCAAGAAGTTAATGCTGGTTCTGATAGAAGGTGTCAGAATACACAGTGCATCACAGTTTGTTGCGTATGGGGCTGCATAGGCTGACCCCTGTCCACCGCCAAGAGCAAGCTGTCAGAGCTGGACCACCGAGCAATGGAAGAAGGTGGCCTGGTCTGAATTACATTTTCTTTTACATCATGTGGATGGCCGGGTGTGTGTGCGTCGCTTACGTGGGGAACACATGGCACCAGGATGCACTATGGGAAGGCGGCATGCTGGCAGAGGCAGTGTGATGCTTTGGGCAATGTTCTGCTGAGAAACCTTGGGTCCTGCCATCCATGTGGATGTTACTTTGACCCGTACCACCTACCTAAGCATTGTTGCAGACCATGTACACCCTTTCATGGAAATGGTGTTTCCTGGTGGCTGTGGCCTCTTTCAGCAGGATAATGCGCCCTGCCACAAAGCAAAAATGGTTCAGGAAAGGTTTGAGGAGCACAACGAGTTTGAGGTGTTGACTGGCCTCCAAATTCCACAGATCTCAATCCAATCGAGCATCTGTGGGATGAACAAACGGTGCTGAACAAATAAGTCCGATCCATGGAGGCCCCACCTCACAACTTACAGGACTTAAAGGATCTGCTGCTAACATCTTGGTGCCAGATACCACAGCACACCTTCAGGGGTCTAGTGGAGTAAATGTTTTTTTTTTTTTAACTTTTACATCCCTAAAATCAATTTAGAAAACAAAACATTCACTTACATTTTTTTCACAGACCCTCTAGCTCCCTAGACCCCAGTTTGAAAACCACTGATCTAAGGCAACGGTTTTTTGTTTTTTCATGCAAGGTGTTCGTTCTCTGGCCTTGTTGTTTTGCCCTGCTCTACCACACTCTTTTCCTTTATAACAATCCATGTTTTGATGCTCCTGTGTGCAGATACTGTGAGAGCAGACGGAGAGTGCTGCTGCAACACGTACATGAAGGCTATGACAAGGACCTGTGGGAGTACATCGAGGATTGAGACTACACCTCCACACCACAGACTCTCTGAGAGAAACTCCACCCACTAGAGCGCTGATGCAATGACAAGAGAGCAGCACAGACCTCTGCTGCCTCCTCCCTGGCAAACCGCCCTGCATTGCATAATTTTTTTCCAGATTTTTGTTCCATGAAAAGCATAAGAGTAAATTATATTTAAATGAGAAAGTTAGAGAATATTAAAAATAAAAATATTACATGTTCGACAGTATTGTTAGCAGCGTGAAGCGCAAGACTGAGAAATCCAGCAAAAAGGCATCTTCCTTTTGCTCGCATTGTAAGATCTTGCCATCGGAAGTCTTTTCCCTCCTTATCAGTTATGTTTGTGGACGTGTTCTGTTTGAATTTATTTTATATAATCTTTTTGTGTGTGGAAAATGGACTTTGTTTTCAAAATGGCTTTAATTCTGACCATGTCTGGCGAGAGCTGTGTTTGGGTTGCTGAATGTTGATTGGTTGATTGTAAGGAGACGACTTTTTGGCATACAGATGTTAGTGGTATAGGACACAAAAAACACCAAAAAAAAAAAAAAGACAAAATCGGTATTTTTCAATTTGTAAATAATGCATATGCATGGAAGTTAAAGAGTAAGAGTGGCATGTGTTTGCATCATTTTTAAAAGATATTTATCTTTACAAATATTAAAAAAAAAAAAAGTATATTTGCTGTGTAGATTTGAGTGTCTTTCCTATCTTGGATCGCCCCTCTAAAGAGGTTTGGACTTGACATATGCTTGACGTAAATCGGGAGTCCGTGTGTCTCACTCCGCTCCTCCCCTTTGCTCCACAGGGTCGGAGCAGGGCTATATTCTGCCAAATCGAGCAGATCATGCCAAGGTGGCGCGTTTCTGCAGACTAGAAGTCTTGTGGGAGCTTCTGGCTTTACAGTTGGAGGAAATGGGGGTAGTTTAATGTTCGCTGCTTTATCCAAGAGTTTTCAAACAGAGCAGTGGTTTCCTCTGCTCTGCCTCCTTTGCTGTTATTCTCCTTCTCCTCCTCCTAGGTAGATTTAGGATCGTATGATTTTAAAGAGTTATATGAATAATTTCTGAGAGCCAAACTGAGTGACATTCACTCATATAACCTTTTATATATTTTCTTTTTGTCTCTCTGAAGTTCATTCTTCGCCCCTGACCCCGGCTCGAGGTTCTTTCTGTCCGCCCAACATGCACGCAGATGAAATTGTACCGATGGGCCTGTTGCGCTGCTTTCTTGACATTTCTCTTGTCAAGTGTTCTGACTGAGCCATTGACGAACAGGGTTAGGCATTTTCCACATGATCCTTTTTTCTTTTTTTTTTGCACACCGCGAAACTAGTCAGAAGCCACTGTTATCTCCACACTGCTTTACTTAATTTAGTGTAAAATAATCACACGTTTGCACCCGAGATGGTTTTCCAAAGGGCCGTTTGAGTCATGATATAGTTTGCAGGGAATATGTGATGTAACCTTCGTACTGTGATGTTGCATTTGTGTACACTTTGTTCATGCAAAAATGTACAAATTGTGTGTGTGTGGACACACCGTGGCCATCATTGAAGCACTGAGACCCTCTCCTCTATTCAGGGGTACAGGGGATCCGGGATAGACACAGGTGGGACGGTGTCATCGTAGATCAAGTTGGCATATTCAGACAACACCAAAGTGTCAGTCTCAAACTGGTGATTTCCCTCCCCCCCCCTCCCTCAGTTTCTGCTGGAAGTGTGATTCATATATTGGCTTTTCTTTTCTTTTTATATATTTCAAATGTGCGCCATGAAAATAAATGTCCTAAAATGCATTCTTCATTTAAAGTAATATCATTCTCTTCTGTTCGCCTATTAATCCTTTTGCTTTGTGTGCTGGGAATGATTGCAGTTTGTTTTCATGTTAAGTTTTGAGTGCTGAGATGGTCTTCCAGGTATTAACATATATCGTTTGACTATTAAATGAGAATTTCATGCAAGCATATTGCAGAATAATGAATGGGAAATCTGGCAAGTTTGGCTACTTATTTTGCAGGTCCCTGTAGTTTCCATTACATTGGTATGCACAGTGTCATCTGCAAAAACATGGAATGGTTTTTACTGCCCCTGTATGCAGCTGTGTGTGTGTGTGTGTGTGTGTGTGTGTGTGTGTGTGTCCTTCTGGCCTGTTTGCTTCTCAGTTACGCCTATTCGATCATGTCTGGTAGTTAAAAAGCATCCAAAATTAACATTCAAGGTAACAAAAAGCAGCTACTCTCATTTTGTTGAGACATCCAAAAACTTTTAATACTTTTCTACATGTATCCTTTCTTTATGCGATTAATTTTTTTTTTTTTTGATTTCTTGTATACATAGTGTACAAATGTGTAAGAAATTAGTTGTTCGTTTTGAAGAAAACAAATATTAAAGTGCAAAATGTTGCAGACATTGCTTTAGTTTGTGTGCTTTTGTCTTTATTTCAAGCTAGTTTGTTTGGTGCTGGCTTGGATTGTTTGTCATTAACACAGGCATTTTATGCTTTATATAAAGTGTCCAAAGGATTATGCAGTCCACAAATAAAACTCATGGATGTCGTGGCTTACAGATGGCAGACATTTGAGAGGGAGAGTAGTTTAATTTCAATGTTCACACGATGAAAATATCCACCAGAGGGAGACCAATCTTAACTGATGTGACGATAGTAAAACATGGCCTCCGGAACTGGAAGATATTGCTCATTGTTCAGGTATAAGATTCATTTATTAATCTGTTCTACCTTCTCTTCAACTTTGTGTCCCATGAGAAACATTATGAGATAGCAACATTTACCACCTGACTTGTAGAATATATCACGCTATTTCGGTTTAAATTAACCTACGAGACAAATGGGTTATAGAAAAAAAAGTCGCTATGAAATTTCTCTGAAGACTTTCTTTTCTTAAAACGGGTTTGTCGCAGGAGAAATGTTGATTTGTAAATTCATCTTTATGGAATTCTAATACATTTTTTTTATCTGAAAGGTCACAATGTTCAAAGTTTGGGGTCAGGAATGTATATATTTTTTTATTCAGCAAGGACGCTTCAAACTGATCCAAAGTGACACAATATATATATTTTTTAATTTCAAATAAATACGGTTCCTCCGAAACATCAAAAATCCTGATAAATGTATTGCCACAAAAATATTAAAAAGTACAACAGTACTTATAACAAATGCTTCTTGAGCCGCCATTTCTGAAAGATCATGTAACAGAAAACTGGAGTGATGCTGAAAATTCAGCTTTGCCATCACTGGAATAAATTCTTTATTAACAGTTCTCACAGTATTACTGTTTTTACTGTATTTTTGTATCAAATAAATGCAGCATTGGAGAACATGACAAAAAGTTCAATTTTAATGGTAGTGTATAAAGTTGCAATTATCTTTTTTCAACTCTTAGTAGAAACATGTTTCCATAAACCTTTCAATAAATTCACCATGTAAACATTCACTAAAGATCCCTATAAAATGTAAATGAAATCTCAATAGATGTCAATTTAAGGGTGCTTAATTAAAAAAATTAGGCATTTCATAATGAATTGGAACAAGCCAAATAGATTTAATTTTTTTCAAAAGGGGTTAAAAGTCAAGTACATAACATAAAAACAGCCGATATAAAAAACTATTCTGTAAACAGTTGCTTTACAGCATTTCCATTCATCCCAATCACAAGGAATGTTTACTGGCAGTTACCAACATGTCAGCTGCTGGGAATGTTTGGCAACAACTTCACAGCAAGAACTGAAACATTATTGACACCAGAAACACAAAGAAGAGTTGAAACTGAACACACACTGCTTACATACCACGTAACTTCAAATGTGTCAAGTTTTTGGTTGTAAAAATTAATTTAAAACTTAAGTCGAATAATCGTTGGCTGCTTCATCGATCATCAATTCAACTTATATTCACAGTTTTAGACTCAATTCAGTTCTCAGGTGTGAAATAAAAACAATAATACCGTCAAGACTCAGTCCTCAACTTTCAACCATCCTTTTTGATAGTCTAACAGCAGCTCAAGATAGTACTGCCACTCAGGCTCACTATCATATTTGACCTCAAACACCGTTTTCAGTGGGTTGCTATGTGGCTCATGGATGCGCAGCACCACTCCTCTGTACCACACTTCTGTTTTGTCGTTTTCCTCATACAAGTGCCATATCCTCTTCCCCACCAGTTCAGGATATCTGTTCTCCATGGCCAGGAGGGCTGACTGCACAGCGGAGCGCAGGACCCATCTGCGCTGGTGCTTGGAACCATGTTTTTTGGAGAGGTAGGGGTGGTTTTGAGAGTATGAACTGAAAGAAAACTCCCTGTCTGCATGACGTCTTTTGTGCTGCTGGGATGATTTGTGTTTCTTTTTTCTGTAATGGTCCCTGTCAGTGTATCTGAACCCTTCTGGAGCCTCGGAGGAATCTGTGACCTTCTGGTAGTGGGGGACTCTGCCCCCGAGACCCTCATTGTAGAAGACCTTCCTCAGCTTGAGGACCATGCTGGAGCGCCCTTTGGACAAGCCTGTGGAGTTGGATCTGTGGCTCTGAAAAGACATTGAGGACGTGCTTTCGGTCTCTTCATCAGTGCTATCGGAGGAGAGCTCATCAGAGGTCAAAGGTCGCGCCCAGGCGGAGTTCTCAGGATTTTCCTGGGTTTCATCTTCAATCTTTACCTCCACATGTGGTCTGTCATTGCAAGTCACAAGAGACACTTCCCATTTATCTCTCTCTAAGGAACTGACAACGCTCCACCTCGCCGGTTCCTCAGTAAACTCATCCTCTTGTGATGAACTGGTCTCATCTAAAAATGTCCTCTTGGAGGAATTCTTTACTCTCCCTTTCTTTTTCTTTGTCTTCAGGCAGTATTTGTCCACACATGTGGTTTTCGGTGTGAGTGGTCTGGAGGACTCCTGGTAAAATCCTTCAGTGCCATTCACACAGCCGGACGATTCATCTGAGCTGTCCGAGCTCTCTCTCTTGAAGGTTAAGCTGGTTTCTACTCCTGTAGAAAGAAAACAAACAGGAATTTAGTATCAGCATTTATAATCATCAGAATAATTTTATATTATTATAATATGTGAATAACCAGGCTTAGAATGGGTTAATACTGGCTCATATGTTGAACTAAAAGGGACAGTTCACCCAAAAAATTACAATTGTCATTATTTACTCAGCCACATGTAATTCCAAAATGGTACGCCTTTCCTTCTTCTGTAGAAAACAGCAGAAAAAAAAGTATATTTGTTTCCTCTCTTTTTCCCCCCAATGGGCACCAATTCTGTTCAAACATACACCATATTGCCAAAAGTATTGGGACATCCCTCCATATCATTGAATTCAGGTGTTCCAATCACTTCCATGGCCACATGTGAATAAAATCAAGCACTAGTCATGCAGAAGCTTCTACAAACATTTGTGAAAGAATGGGTCGCTCTCAGGAGCTCAGTCAATTCAAGTGTGGTACTGTGATAGGTTACCACCTGTGCAATAAGGCAAGGCAAGGCAAGGCAAGGCAAGGCAAGTTTATTTGTATAGCACATTTCGTACACAGTGGCAATTCAAAGTGCTTTACACAGAAATTAAGTTAAAATATTAGTAAGTGAATTAAATAAAACTATATATAGTATAACAGTTATAATAGGAATTAAAATAAATAAAAAATAAAGAAAAATAATAATAAAATAAAAAGTATAATTAAAACTAAAATTAAAAACAGGGTTAAATTGATACATAATTAAAGTGCAAGCAGTTCGGACAGAGCACAGAGCTCATTCAGCAATAAGTCCATTCGTGAAATTTCCTCACTACTAAATATTCCACGGTCAACTGTTAGTGCTGTTATAATAACGTGGAAACAATTGAGAACAACAGCAGCTCAGCCACGAAGTGGTAGGCCATGTAAAAAAAAAAAAAATTCACAGAGCATGCTGAGGCACACAGTGCGTAGAAGTCACCAACTTTCTCCAGTCAATAGCTATAGGCCTCCAAACTTTGTATGGCCTTCAGATTAGTTAAAGAACGGTGCATAGAGAGCTTCATGAAATGGGTTTCCATGGCCGAGCAGCTGCATCCAAGCCTTACATCAAGTGCAGTGCAATGCAAAGCATCGGGTGCAGTGGTGTAAAGCACTAGAGCAGCAGAGACGTGTTCTCTGGAGTGATTAATCACGCTTCTCTGTCTGGCAATCAGATGTACAAGTCTAGGTTTGGTGGTTGCCAGGAGAACGGTACTTGCCTGACTGCATTGTGCCACGTGTAAAGTTTGGTGGAGGGGGGATTATGGTGTGGGGGTTGTTTTTCAGGGGTTGGACTTTGCCCCTTAGTTCCAGTGAAAGGAACTCTTAATGCTTCAGCATACAGTATAAGACATTTTGGACAATTTTATGCTCCCAACTTTGTGGGAAGGGATGGCTCCTTCCTGTTCCAATATGACTGCACACCAGTGCACAAATTAAGGTCCATAAAAGACATGGATGAGTGAGTTTGGTGTGGTGTTCGGATTGAGTCCTGACCTCGACCCGATAAAACACCTTTGGGATGAATTAGAGCGGAGACTGCGAGCCAGGCCTTCTCATTCCAACATCAGTGCCTGCCCTCACAAATGCGCTTCTAGAAGAATGGTCAAAAATTCCCATAAACACACTCCTAAACCTTGTGGAAAGCCTTCCCAGAAGAGTTGAAGCTGTTATAGCTGCAAAGGGTGGGCCAACTCCATATTAAACCCTACAGATTAAGAATGGGATGTCATTAAAGTTCATGTGCATTTAAAGGCAGGCGTCCCAAAACTTTTGGCAATATAGTGTGTCAATATAAATCCAGTAAATGGAAACATTTATATGAATGTTCCAATATTTTTTCAAATCTATTTTTATGTTCCATAGAATAAAAAGTAATACAGATTTAGAATGACATGAAGCAGAGTGAACAATCACAGAATTTTCATTTTTGGGTAAAATATCCAAACACGTTAGCATTTGCAAAGATTGCATGATAAATTGTAATTGATTCATCTTAGAGAATTTTTTTTTCACTCAAATAAAAGGTGCAGATAACAGATAAACAGTAGTTCTCTTCTCTAAATAAAGAAAGTCCATGCAACTTGACGGAGCCTATTTGAATGTATGCAAGCATGAGGCAAGAATTTCAGCAAATATTGAATATCCTATGACTTCAGACCACGTTTATGGACCTTATGGTGCAGTTTTTGGAAATCAACAGCCAAAAGATTATTTTTGTGTTCCATAAGTCATCATACAGATTTGGAATGGCATGAGGGTAAGTAAATGATTAAATAAATTTGATTTTTTTTAAAGGGCTATCACACAGGACTCGCTCTTGCATGTTGTCTGAAATGTTGTTGGTATAAATGAGACAAACTGAACTTTGAGATCTTTGACTGTTGCCTTTGTAGAAGAAAATTTATTTAATCAATGGGCACGTGTTTTTCTGTGTTCATATACTTAAAAGAACATTGCGTTATGTTTGCTATGCTGGGAACTGCTTTGAAGGTAGGAGAGGAAAAAAGTAAGATATGGTGGGGCCTCAGGAAAAGTGATGCAGATGTGACTAAGGGGAATCGGGGGGTGGGGGATCATGACCCATGACCTACGAGGTCACCATGCCCCTGTATCTGAGGGTCCAGGTGTAAAAGAGTATGAAATATGGGGATATTTTTCATGCGTTTACCATGTGGAAAATAACTGGAGAGCAGAATTCTGACCTATAAAGAGATATAAGAGAGAGAAAATGTTTTGGTTGCAGGAACACACTCTTGGAATGACTATACGACCGTTCACTCTTCTTTTGCAAAAGAATAAACCATTTATAAAGACAATTGGTTTGTCTCTTATTCAGTGATAGAGTTTCATCAACACCTTACACTGGAATATTTAGGTTATATAATCAGGGTAAAAACGGTTACAGTTTTTAAAAAGCACCTCAAGACTCTGTTTTGATCCATTCTGTTGTGCTCCAGTGTGAACACACCTGATATACTTGATTATCTTTTGGTCAAAAGTAAAACCTCCGCATGCATTCTTGAGGGCGAGACAACACAATAGGAGCATAAATAAAATGTAATCAAACAGGTTATCATTAATAGAAGCAAAATTACTCAACCATGCCAATAAGAACAAGAAGCCATTTAATGAAACAGAATAGGTGACAGAGCAATTTTGACCGAGCTAGACATGTGCCGGTAGGTAATATGATATACCGCAATAATGAACATGCACAATATTGTTATCGTGGGCACTTCAAAATACCTTGAATAATTATTTCTTACGAATTATTCCGATTTTTAGAATGCATTTTAATAATACTTTACCCATCAACCGTTTAAAATGAACAATACGTCAAATAGGAACGCGCACGATGTAAACAAACACGAGCACATGGCGGAACCAGTGAAGGAGACGCGCTGAATGAATGCACATTCACTCTCTGACAGCAGAAATGCAGCCGTTTCCCCGGTAACCCTCGGTGCTCATCGCATAACCAAATACTTAATAAAGACTTAAAGCTATTAATTTTCTAAATGACATGCCCTAGATATTGTTTGAATATGTTCTGATTGTTGTTCAGTCACACACTTTATAATAAGGCTCTATTAGTTCATTCATTAACAAACTGACAATGACAAAATACTTCTAAAGCATGTATTAATCTTAGTTAAATGTAAATTTCAGCAAAAGAATAACATTATTAAAATAAAAAGTTTTAACTATTATTTAATGGACCTGAGCTAACACTGACAGTTGCTTTTTTTTAACTAATGTTATCAAAGAAGAATAACTGTAAAAATGTAGCTATTCGCTCTTTGTTAATGTTAATGCATTAACTAGTGAGACCTTGTTGTAAAGTGTTACCTATTGTTCTTTATAATTCTTTTGCACTTTAATCAGTTTTAAATATTTGTTTACTTTATACCAGTGTGCGAAATACCCGTCAATATTCGGGGGGGTCCCCATCTCCCGATTGTTGCACAATACCGATCTAAATTTTCTCAATATGTATAGGCCTATAATAACATTACAATATTTCATGGATGCAAGCCAAGACAATCAGTCTATAGCCTACATCAGTGTTTCTCAACCTTTTTTCAGTCATGGCACCCTTTGAAAATGTTCTCCATTTTGTGGCACCCCCAGATTGTTCACGGTTCGGTTTGTATCATCACGGTTTTAGGTTCACGGTTTCGGTACGGTTCAGTATTTGCTATGTTCAGGGAAAAAGGACTACTGTCAAATAAAAATAAAGAAAATAATAAGAACAAATAATTTAAATACAAGCAGCAGCACAGATAAATACTATTGAGCAAAGATACTATTAAAATAAACTATGCTTTTCAGGTAGGGCCTACGTCTAACATTCGTTTTCAGGTACAGAAATTTATCAAATGTAAAATAACATTGCATATTTGACTGTATAAATTAAAGATTAATCCTATTAAACTTACAAAAGCTATTCAATCAAGAGCAGTGAGTGATGTCCTTGTCTTTTGTTGCTTGACTTTAGAGTAAAGCAGTAAAGGCTACTGCCCCTTTAAGACCTAATGCTCGGATATGCCTCGTCTTTCTCAACTGTATAAAGTTTACTTAAGGCATATACAGACTATGTCTGCTAGGATACTCATCAAGATGGACATGTTGACATACTTTTTGTGTGAGTTTGTCCGTTCAAGAGCAAGACTTGAAAGAGAACTCAATATTTGCGCGCTGTGAGACGTGTGTGCGCTTTCGGATGAGTGCACAGAGACAAGCGCGTGCGACTTCTCATTCGCGTTTTCTGGCACTACACCCGGGAGATGTCGGCAAAAATGACTGGTCATATTCGAACATACGGCAGCACTCGCTGCTTTTTTCTGTTTGGCGCGCATGGCTAATTTGCATACGTGCACAGGAATGGCTGGCTCCGCTTGGCAAAAATAGAACGTATTTGTGAATAAATGTTTTGAAATCTGTATACCTGGTGAGCTTTAAAACATTTTAGAGACCATTAGTGACAATAAAAAATATTTTTTTTAAAAATTTACAAAATTTGAGACCCCCTTCAAATTTTGCTTTTGAGGTTTTAAGGGGGTCTCATGGGTTAATCGGGGGGGGGGGGGGGGGGCTCGCACACTGCTTTATACATTTTTGTGTATTGCTTTATTGTATTTAAATGTTTGGTTCTTTTGTTATAAGAAAGTTATCCTGTTGACAACACTTTTTTTAAAACTTATTTCAATACCGCGATAATACCGTATACCGTGATAAAAGCTTCAGCAATTAATCGCAACATGAAAATTTGAGACCGGCACATGCCTAGGCCGAGCAATGATTAAAAAAGGCTAAAAGTGACAGAACACTGCAGAAAAAGATGGAAACAAAGAAAAAGAAAAAAATAGGGATGATCTCTTAACCCTTATGCGCTGTTGGGGTCTGGGGGCAACCCAAAATAAACGTTGCTGAAATTAAAAACAAACAAAAAAAGTATCTTCATCTAAATGGCACGAGACTTGGTGACACTTGCTATGCTAGCTCTACAAAAATAAATAAATAAACTGGAATTATATCAGGGGGGTATTCCAGAAAGCAGGTTATGTGACATACCTGGGTATGTTTAAGGGTATAGTAAGCAGATAACCTCAACTTTCCGTTCCAAAAACAGAGGTAACTTTCAGGGTATGCAAGTAGCCATGTTCCAGGGTTAGTTTGCTTCAGAGGTATTCAGATACTTGTTATATAATAAATATATTATATTTATATAACTAAATGTACAGTTACATATAGTTATAATATACAATATTATATATTAATTGTAAAGCACTATTATAACAAGGTAATGTTTAAATGACAGTTCAATTCAAATATATTGATTATTTATTGAATTGTCATCTCACACATGGATCTGCATTCAATTTATTAGCATCAAACAAACAATATAATCCTTATTCTCAGTGAATAAAGATTACTTATTAAACCAAAATATTAAAATAATGATTGCACAACTACCAAATAGGTGGAGATGTGCACCAAGTAGGTTATGTAAATCGTCATTAAACAAAAGGAGATGGAAGTAGAATGGCACGCCTTATCTTAGCGTCTGTTTCCATGGTGAATCATTGATTTGTTGCTCTGTTGAGAATGTCTTGTGTGTCAACCGGGAACATACCCTGGGTTGTCTGAACTTACTCCTGGATAAATTTTTGGAAACAGCATACCTTGAGTAAGCAAGGTTAGAGTTAATCAACCGGGAGTTCGGGGTATAAGTTAACCATGCTTTTTGGAATACCCTCCAGTTTGTATGTTAGTGTGACAAAAAAAAAAATAGAAGAAGTCATCACACTCGGGATGTTCGGTGTCTCCCCAGAGCCCACATTGGAAATTAAGTGGCAACACTATAAAACATCCACAATGTGAAACGCTTGTGCTCACACCCCCCGAAAATCATCCACCAATCAACAGGACACTGCAGCTTTAACTAGATCTGTTTTTGAATTTGCACTGAAATGTACAAGAGAGAACAAAAAACCATCTGAATGCTGTAACTAATAACAGACAGCCGTCAACCCCTAACGGTCTGTAATGGCACTGCAGGTGAGAAATGCATTTGGCAAAGCCCTTCCCATCCCCCACCCGCCTTAGCATTCCTCAAAAAGCATACTAACTTCCTTCCCTGAAGTGCATGCATCTGAAACGGAAAGATATCCTTTAATCACTGTTCCGTTCCAGACTATATCTGATCAAATAAAAAAAACACCTGCAACAAAACTGCACCAGTAAGAAACATGAGCAGTTCAAATATTTACAAAGTGCGCTCTACAACTGTCAACAAGATCTGTTTGTGACTGGAGAGGAAGTTTTGGGGGACAAAGTAATAAGAAGGTACCTGGGCATTTTTTGGACACCATCTGTAGCAGTGGAATCTGCAAGAACAAATGTGTATCAAATCAAAAAAGTATGACCAAAACGTATGATTAAAAATAAATCATAAAGCAGGAACAATAAAATAGATGTCACCACAGGTATGCGCCATATATGGCTGATCTTAATATAAAAGGTCAATAAAATAATTGCACAATATCAAAATAATTCAAATACTGACCTTTCAAAATCAAATAGGTTTTTATATTTAAAAAATATATATATAAAATATATAATCATTTAGCATTTTAAAGATTATATCTAGGACTAAACCTTAATATGAGGGATAATGTAATATTAAGCCTCCTATCTAAAAAGTAAGAATTCAGCCAGAATGTGTAATACAATAAATTAACATCCAAGAGAAAACACAATTCAGATACTTCTGCTTACTTAAAACGTGGAACCGAAATTTAATGACTAAAATTGTACTGTGAAATTTAACCCTAAAATAATACATGTCTGAACATGGAGGGAAAAGTCGGTAAACTGTCTTCATTGCTTGTGATAGTTTTTTTTTTTTTTTTAAAGGGAACCATAAAATGATCCTTTAACTGAATATGACGCAGTATGTTTCAGGCAATAAAGATAAAAGTACCATCATCGCCATAGCGCTAGATCCAAAAATTAACAATGATTTACAGAATAAAATTTTATTAAGGATGCCAAAAAAAGTTTTATTAGGGTTACATCAATATTCAAATTCTGACCAATACTACAATGTTTCATGGTTGATATTAACAATTAAATGTATTTATTTTATATATATATATTATATACATGGTGCCTTGAAAAAGTATTTGTACCCCTTAATGTTGCTGCCTTAAAAGGCTTTTTTTGTATTTTTTTTTTATACATCGATCAACACTCAATACACCATAATAACAAAGCAAAAATATATATAAAATATTTGACAATTTTGCAAATGTATTAAAAAGGAATAACTGAAATGAGTACATTGCATAAGTATTTGTACCCTTAAGAACAATTGGTCAACAACTGGAACTCCATTATCAACTTAGCTTACGATGCTTTTGAGAAACGCAGCCCTCGTTGTTCAAAACTTTTGTGAAGTTTCAATGCAGCAGAATGTTTGTAGTCTTCCCCAGATCTGTCTGGACACAATCCTGTCTCTGAGCTCTACATCCAGTTCTTTTGACCTCATGGCTTGGTTTTTGCTCTGATATGCATTTTCAGCTTTTTCTTGAGAGGTGTGTGCCTTTCCAAATCATACCCATTCAATTTGAATTTGCCACAGGTTAAAGGGATAGTTCACCCAAAAATGAAAATTGTGTCATTATTTACTCACCCTCAAGTTGTTCCAAACCTATATGAGTTTCTTTGTTCTGCTGAACACAAAAGATGATATTTTGTAGAATGTTTGTAACAAAGCAGAGAGAGCAACCATTGACTACCATAGTATTTTTTCCCTACTATGGTAGTCAATGGTTGCTCTCTCTGCTTGGTTACAAACATTCTACAAAATATCATGTGAAAAATATCATATAAATAATGACACAATTTTCATTTTTGGGTGAACTATCCCTTTAACTCCACTCGAGGTGTAGTAACATTTACAAGCGAAATTGGAATGCTCCTGAGCTACATTTCAAGTGTCCCAGTAAAGGATACTTATGCAATTTCATTTTATATATATATATATATATATATATATATATATATATATATATATATATATATATATATATATATATATATATATATATATATATATATATATATATATATATATATATATATATATATATATATATATATATATATATATATATATATATATAAATTTGCAAAGTTGTCACAAATCAGTTTTTTCCTTTGTCATTATGGTGTATGGAGTGTAGAAACCATAAATGCACGTTATATATATACATTATATTATATATATATATGAAACATTTATAATAATTTTGATATTTTATCAAATTACATTTAATTATATTTAAACTGTACATTTATTAAATTTGAATGATTAACTTTAGGTGAGCATTACTTGAAAAATATATAACAAATGTAAAAATAGAGAAAATGAGCATGAAAAATAGGGAAAATTAAATATCCAATATCAACTGATATGATAAATAAACAAACTAAAAAATGTAATAACGGCTGTTAATAACTGACACAGTACCAACATTTTGTGCATTGCTAAAAATTCACACTGCAGTTCAACACTTATTACGAGGTCTTATGCTACTAATAGTGGTCAACCATCCAGCACTTACCAAGGAACTTGCAGACATTGGCATGGTAGAGAAGGTTGAGGACATCAGGGTATATATCGGACAGATGTTTAAGGGACAGAAGTCTCCGGAGTTTCGAAGAGAAAGCCTTTCTGTGGAGTTGAGTCAGCTGCCTCTCTTCTGAGAGGGTGGTGGGCCTGAGCTCCACCCGATGCTCTTGCAGGACCTGGTCAATGAATGTGCCTTGAACCTGAGGAAACAGCACCTCTTTGACCACCAACATGGGAATGAACACCGCACCAGCCCTCATGACATGAGGAAAGGGACATTCAAGGCTTTCGACATACTTTTGAAGCTGGCAGACCACCTTTTGAAGAGACGCCTCCATTTCCTCACCTTTCAGCCATAACTCCCTCATTTTCAACCCAAAGAGACAGGACACTTTCTGAGCTTTGCCTGACTCTCGAAGGTCCAGTTTGCATAACCAGTCCCTGAGCTCCTGACATGGGCGTCGAGTAACACAGCAGTATAAGAGTCTACAGAGGGACTGGTGAAGCTCCATAAACTGATGACGGGCATGTTTGTTGCTGTTCATAATTGGCTTGTCCTCCACTGGAGACTGCAGAACCTCAACAGGTTGTGTTGCTGGAGCTTTCAGGACTGGAGGGATGATTATCTTAAAATTGGACAATTTAAGGCAATGAGGTGGGATTTTAGTGAGAGAGAATTTAGTCAATGGAGGCGGCTCTGGAGGTGCTGTGGGCAATGTAGGAAATGAAATGGACTCTGTGTCATCTTTCACAGCATTCTTAGTCTTGCATGTGGCTGAAGAATCAAACTTTTCTACTAAGGGTGGATTGCTTTCTTCTTCAAAGTCATTTTTTACTACAACATGACAAGGAAGAGAGCCAGGCATACTTGTGTCTGACTCCCTTTGCTCTTCTTTGACCACAGAATCATGAGCCTGATGGTTCATCTCCTCAGCAATGCTCACTTTCATTTCTGACTGATAAGCTACGACATCTGGATCCAACTTTTCTTTTTTGATCTTTACAGTATGTGGCATTTCACCTGGACCGTCACTGTTAGCTGGTGACATTTGGGCTTCTTGTTTTAACCTGAGTGAACCACTTTCACCTGAATTTGGTTCTAGATCACAGTTTTTAATTTCCGGCTCTTGTTTAAGCCGTGTCACCTCAGGCTGTGGCTTTGGACTTTTTGAATCTCCTAGTGAAGACAACATGCCAGTAGCTTCAAAATAGACTTTATAAGGAGCCAAGCTAAAAACTTTATTAATAACTGGCATTGGTGGGGAGGACGGTGACTGAAGCTCATTATCTGACAACTCATGGGTTAAGTCAATCTTTTGCTTTTTACTGGCCATGTCCGTTTCAAATTCCTCTCTGGGTCTTTTATCTAATACATCTTTGTCAGGTGGATCTGAAACATGATGCCTGTTCTTAAATACCTCTTCAGAGGACTTAATGGGAAATTCTTTGGAGCCGCCAACAAGAAACCCAGTTTCAGACTTCTCAGAGTGTTCAAGGGTAGTGGTGTTACTGTGACGTCTGTAGTGGGCTGGAGTAGGATGGAAAGCCCCAGAAGTTCCAGACTGTCTACAAAGCTCCCGAGGGGAGTCGGGTGTCTGCACCCTTCGTATTGAAAAATCAAGTGGTCGCTCTGATTGATGCATTGGGAAAGGGGGACGTGGCTGCTCACGCATGGGTGCTTGGCTACTATTTAAATGCACTCCATAAGGATGATAAGTTGGATATTTTGAGATCAGAGGATGGTGTGGGGGGGCAACAGAACAGGACGGTGACATCAAGTCAGCTCGAGGGGAATGGAACTGATCCATATGATGATGTTGACCATGCTCATCTGTAATAACATTGGGATCGGTTCGGTAAGCCTCAGGGTGACTCTGAGGGTAATAGACATTGGCACATGGAGGCATCTGCGTGTATTTAGATATGTGTGGATGATTCTGATATACTTTTGAAGGAACTCCGCTGTGTGCCATAGTCCTTGGGTCATAAGTATAGTGAAGACCCGTGTGCATTGGTGCACGCTGGCAGTACTCTGGTGTGGCACCAATAAATGGACGTGCAGTGTTGTAAGTATAGCTCGGTTCCATTAAAGGAAGAGATCTCCTGGGCCCGTTTGATCCGATACCATGATAGCCCTCTGTCTTCCCGTCCTTTATAGCCTCCACACCATGCTCTAACTGTAAAGCCCTCTGTTGCGCCAATGCTTCCTGGCCCTTTTTATGCAGGTAAGCAAGACGGCTGAAATGAGCAGCCCATTCGTCATCATATATGTGAGGGGACATCCTATGAGGCCCATGTTCCATGCCGTAGTTATGCCCTGCGGTGCATCCACGCTCAGTGCAGCAGGGGCTATGACTATATACCGGTTTTGGAATAGCCAGCCCAACACAGGTTTCTGCATCTGACCCTCTAATGTGACCCTTAGGAACTGCCACTGGTGAGATGACCCCAGCTGCTCTGGGACTATGCTGTCTGGGACTGCTGGCATAATAGGCCAATCTTTGCTTCGCTGCCAACTCTTGCGGTAGAGCACACCGGCCACCACCGGCATCCACAGGGAAAGACACTTTATCAGGCCTGTAAACAGCTGGAATTGTAATTGACCCCTCAGTGGCTGATGAATTAATCCCTGGGCTCTGCCCATTTCTCACACAGGTTTTTGAATTGCCCCATGGAGAAGGAAAGTCAACAGTGTCTTGTCCACTGAGAGGGTAAGGGAAGTAAGCCCTGCTGATTGGTAGAGCTTTGTGATGGGAATAGTGTGGTAGACTGTCGGCTTTAGGGGGCCCCACTGGGACTCTGGTGCCAACGGCACCTTCCATATTACTTTGAACACGAGGGTTGATGCAGCTTTGTCCCTGCTTACTGCTCATCTTGGATTCCCAGGCTCTGGCTTGACCCAGCTAAATCATATCTATAGAAGAAAAGAAAAAAAAAAGGAAAAAAAACATTTTGAGTTTATATGTTAAATTAGCATTAGCAATGTTGTATAATCATTGCAATAAGTACCCTGACAAGAGGGAGATATTTATACAAACAGTCACCCAGCTTCACTTCTATGGTTTATTTATCGACTTAGCAATACCTTCCTTTCTGTGGTTTGGTAAAAACATTTCTGTCAATTCTATTTTGTCAAATGTCATGTGACCGGTTCCTCCAAAGATTAGGAAGAAAAGTTTGAGCGGTAACCACAACAAAAAAAAAACAAACAGGCACGTTTATGCTTCAGAACAGGGGGTGGCCCTTACTTCCTTTGCATGCAAGAGCATCTTGCAGTTTTGGCAAATATATCAAAGTTTATTATGTGCGAATATGCACAAATGTTCCACCTGTCACATGCATTTTGAGTTCAGTTAGGACAGAGGAAATAATCATTTAAGATCTAGATATGCATGTATACACACACAGTACACACACATTTTAATCATTTTACTTAACTTTTACAATCAATATTATGTTTTTGTATCTAGTGAATGATTTTTCTAAAAATAGAATTATGCATTGACATTTCATACTCGTACATATTTCATATACATCATATTTTCTTTACATACCCTTCTATTTTTATAATGTAAAATGAATTATCTTTTATAATATTTTTTAAACGTAATATTTATAAAACTCAATAGCTACCATTTGAAGTGCGTTCACATAGAAGGGAGATGCACTCATTCCCTTCAGTGATGTTCCCTAATGTGCAAAGAGAGCATAATGATGCTCACCGGAGGGTAACACTAGGCTTGACAGTGGCAGTGAAGGGGGATTTAAGTGGTTTATCAGTGGTGGAGACAGTGAGTCCCAAGGTGAGGCCACCCAGAGGTTTCAAAGTGATGAAATAAACCCCAACATCTTTCAGCATACTGTGGCTGTGTGTAAAAACCTAGTGAGTTGCCTTCGTAGTCAGCACTTGTGAGCATCATAGGCGCGTGCAGCATTTTGGACGCGCCCATAATGTCGAAATATGCTGCATGTGTGCATATGAAGCCAAAATAATGTGAAGAACTGCAACTTCGAAACAGTTACAAAATGTTAAAATTATACTGTGTAACGTACACAACCTTATTGCACCTTGACAAACTGAGGACAATACTCTATTGTGGGCGCGAGGCGAACATGCAAATTCATTCATGCAAATCCACCTTTTGAAAAGACACCATTTGGGGCACGTTTGGGGTGTTTTGGTAAACTTCCGTCAACATTTACATGATCTAAATACTTGTATTAGACACTTCTGTAAACTGGTAAATCGAAAGCTACAACCCCTTTCTTAGCCGTCCATATGTGGACGATTCATCGTAATCCAACGTCCATTTAAATAAACTGTAAGTACTATGTTTTTAACATACTACACCGTTTTTCCTTCGGATAATTTTGATAATGTTGATCATCAACACAATAAGCTGAAAAGCGGTCTCATAGTCCAATGACAAACTTTAAACCCGTGCCAAATACAGTTACCAACATTCATCTGTGTAGGCTATTGATAATGTTCGCCAACAAGTTTACATTGTAATAATCCCTAAAAACAACTTTTGTTTATATAGCAAAACTTACCTCGTGCACTGAAACTCCTATCCGTCCGCAACAAATCCATGACAACCGAAATACCCCAAAGTATAACCCAAATGTTTTAGGAGCGGATGAAGTATTGTACAGGAGAGCAGAGAAGCATGCTTTAACGTCGGCACTTATTTTCCAAAAGGTTATTTGGCACAAGCAGGCGAAGTATGTCGGTGGCAGCACGTATAGCCAATCGAACGGTGACAATACAAAAAGAAGGCGGGGTTTCAAAGCACAGGCGGCAGCAGTTAAATCATGCGTGGTAGGCTGGATGGTTAGGCTACAAGAACATGGAACATTTCAACTTAAAACAACAACGCCCTAACCCGTTACTGACCATTTTTTTTATATTTAGTGAATGATAAGCCAAACAAATTGAGTGCAAAGTTTAACTGGAATACACTGCAGAATGCCTGGTATTCGTTGTCACTCTTAGGTTTAATGACAGCAGCACTGAAACTGCTTGAGTTTTTCTTTTTCTTTTTATTGCATAATGTACATAACAAGACAAGGAACAAACAACAATGTGAGACACTTCCATTGGGACAAAACACAGAGTTTAAAATTGAGAAGGAATCAACAAAAACAAACAAAAGAATAGAAAAAAAGCATGAGGAGCAAGGCTGAGAACAAACATTTAGCTGATAAAGACATCAAAGAAAAACATACTAAAATAATAAACAATAAATTGACAAAGAGAAATATAGAGTTTCAGACTTGATGGCTATTATGGTTTTTGAGGCATTTCAAGCTCTAAAATATTTGAACAACCTCACAAATATATTAAGGATACATTTTTTCCATTTACAAGTACACTCTAAAAAAAAGGTTCTATATGGCACCAAAAAAGGTTCTTGGCTCGTAATCATAGGGGAACCTTTTTTAGTGCTATATAGCACCAATTTTGGTGCTTCATTGGTTCTTCAGCGGTTCTTCAGTGGTTCTTCACCCGGTTCTTTGACTAAGGTGCTATATAGCACCTCTGAAGGACCGCTGAAGCACTAAAATTGGTGCTATATGGCACCAAAAAAGGTTCTTGGCTCGTAATCATAGGGGAACCTTTTTTAGTGCTATATAGCACCAATTTTAGTGCTTCAGATAAAATTATAAAACATAGAACCTTTTTTTTTTAGAGTGTAGGCCTATGGATATGATATTTATCCATCAATAAAACAAAATGTACAACATCAGAGAATGGTGACTTTACATCACACTTAAAAAGATGACATCTTGTTAGGTTATAGGAGGAATTGACTCAATTTTTACTGACAACCAGCAACCAACATTTATAAACTCACACACAGTAAAGAATAGGTGATCAAGTGTTTCAGGAAAAGAAGAACAAAATCCACAAGAATCCATCTCGAAATGAAATCGTTTCTGAACTCCACAGTTCAGTTTGTGACAAACAAACCTGATGATGATGTTCTGCATGATTTGAGAATGATCCAAAGAGCATCTTGCGCAAAAAAACATCTGACCATATGTATATGTATTACATGGTCAGTGTCACAAATGTGACCTAGAAAAAAAGTGGAATATTATTTCTTCATTTTACATGTTTACATCTTACATGATTAAAAATCCCCACAGTTTTATATTTTTCAGGTTTAAATCATAATACAAATTAGGTTTATGGATTCAACAGTATATTTCTTGCTACACTGGGAAATATTGTGACGTATAAGTGAAGCAGCATATTTATTCCTCTTAAAAGTCACAAGAAACTCAATAAAACTGTAAAGCAACATTAGTTTTAATAGGAAACACACTGTAAACCCTAACACTAAATATAATGAATTGGTTTGAGTAGAGCCAACTCAAATTAAACAAATTAGTTAAATCAATTAAACATTTATGAGTATTTAGGACTTTCTTTTTCTTTTGAGTTCTCAAAACTGACAGATTTGAAATAATCTGAATTGTTTCATTGATTTAAGTTTTATGAACTTGTTTATTTTAATTTATGCCTTGTCCACACTTAAACGGGTATTTTTATAATTTTTTTAAAACGTTTTTCCTCCGTTAAAAAAATAAATAAAAAAAAATCGCATCCACATGAAAACGTAAAACACGCTATGATGCACTATCAAGAGCATTCCAAACCAATAGATGGCAATATAACCCTAACCTTAATGTCATGTTGGCCAATCAGAAGCGTGGAAAAAAGTTATTGCCGGTTCAGGTTTTTACCTAACAAGCCAAAATCTCCGGATTCACCATCCACACGACTACACTACAACCGGAGTTTCTAAAAATGTTCACCCTGGAGTTTTCAGAAAAGTTCGGTTTCAGTGTCCGGATGCGTTTGCATGTGGACGAACGGCCAAACCGCATAGAAAAGGTTGCGGTTTTGAAAATATCTGTGTTCGTGTGGACAGGGCCTTAGACAAACTTAAAGGATTAGTTCACTTTTAACCTCTTAACCTGCGCCCCTATTTTTGAGAATGTTTTGAAAACGACATACCCAAATGGAAATGTCTGCAGCTCTTAAACCCTATGGTCTATATTCATATATCTGGTCTTATTTTAAACTAGACATTTGAAATGTTACCCAAGAGTCATAATAACTCAAAGTAATATGGGAACAGTAGACTGGATGCCTGACGAACTTAGCCCCGCCCACAAAATTTTTTGCACAGGCAGTTCGGTCTGGACTTGATCCATAGAGAAGTAATTATGCCCGAACAGAAAATGTTCGGACCAATGAAATTGTCAGGGCGGGCTTTAGATGATGATGGACAGATGATAAACAGTAACGTAATCATCCACGTCATCAAAGGCGCTTGGGTTGAATTTGTTCTAATCCTAAACGGAGAACTTGTTCGTATATTTTACGATATATTTTACTTGTTCGTGTTTTGATCACGCGGACTGGGAGATGTTCCGGTCGGCCTCTGATGACGACATCGAGGTCTACGCTGATAGCGTAACGTGTTTCATCAGGAAGTGCGTAGATGACGTTGTTCCGACCAAAACAATTCGGCTGTACCCTAACCAGAAGCCGTGGCTAAACGGGGATGTTCGCGCGGCACTCAATGCGCGAACCTTCACCTTTAACTCCGGTAATGCGGAGGAGCATAAACAAGCAAGTTATGCCCTCCGGAAAACCATCAGAGCAGCAAAACGGCAGTACAGGGACAAGATTGAAGGACAGTTCAACACCACCGACTCCAGAAGCATGTGGAGGGGAATTAACACCATCACGGACTATAAAGGGAACACAAACTCCACCGTGAACACCGCTGCCTCTCTCCCGGACGAGCTCAACACCTTCTATGCTCGCTTTGAGGGAACCAACACCGCCCTCGCGGAGAGAGAGCTCGCGGCTGAAGATACAGAGGTTAGTGCACTCTCCGTATCTGTCGCGGATGTAACCCGATCCTTCCGGCGGGTGAACGTCCGTAAAGCTGCGGGTCCAGACGGCATTCCCGGCCGTGTGATCAGAGCGTGCGCGCACCAACTGGCTGGAGTTTTCACGGACATTTTTAACCTGTCCCTCTCCCTGTCTGTGGTCCCCACATGCTTCAAAACGTCCACCATTGTGCCTGTACCTAAGCAGTCAAAAACCACCTGCTTAAACGACTGGCGTCCTGTTGCTCTGACCCCCATCATCAGCAAATGCTTTGAAAGAATAGTCAGAAACCACATCTGCTCTGTTCTCCCCCCCTCACTGGACCCACTGCAGTTTGCATACCGCACAAACCGCTCCACTGACGATGCCATTTCATCCACTATACACACTGCTCTCTCCCACCTGGAAAAGAGGAACACGTATGTGAGAATGCTGTTTGTGGACTACAGCTCAGCATTCAACACCATTGTGCCCTCCATACTTGACATTAAACTCCGGGCTCTAGGCTTAAACAGCCTGTTATGCAGCTGGATCCTGGACTTCCTGTCAAACAGACGCCAGGTGGTCAGAATGGGCAGTAACATCTCCTCATCACTGACTCTCAACACTGGAGCCCCTCAGGGTTGTGTTCTCAGCCCACTCCTGTACTCCCTGTACACACATGACTGTGTGGCTACCCACAGCTCCAACACCATCATCAAGTTTGCTGACGATACGACGGTGGTAGGTCTTATCACCGACAATGATGAAACGGCCTACAGAGAGGAGGTGCACACTCTGACACGGTGGTGTCAGGAGCACAACCTCTCCCTCAACGTCAGCAAGACCAAGGAGCTGGTGGTCGACTTCAGGAGGAATGAGAGTGAACACCGCCCCATCACCATCGATGGAGCACCGGTGGAGAGAGTCAGCAGCTTCAAGTTCCTCGGTGTCCACATCACAGAGGAACTCTCATGGTCCGTCCACTCCGAGGCCGTTGTGAAGAAGGCTCATCAGCGCCTTTTCTTCCTGCGACGGCTGAGGAGGTTTGGAATGAACCGCCACATCCTCACACGCTTCTACAGCAGCACCATCGAGAGCCTGCTGACTGGCTGCATCACCACCTGGTACGGCAACAGTACCGCCCGCAGCCGCAAAGCCCTGCAAAGGGTAGTGCGCACGGCCAGCTGCATCATCGGAGGTGAGCTTCCCTCCCTCCAGGACATTTACGCCAGGCGGTGTGTGAAGAGAGCTCAGAGGATCATCAGAGACTCTAGCCACCCGAACCATGGGCTGCTCTCACTGCTGCCATCAGGCAGACGGTACCGCAGCATCAGAACACGCACCAGCCGACTTCAGAACAGCTTCTTCCCACAAGCAATCAGACTACTTAACTCCTGATCCATCAGGATCATAACACACACTGGACAGAATATCACTCCGCACAACCCACTGTAGATACACACACATTATATACACATTTATGTATCATTTATTATTTATCATTTATCATATAGCACCTATTGTACATAATTGGATCTCTACTGTGAATAATAATGTATACTGTACATTGTATATTATTATTATTATTATAGCTTAATGTATACTGTTTAATGTATGTTTAGTGTATATTGTTTAAAGTATATGTATATTGTAAGTATGTGTATATTGTTTAGAGCTGTGAGAACTACACTCACATTGTGTAAATTATTTATTGTTTATTGTAGAGTTTACTGTGCTGTGAGTAATTGTGTGCGCATCAGATGTGTAATCTGTTGTTGCTTAAATGTTGTACATGTCATGTCGTGACTGCTATGTTGCTCGGAACTGCACCAAGAATTTCACCTGCTGTTGCACTTGTGTATATAGCTGTGTGACAATAAAGTGATTTGATTTGATTTGATTTGATTTGATTTGATATGCGTTCACCTTCACTATTTCTCTCAGAAATGATGATCGTGTTGGTAAGTACTCTGTGTATCCTTAAATTATTTTTTTTACAACACCGGCAAAGATCGTTTACACTCATCTTCTTCTTCTAACGTGACATTGCAGCGTGCGTACAGACAGGGTTGCCAAGTTTTTACAGCAAAACCCGCCCTATTGCTACTCAAAACTAGCTAAAAACAAGCCCAATAGCTTTCCGGGTGGGGGGGTTCTCCGGGAAAAATGGCATTTGGGGGGTAAAATATGTGTTATTTTGGCTGGACTGCCTGCTAAATTTCGCATTCCTGGGTCTGTATATCACAGAATTGTTGTCGCTTCAACCCGCGGACTTGGCAACACAGTGCAGCTGAGTTCTGTTGACATTTGACAACTAAGGTTATGCGTCGTTCCATTGCTCTGATTGGTTGTAGGTCAATCCAATTGAGGTCTTTCCTGGTTCGGTTGAAACACGCCCCATAATCACAGCCCAACGGAGCAGTATCAGACTCAAATTCTGACTAGAATTGAGTATGACGACGTCAGGCTATGGGAACAGAGTAATATACATGTAAATATACATGTAAGTGACTCACTTTTTTTTTTTTCACTTAGGGAAAAAAATATGAGAATTTAATGTTAAGAGCCTGAAAATAACTTAAATATAAAACTGAATGTCTAATCATGTCATGATTCAAATATGAGGATGATTCTCTCAGTAATGTAGCTTCTGTAAGCTTTTATGTCAGGAAAAGACTAGGCGTCCTTTCAAAAAGGCCATTTATTTGAGAACATTTGCAATTGTAAAGAGTAGTTTTTCATTCAAATAAATCTGCAATAAACTGCAATAAACTTCTAATTATAATCGATAAACAGTTACTGAAAAACTAAAGCAACTATTTACAGAAATTACAAAGTGTAAAAAGCTCATTTAGTTGATAAGAAGTGTCAGTCAGAGTCTGCGCGCTCCACTGCAGTTTCTGCCCTAAACACTGGCGGTGTTATAAAAGCCTAAGCACTAGTAGTATTGACTAGTAGTATTGACTAGTAGTATTCACCAAATCCTACTTACATAAACTGCGCAAGATAATGCCTTTTGATTGGTTACTAAGTCCATCAATCAAACCTTTGTTGGAAAGGCATTGGCATCCAACGAAAACCATGGGCGCAATGATTGACAGCTCACCAAGCCTGTGAGGCGCTTGTAAGGGAGGGTTTATGTCACGGAGAAGAGACTATTCTTGCAGGAGGAGTTTGCCAGAAAAGGATTAGAGTCGATATTTCGATATTCCCTTACACGGAGATGTATGCAGGTGTTTATTGGATTCGTCCGATCTGATCTGAACGATAGGAGATGAAAGATGAGTACCGCTAATATTATGTTAATGTTTACATGGCCGGTTCTTTAGAATTTCATTTAACCCTTTCCTCTCTGGTGTATTTATTGCAAAAACAAGTTCAGAACATGAATCTTGAGTGTTTTAGCTTTCAAATGATGCATAGTTTGTGATAGTTGATTGAATATTTTGTATAAAACAAAAGTAAATAAAAGTACAGACACGGCCACTTCCGTCAAGCGATCGTAGATGCCTCATTCTACTGATCCGTGCAGGCGCTAATGAGGCATCTACGTATACATCTATGACCATGCTTTGTATCGTTTAAAGCCCTTTGTAGCTGTACTGAAACTTTCATTTGGACCTTGAACCATTTGGAGCCCATTGAATTCCATTATATGGAGAAATATCCTCGATTTTTTTCATCAAAAATCCTAATTTATTTTTGACTGCAGAAAGAAAGACATGGTCATCTTGGATGACATGGGGGTGAGTAAATTATAAGCAAAAGTTTATTTAAAAGTGAACTAATCCTTTAAATTTAACTGAAACTTGCCTGGGATTTCTATTTCCCAGCATGCTTTGCCATGACACTCAAAAAGGACAGTAAATGTTAAAATGAAGTGTTATTTTTGGAGTTTTGCCAACTTATTCGGGTTTACAGAAGACTAATTGAAAAAAAGGACGTTACTATCAAACAGTGCCTCATGAGCAAGAGCACACATATCCTGCAGGCCTATATGTGGTTTGTGATGTTTGACATGTCTATTCACACACCTCTGCGTGGAAAATCACCAACTGTCAGTTTAAGACGGCACGAAGAAGATAAACTCATAACAGCAAAACCTTGTTTTTGTTTGGCTCAGCTAACTGAATGGCTTTTCTTACAAGGATTGAAAATGGAAATGTAGGCATGCTTAGACAGACTGGGCTTCTTTGTCAAGTTTCATCATGCCATTGTGTCATTCATGGAAAATGTCAAAGTACCAGTCATTAGGGATGGACATAGAAACTGACAAACACCTCTGACCATCACGTTTCTACAACGGACGGTGAAGTTGAGAGCTTAGTGGTTATCAATGCGGCTGTATTAAATCAGACAGATAGCTTGGTGCTAGTCCTTTTAATGACTTAAATACTAAAACTAGAACTGTAAAATCGAATCTAAAACCAACAGGAAGCCAGCGAAGGGAGGCCAGTATGGGTGTAATATGTTCTCGCTTGCACGTCCCTGTTAACAGACGAGCAGCAACATTCTGTACCATCTGCAATGTTTAAGGGAGTTCTGATTGATACCTACATAAAGGCCATTACAGTAGTCAAGGCGGGTCGAGATAAAGACATGTATGACCCTTTCAAAATCATTAAATGACAGAAAAGACTTGATTTTGGATAATTGCCTCACCTGGAAAAAGCTGGATTTAATTACTGCATTCATTTTTTTTTATCCAGTTCAAAGTCACTGTCCATTATAACACCCAGGTTTTTAACACTGGGCTTCACGTATGATTTTAAATCACCCAGATCCAGAGCTGGTTCACAGGCATTGTCAGGTCCAAATACCATGATTTCAGTTTTCCCTTCGTTGAACTTAAAAATAATTAAGGCCATCCAGGCTTTAACATCCTCCAGGCAGTCCAACAGTTGTGCTATGGAGTTTGCATCTTTCCGTTTCAAAGGCAGATAAAGTTGTGTATCATCTGCGTAACAATGAAACAAGATGCCATATTTCCTAGAAATAGACCCTAGAGCAGGGGTGTCCAATCCTGCTCCTGGAGGACCACTGTCCAACTAAACTCTGCAGGACAGTGGCCATCCAGGACCGACTTTGGGCACCCCTGCCCTAGAGGTAGTATAATGAAAATAGAATAGGCCCAAGAATGGAACCCTGAGGGACTCCACACGAGAGAGATGCCGACGATGACACAAAAACCCCAAGATGGACCGAAAAACTTCTGTCGGACAGATAAGATCTAAACCACTCCAACGCAGTACCCTTAATGCCAATGCACAATGCTCCAAACGGGAAATAAGGATGTTATGGTCTACAGGATCAAATGCAGCCGTAAGATCCAGGAGCATGAGAGCAGCATAATCATAATCAGTCAGTGGCAAGTAACACTTCTTGCAAACCATTTTGATTTAAAAATAATTGCCATTGTGTACAAACGACTTTCTCTAATATTTTGGGTAGAAAGTGCTATGACAAGAAAGAGTTTGTATGACAAATGCAGTGAGTAATATACTTACTGTGTGAAATTATAATTATAAACCCATAATAAGTATGAAGAGGTGTGTTTGTTTGCTATTCAGTTTAAGGCTGTTGTTTGGATTATGTAAAGTTCACTACGACTCATTAGTCCAACTGGTAATGTGTTATACATTTAAAGTTTACAGCATATTTACTCTACTATGGAATGGTGACTAAACTCATGACATTATTTACCTGATAATTAATCTGCTCTGCTGGATTTGTGTTTGCTCAATAAACTACTGCTGATGCAAGTCAATATTCAGAAGAAAAGAGACAATACAGAGGAATATACAGTATCAGTGGCAGAACAAAGGAAATGATGCAAAACAAAAAATTTACTAACAGGTCTTTGTCTTTCGTCCCACACTTAGAAGTGATCTGAAAACACATTCTATACTCCTCAGAGCACTGGCATCTTTCCACATGTCTGTCTAGAGAAATTAAATACTTCCCTTTATCTATCCTGAGACGCAGATGTTTCCAGTCATCATGCTTACCCTAACACAATTTCAGGACAATAGATCACGTTGACCTAAAAAGATACGAAAATGAAACAGGAAATCAGCCGTCATGATTCTCCCATGACCAGGAATGACACAACTATGCCTTAGAGACTGTTCTTCAAACCGACACAACCAAAAAGTTAAAGTCTCGGGCGCCATAAATTAGAGAAGTTGCAACTTATTACTGAGACTTACTGCTCATGTGCTCCTCCACAAAGTTACCATCACCCCCTTTTAGGACTCATAACAGTGCTGATAGGTAGTCCAAAACATTGCTTTTGGGAATGATAATACCATTCAGTGTTTACAATGAAGGGTTCTTGCTTATCGGGAAGTTGCAGCTAGAGAAAAAAGGGAAGGTTTATATTCATCTACAGCCAGACTGATTAGAGTATGAAATTTAATAAGCATTCTTATTAATAATACTCAAGAAAAAGTACCTATATGAAAGGGTATTGTGTGTGCATGTGTGTGTACATTAAATAAACCAATGTTTATGGAAGAAAAGCAGTACCAAGTGTTGAGAATGTAGTCTTCCCCAGCATGGTTTCATGTATCCATGGTTTTAAAATAGACATCCTCTCCTAAAATGTGGGTAGAAGAATTCAGAACATTTTGAAACTGCACTGTATGTAAATCTCAGTGCTCACATTTTATTATTATTAGATGCGTATGCTTCTCAGCTTCTCGAACAAAATGGGAAAATGTTTTGAGAAAAACTGACAGAGATAAGGAAGCTTATGGTGACGTTGAATTTGTGGGACAGTGGTGTAATCCGTTAAAAGCCTACCATAGCCTTTTACTTCTGGTGACTGTGTTTAGGCTTCAAAATGTAGGTGGTTTTGTGGTTTTTGTATGAGCAACAGTTTTTAAAGGTTTCCACTAAACCAAGTGTTACAGTATAATTTAAGCACCATGTCTACAGAGAAAACATGCATTGTAGAGCAAAGAGCCAATAACCTCTTCTTTTAGATACTAATTTGCATAGGTACAATGTGTCTATGTCTATATCCAACAAATGTCCTTCACTTATGGTCTAGTGACATATGATAAACTCAACTGTACTTTTACCCCAAATGTGTCGAAACCACTATTGCTAGATATCTAATTTTGCATTTGGCCCTGGGGTCACATTGTATGAGTTCATTACAAAAGAGGAACTTGGCCTTGTTTATCTGATTTTAACAAGTATTAAGGATGACAGATCTCCTTGTCAAGTCAGTCACTGTCTTGACTTAAACCTTTTCTTTTAGCACTGTGGCTTACTGCAAGAGTACAGATAGCTCTAGACCACTTTACATTTTTTCCTAGGCAGGAAGTATATGTTACTCAGATTTCTACTTATATTTTTAGTCAAATATACAATCATATTTTACATAGATTTTTACTTTGAGATATTTGAAGTGGTGTTTAACTGTTTATGTATCTTTCTTTATCAAATTTTGACTTCATTTTCATTTAATTTAAGAAATAAATTGATTTCATCAGCATTCCTTCATCTGACTGGATCTCCTCCTTGCATCTGAATTTTGATTTCATGGTGACTTTAAATATTTTTTGTAGTTTTGTATTTTTTGAGTTACAATTGAATATACAGGTGCTGGTCATATAATTAAAATATCATCAAAAAGTTGATTTATTTCACAAATTCCATTCAAAAAGTGAAACTTGTATATTATATTCATTCATTACATACAGACTGATATATTTCAAATGTTAATTTCTTTTCATTTTGATGATTATAACTGTGGAAAATCCCAAATTCAGTATCTCAGAAAATTAGAATATTACTTAAGACCAATACAAAGAAAGGATTTTTAGAAATCTTGGCCAACTGAAAAGTATGAACATGAAAAGTATGAGCATGTACAGCACACAATACTTAGTTGGGGCTCCTTTTGCCTGAATTACTGCAGCAATGTCAGCTCTTCTGCATTGTTGGGTCTGGCATATCGCATCTTCCTCTTCACAATACCCCATAGATTTTATATGGGGTTAAGGTCAGGCGAGTTTGCTGGCCAATTAAGAACAGGGATACCATGGTCCTTAAACCAGGTACTGGTTGCTTTGGCACTGTGTGCAGGTGCCAAGTCCTGTTGGAAAATGAAATCTGCATCTCCATAAAGTTGGTGAGCAGGAGGAAGCATGAAGTGCTCTAAAACTTCTTGGTATATGGTTTGCGTTGACCTTGGACCTCAGAAAACACAGTGGATCAACACCAGCAGATGACATGGCACCCCAAACCATCACTGACTGTGGAAACTTTACACTTGACCTCAAGCAACGTGGATTGTGTGCCTCTCCTCTCTTCCTCCAGACTCTGGGACCCTGATCCAAAGGAAATGCAAAATTTACTTTCATCAGAGAACATAACTTTGGACCACTCAGCAGTAGTCCAGTCCTTTTTGTCTTTAGTGGTTCACTAAAGTAGTGGTTCTTGAAGCACTGACTCCAGCTGCAGTCCACTCTTTGTGAATCTCCCCCACATTTTTGAATGGGTTTTATTTCACAATCCTCTCCAGGGTGCGGTTATCCCTATTGCTTGTACACTTTTTTCTACCACATCTTTTCCTTCCCTTCGCCTCTCTATTAATGTTTACATGTTTGTGCACTTCAAATCCATCTACTGTAGATCTGCTGAAAATACTCTATACACACCTCCTTTCATAAAGATTCCAGAAAACTAGGAATTAATGTACAGAATTTGAAATCTATTAAAAATAAAAAAAAATTAAATTTACAGTGATTGTTAAAATTGCCATGGAAGGAAAATTCCCAGCCTTCACGCAGTATGTTCCATTACCTCCTTGTCTTTGCAAAGGTCAAGAGCTTTGTTGTCAATATGCGTGCTAGTATCAAATATATTGTATCATCCTGGTTGAGCGCAAATATGAATGGTCAATAACCTCTGCAGCACTTCCTCTAATGATAAATATCCTTATGGAAATTGCTCTCTGTAATCATAGAATGATGTCTTATAAGCATTTGACCCAGATAAGTGAAAGTAAACATTGCTTGGAAGGACAAAGTTGCTTTAATTAATTTACCTCACACACATAAACAAGGCACATCAGTTATCCATTTACTTCAACAATGTTTTTATCACACATGATAATTTTACTAGAGAGCACTTTAAAAGACACATCTATAAGTGAATACAAATGTAAAAAATTTGAAGGATATTGTAAGAATAATAGGGGCCTCAAAATCCCCCCCTCCCCCTCCTTTACATATATTCTTTATTTTGCTTCTTTTATATGAATCACTTTCTAATTATAAAGAGAGGTACAAATGTCTCAATATATGATATGGAGAATCTGTGCGTAGGAGACACTTGTTTTGCAGGATGCGCATCCGCAAGAATTACATTTATTTCTATCAGGAGGTGCATCAATGTTTTGTCAAGATCTTGAATTGACAATGCAATAGTCGAGCACTCTGTAAAGTCTATCCCAGCACATCCCAAAGACTTTCAATGAATTTAAGGTCTGGACTCAGATTGTGCCAATTCATGCGTGAAAATGTTTCTTCATGCTCCCTCCCACACTGTAAAACATTTTTTGGGGGGGAAATTGATCATTACATATTGGTCCAATAAATTACTTCCAAATAATTATCCCCATGCAAAAAGATGCATTGTACTAATCATAGCTTAAGGTCTTCACTCAAAATTAAAATTGTATATTCACCGAACATATTTAGTGTTCAGTCAATCTATGAAGTCGAAGTGAAAAATCCATGTTGGCTGAACAAGTCCTACATCCGAAAAACGGTATACGCATGCGCAAAATGCGCTTGAGGAAAACCGTTCGTGTGGAGATTTCAAATGCGGAGCGTGAGCGGAGCCAAACCAGCAGGTGCTGAAGACCGAAACAGACATTCCCAAGAGAATAGAGATATTCATCTCACAAAGACGTTGGTGAGTATTTAGCACTGAAATTATTCTCCAGAGTTTTGCTTCATGACCCGGTATGAAGTTTAAAAGACATTTTGTAGAATCAAGACACGAGTTCATGCATTCTTTGGTTTCATGCGTGTGTTCTCGTTTACTCTAATGGTAGCCAATAGTTTTATTTTCCTCATGTCTTATATGTCTAAAACAGTAGGTAATAAGTAAATTAAAGGGGTGGTAAAGCACAATTTCACTTTTCTAACTTTAGCTAGTGTGTAATGTTGCTGTTTGAGCATAAACAACATCTGCAAAGTTACAACGTTCAAAGTTTAAAGCAAAGGGAGATATTTGCTTTTAAAGAAATCCATTTCTAAGGACTACAGCAAACGGCCGCTAGAGACTACTACACATTCCTCCAGGGTCTCTGACATCACCAGCCCCAATATTTACATAAAGCCCTCCTCCGAGAATATGAAATAAGGGGGGGCGAGGCCATTTTGTATCGCCGCAGGGAAGCGTTGTTGTGGTTAGTAGGCTGGAGTGCTGTTGCCAATGCCGGCGAAACGCTGTTATTTTCATCCGGATTGCAGGTCCACTTTGTTCAGCCTTCCTAGGGACGGGGGTGCGCTGCAGTGCGTTTAACATACAACGTCATAAGTATGCGTGTATGAGACATGAGGGGAACACGGTCGCATTTGCATCGGATATATGCTGCCCATCACAAATCAAAGCACGAGACAGACAGAGGTCGGAGGAGATGATTGGAAAATGTGACATAATGGACAACATTCATCTGTATTTGCAATACATGAGCTGCGGTTCAGCTGCGCGAGACAGGCAGGCACGCGCGGCTACCGCGGCACATCTCGCGGAGGAAAGCTTCCACAATTTTCGCGAGTACGGGCTACAACCTGTAAGTGTCATTTATTTTTCGTCGATGTGTTTTCCTGTAATAGTTTGTGTTGTTAATTGTAGCCTATGTTGTAGCAAGGAAGTAAACATGACAGCGCTGTTTAACTCTGCAAACCAGTTTGCTAAATGCTCATTCATACTTAACGTTATCCGACAAACACCTAACGTTACAAACTGTTTAAAATCTCAACAGCGAACTTGGCGTTAGTGTAAATGATTCTTTGATTAGAGCTTTTTTGTGTTGTTTATCTACAGGCATGCTAAACATGGTTCTGTGTTTGATTTGGATACTATAGTAAAGCCAATGTTTAGTGTTCGTTCTTGCGACAGATATTTGGCTGTAATCGTTCTAAAAATACAAAAGTAACAGTGACATTCAGTAGCGATCACTATAGATCCACAGTCTTTACTCTTGAGGACTGAACAGGTTCTGCTCGATCATCTTCACTAAAATTGTCTGGGTCTGATTCGGGCTCTTGGTATGGTTTTATTGACGCTATTGTACACAAAGCACAGTCTAGTAGCCTGAGGCTACCTGTAAAGGTAAGGGGCGTGACTCTTCCGAGAAACGTGCTCTAGGCGGTTAGCCAATCACAGCACACTGGGCCAGCTAACCAATCAGAGCTCATTGCGTATTTTTGAGGGACTGGCTTCACAGAATCCGGAAACCATCAGACCGTTTTTACAAGGAGGGACAGAGCAGTGTAGAATAAAGATCAAATATATGAAAAATAATGAATTTTTTTAAAAACGAAGCATGAACACATGTTACAGTGCACCCCACAAACACAATCAAGCCTTCGAAAGAATGTGCTTTACCACCCCTTTAAGTCATTTGTGTGATATGTGTGCCATGCGACCCGGTGCCGTTAGATTGCATTTGGAGTTGGCCTCTTTCAGGGCTTGAGTTATTGCTTTTTAATATTTAACGTCAAGCTCGTGATTTTCTTATTCATCCATTCATTCGTCTTATCCTCATTATATAATGAAGTAACTTCTGTTCTCTCATTTGCCAGATGTGATGCAGGGGAACTTTGTCATTAATGTTAGATTTTATTTTTATTTGCAGGTTTTTAGCCTATGCAGTGCCGCGTTTTCTTCACCACATTAAAACATCCTGTTATGCAGAAGACTTATTAAATGTATTCAGAGTTTTTCCTTATTGAAAATATGGTATTTTCACCAAATATCCGGTGTTGGAATTAACTTGTTAATAAAGTAATGTGATAAAATGTCAACCCTGTTGTCTGTGTTCTGTATTTTGCTTAAAGGTCCCGTTCTTCGTGATCCAATTGTTCAAACTTTAGTTAGTGTGTAATGTTGCTGTTAGAGCATAAATAATACCTGTAAAATTAAAGCTCAAAGTTCAATGCCAAGCGAGATATTTTATTTAACAGAAGTTCCCTTTCAAAGCCTACAGCGAACGGCCGGCTTGGACTACATCCTGGTACTTACTTCATAAATGACGTCGATAGAACAGTAGAACAGACTAACCTCCGCCCACAAGAATACGCGAAAAAAGGGGGCGTGGTCTTGTTGCTGTCCCACGTGGAGAAGAGGGCGTGTCGCGTGGAGAAAAGGAAGTGCTGCGTTTGAGTGTTTGTCGCCATGTCGTCGAGACGCTATTTTCATCCCAGAGTCAAATCACCTTTGTTTGGCTTTCCCAGGGACGCTGTAGAGATCATTAAACGCATATATCTCCCGTTAAGAGGCGTGACATTTCCACGTGCGCTAAGCTGCTGTCGAATCACAACACAGGAACCGGGCCACGTTCGCTAAGCTGCTGTCAAATCACAACACGGGAACCGCTGGCACAATCAGAACTCGTTACGTATTTCTGAAGGAGGGACTTCATAGAATAAAGGAACTCATCAGCCCGTTTTCAGGACAGTGAATACAGCGGTATACAGATAAGTAAATTGTGTGAAAAATACAGTTTTTTTTACAAGCGAAACATGAACACGTTATATTGCACACTGTAAACACAATCAAAGCTTCAAAAAGACACGAAGAACGGGACCTTTAATATATTTAGGCTATGTTTTTAGTCTCACTGTCTTTTGGGACAGTGAGAAATAAACAATTGTGACTACAATTTAAAACATTTAATTGGAACAATCTCACAGTTTCACTGTAAAACAATTCTCCAATTCAACATTTTCTAGTGACCGATCACATCTACATTTTTTAGTTGGCCAAATTGAATTTCTGTGAATTAGATTTTATCAATTCACAGAAATTAAATTTGGCCAACTGAAAAATGTAGATGTAATTGGTCACTAGAAAATTTTAAATTGGAGAGGCCTGGCATTTTTTACAGTGTTGGTAAATTACATTTTTCCATTGGCTCAACATATTATTTCTAATTGAGCCCATGTTAATAGACTGTTGCCACAATGAATAAAATTAAATTCACAGAAATTCAATTTGGCCAATTGAAAAATTTAGATGTGATCGCTCACTAGAACATTTTGAATTGGAGAGACCTTATATTTTTTACAGTGCAACCATTCTTTCACAATTTCAGCTAATTAATCTTGACATTGTCATCCTGGAATATGGCCATGGTGTCTTTCTACATGATCAATTAGGGTTAGAAGAACTGTTGCCAAAAATATAACGCATAATAATCACTGCAATAACGATCCAATCATTGACTCTTAAGCATTTGCCTATTTAATCCAAACAGCGACTTCTTTTGACCGGGCAGTGTACATTCAATAAACCTGAAAATGTGAAGAATACCATTTTGCGCATCTCAATCTTCTCATGTGGGCCCACATGAAAAATATCTGAAGCAGCATGGATGGAACAACAGAGCAAAGTTTGTGGGAAAAGATTAACTAATGAATGAATATTTCATGTATTTTTTTCTCTCTCCCCATATAATGGCAATCAATGAAGTCAAAAACAAAACTGGACCCTACTGACTTCAATTGTATGGATTAAAGACTTGGTAACACTTTACAATACATTTAATTTGTTAATATTAGGTATTAGTTAACTAACAATGAGCAATACATTCTTAAAACATTTGTTAACCTTTTTTAATGCTAATAAAAATGTTCATATTAGGTTACAGCGCATTTACTAATGTAAACCTACACTACCAACCAATTTTTGATCTTAAAAATGTATTAGTAAATATTGAGATTAATGCTAACTGAGATTAGTGTTGCTCATTGTTAGTTCATGTTAACTTTAGATAACTAACAAATTATTTCAAATAATTTTTTGGGTGAACTATCCCTTTAAGAAATACCAGCTAGTTTCGCACTATAATAAAAAGTGGTATGTGATGAAGGGCTAATCTAGAGGATTCTTTGAAGATTGACACAACACAGATAGCAGAGATGCCTGTTGTTTATTGAACCCTGTCTTGCTGGAGTTAATGGTTAGCCATGGTATAGGATGCCAGATTGAAGTAATTTACTAGCTGAATATATATCATGTGTTAATTTTGGTTGTAAAATAATTGATATACACTAACCGAAAGGATAATTAGGAATACCATACTAATACTGTGTTTGACCCCCTTTCGCCTTCAGAACTGCCTTAATTCTACGTGGCATTGATTCAAGGTGCTGAAAGCATTCTTTAGAAATGTTGGCCCATATTGATAGGATAGCATCTTGCAGTTGATGGAGATTTGTGGGATGCACATCCAGGGCACGAAGCTCCCGTTCCACCACATCCAAAGATGCTCTATTGGGTTGAGATCTGGTGACTGTGGGGGCCATTTTAGTACAGTGAACTCATTGTCATGTTCAAGAAACCAATTTTGAAATGATTCAAGCTTTGTGACATGGTGCATTATCCTGCTGGAAGTAGCCATCAGAGGATGGGTACATGGTGGTCATAAAGGGATGGACATGGTCAGAAACAATGCTCAGGTAGGCCGTGGCATTTAAACAATGCCCAATTGGCACTAAGGGGCCTAAAGTGTGCCAAGAAAACATCCCCCACACCATTACACCACCACCAGCCTGCACAGTGGTAACAAGGCCTGATGGATCCATGTTCTCATTCTGTTTACACCAAATTCTGACTCTACCATCTGAATGTCTCAACAGAAATCCAGACTCATCAGACCAGGCAACATTTTTCCAGTCTTCAAATGTCCAATATTGGTGAACTCGTGCAAATTGTAGCCTCTTTTTCCTATTTGTAGTGGAGATGAGTGGTACCCGGTGGGGTCTTCTGCTGTTGTAGCCCATCCGCTCAAAGTTGTGCGTGTTGTGGCTTCACAAATGCTTTGCTGCATACCTCGGTTGTAACGAGTGGTTATTTCAGTCAAAGTTGCTCTTCTATCAGCTTGAATCAGTCGGCCCATTCTCCTTTGACCTCTAGCATCAACAAGGCATTTTCTCCCACAGGACTGCCGCAGACTGGATGTTTTTCCCTTTTCACACCATTCTTTGTAAACCCTAGTAATGGTTGTGTGTGAAAATCCCAGTAACTGAGCAGATTGTGAATGTTGTTGGTCTGGCACCAACAACCATGCCACGCTCAAAATTGCTTAAATCACCTTTCTTTCCCATTCTGACATTCAGTTTGGAGTTCAGGAGATTGTTTTGACCAGGACCACACCCCTAAATGCATTGAAGCAACTGCCATGTGATTGGTTGATTAGATAATTGCATTCATGAGAAATTGAACAGGTGTTCCTAATAATCCTTTAGGTGAGTGTACGTGGAACGAATCAGGTACACTCACACACAACATCATTTCACATTAGGTCATATTGTAATTAGTATATGAATACATGTTTTTCTGTAAAGAAAAATAGAACTGTTACAGACAATACACAGACTTTTAAGCTTTTTTTTGTCTTTGATTGCGTTCATTTTACATTGCTGTTGCTAAACACAGTACATCATGTCAACTGTGTCTAATTGTTTGCACGTTGAGATTGCAACTACATTGTCTAGACAGGTCGATGTCCTCCATAAAACTGCATGTTCCCCAGAGAGTGACCTTTCCTCTGGAACAGGGTCTCTACAGGATTTCATACAACACCTTGCACTTCCAGTTTTCATGTCAACAGGTGCTCTTTATATAAAACCCTACGAGTGAAGATGAAAACAAAGCTGTTAGGTGATTCAGGTCAATTGTCTCACACCTATACTCTGGCATTTTGTCCTTTCTTATTGTCCACCATTGTACAGAAAGCCCTTTTTTGCACAATGTGAAGCTTCACGAGTTCACTATACAGAAAGCATAATCATTTGCCATTTTATACAAACATTCCAAGCAATCCGAGAACAATTGAGAGGGAGAACAAATGTCATAAAAAAACTAGGCTAGATAAAAGAAAAAGGAAGCAGAAGCATGAGTGCTTCCGGTTAACATGACGGTTGTGACAGATTAAACCAGTTCTAGGGAGGGCCTGGGGAGAGATGAGGTTTTTTAATTCTTAAAAAAAAATCATGCACAAAACCCTGATGTTCTACATGTGACCCGTATAGTTAGGAAGTAACGTTTTGACACCACAATCCTATTTTTATTTTGCAGAAATAACACATTAAAAGGTGAGACTTTGTGCTCATAGACAAGCATTCTGCTGTCACAGTAAGGAAATGTATTGAAATATCTTGGAAATCAGCAAATAACCATCTCTGAATAAGGAAGAAAAACAACCTATTCATATCAGACACATCTTAACAACTGTTGTGATTATAGAAGCTCAAATAAAACCAATGCTTGATATGTGATATAAAAAACATTTTACAATAAGGTTAAATTTATTAACATTCGTTAAAGGGATAGTTCACCCAAAAATGAAAATTAGCCCATGATTTACTCACCCCAAGTCATTCTAGGTGTATATGACATTCTTCTTTCAGACAAATACAATCTGAGTTATATTTAAAAAGTCCAGGCTAATCCAAACAATATTATAGCAGTAATAGTTGCTCTGTTTTTGAAGTTCATAAAAAAAATGCATCTGTCCGTTGAATAACGTGCTCCACGCAGCTCTGGAGTGCTAATAAAGGCCTTCTGAAGCAAATCGATGTGTTTGTGTAAGAAAAATATCCATATTTAAAACTTTATCAAGTAAAGTTCCAGCCGATCGCCTTCCGTGGAAAAGTGTTGAAAGTGCCATCTCGCAATTCAAGATGCTTAAGTGATGTCATGACGAGCTGGACGCGTTTGTCTTTCGATCGGCAGAGGCACTTTGAACACTTTTTCCATAAATTGAATACAGAAGGCGGTCGGCCGAAATTTTACTTCATAAAGTTTTAAATATGGATATTTTTCTTACACAAACACATCAATTCCCTTCAGAAGGCCTTTATTAACACCCTAGAGCTGCGTGGAACACGTTATTCGACGGACAGATGCATTTTTAATGGACTTTAAAAACAGAGCAACTATTACTGCGATAATAATAATTGGATTAGCCTGGACTTTTTTAATTTAACTCCGATTTTATATCACTTAATGTCATATACACCTAGGATTGACTTGAGGGTGAGTAAATCATGGGCTAATTTTAATTTTTGGGTGAACTATCCCTTTAAGGCATGAACTAGTAATAATGATTCACTGAGGAAGGCCAATTGCTGAGACGTTTGATCTTGTTGCATAATAAAAAAAAAAAACTAAGACACAAGCGAGTGCGAATCTTTCATTCTGTATTTGAAAGTATTGCAATTTCCACTGATCTATACACCCCCCCCAAAAAATTGGATTTGTTAAACTAATGAACAATACTTTTATTAAACTAAGTTTAAGTTCACTTCTACATTTTTAACATATCATTGACATCAGTAAATGTATTTTGAACTGGTATATTTATAAATGAACAGCCGGGTTAGGGTTTATTCCTGATATATTTCCTGCTGTGTTCATTTACAGTAGTACCTTTTTTAGCAGTAGTAGCAGGAACATCACAATTGTGCTAGTTTGAATGTGTTTACTTTGAACGTGTGATGTGTTTATAATAAGTGATGAAACAGTGCCAGCTCATGCGCTGGAGTCAGGAGCTATGAGTTCACCAAGCTGTAGAGTTACATCAGCCATGTCTGTATTACATTTCAGCTACCTGGGGAAGCAGCACCAAGGGCCTGTCAACATCCCCAAAGGACTACAAGCAGGAAATGTGACAAGTGTTTACTCAACCTTAGTGACACCTCCAACATCAAGCAATCAACTGGGGTACACCTGAGCCCCGGGTGTGCATGCAAGTCCTTTGTGTGTGCATTTTAAAATCATAAATTAGATTTTTGATGATAAAACATAAGGTTCACTTCATGCATGGATAAAAACTGCAATAACGTTGATTGTTATATCGAGACGAGAACAGAAGTGCGCAAGGATTGAGCAATTGATTAGTTCTTGATGTTTCGCAATACATTTCCCATGTTGTTTCCTGTTACCTCCTCCACAAAAAAGCTTTTTAGTGAACTGACCTAGAGTAACACAGATCAGTGCCATCTACACCCCACATCATGTGACTAAGAATATTTTACTCTCATTTAGCCTGCCAAGAGATTGGAGCCTCCTTCACATTATGCTCAGTTGATTTCACTCCCTTCCAGTACCTGCTTGATAAACGTTTCCCCTCCTGCTGGAGTGCATGTTTTTAAAGTCTGACCTGGCAGCCAATGACAGGAGGACACCACATCAGATAGGGGACTGTGTGTAAAGCAGCACTGACTTCTTCTGATGAAAACACCTCAGCTGCTTTGCTTAACAAATAGGGATGTGTTTTGATTAAATGATCAAATTTAATGTGCCAGTGTATGCATCATTTTCCAGCCTGACTGGACTAACACAAAAAAAATATTTATTCTTTGATAAAATGCAATTTTCCATCATGCAACAATGTTCATTTCTATATTTTATTTAAAAAAAAAACTATTGAACAATTACAATATGCCCAAATGCTAGGACATGCGAAGAGGTAAGTTGTCAATGGAAATCATTAAACAGCCATTTCCTGCACAATTTAAACATAATGATTAATGTAATAGTAAACATTGAAAATGTAAAAAAATATGAAGATATTGCATTGGCAATTGTATTATAACACTAACCAGCCTCTTTATTAGGTACACCTGTAAAACGGCTTCTTAACGCAAATATCTAATCAGCCAAACGCATGGCAGCAACTCAGTGGGCTGATTCTGAAATCGCCCCCTAAACCCTCAAACACTATTCCCTACGTTAGTCCACTAATACAGTTCACTTGAAGGAGTGAATGAAAACGAGTGCGTGAATTCGGACAGCCGTTGAGCGTCCATCGACCGTACACTAGTTATTGCAGTGCAATGTGGGATAGAATAGGACACTCGATAACGTCCACTATGGTTTTGGACACCACTACAAATGGCTATCCTCTAAAATAATGCCCTATCTGAGTGTATAGGGGGCAATTTCGGATTCAGCCATGGTCATGACAATCTGCCGAGGTTCAAAAAGAGCATCAGAATAGGGAAGAAAGGTGATTTAAGTATTTCAGAAACTGCTGTTCTACTGGGATTTTCTCACACAACCATCTCTAGGGTTTACAAATGGACAGAAAAAGAGGAAAATATCCAATGCCTTGTTGATGCCAGAGGTCAGAGGAGAATGGCCAGACTAGTTCGAGATGATAGTGCTGCGGCAAAAATCAACTTAATGACATCACTGAATAAGAGACAAACCTTCGCCAATTGTCTTTATAAAGATGTATTTTCTTGCAAGTAAAGAGTCACACAGTCATACAGGACGCCAGCAGAGTGTGCACTATCTAGACACAACATCTTTTGCTCTCTTTATAGTTTTCTGTAACTCGAGGTCTCAACTGTTCCCCTTCTGTAATTTTCCACGCTCAGCACACAAACATAATTTGTCTTTTGGTGTTACCCCCAGGCCCTCGAAATTAGATCTGCTGACCCTAGGGTCAGGAAAACTCTCAAGTTAGATGTCCGGTGACCTCTTATGGTCAAGCTAGTCACTGGGTCTGTTAGAGTTTAGAAAAGTGTCTTTGTGGCAGAATGTTAACTCCTAAAGATGAACTGTAGATGAACTCAAACATACATAATGATTCTTTGTTGTATGAATATGTGTAAATCAATCAACTTGAATGCATAATTATTAACTTCCTTCTATGATTACATTTTCCCACAATAGAAAGACACAATAACCACTTGTTACAACCGAGGTCTGCAGAAGAGCATCTCTGAACGCACATGTCAAACCTTGAAGTCAAGTCAACTTTATTTATATAGCGCTTTTAACAATGCAGATTGTTTCAAAGCAGCTTTACAGTGTTAAACAGGAAAATAATGCAACAATTTTATTCAGCCATTCTGGAGAAAATGGTGACGTCATCAGTTAATTTCAATTATCATACAGTGACAGTGTGGGCTTTAGATCAGAAATTAGATCAGTAATTTAGTTTATATGGTTATTTAAGTTTAATAATTAGATTTATTTGGATATTTAGTTGAAAAATTTAGTGTCCCCAACTGAACAAGCCAAGCCAGAGGCAACAGTGGCAAGGAAACCAAAACCCCATCAGGTGACCAAATGGAGAAAAATAAACCTTGGGAGAAACCAGGCTCAGTCGGGGTGCCAGTTCTCCTCTTCTTGAAGTCTCAATTTGCAACATTCATATGGTAGGGTCAGAATATGGCATAAAAAGCATGTATCCATCCTGCCTTGTATCAACGGTCCAGGCTGCTGATGGTGGCGCAATGGTGTGGAGGATATTTTCTTGGCACACTTTGGGCCCCGTAGTACCAATTGAGCATCCTTTAAATGCCACAGCCTACCTGAGTATTGTTGCTGACTATATCAGTTCCTTAATGACCACCATCTTCTGATCATTACTTCCAGCAGGATAACGTGCCATCTAACAAAGCTCAGATCATCTCAAACTGGTTTCTTGAACACGACAGTGAGTTCACTATACTCAAATGGCTCCAGAGTCACCAGATCTCAATCCAATAGAGCACCATTGGGATGAATGGGAGATTCACATCATGGATGTGCAGCCGACAAATCTGCAGCAAATGTGTGATGCTATCATGTCAATATGGACCAACATCTCTGAGGAATGTTTCCAGCAGTTATACAACAAATAATTAAGACAGTTCTGAAGGCAAAATGTGGACTAACCCGGTACTAGCAAGGTGTACCTAATAAAGTGGCTGGTGAGTGTATATAAAGGGTTACATTGCTGTTTTATACTGATTATAACACCCAACATGACTATGGTCCAGAGAAAGTTGTTTTTGAACTTTGTGTCTCTCGAAAACAGTTTCAAGAATTGTATAAACATGCATAAAAGCGGTTTATCCCTATACACACATTAGCAGGATGTTATTGATCCTTTTAAACAGTAATGACACAGATACACCCTTTGTTCTAAACCCATGCACGTTGAACCAGACATTTTTTATAAATCTTTAGCCCAGAGAAAGAGAAACAAAAGAAGAATGATCGGGATGAAGGAAAGGTTTATGTAGAGAAAGTAGGTAAATGAAACAAGAGCCATAAAGAGTACATGCCATGGGGGACTCTCCAATACTCCAAATAGAGGCATTTTTGAGCACTAAATTTGTATTCATAAAAATTAATTTTCTGACTTGACAATTAAAATGTGCTAATACTGACTAAAATAATTTCTGATCTCTAATCTATGAGAAAAAAGTCCCCTAAAAACTGTAAAATGCTTGGCATGATGTTAATGACAGCAATACTGGGGACAGTTATTATTATATTACACAAAATAATAAAACAGTGTTGCTATTATATTTATATATATAAAAATGTGAAATATTTATTAAATATGAATAATAGATGGAACCCATTTCTAACGGCAACCTGCAAACAGGATATGTATCTGAAAAACCCCCCAAGAAATTTGGAGGTGTTAAGTGCATCAGTATCTCCTAATACAATCAGAGGCTCTTTTCATGACCACTTGCTACTATTGTGGTTAGAGGCCCCCTCACTCCACCTCTGAGACCTCGCTTACAGGTGTGAGTTCACAAAGAGAACATGTATCCCAAAACTAGGTCACATACACTTCAAACATTTATCAAGTAAACTACACCAAACATGAATATGTGGTTCCCTTAAAATATTCTGCTAAATAGCATGCTAATCTCCCTATTGATCATAAGTGTCACATGGCTTTTGTGGTCAATACTGATGACATTAAATGACAAAAAAAAAAAAAAAACATATTTTCCAGGTTACAGAATCTTTTGAGTTACAAATATTAAGAAATGTGACCATAAAAACCTATGTTAGACCAACAGAATTCCCCTAAATATTGTACCAACTAGTCAAACAACAATTTCATATTGAACAATATTGTTGAAATGTTAAGGGCTCATGAGTTCCCAACATTCATTGCAGCATGGATAAATTGTACACATTTACTGTTATAAGAATAGTGTGTTGCTGTTTTATATCTTTATTTAAACTTGTGTTGGTGTTTTGTAATTATTGTTAGTTACCAGTTGTTTTGCATTTGTTGTAACCGTTCTTGAGGTTTGTGTGTCCAGTGTTGAGGTCCTGAATATGTTTGCTTTGTAGGACGATTGCTCCTTCACAAACAAAGATAGGATGGTTCATTTAACATATTAAGTGTCCTGTAAGTCTATATATACAAGTATTAAAATGTTAGATCAATTTATTGTGTTATTAATTGAGAATTTGCTGAACAAGAAATTGTCAAGAATTGTGACTTTTGTAGATTGACAAAACAAAGGACTGTTACTTAGGACAATTATTAAGAGAGAAATTTAAGTTGCCTTGGATTTTTTACTTTTCTCAACAGTTTTTTTTTTCCAGTGTAGACATGTCAGTTTCTGATCATCTATCTACATATTGAGGATAAGCTACCAGTGAAAAAGAGATCCAATGATTAAACAATATTGACATTCAGCTAAGCTGAAATGTGGCACTTACTGAAAAGCGGTGTTTTCAATATCGAAAGAACACTACAAAGAACTATAAATGACAGAAAAATAATGTTTGTTGGATTATCAACGCTATGCCAGCTTTTCATGGCAAAGTCCAGGTTAAATGTAATAGAAGATAAAGTACAAATAATAATAATAGCGATGTGTGGATAACCTTGTGTCTCTTGCCTGCTGGCCTTGGTATGCTTAGTCTGAGGTCATTCAGGACGGTTCTGGATGTGCTGTTTGATAGTTTCAACAATAGTTGAAACCTCTGCCATGGCACCTTTACCTGTGAAGATGCATAGGTTGGAATGAGGGGCCAAAGCACAGGAAACATTAATTCATTAAAGGGTTAGTTCACCCAAAAATGAAAATTCTGTCATCAATTACTCACCTTCATGTCGTTACAAACCCGAAAGACCTTCGTTCATCTTATGAACACAAATGAAAATATTTTTGATGAAATCCGAGAGCTCCCTGACCTTCCATAGACAGCAATGACACTGCATCAACAGCGTAAGTGTCTGACAGATTGTTGAATAAAGTCATTGTTTTTGTTTGTTTTTTGCGTGCAAAAAGTATACTTGTCGCTTCATAAAATGCAGTAGTCGCATGGATGATTTTAACTACATTTCTGGGCCTTGAAAGTGTTAATTACATTGCTGTCTATGGATGGTTCAGAAACCTTTCGGAGTTCATCAAAAATATCTTAATTTGTGTTCCGAAGATGAACGAAGGTCTTACGGATTTGTAACGACATGAGGGTGAGTAATTAATGACAGATTTTTAATTTTTGGGTGAACTAACACTTTTAATCCTTAGGAGCATGCTAATTCAAGCCTGTCAGATAACATCTGTTTGATCTTCAATTAACGAATAATGCATGAGTGATTTTCACACACTGATGGTAATTTTTTTATCTGTTCTCCCTTATCAATGCAATTGCCTCGTAAAGAACACATGCTTGGAAGATACCTTCATCTCCGCAGACAAGTTTTTTGGCAATGCATGGTATCTCAACGTAGCCAAAGCCTTTAAGTGTGGCCACTTGCTGTGAAGTGACAGGGTGCTTCCACATGGCTGTGTTCATAGCAGGACAGAAGAGCAAAGGACGGCTGCAGTCCCAGGCCCGCACCACACATGTCTGTCATCAACAAAATGAATATTAAGCATACTTATATAATAATGCATCTAAAAGAAAATCCAACTAAAATGCCCATTACCTACCAAAAGGTTGTCACATATTCCACTGGCAATTTTCCCAAGTGTGTTGGCATCCAGTGGAGCAATCACTAAAAGATCTGCCCAACGTCTAAGTTCGATGTGAAGCACAGGGTCAGAGCGCTTTGTCCACATCTAGCAATTAAAAGGAAAGCCTTTTATCTCCCCTATGAAATCTCTCTTATCAGGTCAGTTTTTGGATTTAACGTCACTGCAGGAAACAATATAACGTTGTTGTTTGATTAGTGAAAATGCATCTCTTCCTCTTCAAAGGCTGTACTCACCTCCCATTCATCCTTATCTCTGTACACACAAACAGGGACTTCGCTGATATCGTAAAAATGAGTTGCATGGTCTGTGGTGACCACACGTACATCAACCTAGAGAACAAAAAAAAAAAGATCTGTTCAACCTTAAAAAAATCCTATAAAATGTATGCCATCATTTAACCTTGACTCATAATTGACCAACACTTAAAATCATTAAATAATTCACAATAAGGTATGAAGAGGGCTAAAAACTAATGTATTTTATTTGATCAAATGTTATTCATTCATGTAAAGCCAATAAATACATAAATATAGAAAATGTATTTGTCAGCCAAATAAATAAATGGTCAACATCCACTCCACCCAAATGGGCGGAATAAAATTAACCCCTATATTCACTTAATTGTGATAAAAACAAAACCAATATGATTTCTACTTTTGAGTTTATTATTTATTCAATAAATCATGATGTACGTTGAACTTGCATTGTTTAAAAAAATAGCACTCTCTGGTGGACAAATATGTGAAATGAAAATGACATTAGAGGACATGAACTCACCGACAGCAGTGGCTCTGTCAGCTTAAATCATGCACACACATTTTTGAACTGTAGGAATATAAATACACTTACCCCTGGAATCTCAAGTAGCTGTGTTACCAACAAAGGCGCCTTGAGAGCAGCTACACTGCCAGTCAAACCGACCAGAACATTAAATCCTGTACTATTTGTTTGCAAGTCTAGTATATGATTAGATGGATTAGATTCGGAATCCTGCTGCATTATATAAAAATAATAAAGACCTTTTCTATTTGATTAACTCCCCCTTGCTAAAGCATTTCTTTTGTAATGCATGACATTTGTATCACTCATATTTAAATTGTAGTACGGGATGAGGAATTTAATTGAACACTTAAATTGCACATTTAATGAGCAGTGTTTAGAGTCCGTGCAAGTTAACCGTCGCTCATACTTCAGGTTATGTTTTTGTCTACTTCCTCAAACTTAATGGAGCAAACGCGACGTCACAGCGCCGTCGATGGCTGGAAGTGTACACAGTAAATTGCTCTGTGAAACAAACGGATAATGTTTCTACATAAGAGTTGTTATGCCTTTATCTATGAAAATAAATATGATTTCATATTTGCTTCAAAAATCGTGACGAATAATACTACCCATAATCCAGAAAGGGCAGGGCAGCTCAATTATATTATATACTGTATTTCATGCTAATAATAAAAGTCTATACATTCATAGTTCAATAGAATTTTTCACATTGCACTTTTTCTTTATTTATTTTGTTAATATTGCACATTGTCGTTCTTTTTTTCGATTACGTCATTCCCAGCTAGTGCATTAGTTAATTGGCCCATATATACGTCTAAATGCTGGGTTTCTTTAAACCAATGTTTGCAATTGTATTCGTGTGTGTATGCTGTGTAGTTTGGTTCAAGGGTTAGAACTTATTATTAGAGAAAAATTAATGGGATATTTCCGTATTATAAAAAAGTGGGCGGCGAGTGTTGCGTTCACGTGCGCGCGCGCGCACGCGCATTCGAAGAATATTCTGGACAAATGACAGAATCCGTGGAAACGTCTTCCGGCTGCTTGTTGCAAGATTTACATTGCCTTTCATTCATTGTTAAACCTGAGTAAAACACATTTTAATGTGAATATTTGCAATGCAGACTCTCACACCTCACGTGTACTGGGCACAGCGGCATGGGGAGATATACCTGCGAGTGGAGATCAGTGATGCAAAGGTAAGAACAACTTGCTTTGGGGGGCTGTTGTATCATAACAGGCAAGGCATTTTTATCTTATTTTTTCTTTTCGCATTTATTGCATTTAATATGTATACAAATACAGGTTGTATGTAACAGAATCCTAAAACTGGATGGTTTTAGGTTAATGTTCTTTTGAATAACAAAATCTTCTGTAGGTCTGATCAAGCCTAGATCACAGAGAATAAAGATGAAGATTATGGAAAGGGACTTGATCCTAGTGGACCACTAGCCATCTGGCTCAGTTACAATGGCAGGACATGTTTTATTTACAATCCAGTTTCTGACACAGGAGGAGCAAGTGCCCCCTTCCCCCTCATTGCTTTCTCAGGGCAGGATAAAGCATGTTTGACCTGTCCTGTCATTAAGGTAATGAGAGAGAAGAGAATAGCATTTTGCAACTGAGAGCTCTGGAACAAAGGTGGTATTGCTGTGGTATACTAAAAAGGTTGCTATGACACCTCTTTATGCAAATAAATTTGTGTATGGAACATCTAAGTTGTTACCTTGTTTTCAGTTAGTATGTCTCCATATAACTCAGAAGTTCAAAATAAAAGTATAACATATGCCAAAACATAACATCTGACAGTTTTTAATTGGCCGTGCAATTAAAGGGACAGTTCATCCAAAAATGAAAATTAGCCCATGATTTACTCACCCTCAAGCCATTCTAGATGTATATGACATTCTTCTTTCATACAATCGGAGTTATAAAAAAATGTCCTGGCTCTTCCAAGCTTTATAATGGCAGTGAATTGCTGTTTCTGTTTTGAAGTCCATAAAAGTGCATCTATCTATCTATCATAAAAGTGCTCCACATAGTTCATGGAGGTTAAAGGTCCCGTTCTTCGTGTTTTTTGAAGCTTTGATTGTGTTTACAGTGTGCAATATAACATGTGTTCATGTTTTGTGTGTAAAAAAACCCAGTATTTTTAACACAATTTACTTATCTGTACACCGCTGTTTTCACTGTCCTGAAAACGGGTTGAAGAGTTCCGTGTTCTATGAAGTCCCTCCTTCAGAAATACGTAACGAGTTCTGATTGTGCCAGCGGTTCCCGTGTTGTGATTTGACCGCAGCTTAGCGAACGTGGCACGGTTCCTGTGTTGTGATTGGACAGCAGCTTAGCGCACGTGGAAAGGTCACGCCTCTTAACGGGAGATATATATGCGCTTAATGATCTCTACAGCGTCCCTGGGAAATCCAAACAAAGGTGATTTGACTCCGGGATGAAAATAACAGCGTCTCGACGACATGGCGACAAACACTCAAACGCAGCACTTCCTTTTCTCCACGCGACACGTCCTCTTCTCCACGTGGGACAGCAACAAGACCACGCCCCCTTTTTTCACGTATTCTTGTGGGCGGAGGTTAGTCTGTACTACTGTTCTACTGACGTCATTTATGAAGGAAGTACCAGGATGTAGTCCAAGCCGGCCGTTCGCTGTAGGCTTTGAAAGGGAACTTCTGTTAAATAAAATATCTCGCTTGGCATTGAACTTTGAGCTTTATAATTTTACAGGTATTATTTATGCTCTAACAGCAACATTACACACTAACTAAAGTTTGAACAGTGGGATCACGAAGAACGGGACCTTTAATAAAGGCTTTCTGAAGTGAAGCGATGCATTTGTGTAAGAAAAATATCCATATTTAAAACTTTACAAACCGTAATCTCTAACTGCCGTAAGCGCGTTCACGAGAGACTGGCGTTCCAGCATATGACATAAGATGCAGGTGACAAACGGAACTTAGGGAAGTTCAGAGGATTGAGCAAAACAAAACTAGAATATTCTCACCGGAGCATCCTACATCATATGCTGGAACGCCAGTCTCTTGTAAATGCACATACGACATTTAGCAGAATTTTGAAATTACAGTTTGTAAAGTTTTAAAGGAACGTGCCGACTTTTTGGGACTTTAGCTTATTCACCGTATCCCCCAGAGTTAGATAAGTCCCTAGTATACATACCATTCTCATCTCCGTGGGTTCCTTAACTCTGTCTGACGCACCCACCGCTAGCCTAGCTTAGCACAAAGACTGGAGGTAAACGGCTCCAGCTAGCCTACTGCTCAATAAGTGACAAAATATCGCCAACGTTTTCCTATTTACATGTTGTGATGTGTATAGTTACATCGTGTACTAAGACCGACGGAAAATGAAAAGTTGTGATTTTCTAGACCGATATGCCTAGGAACTAGACTCTCATTCCTGCGTAATAATCAAGGAACTTTGTGCCGTACCATGTGCAGCAGAGTGAGCAGACGCAATGATATTACACAGCGCCTGAAAATAGTCCCCAGCACGCTCTCTGTGCAAGCAGGTTGTCACGTTGGTTATGTTGATGGAAGTAAGCCTATTTCAGGTGCTGCGTAATATCATTGCGCCGCTGCACCCATGGTACGGCACAAAGTTCCTTGATTACTAGGCTAGCTGGAGCCGTTTACCTCCAGTCTTTGTGCTAAGCTAGGCTAGCGGTGGGTGCGTCAGACAAAGTTATGGCACGCACGGAGATGAGAATGGTATGTATGGACTTATCTAACTTATCTAACTGGGGGACACGGTGAATAAGCTTAAGTCCCAAATAGTCGGCGTGTTCCTTTAAATATGGATATTTTTCTTACACAAATGCATCGCTTCGCTTCAGAAGGCCTTTAATAAACCCCTGGAGCCGTGTGGAGCACTTTTATGATAGAAAGATGCACTTTTATGGACTTCAAAACAGAAACAGCCATTCACTGCCATTATAAAGCTTGAAAGAGCCATGACATTTTTAATATAACCCCGATTGTATTTGTCTGAAAGAAGAATGTCAAATACACCCAAGATGTTTTGAGGGTGAGTAAATCATGTGCTAATTTCCATTTTTGGGTGAACTATCCCCTTAACGTTTGCTCCCAATTGTCCACAACATTTTTCAAAGGCACCATGACTTTTCCAGTTTGTTATTTCCTGGATACAGGAATAATACATAATCTTTTTTAATAACTTAATTTATACCTGATAAAATTAAAGCTTTGCATAATGATCATTTTCAAGGTCTAGCAATCACACTTTTATCATTAAAAGGAAGAAAAACAATTATTGAGGGGTGAGTTCAAATAATAAATATATTCATTTTTAGTAGCGTTGTAAACTTTGGTCCAGAGTCTCTTATTGAAAAATCTCTTATAAAAAAACAGCAGGATTTTCACAATTGAGGAAAACTTGCAAAACCAGGCCTGTAAAATATAAAATCTCCTGGTTGAGAGTTATTTGTACACTAAGTGTAAACCTTTAAATATATTGTTTTCAAATATTGTAATCACTATAAAATTAAAAAAAAAAAAAAAAATTTTTTTCCAGTAATCATGAACAAAAGTTAATGGTCAGAAAGTGTGGAAATCATTCATGCATTATTATTGTTTTATAACTATTTGAAGGGATTGTATTAATATAACAGGCAGTGGGAGGAGGAGCTTGAAACTTCACACGTTGTTTTTGCTCTGTCTCTTACCGCAGAATCTCAATATTGGTGTAGAAGAGAACATCCTGCACTTCAGAGGTACATTTCACAACTAACCATCAGCTGGACACTCTTTCTCTTCATTTGTGTGACTTCTGTTTATTTTGCTCTTTTTGAGGTCAAGGTCATGGAGCGAAAGGGGAAAATGAATACAAATTCAGCCTGGAATTCCTAAAACCGGTTAAGCCTGAGGTAACAGCCATCTTCATTTACACACAAAAAAACACATCTATGTAAAATGTTTGGTTGCTGCTTATGTTGGAACCACATGAAGATGTTTGTGTCCACAGGTGAAGCATAAATCCACCCAGCGGCAGGTGAATATCACCGTAAAGAAGCAAGAGCACGTCTGGTGGGATCGGCTCACTAAGCAGGAGAGGAAGCCTCTGTTTTTAGCACCCGATTTTGACCGCTGGCTGGATGAGTCAGATGCAGAAATGGAGCTCAGAGAGAAGGTAAAGAGGTTTACTATTTAAGTTATACTTGAGGAACTTCACAGTCTGATGTGTTAAACGGATGTTTTCTGTTCACAGGAAGAGAAAATAAACAAAGTCAGCATTGAGTCAAGGGTTCGTAAGGACCGTGAGTATATTTTTAATTCTACATGTGTAAACAGATTGGGTCAGTTTACCAAATAATAACCGTGCTTTCATTACTTTTTTTTTGTGCAGCTTATCTTGGCTTGAAAAAAGGTTTTCTCTTTATGTACAACTTGGTCCAGTTCCTCGGCTATTCCTGGATCTTTGTCAACATGACTGTACGTCTGTTCATACTTGGGCAAGGTTAGTCTCTTTGTTTGTTTGTTTGTTTGTTTTATTTTGTATGCAGATTAAAGATGCATTTCTGTTTGTCACTGTCAGGAAATGCATTTCATTTGAATCTTTATGCAAATGTCTGTATGAACATTTCATTACACATGAAGTGTCACAAGCCTGAGTCAGTTTCACAAAATTCAGTTTGTTTGGTGTAAAGTGGTTCTCTGAAGTGTGAAAACACGAAGTGTGTGAGATGGTGGTCCGGTGGGTTAAACCATGAAACTGATACGCAGAAGGTTGCTGGTTCGATCCCAGCGGTCACCACCAGTGTGTCCTTGAGCAAGGCACTTTACTCCATGTTGCTCCAGGGGGATTGTCCCTGTAATAAGGGCACTGTAGTCGCTTTGGATAAAAGCGTCTGCCAAATGCATAAATGTAAATGTGAAAACAGTCTGAGTGTTCAGTATGGTCCTCTGGGTTTTTTGTCAACCCAACAGATTCTTTCTATGACACATTTCATACCATTGCCGACGTGATGTACTTCTGTCAGATGCTGGCAATTATGGAAGTTATCAATCCTGCTGTGGGGTTGGTTAAGACCGGAGTCATGCCTGCTTTCATTCAGGTATGCCTAGTGCACGTCATGTTTGGTAGTTTTCTTGAATATTAACTTTCATGACAGTGAGAAATATTTCAATGTCTCTTGTTAAAGGTGATGGGGAGGAACTTCATCCTTTTTGTCATATTTGGTAGCTTAGAGGATATGCAGAACAAGCCAGTGGTCTTCTTTGTCTTCTATCTGTGGAGTACGATTGAGATATTCAGGTAATTATATGATCTATTTGTATCATGTTTATTTCGAGCAGTTTCTGCTAGTGGTGAGGAAATGTAGGAGTTGGTTTTATGGTGTAGTTTGAATATCTTTATCTGCAGGATATCCTCTTCTGTGTATGGGCCAGATGTTACTAATATTTAAACTTTGTATATGCGGTCCTTAGTTTGCTAAAGTAAATGCATTTTATCTTTCCTAAATATACAGAAATTTAGAACCTAAATCATAATTACAGAATACAAACTATATTAGAAAGACGTTTACCGATATATCCTTTTGAACTGCCTTGGTCTTTGCGGCTAAAGGTTTTTGCTCTTTCAGCAGTGATGGTGTGTGTGTGTGTGTGTGTGCGTGCGCCGCATGTGTTTCTACACATCTACTACTACGATAAAACAAGTAGCTTTCTTCCTGTGGGCTCACACAACATATCACTATAAGACACGCATTCGTGTGCCAGTAGAGAAATGCCACACTCATTACCTCAAAACTGTGTTTAAAAGCAATGTAATTAGTTCATATGACAACATAAATGAAAATGCATATCTGCAGCTCTTTTGAATGTTATAAAGTATTTTTAAAAGATGCTTATATATTTTTTCTAATTTTATATAATATTTTCTGTTAAAATAAATAATATACACTACCGTAAAAAAAAATGCTGCACCCATGGTACGGCCGCAAAGTTCCCTGATTATTACGCAGGAATGTGCGTTCCTAGGCATATCGGTCTAGAAAATCACAACTTTGCATTTTCCGTCAGTCTAAGTACACAATGTTACTATACACATCACAACATGTAAATAGGAAAATGTTGGCGTTATTTTGTCACTTATTGAGCAGTAGGCTAGCTGGAGCCGTTTACCTCCAGTCTTTGTGCTAAGCTAGGCTAGCGGTGGGTGCGTCAGACAGAATTATGGCACACACGGAGATGAGATAGTATGTATGGACTTATCTAACTCTGGGGGTGAATAAGCTAAAGTCCCAAAAAGGTGGACGTGTCACATTATGGAAAAATTATCACATTTTCCACAAAAAACTGTTCATATTTCAACATTGATAATCAGAAATGCGTCCTAAGTAGCAAATCATCAATCATTTCTGAAGGATCATGTGACACTGAAGACTGAAGTAATGACTGCTGAAAATTCAGCTTTGCAATACAGGAATAAATTACATTTTAAAATATATTAAAATAGAAAAAGTTAAAGCTACACTGTGTAACTTTTTTAGTTTATTCTTAGCTAAAAACACTTAGTTCTTTCAAAAATATAAGTGCTCATTAATGTATATTTACTTATTTCAAGTTATAAAGTATTCTCGTAAGTTTATAATATGCCATTGAAAATACATACGGGTAAGGGGTTCGAATGGGGGTCGCCATGTTGCCCCTCCATCTTGAAAGTACATTATCCAAAGAGGGACATACCCGTAAATTCAAGCTTCGCCTTTCGTGTTTTAACACTCGATGGCACCGTGTCGAATGTGAAGAGGCGGATTGCTGGATTGAACTGGAAGCCATGTTAATCTTGGACTAAAACGGCCACCGTAGGAGTTAAAACGAAATCGGAATTGGGAGGAACAGAACCTAATATTTACTGGATGGTCATATACCTTTTCACCGCTAGATGGGGGAAAATATCACACAGTGTAGCTTTAATTGTAGTACTATTTCACATGATTGTTTTTATTGTATTTTTGATCACATAAATGCAGCCTGTGTGAGCATAAGAGTGAGCCCTACAGCTTGGTCCTCCAAGTGACTTCTGTTGGATAAAAATTGATATATCTAAACCTACTTTTAAAAATGTACCATAGGTATCCTTTCTACATGTTGGCCTGCATTGATACAGAATGGAAGTTGTTGACTTGGTTGAGATACACCATATGGATACCGCTGTACCCTCTTGGAGTGCTAGCTGAAGGTATCTGTAGACTAACCCCTATCATAAAGAAAAAACATAATGGTCTGTTCATGAGATGGTGAGAACTGACAGCTTTTCTTCTGCTCTTTTATGTTGTGATCAGCTGTGGCGGTGATCCAGTCTATCCCAATCTTTGACGAAACCAAACTCCTCAGTATTTCTCTGCCTAAAGCCATCGGCATGTCGCTCAGCTTTTCCTACATCCTGCAGCTCTACTTGGTGCTCATGTTCCTGGGTAAGCTCCACAAAATACATATACAAACAAAACTAGGGGCCCTATCATACACCCGGTGCAATGTGTTTTTTGCTAGTTTCAGCCCGACGCAGTTATCATTTTCACATCCAGCGCCACGCTGTTAAAATAGCAAATGCACTCGCATCCATCTGTTTGCTCATGAGCGTGCTGGTCTGAAAACAAGGTGTTGACACGTTGCTATTTTGAAGCAACTGAAAAAGACTGCGGCATTGGCCAACAAAAACCTGGTCTAAAGTCAGTGCCGCAGTATTTTTTTGTTATTTTTGTTAGTAATGTGCGCCTATAGGCGGGTCCACAACGTGCATACACTTACAGGGACGTGCAGCAGCACACAAACATTTTTAAATATTACAAATATTGTGTACGTAAAGATAAAAATGCCTACATGTCATAATGAATAGTCATTGCATGTATCAGAATGACCTATTTGTTAGACTGGGTAAACCCAGCCTGATCTGCCGGTGATTTGATTTCGCCCTGCAACTCAGTCTGGAAACCTGTACATTCATTTCTACTGCTTCTGTTACACTTTTGCGGGAACCAATCACAGACTGGCTTATCCACCTGGTATGCTATTGGCGGGTTTAATACGATGATGGATAGAGAAGCGATGGGTCATTGCCCGTTTATCACGCCTCTTGTGATCTGATTGGTTGAAGGACTATCAATTGCATTCATTTGAATTATGCTCATTTATCACGCCTCTTGTGCAGTAGAAAATACAGAGCAGGCTCCCCAGACCAATGTTCAATCTTAAATTTAGCTTGGTGTGGTGATAACCAGACAACCTATTTGCAGTAATGACGATATTTACTTATTTAACCAATCGTGGCAATACACTTGTGTATTTAAACTTACTCGTCAGGTTCAGGGTGTCAATATTCCATTATTTAAATAGCGAATCCACCATGGTGCGAGCGCAACTGGCTTTTAAAGGTAATGGGAGATGACACTCTGATTGGTTTATTGCATGTTATGCCCAAAACACACCCATGACTCATTAAGAGACTAGGTACAACCCTTTTGGACCATTTTTCTCATCATTCGGACATGCCCTAAGTGCACTTGCGCTGTGCGCTTTAGACCATGTGCTTAGATTGTTCAAATGGGGCCCTAGGGTTCTCTTTCAAAATTGACCAATGTATATCCATCAGTTGCTTGTGATTACTACAGTAGAAGAGGGTCGTTAAAAATAGTTTTAATTTTAAAGAATGGCATATAGCCATTGCCATTACATGATGTCCTTAACATTAAATTGTTTGTAATTTCAGGCCTCTTCATCAACTTCCGCCACCTCTACAAGCAGAGGAGGAGACGGTTTCGCACAAAAAAGAGGAAAGCCAACTGAGGGGAAGGGATGCCACATGCTTCATTTCTCCTGCATCTCTCTTTTCTTATTAATTTGCCACCTCCATTTTCGGTCTTAATATTTGCCCTCTTGTCATTGCTGAGGCAAAATCTCTCTTCTCAGCCAACAACTCAAGTGCATTTACTTTCTAAATACTAAAGGTGACCTGACCATGACTTATCTGTGTAGAGGATGTAAATGATTATTATAAAACACTAGAGGAAAAAAAGATCTTACCAAAATAATTCTAACCAGGACCATGAAGGTATTTATACATTTAATCTATATGCAGTATGTTTGCAGTTTGATGGTTTGTTTGTTTGATGTTGTAGATTAGCTGTATGATGACAGGCTTGCTTTACTGAAACGCAAGCAACATTTTATCCTCCTGTCATTACCTGAGATGTTGTAATAATAATTTCTGTTGGCACAAGACAGACAGACCATTAACCTCAGGGAAAACCTCATAAAGCATTCAAGTCACATGTGGGAGCTGGACATGAATGTGTAAATGCAACTGAAAACGTTTAATTAAATTTCAGTGAAACAAAACAGATTTCTCAGATGACTATTATTAAGCATAAACTACAGACTGTTTTTTATTAGTCAGTGTAAGAAAAAAAAAATATTTACACAAACAATTACTGGTCTGAAATTAGATTCCAAAGCCTCTAAATGCATTTTCTTGGAAAACTGATGTTTTTCTTTCCTCGAATTGAGTGCTCAACGTCATAATTTGTCTCAAAGTCCAAGGTTTCCTCTCCTTTTCTATCTATCCAACCTTCGTGGCACTACTAAAACATTGTAATGCCACATTTGTGTGATCCTGCTGTAGTAACCCATTTTCCTTGGACAGAGTCTTTAGATAAAAGTACATTCCTCTGTAACTGATCTGGCGGTTGTCCACTGAGTATTGTTCATCCATCCTCTATATTCTCTCAGCCCCTCCTCCCCCTGAGAAATCAGTGAGCATGGGGGTGATGTTGTGTTCAAAGCCCGCGTATTTAGAGTCTCCGCTACTGGCCAGTTTAAGCTGCTGGGCAGCGTGTGACAGCTGGAAGGCAGCATCAGGGTGGGCGGAGTCAGGCAGCAGAGTGCACTCCCTCTCCAGAAGTTCAGCCATACTCTTCAGAAGCTCCCAGAAACCAAAGGCGAGAGCGGCCTTCCGAAGACGGTTCAATTCCTGCAGTGATGAAAATACAAATGTCATACAAAAACGTATTTTAACTAACTAAAAGGGTCATATATCAGCCCATAATATTCTTAAATTATTTTTTTTAATGTTTATATATTAAATTAAATGATACATATTCAATATATTAAAGAATTGAATCATAATAATTACACATATACCCACCTTATAGAATGTTTGTGTTTTTTCTGGCAATTTCCTTGCATTACGGAGAATTTTCTGTACATCTGTCTGTAAATGTGATTATTAAAAAGTTTAGTTTATGATGACATTTAATCAGTGTCCTGTCAGATATATATGATTTGTAGTGTTCAGATGTATACCTGCAGTCCACTGGCTTTAATCCAGACAGTAACATTCTGAGCATAGCTTCTCTTGTTTTTCGGCTGTATGGGAAAAGGACTTTTACTGTCATCTTCACCATAGGGATTTTCAGCTGCATCTGTAGGTCACGCAAACAAAGAATCATAGTGAATAGATATTTATAACGTTGACCAGTAAGCAAAACCTTATGCAAAACAATGAGCAAATGTTTTTATCATGTGTATGTAGTCTGAGAACATCTCTAGTCTCAGAAGGAAGGAAAACATGAGAGAGAAAAAATAAATATTTAATCATGCAAATGTGTGGTACTACAGTTATCCCTGACCCATGTGTATTTACCTACAGGTTTCCTAACTGAACTCGGTGAACCGTCTAGGTTAACATCTTTTGTTTCAGTGTTTTAATGATTAACTACTTACACACACTGCATAAGCAATACAATGCAGTTCATTTTTATTTCATTTTAACAGGCCTTTTAAGTGTGGCTGTTACATAATACTGAGCAAAAACTTGCTACCTGAGGCAGGTCCAAGTTGTGACATTCTGCCCAACCAGGGCAGAGGCTCAGAGCCGAGCTCAAAGAGTGACATCATTAGATTGGACTTCTTCTTACTGTCTGCCTGGGAATAAAGCATTCCGAACCAGTCTGGCCTGATAGAGAATTATACACAGGGAAAACTTAAATTTCAGAGTAACTCGATCATATAATCAAATATGTTGATGAAAAATGAAAAGGTGAAAATAAACCCCTTACATCTGACAGCGCAATTCACTAAAAGCAAGTTTAAAATTTGGAATGCTTATGAAAAGGCAGAGGCTTATTTTTATATTGCTCCTTACCCTAGATGTACAAGTGCCACCATTCCTTCCACCTTTAGGCTGCCATGTAGAAGAACACAGAAGTTTGGGCTTTTGCCAGCCATTTGATTTGTGGAGGTCTCTTCCTCTGTCTCATCAGAGGTCCCTGTACCCATCTCATCCCCCTCTGTCAATCATAAGAACATGCCCATATATATACACATACATTATTTATACATTCATATATATATATACACTCACCTAAAGGATTATTAGGAACACCTGTTCAGTTTCTCATTAATGCAATTATCTAATCAACCAATCACATGGCAGTTGCTTCAATGCATTTAGGGGTGTGGTCCTGGTCAAGACAATCTCCTGAACTCCAAACTGAATATCAGAATGGGAAAGAAAGGTGATTTAAGCTATTTTGAGCGTGGCATGGTTGTTGGTGCCAGACGGGCCGGTCTGAGTATTTCACAATCTGCTCAGTTACTGGGATTTTCACACACAACCATTTCTAGGGTTTACAAAGAATGGTGTGAAAAGGGAAAAACATCCAGTATGCGGCAGTCCTGTGGGCGAAAATGCCTTGTTGATGCTAGAGGTCAGAGGAGAATGGGCCGACTGATTCAAGCTGATAGAAGACCAACTTTGACTGAAATAACCACTCGTTAACCGAGGTATGCAGCAAAGCATTTGTGAAGCCACAACACGGAACAACCTTGAGGCAGATGGGCTACAACAGCAGAAGACCCCACCGGGTACCACTCATCTCCATTACAAATAGGAAAAAGAGGCTCAAATTGGACAGTTGAAGACTGGAAAAAATGTTGCCTGGTCTGATGAGTCTCGATTTCTGTTGAGACATTCAGATGGTAGAGTCAGAATTTGGCGTAAACAGAATTAGAACATGGATCCATCATGCCTTGTTACCACTGTGCAGGCTGGTGGTGGTGGTGTAATGGTGTGGGGGATGTTTTATTGGCACACTTGGTCCCTTAGTGCCAATTGGGCATCGTTTAAATGCCACGGCCTACCTGAGCATTGTTTCTGACCATGTCCATCCCTTTATGACCACCATGTACCCATCCTCTGATGGCTACTTCCAGCAGGATAATGCACCATGTCACAAAGCTCGAATCATTTCAAATTGGTTTCTTGAACATGACAATGAGTTCACTGTACTAAAATGGCCCCCACAGTCACCAGATCTCAACCCAATAGAGCATCTTTGGGATGTGGTGGAACGGGAGCTTCGTGCCCTGGATGTGCATCCCGCAAATCTCCATCAACTGCAAGATGCTATCCTATCAATATGGGCCAACATTTCTAAAGAATGCTTTCAGCACCTTGTTGAATCAATGCCACGTAGAATTAAGGCAGTTCTGAAGGCGAAAGGGCGTCAAATACAGTATTAGTATGGTGTTCCTAATAATCCTTTAGGTGAGTGTGTGTGTATGTATGTATGTATGTATGTATATAAGATGTTAGCTGACATTGTACTTCTCGTTTTATTAGATCCCTCAATAATAGTAATTTTTATTTATGAACCAAGATTGCCAGGGTTTTGGAAAAAGGACATTTTAAAAGTGTGATTTCTAGACCTGGAAAAGTCATGGAACTTCTGAAATTATGGAATTACTTTAATCATGTCAATTATTTATAGTTTTAATTATACTGACCTTTGTTCACAGCGATGGGCAGGACCAAGTGCCTGGATATAACCGGAGGGCTTGAGATGTCTCCAATCTCAATAAAACCCACAATCTCCAAGTCTATATATAATATAATATATATAATACAATAAGGTAACTATTACATGCACTTTCATCCAATTTCCTCATCTAGAATCTAGCATGATTAGCAACAAATAAAAATAACATTTATTTATTTACATTTATTCTGCTAAACGCCTTCAATGTAATATTATATACAGTAAATCAGCTTACATAAAACGTGTTTGTACTTAGTCATAAGAAACACATAACTCGAATAGTTATACATTGCATCCGGAAAGTATTCACAGCGCTTCACTTTTTCCACATTTTGTTATGTTACAGCCTTATTCAAAAATGGATTAAATTGATTACTTATTTTTTTCTCAATTCTACAAACAACACCCCATAATGAGATGTTTCTACAACTTGATTGGAGTTCACCTGTGGCATTGAAAGGCACATACCTGTCTATATAAGGTCCCACAGTTAACAGTGCATGTCAGAGCACAAACCAAGCCACGAAGACCAAGGAATTGTCTGTAGACCTCCGAGACAGGATTGTATCGAAGCACAGATCGGGGGAAGGGTACAGAAAAATTGCAGCATTGAAAGTCCCAATGAGCACAGTGGCCTCCATCATCCGTAAATGGAAGAAGTTTGGAACCACCAGGACTCTTCCTAGAGCTGGCCGCCCGGCCAAACTGAGCGATCGGGGGAGAAGGGCCTTAGTCAGGGAGGTGACCAAGAACCCGCTGGTCACTTTGAGAGCGCTCCAGCACCATCTCTGCAGTGGCCAGACAGCACATGACAGCCCACCTGGAGTTTGCCAAAAGGCACTTGAAGGACCCTCAGACCATGAGAAACAAAATTCTCTGGTCTGATGAAACAAAGATTTAACTTTTTGGCCTGGATGGCAAACGTCATGTCTGGAGGAAACCAGGCACCACCCATCACCTGGCCAATACCATCCCTACAGTGAAGCATGGTGGTGGTGGCAGCATCATGCTGTGGAGTAACTGGAAGACTAGTCAGGATCGAGGAAAAGATGAATGCAACAACGTACAGAGACATCCTTGATGAAAACCTGCTCCAGAGCGCTCTGGACCTCAGACTGGGGCGAAGGTTCATCTTCCAACAGGATAACAACCCTAAGCACACAGCCAAGATAACAAAGGAGTGGCTACGGGACAACTCTGTGAATGTTCTTGAGTGGCCCAGCCAGAGCCCAGACTTGAACCCAATTGAACATCTCTGGAGAGATCTGAAAATATGCACCGACGCTCCTCAAGTTCCATCAGGTTGAATGGGAGGTCCTGCATAGAAGAATGGGAGAAACTGCACAAAAATAGGTGTGCCAAGCTTATAGCATCATACTCAAAAAGACTTGAGGCTGTAATTGGTGCCAAAGGTGCTTCAACAAAGTATTGAGCAAAGGCTGTGAATACTTATGTACATGTGATTGTTTTTTGTTTTTTATTTTTAATAAATTTGCAAAGATTTCAAATAAACTTCTTTCACGTTGTCATTATGGGGTATTGTTAGTAGAATTGAGGAAAAAAGAATTGAATCCATTTTGGAATAAGGCTGTAACAAGGTGGCCTGGCTCCGTCCTCCTACGTACTTCTGCTCAATTTTCATTTTCCTTCAGTACTCCGTCTGGGATTGCGGTATATTGATTCTCTGGCTTTCTCCGATCAAATTTTAACCGGTCCAATCAGCAAACAGAGGGAGTGGCTGAGAACGATGACATTGATGTTGTGCGCTAGTTTTAGATGACATACGTCACGACCAAACGTTAGCGATTGGTTATGGCAGTTTGAGAGTTTTAAACTTCAACAGAGTACCCGCCTTCAAGGAAGTTAACGCTTGTCAATGGAGAGTGGCCAGACTCTCTGTACAAATGAAATGTACGAGAGTCTGGTAGGACCAGGCTAGTAACAAGGCTGTAACATAACAAAATGTGGAAAAAGTGAAGCACTGATAATAATTTCCGGATACACTGTAAATGCTTACATTACAACAGCATGGATAGAGGTAATATTTAAACATGATAATTTCATTAGATTCTCTGGTCGTACCTGTTTGCACTGTTCTGGGCATGGGATCCACTTCCTCATCTATAATCACTGGCTCTGGCCTGGGAAAGACCTGCACATCAGAGGTCAGGTTCCCACAGCGCAGCACCGCATGGAAGGGAGAGTACGCCTGGTCAATCAGCTTTCTGCCAACACAAAAATGCAGTGATGTTGTTTATCACAATATGTTGCCTAAACAACAATGTGCACTTAAAAATACAAGAACATATTTATATAGTATTTATGCAACAGTAACAACCTCACTCACCCAAACATGGACTGGACACTTTTAAGACAAAGGGGTCCCTCCATAGTGTATATCTGACCCTCTGCGCCATTCAAATGAATCAGCTGCTCTAAGTTATCCATACCATCCGTAGCTTGGAGCTTCAGGGGACATCAAAACAACATAGATTAAAGTACATAAAAGGAAAATATTATTTCATTACTATAGTTTAAATATGATGTAAGATGACTTAATTTAATAAAACTTTAACTAAAATTAAAATGGAAATTATAAAAATAAAAACTATTTTTAAATATTAAATGTAGGGTAGACAATGTTTGCTCGCACAGACATCAGTGTGCTCCATGAGGCTATGCAGAGTTGTAGACAAAATGCCCATGACGTTTAATGTCCCCGACAGCCTCTGTAGTCCCATTTAGCCACTTGTTAGTAACTGCCTTTTTCAAAACACGTAAAAGCTTAAAAAAAAATCACGATTTGTGAAGTATTTTATGTTGTAGAATAAAATGTGATCTTGAGCTTGCAGAGCTGCCAACTCTCACGCATTGGCCGTGAGACACACGCATTTGATTGGTTTCACACGCTCACACGCCACACCCCCGATTTCTCACGCTGAAGTGTCAACCCGGTCAGTCAAATGGCTGAAAGATGAGTTTATCTATAGATCTACATGTAGAGCCGATCATGTTGATCGATTAGTTATACTCTCGGTGAGGGGGTTCAAGATAAATGCAAATAAATACGGTGTTGTTGCGCGACCTAAAGCTACATTCCGTTTTGGGTTCTGACGAGCCTGTAATGAGCGAAGTGGAGCGCTGTGACGCTCAGGGGTGCGTTTCCCGAAAGCGTTGTTCGCTAACTATGGTCACAAGTTCCGTCATTATAAGCATAGTTAAACGAGCAGTGTTTCCCGAAACCATAGTTCCAACGAACATTCGCAAACAGCATCGCAAAGTTGATTTGCATACATTTTGTTCTTGCACTGATGTTAAATGTGTAGCCATTTTGCACTTTGGCAGCCAGTTTGAGATATAGGCTATATTTGAGTGTTGTGTGTGATGATTTTGACAGTTTCTTCCATAGAAATGACTGGGGAAAAGTGTCCCAATAACCCTGAATTCACCCTCTTTGAAATCATAATTACATTGCACTATGAAGCTTAAAACCCCAAATATTATAACATTCTTCATTAACATTTATTCAGTTATTTGTAACGATCTCATTGTAAAAAAAAAAAAGAAATAGAAAAGTGTAGCCAGCTCCTTTTTGATAGTAGCTTGTAGTGTAGCTACTTTTTCAAAAGGGTAGCTTGAATGTAACTTAACTACTCAAAGTAGTTTTTACTACAACACTGTTTTTTTTAGATCAACCACAGCAAAAAAAGAACCACACAACAGAGAGAAGAGCAACAGACAGGACAGACAGTTTTTTTTTCTTTTTCTTCCCTGTAAAAGTATGCTGTAGGTTGATGTATAATCAATTAGTTCTATTTAGACAAAACCTTGCCTCTAGGCCTAGTGCTTTAAAGGTCCCGTTCTTCGTGTTTTTTTGAAGCTTTGATTGTGTTTACAGTGTGCAATATAACATGTGTTCATGTTTCGCGGGGGGAAAAAAAACAGTATTTTTAACACAATTTACTTATCTGTATACCGCTGTTTTCACTGTCCTAAAAACGGCTGATGAGTTCCTTGTTCTATGAAGTCCCTCCTTCAGAAATACGTAACGAGTTCTGATTGTGCCAGCGGTTCCTGTGTTGTGATTTGACCGCAGCTTAGCGAACGTGGCACGGTTCCTGTGTTGTGATTCGACAGCAGCTTAGCGCACGTGGAAAGGTCACGCCTCTTAACGGGAGATGTATGCGCTCAATGATCTCTACAGCGTCCCTGGGAAAGCCAAACAAAGGTGATTTGACTCCGGGATGAAAATAACAGCGTCTCGACGACATGGCGACAAACACACTCAAACGCAACACTTCCTTTTCTCCACGCGACCATCCTCTTCTCCACGTGGGACAGCAACAAGACCACGCCCCCTTTTTTCGCGTATTCTTGTGGGCGGAGGTTAGTCTGTTCTACTGTTCTACTGACGTCATTTATGAAGGAAGTACCAGGATGTAGTCCAAGCCGGCCGTTCGCTGTAGGCTTTGAAAGGGAACTTCTGTTAAATAAAATATCTCGCTTGGCATTGAACTTTGAGCTTTATAATTTTACAGGTATTATTTATGCTCTAACAGCAACATTACACACTAACTAAAGTTTGAACAATGGGATCACGAAGAACGGGACCTTTAAAATTGTGTATGTGTGTCTATAGGATATAGCCTACAACATATAGATGCATTTTGTATATATATATATATATATATATATATATATATATATATATATATATATATATATATATATATATATATATAATATTATTATCTATTTTATTTTTTGTTGTTGCAATTTTTGCTTTGTACGCGGCGAAATTTTGCTTGGCCCCACCAAATCTCACTCTAAGCTTTTTTGAAAAGTTGGCAGCTCTGAGCTTGTGTTCACCACAGACCTTATCAACCCTCCCGTTTTTTCCGGGTTTCTCACGTATTTTAGTTCTTTTCCCGCTGTCTTCCCGTTTTAGTGTTTTCCCGTAAAATATCCCGTATTTTTACGCTCTGATTGTGTTAACTCAGAACACGCAACTATCTGTGTCTGTGTTCAAATGTCTCAAATAATTCTCTCTTTGTAAACTTTGTTCATTGCATGCCGTATGTTCGAATATGACCAGTCATTTTCGCCGTCATCACCCGGATGTAGTAGTGCCAGAAGAATGAGAAGTCGCGCGCTGTGAGAAAATCTGTCTCTGGGCACTCATCCGAAAGCGCGCACACGTCTCAAAACGCGCAAATATTGAGTTCTCTTTCAAGTCTTGCTCTTGAACGGACAAACTCAAGCAAAAACTATGTCAACATGTCCATCTTGAGTATTCTAGCAGACAGTCTGTATATGCCTTAAGTAAACTTTATACAGTCGAGAAAGACGACGCATATCCGAGCTTTAGGTCTTAAAGGGGCAGTAGCCTTAATGTCAAACAACACAAGACAAGGACATCACTCACTGCTCTTGATTGAATAGCTTTTGTAAGCTTAATAGGATAAATCTTTAATTTATACAGTCAAACATGCAATGTTATTTTATATTTGATCATTTTCTGTACCTGAAAACTAATGTTAGACGTACCTGAAAAACCTGAAAAGCATAGTTTATATTATTAGTATCTTTGCTCAATAGTATTTATTTGTGCTGCTGCTTGTATTTAAATGAATTGTTCTTATTGTTTTCTTTATTTTTATTTGACAGTAGTCCTTTTTCCCTGAACATAGCAAATACTGAACCGTACCGAAACCGTGAACCTAAAACTGTGATACAAACCGAACCGTGAGCAATCTGTACCGTTACACCCCTAGCGTAATGTATGCGAGGGGGTGCCACAAAATGGAGAACATTTTCAAAGAGTGCCATGACTGAAAAAAGGTTGGGAAACACTGGCTTAGGCTATATCGAAGAAGAAGAAGAAGAAGAAGAAGAAGACAGTTGCAGTGGCGGGCGGGAGGAAGAGGGAAAAAGTAGCGGGAAGTGAACTTCAAAGAGAGTAGAGTAGATGAGTGTGATGTGCGATGATGGATCAGGACGCTGATGGACAAAATCAAAATATATTGTGTAGTTATAAACTCTTTAGACTGTTAATGATTAGTGCTTTTTTTTAAGTTTGTGGGTAAGAATCGTGTTTAAAAAAAATCCCTTATTTTGTGGATGGATTCCGGGAAATCTCCCTTATTTTCAATGTTCAATGTTGACAGCTATGCCTTATTTCAGCCATTTATCCAAAATCCCATTTAAAAAACCCATTGACTTCGGGACGATGGAACCAGAAGTATTAAAATGCTAACTCGTTTTGGCCTACAAATGTACGTCATACCTGCACCACTCTATAGTTTCTCAATGACACTAAAATAACACTGGTAAGGACAGTGAAAACAGACTGAAGTACCTCCTCTGCATTGGCAATGCACATGACATAGAGTTTGGAAGGGAATGGGAAAGGAAGTGGGAATTTCTTGTCCTCCAGACGTTGTTTCACTGTTTGCAGGGAGTGACGCAAAGATCCACGACCAATGCCCAGTGCACCATCGGTAACCAGCACCACCTACAGGCCACCATTAAAACAACATAAACACTGATCAACAATGTAAATGCAGACATAAATTCAGCATTATATATAAAAAATATTATCTTTAGAAAAATGTAATGGGACAATCTCTACTGTATATTAAAAATGTAATATGTTTAATGTTTAGACACCGCTAAGGTGGATATATGCTCCACTACCATAATAATCTACCAGCATTATAAAAAACCCTTCCTATCAATTTACAGAACAGATCAATCAGCCATAGTGCTGAGAAATCTTGGCACATAACATATCTTCAACTCCATTGTAGTGTACAATCCATGTAATATGATGGTGTATCAACATTTAGCAGCAAAAACTGTTTTTAACAATGATAATCATAATAATTAGAAATGTTTCTAATGCACCAAATAAGCATATTCGATTATTTTTGAAGGATCATCTGACACTGAAGACTGGAGTAATGATGCTGATAATTCAGCTTTGCATCACAGGAATAAATTACATTTTAAAATACATAAAAAATACAAACAGTTCTTTTAAATGTTATCAATATTAATGTTGTTTATACTGTATTTTTAATAAAATAAAAATAGAGACTTCTTTCGAAAACATAAAAAAAAAAAACTTTATTGTTGCAAACTTTTAATCGGTAGTGTATATGTAAGTGTATGCATGATTCACAATTTGCATATTCCATATAGTATTTTGAATAATTAGATTTTTTATTTATTTATTTTTTTACCTGGCATGGGCAAGCGGTTCCCCACTCCTGCTGTACTATATTACTAACACCTTGTAATGCAGCTTCCAGGCAGGTTTTATCATAGTCTTCAAGGTTGTTCAAGGCTTCCTGCAAAACAATGAATGAGAGATAACAATAAGACCCCTAAAAACTAGGCTCTGATGATGAATTAGGTTTAAGACATTGCATTTACATTATATTTTATGTAGACAACATGACACCTGGTCTGTTTTTACCTGCAGAGTATTGTAGTCTCTGGTGAATGGCACCATGAGCTCCCAGAGCGAGGAGAAGGCGACGAGTGAAGTGAACTCCATTCTGTAGTTTGTGGCCATGTGTTCAAACAGCATGGTCAGTCCATGAACAGCCAGGTTCTTTCTCTGAAACTCTTCACTGCCCTCCACTGACACCGGTCGTGTCATGGACAGCGACGAGTCCAAAAGAACCACAGTAGGCATTTTTGCAAATTCTTCTCTTTACACTTTGATACACAGTTATGAATGAACGCTTGAGATATCTGTGTAAAAACAGGAACATGATGTGTTAGTGTGACAACAGAAGCTTCTGCAGTGGACATAAAAAAGAACCCACACACATAAAATACTCTGACTTTGTTATGGTTACACTGCTGGGGAAAAAACAGCTTAATCCATCCTAAGATGTTTTGCCCGGAAAAAAAACAGATAGACCTTTTTTTTTTAATATATATATATATATATATAATTTCCCTATGTAACAGAGCAAATAATGTAAATCAAGTCTGTTGTGTGTTACTGTTGTTGTCAGTGTCCAATCAAGCATTCGCACTTTAAATATGACAGGAAAACATTAAATTATCATAAAAGTCTTAAATATAATATGATCTTCATATTTTAGAATACAACTCGTAGGCATGCATACCAATCTTTGCATATTTCAATAAAACGTTAACATTTTACCCATCGCTGAAAATCCCTTCTTCCTAACCATGTGTGCAGCGTGATAAACGGACCGTCTGGAAACAAAAGAAACATGCCAACTCGTTCCTTGTCAAGAACGCGCGCGAGAAAGGGATTTTTAAAAGTTGTATCCTAAAATAAACTCCATTAAAATAAAGTAGGAAAATAAAGCAAAGTTCAAGAGAGAGCATATACATAAACCTACAAATCTAGATTTAAATTTAAGATTTAAAATCAAACTGTGGCTCAATTTATCACTAATCTGTAATCCATAATATATAACCATAGTTATGCAATAATACAATATTCTCAAAAAGTTGGTTTAGACTTTAGTTTGTATTTTTAATTAACCAATTTTCATGTGTATTAACTTTTTAAAATTATGAATGAGACATATATCAGCTAAATAATTAGGATAAAACGGTTCAAGACGTAATGAGAGTGTGGGGAGAGAGTACATCTAATCCTCTTAACAGACTTCAGGTATTAGGTATTGTGCTGATCCACGCTGAAGAGCTGCCCTGCGGTGCGTCCTGCTTGACCTATAGCAGCGCTCACAGCATCCGCGCCTCTCCTACAGCCCAGCTGTGAGACAGCAGCTCCACTCACCGCCGCGCGCATCGCCCTGCAACCGGTAGGTTTCTCGAGCGTGTTCTGAATTATTATTATTTTTTACAGCAGAGGAAGTTTTAATTTAAACTGTTAAACTGTTAATGATTAATTTATCCATATTAGGATTTTTTTTATAGCCCAATGCTGATATAAAAATAGGCTAGTCTGCTCCCAGTCACACTTTACATTTCAGTGTTCATGCTGCTGCTGTTGTTGTTGTTTTTTTTTCTTCAAAATACTTAATGTTTTATTGTTTTTAAGCTGCTTCTTGCAATGACACTGCTATTCTTATTAAGGGTTGACAGAAACTATAATAGAAATTAGACTGATATTTTCCATGCTATAGACTGAAATGTTAAAGACATGTTTCTTAACTAATTCATTTAGACGCAGTGTCAAGTTTTTATTACTGTTATTAAGGGACGATATTCATTCATTGGAATTGATTTACAGGGGCACTTTTTTGCCTTTTTATGGCGAGATATTTTTCCTAACCATGTAAACCACGCAGTGTGCCACTCGTGTAGATTTTTGAAAAGCTAGAATTGATCAAATATTATTGATTGAATCCAATGCAATGTGTTGGTTAGATGAGATACAAGTATTAGAAGAAACTGTAATCTGCTGATCCTACATTCAGTGTTGTCTGTATACAACTGTTGCACTCAGTATTCCTCCTTTTATCTACTGTAAGGTCTGTGAGAGGAAACCTGCACCACAGAGAAAATGAGATGAAACGGTCTGAGCGAGAGTCCTGCATACCCCTGCATCTTTTGGGGGGAAATTCTGGATGTTCTGGGTGTCATTGCCCTAAAAAACAAGTCAGTGCCCTTTAGGAAACATACTAGAAAATGTTCCTGACTCGAAGAAAGAGACTGCAGCTCAGCCGGATTATATTTCTTCTGACTGGGGTTTTCCTTTGTTCTTTATATCAACTCACTATCAGAGCCAGGCTTCCAGAAGCCTGGCCAGAGCCCCAGATATCAGGGGAACCTGATGAGGGCTCTGGACTTGTTCTGGAACCAGGATTGTTGGAGATGACTAGTTTGACCACTGTTGAGCCAAAGAACACCAACCACACAGATGGGGTCCAGCCGTCAGAGTCAGCAGCAAATATACCCGTCCAAACAACATCTACAACAGAGACGCCTACAACAACCACAAACAGGACAATTGTCCATTGCATTTATGTGGATCCAAACCTCCCGAAACCCACCCCAGTTCCTCCTCCAGAAACTGAGCCGACCACTCAGGTGCCCAACACTACAGCATCCAGTCCTGGAGAGGCACCACACATGAAGGGCGAATACCCGGAGGACATCTTCTCCATTGAGGAGCGACGCAGAGGCTGGGTCATGCTCCACATCTTTGGAATGATATATATGTTTGTTTCTTTGGCCATTGTCTGCGATGAGTTTTTCGTCCCTACATTGGGGGTTATCACAGACAAACTGGCGATCTCAGATGATGTGGCCGGGGCGACCTTTATGGCAGCTGGAGGCTCTGCCCCTGAACTTTTCACTTCCTTGATCGGTGTCTTCATTTCTCATAGCAATGTGGGCATTGGGACCATTGTTGGCTCGGCTGTCTTTAACATCCTGTTTGTGATCGGAATGTGTGCGCTGTTTTCCCGGGAGATGCTTCACCTCACCTGGTGGCCTCTCTTTCGGGACGTGTCATTCTACATCCTCGACCTCATCATGCTCATCATCTTCTTCTTGGACAACACCATTATGTGGTGGGAGAGTATGATGCTGGTGTGCGGATATGCTCTCTATGTTACTTTCATGAAGTTCAATGTTCAACTAGAGCATGCCTTTAAATCTCAGCTCATGAAACACAAGAACATTGTCAAAGTCATCGCGGTGGAAGAACCTGAGAAGGTACGACTCATTACTTTTGCCCAATAATACATAGGATTAGAATTAGTCTTTGGGTCAGATATTTGGGCCAATAGCACAAAACCCTACTGAAAAATCAAAGATACACCAGCAGGAATTCCATGTTGGTCCAGGCTGATTTATGCTGGTATAGTGCTGGTCTAGCTATTGGACCTGCATAGTCATGCTGTCACTAGTAGCTGGTCCACCAGAACTCCCACTACCCATGCTGGGGACTAGCAACCAGCATCCCATTCAGGTCCCCCCTGGGCGATTAATCGATTAATAGTTTTTTAAAATGTGGTCGATTTGAATCAATCTTTTTCCCGTATTTATTTATGCAAACATTGAACATAATATCTGATTGACGTTACTCTTATTACTAGTCTTCTCTACTACATGACATCCTTTTATGTACTTTGCGCAACATCGGGGACCCTGTCATTCATTCAGTGCTTAACATGGCGGATGCAGGGACGCCTTTCAATGTGAAAGACGTTTTGGACAGTTGAAGGAACAAAAGTTTATCATTTGCATGCATTTTGGAGCCAATTTAAGCATTCAGCAAAAGATAACTCGCAAGCACCGTGCTTTTTTTTGTGTGCGCACACATCCGAAGCACACACAGCTGCGTGCAAATAATAAAATTAATTCTCTTTCACATCTTCTTGCGCCTGAAAGGACAAATTCACACAAATGTATCTCAAAATGCCCGCTTTTGCGAGTATCCAAGTAAATAGTTATGGCTTAAAAGTAAGCAGTAGAGAAAGAGGTCATGTGTATCATTATATTGGATCCATGCATTAGTCAGTGACAGCAGCCTAATATTCTTGCAGCTGTCTGTGTTTTTAATGTTAATTATACTACAAAATACACAGAAATCACTCCCTGCTCTTCACTGAATAACTTTTTTGAAACTTTAATAAGGGTTCAACTTTATTTAATTTGAGTACTTTATTATAAGTGTGGGGGATTTGGCATGCAGAATTTGTTGTTTGCAGGGATGTTTTCAGAGCTACACATTTCATCCTTAGCATTGTCCTAATCTACCACCCATATATATATATATATATATGTGTGTGTGTGTGTGTGTGTGTGTGTGGAATAGTAATAAAAGGTCATGTCAAACTACTACTAAGGTTTTCTTTTCAGAAATGTCATTCTTTTTATATAGCTTTTTCCTGCATTATGATATCAGGACATTTGTATAACTCTGATATGATTTTATGCACCAAATCAAAATGAATTTTAATTCAGAAATGACAAACATGCTCATGCTCATTGAATTTGTAAATTATAATGAAAAAAAGAGCACCTGCAGAGAAATGCAGCATTGCTGGTCACATTATTTACAATCATTCATCTAGGTCCTAGGAGACACTTATTTGATTTAATACACATTTTTATCAGTACTGGGATTCAAAACCAAAACACTGTGCATCATTAGCACCATGCGCTACCCTTTTTTGCTTCAAGAACATGGATTTGCACGTTAGCAATTTGCATAGCATTTTAATAATAATATTTATCACAGAAACATTTATTTCTGTTTTGGACAGTGTTGATGATTTCTGCTGTGGTATACCTTCTAGTGATGAGGAACCACTATAATATCTGCTCATGGACGTGATAGCAGAGATATAATAGCATCCCACTCAGGTGAATGTGAGTCACTTATGTTTATTCATTGAACAGATACGCATGGGTTTGCGTTTTCCTTTGATAAACAGAAATGAAAAGGATCTCTTGTGTCTGCTGGGGCCAGACGTTGTTAATGAGTTGTCTTGTAGCAGGCGAGGTATTTGGAGCAGGTGCATTTGGCTCACAGTGACAGCCTCATTTGATTTAGTGACACTATAATAAAATTGTGTAGTCATTTTCACAAGTTCCTTTCTTCATCCTGAACATCCCTCAGCTTAGAAGCTGTGGTGAGAGGGAGGTTTAGAGAGATCAACACTTGATAATCTGTCATAACATCTCTGTGATCACACTCACCTGAGAAGGAGATTTAAGCTGCAGTGACAGTCTGGGTTATTATAAATGTGTTTCATGCTGTAAGAAAACATATATTAATAAGTGGAGGGATATCATTAATCATTCATGGGATCAAAATAATACTATATAATATCTGTTAGAGACCCTCTGGACTGGTAAAATGATGACACTCTGGCTCTCTGATCCAAAGACGTTCACTTAATCCTATGAGGGTCTGCTGTGATATACAAACTGTGTAACATATAGAGTGTTTAAATCTGATAAGTGTGATTGAAGCTTATATAGTGTAAGACGGCTTACTAGACCCAGAGGACCTAGATCTCTGTCAAACTAAACCCACTAAATTGAATTTATCACAGATAAGTAACAAGTACAGCAGTACCGATAAAATGCAGAATTTCATATATTTGGTTGCTCACGTATGTTGATATTGTTAACTATTACATTCGTTTTTGCTATAAATAAAGCTGACATGAAATGTAAATATTAGAAAATGTAAAAAAAAGAGGTCAAATTAGAACGTTGCCTTGGCAATTACCTGAAATAAAATCAAATAAAAAGTTTGAAGCGACAGACATAACAAAATTACTGAAACAAACTAAAATTAAAACAGAAAATGTATAAATGAAAGATAATTCACAATATTAATAAACCTGCATGCTACATGCTCTTTGTTAAATAAATGAAATATATTGATTGGTCTCCTTTTAGTCTATGAGGGCATGTGAATGAAAACTTGATCAACTTTGCAACAGAATAGTCACTTTTATTCTTCAAACAGTAGAATGAGAAGTGAAAGTCAAAGGTCAAATCAATCCTCGGTAATGTTTCAAACTGTTTTTGCACACAGGACAATGCGACTGCAGAGGAGGAGAACAGGCCGCCTGAACCCGAAGACAAGAATCGATTAAAGGTTATCAAAAATACGCAAATACATGTTAATGTATAAATATAAACATATGTTGTCACCAAATGGAACTACAAAAATAATGATTTGTTTGAGCCAGTGAACATAGCAGTGTTTTAATAGCCAACATATATGAACTTTTCTGGGAAATTAGTCTACAAATGGCTTTTTATAGTTGTCAAGCTAAGATATGAGGAAGCATTCTAACATGCAAAAAATGACACATCACCTTTAACAAGAAGACACAACAGATACACACATGATAGCTTTGATAAGATTGGATGCATTTCACATGTCCAGTCAAATGAATATGGGATTATTCATTTAAGTAATATACTTAATGACATACCGTTACTGAAATAACATACCGGTATATAAATGATTTTTATTCTGCAGTCCACTTGGCAAACAGAATTTGCAGGTTCAGATATAAATTCTTTCGACATGATCATTTAGTGTGCGATCATATTTCCCCTGTCTCGTGTAGCTGAAGCCCACACTGCAGCGCGGGGGCAGTTCTGCCTCTCTGCACAACAGCACCATGAGGAACACCATCTTCCAACTGATGATTCACACACTGGATCCTCTTGGAGAGGGTAAGAGCCCTTCAGTGTCTGAACCCTCATAATGATAACTCATTAAGCAAGCACTGCACGGAAGCGTTACAAAATTCAATTCTGGTGGTTTAAAGCAATAGTCCACCCATAAATTCAAATACTGTCATTATTTATTCACCCTCATGTCGTTCCAAACCTGTATGACTGACTTCCTTCTGCAAAACATTGGGAACCAATGACTTCCATTGTATGGACAAAGAAATACATTTCTCAAAATATATGTTATCTTCTGTGTTTCACAATAGAAAGAAAGTCATACAGTTTTGAAATAACAGGAGGGTGAGAGGATTATGACAGAATAATTTTTTTTTTATGGAACTATGCCTTTCAGATATGTTGTGAAAGCTGTTCACAAAGATTTTCCACATGTTTCTGAGTAAATGTTAACATTAAAAGATCAGGAAAAGTATATGATAAGAATGTAGTGCTCATTTGATACTTGAATACTCAAATTATGCTATTTGTACAAAGTGATTGATTAGAGCACTACTGGTTTAATGGAAGAATTAGCTAAATGCAATTTTTGCTTCAGAATTGTTTTAATGGTTACTCCATTTACAGACTGTTTTGTATATCGAAACAGAAATTGTTTGTAGATCAAATTCCAATCATATGATATAGGCTATATTCACACAGGCATGTGCTGTAAGAAGTTCAGAAGTGTAGCAGGAGAGTCCCTTTGTCCTTCTCCTAGTACAAATGGATTAGCAAAACGTGTTCCATATGATGACAGCACTAAGTCTAGATTGATACTAAGAAGATAAATAGCTCTTTCTCAGTCTATGGAGTGGAGAGTGATTCATAGTAGTGAGACAAGGGATGGGCCCACCGCAGTGGCTCTATGACATTTTGTCAAGTCACATCAATGTGTATGTCACCATTTAAAAATGCACTATATTATTTTCATATTGCACATATGTTCTCTAACGAGAAATTGTCTGCAGAAACTGTAATTGTACTATCACAAAAATGCATATGTGTAAAGCAGAAGCCCTGCTGCTGAGGTCCCGGTGGGTCAGTGGTTTGATGGCTGAGGTTGGTCCCCTTGACCTTCAGCCTGTCCTCAGGTGGCTGCGCAGCACCTGCGCTCTCAGGGTCCTAACAAAAACCTCCTAGTACTGTGCTGCTCCATCATTAAGCTGCTTTTGATTGAGCTCATAAAGGCTGGATGAGAGACAGGCTCCAGCAGCTCAATCCTGTTATTGTGATAGGGTCCCTGCTGTAGTCAATGAGACAAATGTAAAGGTTCATTAGTAGATATCTACATTTGGGTTCATAAATAACTGACAAGCACTTAACACTAGTTTTAAAGGACCTCAATGGCACAGATTTAATATATTCTGTATGCTCTGTATGAGTCATTTAAATCGCAGAAAGAAATGTCTGGGTCAAATTTCACCCCCAAAATAACCAAAAATATCTTAATCTTAAATAAATAAAACTATTGGTGAGATCTATTAGATACCTTTTTTTTTTCGTTTTCATGACAAGCCAAAAAAAAAAATCTTAAAAACATCTCAAAATGCATATGCTGCATACTCTCAAAAAAAGCATACAGTAAACAGTAACTAACTGTCACACTCACAATTTGTGTAGTAATCCAAGATGTCTAAAGCAGAAACTATAGACAGTCTGGGTACGTTTATACAGCAACAATGTACTAAAAATGGAAACGTTTTTCTGTAGCATTTTTCGCGTACAGGCATCGACACGTTTAGTGGAATTATGACCAAAAAGTTCTATTTTGGTCTCATCTGACCACATGACTTTCTCCCATGACTCCTCTGGACCATCCAAATGGTCATTGGCAAACTTAAGACGGGCCTTGACATGTGCTGGTTTAAGCAGGGGAAACTTCCGTGCCATGCATGATTTCAAACCATGACGTCTTAGTGTATTACCAACAGTAACCTTGGAAACGGTGGTCCCAGCTCTTTTCAGGTCATTGACCAGCTCCTCCCGTGTAGTTCTGGGCTGATTTCTCACCTTTCTTAGGATCATTGAGACCCCACGAGGTGAGATCTAGCATGGAGCCCCAGTCCGAGGGAGATTGACAGTCATGTTTAGCTTCTTCCATTTTCTAATGATTGCTCCAACAGTGGACCTTTTTTCACCAAGCTGCTTGGCAATTTCCCATTGCCCTTTCCAGCCTTGTGGAGGTGTAAAATTTTGTCTCTAGTGTCTTTGGACAGCTCTTTGGTCTTGGCCATGTTAGTAGTTGGATTTTTACTGATTGTATGGGGTGGACAGGTGTCTTTATGCAGCTAACGACCTCAAACAGGTGCATCTAATTTAGGATAATAAATGGAGTGGAGGTGGACATTTTAAAGGCAGACTAACAGGTCTTTGAGGGTCAGAATTCTAGCTGATAGACAGGTGTTCAAATACTTATTTGCAGCTGTATCATACAAATAAATAGTTAAAAAATCATATATTGTGATTTCTGGATTTTTTTAAAAAAAAGTATGTATATTTAAATATCCTTAAAAAAATAAAGTTATGAAACTTCTCTTTGCCCTCAGTCAAAACGATTTGGCAGACAACAAATTATAGATTCATGACACCAAAGATCGCCTGTTAGATCCACACAAGACGAACCACTACAGGACATCAGAGCCAGCGGCAAACGTCAGAAGGACTGGCCGAGGAAAGGCTGCTCTCGCCGGGGTTAATGAGCGCTGAGCGCCCGGTGAACGCCTGGATCTCACAACTCCACAAACACAAGATTCTTTTTTTTAAATAGGCGCTCTCTTTATAAATAAACCACAGATTTGAGCTTTAAACAACTACATTCTCACCTGAAAAAGTCTTAAAACTACATTTTGTGACACAATAGTAGTAGGGGAGCGCAGGGCACAACCTAACGCGGGGTTAGTTGTAACACGCATGTTTTACCCTTTCCACACATGCCAGTATGACGAAACTTAGTGTATTTACTAGTTGCCATATCAACATTATTTAGAGAAAAAATAGGGCCAAAATTAAAAAATCTCTGGAAGATATCACTGAACATGTATTTAACCATAGCAAAAGTAAATTTCTCACTTAAGTTTAGTTTTCATCTCTGTTTTTTGTGTTTATTTAAAATAAGACAAATCCGATATTATTTTAATCTTAAATCTGTTATTTAACAGTTGAGATGGTTCTTTAATGCTGATCTAACCACAGTAGGAATGATAGTTATGTGAAATACGGGGTATTTCTGCACGGGGTGTTTATTTTGAAATTGACTGGATTTTTGTATTTTATTTTTTGTATTTGCTGCGCGGCTCCGGTGCGGAATCCGTCAAAAATAGGCGAGGCACCTATCTTTAGCGAAGCCACTTTATGGGACGCTTCTGAAATGCGCTGCGCCACGGCTGGTGTAAACACAAGCATTGACTAGAGTGGCCGCGATCAGCTCCGGTAGCCGCAGCCATGGAAATCACTCGCACAGTGTGAACGCAGCATGAAACCTATTTTCAAAAGTTTTCATTTTCAGGCCCCCCAAAATACCGTTGTTGTGTAAATAAAAGACCAAAACACGTTAAAAAGTTTTCATATTTTTGAGGAAAATGGTGTTGTGTAAAGTTGTAACGCCCCCTCAATTCTTTAATCGACGTTCACACATAAAACAAATACGATAACCAACAAAGGACAAAACCAAACAGGGAGCATAAATACACTGAGAACTATATGAGACACAGGTGCAATAAGTAATAAGTAATATAGAAACAAACTAGGGAGTAATGAGCAACCAGGGAAACTGAAACTAAACAGAGCGGAAAAACAGGAAAAAACTGAAACAAAACAGAATGTCAAAATGACATAAACCTGACAATAACAATCAACAATCTTTATATATAAATATATCAAATAATATAAGCATACTATAAATGTATGGATCGTGAAATAATTAGTTACAAAAAATAATGTCATAATTCAAGAAATAAAACCCAAACATTTCTTGACATTTTTCCATGAAATTCACACTTATGCATTTATTCTTTGACCTGTCCACATTTTTCATGCATAAATCCAAGTATGAACTCCTAACATTTAACAATGCCGCTTGTTGGTCAGTGCAGACGAGAAGTTTTGAAGGGCATTTGAAGATGCATTTGTAAAACTCATCATGGTATTTATTGTATATGAATCTACTTTTACTCATTAGAGTCAGTGTTTAATGGAGATGCAAAGGCTAGAAGCGCTTTGGAACGTAAAGGTAAGGGGCTTAGTGTTTGTGATGTTATTCTTGTGATGTGATTGCTTTCTCGTTGTAGCCAGTGAGATGACGTGAGAAAATGACGTTTTGTATTTTGTCTGTGAAATTAGGGCTTTTGTCATTTGTGGTACTGTTATTGTTGAGCCTGACAGTGTCAGTCAAAGTATACTTTCAAGCTATATTCTTCCTTTCCTGGTTTGCAGTGAAATTTAAAGACAAGGCTCAGATTTTGAACGACATGGCCCGGGGGAAAGTAGAGAACAAAAAGAAGGAAAAATCTGGTGAAGGTGAGATTTTATAATCTTAGTCTGTTCTATTATGATTGCACAGAGCTTTGTAGACAGGATGGTGCATTGTCCTACCTCACAGATGAGCTCTGTTGCATATTCAAAATGGTTATTAATGTTGCATTTCCACAAGCGCTAACGTACCAGCTGTGCACTGGATGAAAGGTACAAAGAGAGGGCACGCTGCCAGGAGTTTGGCCCATTTTACCCTCTACACAGCATCCCACATTCCATATTTCCACCTTTTGTTTCTACTTGAGAGCTGCTTTACACATTAGCTGACATAATGACCAAGCTCCATCTCATGAATTAAGCATGAATGGCTTGGAATCAAAGCAGATTATCTTGTGAAGCAACTGTGGCGTTTGAAAATGCCGCCAAATGATATAGCAACATTACTCACTCCTATTGAGGAAATCTTCACTCCACATCTGAGAGGATCTTGTAGTATTGCTAAAGTAAACGCAAACTTGATTGATATTTTATCACCCTGGGTTAAAAAAGGTGATGTTCAGACGGAGCAGCCCAAGGAAGACGCGACTCCAGGAGCCAAGGAAGAAGATGCCAGTCAAAAGCCTGAGGCACAAAAGGTGGGCCAATTGCATCTCAAAAAAAGTTATGAAGATGAAGCAGGAGCTCTGAGACGCTTGTGTGCTTTCAATGAGCTTATCAATTCTTTACCTTGTTGTAAAGCTGACAAAGATGATATGTCAAACATAGTATGTGATTTATATTTAAGGAATAGTTCACCCAGAAATGAAAAGTCTGTCATCATTTACTCACCCTCATATCATGACTTTCTTTCCTCTGTGGAACACAAAAGGAAAAGCTTTGAAGAATGTTCTAGAATGCCATTACGATAACTGAGAAGTGGAGCTTTCAAGCTTAAAAAAAGGACAGAAGGAGTTGTTATTCTCCATGTTGTGTTTAGAAGAGAAGTATAAATGTCTACTTAATGACCTAATCACTCTTTTAAGTCAGATTTTTGGATAAATCAGTTCATTCCGTTTCCAAAACTGGTCTGAATGATTCATTCACGATTTGGATCTGGTTCTCATCTCAAAGCAGTTTTTGGGTTAGCAGCTCACTGGAGGTGAAGATTATCTTTGAATTTGATTACTGTATATAGCTACTTGTATTATGCTTTTGCATACTTTTTTTTAGCTTGAAAGCTCTGGTTCCTGTTTATTATAATTGCATGGAAAAGAGCGAGCCGTCTGTGTTAGTGGTTTGGAACAAATTAAGAGCGGAATGAGTAAATGATTATAAAACTTACATTTTGGGGGGGAACTATTACTTTGTTCTCCTAATTCTTTATTTTCTGTGTGGGTATTATGTTTTTATGTCTCTCTCTCACTCTGTGTTAAGGAAGGAGACGCTGCAGCAGAAGGAGGCTCAGAGAAGCCAGGAGGTTCAGACAATTCAGAGGATGATGATGAGGAAGATGACAGTGATGAAGAGAGTGATGAAGACAGTGATGATGATGATGATGATGATGATGAGGATGATGACGAAGATGAGGAAGAAGGAGAAGAACCTCTGTCCTTAGAGTGGCCAGACACCAGACGCAAACAGGCCACATATTTGTTTCTGTTGCCCATTGTCTTTCCACTGTGGCTGACAGTTCCAGACGTCAGAAACCCAGTGAGAACTAAAAGAAAACATCACATGTTTTTCTTGTATATTTGTTCCACTTTTTCACATGTGATAGAACTGACATGTATACTGTGCTTTACAGGCATCCAAAAGGTTCTTTGTCATTACCTTCCTTGGCTCAATAGTATGGATTGCTATATTTTCCTATCTTATGGTGTGGTGGGCACATCAGGTCAGTGTAGAAACCAATATTTGTTCAAATGTATTTGGAGACACTTAAATGTCACTGCATTAGCAAATATAACATCAAATCAATTATCAAGATTTTCTCTCCTAGGTGGGGGAGACAATTGGCATCTCTGAGGAGATCATGGGTCTTACCATTCTGGCTGCCGGAACATCAATTCCCGATCTAATCACCAGTGTGATTGTGGCTCGAAAAGGCTTGGGAGACATGGCTGTCTCAAGCTCTGTGGGCAGCAACATATTTGACATCACCATGGGGTAAGGTGAAATAAATATTAAATATTCAGTGAATCAGGTGTTTGATAGTTGGAAATTATATGCTCGTCGAATGTGATATGCTCTTTCCACTGAGTAAACTCCACTGGCATTTGCCCACTGTCAGTCTGTGTAGTGATAAGGATTTTTCAGTGACTCACCAGTAGGTGGCAACAAGAGTTTCTAAAGAGTGAGTCATTCACTGAACTGATTTGTTTGACAACACGGATTTCTCCAGGAATTAAACAAGTGTGGACAAGCCCTAGGCTGCGTTTAACTCCAATTTGTATGCCCTTCCCTTGCTAACTTCCCTCTGTCTTGTTCACTCGGATGTACGCCATTGCATACATTGCACGAGTGCCCTCTACTGACGGAACTCTTGAAATGTGTTTAAATGGAATGCCCTAAGCCCTTGACTTGGAATCTGCTATGGAATTTGTTTTATGTAGCTTTTTATTGGCCTGTATGTATGCTTGGGCTTTTTGAAGTGCTTTCAACTTTGTCTAGTGGACGAGGGAAGTTTATTTGGACAGACCCTCGACCCCTCGATTTTGACCGAGGGGGCGAGTCTACTCAACATGTACACTTAAGGCAGATCCTTAAACCACAATGCACGGTGATTGTGACGTCACAGCAGATCACGTTTAGTTAACCGACCTGGTGCTGTGGGTGGTTGGGAGGATGGGGTGAACACCAGCGTCAGTATCTGTGAACATAGTAATGGGTTGGATCAGAACTTGTATACTACAGAAGACGAACAATGATTGGCTAGATAGATAATTATTGAATGACATGACATTGGAGTCTTCCAGGTAGAACTATGCTAGAGCTCCCATTTCTTTGCACACATTCCAATTCACAAACTTAACTGACAGAAAACGAGTAGGCTCTGAGCACTAGGCATGCAGACGCTTCTACAAACATTTGTGAAAGAATGGGTCGCTCTCAGGAGCTCAATGAATTCAAGTGTGGTACCGTGATAGGTTGTCACCTGTGCAATAAGCCCATTCGTGAAATTTCCTCACTACTAAATATTCCACGGTCAACTGTTAGTGGTACTATTATTGCAAAGTGGAAGCAATTGAGAACAACAGCAACTCAGCCACGAAGTGGTAGGCCACGTAAAATCACAGAGTGGGGTCAGCGCATGCTGAGGCACACAGTGTGCAGAAGTCGTTAACTTTCACAAGTCAATAGCTATAGGCCTCCAAACTTTGTGTGGCCTTCAGTTTAGCTCAAGAACAGTGCATAGAGAGTTTCATGGAATGGGTTTCCATGGCCGAGTAACTGCATCCAAGCCTTACATCACCAAGTGCAATGCAAAGCGTGGGATGCAGTGGTGTAAAGCACCCCCCCACTGGACTCTGTCTGGCAATCCCATAGACTAGTCTGGGTTTGGTGGTTGCCAGGAGAACGGTACTTGCCTGACTGCATTGTGCCAAGTGTAAAGTTCGGTGGAGGGGGGATTAAGTGAATTGAAGTGACGTCTGGCCAAGTATGGTGACCCATACTTGGAATTTGTGCTCTGCATTTTCCCATCCAAGTGCACACACACAGTAGTGAACACACACCCAGAGCAGTGGGCAGCCATATTGCTGCGGCGCCCGGGGAGCAGTTGGGGGTTCGGTGCCTTGCTCAAGTGTCTCACCTCAGTCATGGTATTGAGGGTTTAGGAGAGCACTGGTTATTCACTCCCCCCACCGACAATTCCTGCCGGACCTGAGACTCAAGTCCAACTCTCTAACCATTAGGCCACGACTGCCCCCCATTATGGTGTGGGGTTGTGAAGTGAAAGGAAATCTTAATGCTTCAGCATACCAAGACATTTTGGACAATTTCATGCTCCCAAATTTGTGGGAGCAATTTGGGGATGGCCCCTTCCTATTCCAACACGACTGCGCACCAGTGCACAAAGCAACGTCCATAAAGACATGGATGAGTGAGTTTGGTGTGGAGGAACTTGACTGGCCTGCACAGAGTCCTGACCTCAACCCGATAGAACACCTTTAGGATGAATTAGAGTGGAGACTGTGAGCCAGGCCTCATCCGACAACAGTGCCTGACCTCACAAATGTGCTTCTAGAAGAATGATCAAAAATTCCCATAAACCTTGTGGAAAGTCTTCCCAGAAGTGTTGAAGCTGTTATAGCTGCAAATGGTGGGCCAACTCCATATTAAACCCTATGGATTAAGAATGGGATGTCATTAAAGTTCATGTGCATGTAAAGGCAGGCGTCCCAAAACTTTTGGCAATATAGTGTATGTCATGTAAGTTGTCAAGTGCAAAAACCTCAAGTGTGGCCCTGTGTTTTTTGAGTGAGTCTTTGAATCATTCACTCAAGTGATTTGTTCAACAGGAATGGATTTATTTAAGAACACATTTTTTTAACGGGTGAGTTGTTGAATCATTAACTCAAATTCGTTAATGATTCAACAAACAATGTCCTGCTCAGAGACATGCAACGGTTTCTGCATTGACTTTGTTTGGAACTAAAATGGCCCAGCAAAATAGACAAAAAAAAGTATCTGGTAATACTGTGTCTAAAATATAGGATAACCTGTTTTTGAACTGTTGTTTATTTCACAACATCACACTTGCAATCGCTCTGTTGGTACATACCGAATGAATTATTCTTGTGTTTTATTGCTTAATTATATCACCTCTCTCTGTTACAGGCTGCCAGTGCCCTGGCTGATGTTCTCGTTCAGCCATTCCTTTGCCCCAGTGACTGTGAGCAGTAATGGGCTGTTCTGTGCCATTGTGCTGCTCTTCCTCATGCTCCTCTTCGTCATTATCTCCATCGCTGCCTGTAAGTGGAGGATGAATAAAGTGTTGGGATTCACCATGTTCATCCTGTACATTGTGTTCCTGGTGCTCAGTGTCATGCTAGAGGATCGAATCATTTTATGTCCCGTGTCCATCTGAGCACACCTGTGGTTTTCATACACCTTCACCAACGTTCATACCAACGTTCACCTACCATGAGAATACAATCCTGTCATTCGAAACTTCGCACATAATGTATCACATTTAAAGCATTCCTGGACTCGCTGTGTTGACTTGTTCTGTATTACACAAGATCTTTTGTGAAGGGGTGCAATAACTGCTATCACTTTTTTTCAGCTTGTGTTTTAATACAGTAATGTCACAGAAAAGTCACAGGTCCTGTCCCAAATGGTCACCATTTTTGGTATCCACACTTTAGTGGTGTAATGCCATATGGATTGTTGGCTAGTAGACTGCATGTGGGCCCACCAGTGTGGGCTTTGCAAAAGGGCACATTAAGGCCACATACAGAGGCACACTTGAGTGCCCTTTTGAACTGTAAAATGACAAATAAAGACACCCTACTATCGCACTGTGGACTTGACAAAAACACTATGATTATGATTGTGTAAACAAAGGCCACAGAAGTGTTCCATTCGAGACAGGGCCACAGAGTACTAAATATGGAAAATAAATTTTTTTCTTATATTCTCACTTGATAATTTGTCAAAATTGATGATTCAATTCAACCATTTTTTTCTATTGGGATTATACCAAGACTTGAATGCAAAACATACGTTCACACTGTCAATTTTTGCGATTGACAACCGCATTTACTTACAGGTGTGAGTCTCGAAATGTCTCGTTCAAACAGCAACTTACAGTAGCATCTCGAATACTGTCTGTATGAATATGAATGTGAAACGGGAGTCAAGCCAAAGTCCCTTCATAAAAAAAACAAGTCATTTCACTTGGCGGCCAGTGACGCAATGACCAATTGGCGATTGTCTCTTATTTAGAAGGCGGAACTTATTCTGTGTTCTTATTGATTCTTATTCGCCATATTGCGCGTTGCATTTTCCATTCATAGAGTGCACCGTCTTTCTGTATATAAAGTCATTGGTCAAGCCCTCATATATTTTACCAGTAACCATAGCGACAGTGACCAAATTAATATCAAAGATGGCGACGTTCATAAAACTGAAAAGTCTTATCACTTTTGATATGACAAGAGTTAACTGGCAGAAGTTTTTATCTGGGTGGTTGCGTGTTGAAAACACAAGGTAGATGCGTTTGTGAGCAGCTCTCTCTCGAGTCCGATTCCGTTCACACGGGGCAGGTTTTCAGAGAATGCGGTTGTCCCAAAAATTGAAGGGGTGTGAGTTCGATTCTAGAACGTGGTTGTCACTCCCGTAAATAACTGAACTGTGCGTGAACGGAACCGTATTAAGAACTCAAATACAGGACTGACAACCGTATTCTACTTCTGTGTGAACGTGGAGACATACACAATCACTGGTTACATCAGAAATGTACAATAATAAAAACATTACCATGTCGAGAAATCTCAGTAGGTATTACATTGAAGCCTGGTTTCACAAGTAGGGCTTAGATTAAGCCAGGATTAGGCCATAACTCAATTAGAATATGTAAGTAGCTTTTATAAACATGTCTTGGAGAAAAACATTACTGGTGTGCATTTTGAGACAAAACAATGGCAATGGCAATGTAAGTTGCTTTCAGTTAAAACAGCATCAAGCATTTTAGTCTGGGGCTAGGTTTAAGCCTTGTCTGTGAAACCAGGAGTGAGTTTATTGACATAGAATTCATGTTTAATGTGATATTTTCATCCTTACATCTACTATCCAATATGTTAGTCTCAAACATATTTACATTAGTGAATAAATATACATAGATCCACATTAATGATTTGTGTAGCCTACAGAATTTTTGTTAAAGGGTTATTTCACCCAAAAATGAAAATTATGTCATTAAATACTCACCCTCATGACGTTCCAAACCTGTAAGACTTTCGTTCATCTTCGAAACACAAATTGAGATCTTTGTGATGAAATCTGAGAGCTTTGTCCCTCCATTGACAGCTAAGCTAACCCAACTGACACTTTGACGCTTCAAAAAGTTCATAAAGAGATCGTAAAACTAATCCATATGAGTGGTTTAGTCCCTTTTTTCTGAAGGGACACGGTCACTTTATATGATGAACAGAATTGATAGGCTTCTATTCACATAAACATTGATTCGCGAACAGAAACTTAACTGAACCTGCTTGACACACAAGAACAAATGCGTAACGCCAGAATTAACCTCATAGGTTCTTGTACATCAAGTGAACATGCTTGAGCTTCCATTGGTTCATCACAACTGATGTGATGTTTATGTGAATAAAAGCCTAAATTCAATCTGTTCCTCATATAAAACTATCTCGTCTCTTCAGAAAAGTTTGGACAAAACCACTCAATTCATGGATTAATTTACGATCTCTTTTTTGAAGCATCAAAGTTTCAGTTGCATAGCTGTCTATGGGCGGATTTCATCAAAAACATCTTAATTTGTGTTCCGAAGATGAACGATAGTCTTACAGGTTTGGAACGCCATGAGGTAATTAATGACAGAATTTTCATTTTTGGGTGAACTATCCCTTTAAGGGTGCGAGAGGTTCTGGGTTGTAATCCGCCCGTTTGTTTATTGATTTTCTCATTAAAACCAAAGATGTTCATCAGTGATTGTAATCAACGGCAGGGACGCGTTTGTGTGTGTTTTGTTTTGTGATTTCACCGAAACGAACAGTGTCTCCGCAACATCGTTCAGCGATAGTTTGAAGCGCTCATCTGTGTGAAGACGGTGCACGAGCACCACGAGAACACTGTTGCCTTCCGACTTTTCCAAAAGTGGTGGGGAAAATATTGACCTTAGCAAAAAGTGTGTCCAACCCGTCTCACCCTCAAATTACGCCTATCTTTTTTTGTCCAATTATGAAAAATAGCATTTTACAACAAAGAAAAAGTTTCCAAATTGTTTTGTTGAATTTTATATTGTGATTGTATTTGATGTTGTGGGTTTTCAGCTAGCTATGGGTGAAGTGTCTGCAGAATTCACTACATTTGGGAGAAATTGTGAGCTTATTGTAAATGATGTAATTTAATCATTTTGCAATGGAATTATTTTTGTAACATGGAAAACTGTCATTAGAAAGCATTTCAAATGCAGATATTGTGCTGTATGTAAAATATGATTTTTTTCCATCATAAAAGTAGAATCTCAAGCATATAACAAGACTTCTTTACAAATTCTAATGTAATCAGTATGACTGATATAAACAGTTGTGAATGTCCATACAAATGTCACACTGCTGTTTGAACAGTACTGAATAGAGGCAATGATTGTTCTTTTCGAATGTCGCACATTTCTCTCTTGAGAGTTGCTCATTGTAAATATTCACTTGTTGGGTCAGTGCAAAATTAAACGGAGTTTCAAATGCGACCTATCCCTCCCTCTCGTTCATTGAGCAAACCAGTGGCAGCAACACAAACATACTGGAGTCGATTTAAGTGTGTTTATTTACAGTTCTAAACAATTTGATAGACCTGTCTCAGATCTGACAAAATGATATATACAAATATAAATAGAAGTAACAAAAGGAGTGATATGTAAAGCACATTGCCCTAACATAAAATGATATGTTAAAAAACAAACAAACAAAACAATCACCTTACACATTAACCGCTTTAAATTACCGTAGCTTGTCATGAAAATGGTCCGTTTGTTTCACTACCATGCCATTGGACGTAAAAAGCAGGTTATAGAAAAACTGCTAAAGTATTAACAGCAGTGTAAATTGGATATTTTTGTAGTTTTACACAGCATCAGGTCAATAAACAAAGGGTTTTTTTCCTCCCAAAAATGTATTAGGGCAGTATTATCTGTTTTTTTGTTTTTGTTTGTCCACTTGGGGCATTAACATCAATATGTAATTACATGTATAATTTTCTTTCCCATAATCCACTGTACTTGTCAGCAATCTTCTACCACACAGCCAGACTCAAAAGTGCATCTTCAATTAACATTATGAGAAAAATGAACAGCATTAAAATGTAACAGTTCCAGTTACAGCATATTTAATTTGAAAAGACTTAATGAGTAAATAAGTGCAGGTACTTTGTTTTATGTATCTTGACAACAGGGAGCCGTGTTTATGCATCATTGCACAATATAAAGCAATGTAAAAAAGAAAAGAAAAAAAGATGTACTTTCATGTCAAACACTTTTTTATGCAAGTGTGTGTAAAATGCTGACTTCATATTCATATTAACAGTCCATTTCTTTCTTCATACTAGCTATGCTCTTTATACCCTGTTGTAAATTTGTCTCCGTACTGTTCTTTGCCCCAAGGTAAGGCATTTCTCAGTTCAAAAATCTCATGAAACATATTTCTCGCCATGTAAACTGTGAGTCATGAGTTTATATTTGGTCCAGTTCTGTACCTCAAGACAACAGTGTCACTGACGGTCACCATACGACTGGTCTCCAGGACCAGGACGACAAACAGCACACACTCAAAAGAGAAACCTATACACTACGAACAGTCTTTACAAATGGAGACACATCAATTATAACAAATTCCAGTTTTAAAATATAACTGTATAATACAAATATTCAAAATAATAATAGACTATGTACACAAAAGTCTCTTTGTATATGAGATATACAAGTGCTCCTAGACGGCCAAAAGAGGACTGTGTTTGTTGGGGTCGCTCATTGTGCTTCTACGCGTCCTAAGCGTGATCAGTTTGATTGTTCTACAGCTACTGGTCCCGAATCCACTCCATGATTCACTCGACGTGAACGAATGGAGCCATGGAATGACCTGAGCACAATGATATTGCTCCTAATCTACAATGACCTCTGAACTCAAGTTTACCTGAGCGGTGCTAGATGATTCGAATATGACCCTAAGCTTCCAAACGGGGTCAAGACAATAGGCAGATAGAAGAGCAAAAGTGAAGGGGGGAATATAAGGTAATGTACATGATCACAGACATTATAAAGGCCATACTCTGCAAGAACAGAGAAAAAAGTTCTCACTTGGTTTGGGAGTTCTCGCAGCTTGTTCTCGACACATCATCTGAGCAGAACTTTTTTTCTTGTGGGTGTCCGAGAACTATTGTGTGATTGGTCAGAAATTTAAAGTGGGCGGGGGAGAAACGGAAATGTCCGGTACCTGCTTTTCTCGTGAGGTATGGAATGCCCTGGCCAGAACGAACTTTGTTCCACCTCGAGAAAACGAACAGATTTCTTTGTTCTTGTGGAGTATGTACCAAGCTTTAGGTGGCATATTCACAGGAAGTGTATGAAGAAGAACAGTCACATAGACAGAGGAACGTTTTTGAAGGAGACCTCATGGGAGCCAGAGGTAGCTTTGGTTATGACGAATATTCAGGTTCGCATGAATGAAAGTGTTGCTTCTTTGGATGGGCCCTGGACATCTAGGACGCCTTCCCTTGTGATGGATGTGAGGAGCGAGGGAGGGATGAGAGGAGGCGAATCACAGATTGAGCAGCCCAAAGGTTCTCCTGCACTCCATGACTCCAGCGCTGGGTGGCCGGTCACAATTGTGAGTCATCTTGACCTGGCTGGGCGTCAAACGGTCATATGCCATTTTGTATTCACGGTCGAATGCATCTGTGAGAATAAAGGAAGATGTTCGTAATGATGCTAGTGCTTATTCATAGATGTACATTATCGTTCAAAAATTTGAGGTCAGCAAGATTTTGAAAGAAGTATCTTATGCTTACTTTATTTGATAAAAAAAAAAAAAAAACAGTATACTAATACTATTTCAAATGACTGCTTTCCATTTTAATATATTGTAAAATGTAATTTATTCCTGTGATGGCAAAGCTGAGTTTTCAGCAGCCATTCAGTGTCACATGATCCTTCAGAAATTATTCTAATATGCTGATTCGGTGAACAAGAAACATTTCATGTTGAAACGGTTGCACTGCGTATAATTGTGGAAATCATGATAACATTTTTTCAGAAAGTTCAAAAAGCTGAGAGCAAGATTTTGTAGGAACTCTGAAGTGACGCAAGCCACGCTTGTTGTTGTAGGATTTTTATTTTGATGGCGCTGGGAATCTTCATTAGTTTACGATCTGTTTAACAGTCCTGTCTAATACGTTATTAGATAGAACTGTTATAAAAAGAAAGATAGTATATGAAAAAGTATTAGCGTTTGCCATGTGGTTGATGTTCAATGTCGCTAGATGAGCAGAAATACATAATCATGTTTCGCTTGGTCCCCTATTAAAATAGCATTGGGTTTCCTTATTACATTCTAAAAAAAAAAGGTTCTATATGGCACCAAAAATGGTTCTTGGCTCGTAATCATAGGGGAACCTTTTTAAGTGCTATATAGCACCAATTTTGGTTCTTCAGCGGTTCTTCACCGGTTCTTTGACTAAGGTGCTATATAGCACCGCTAACTATGGTGCTATATAGCACCAAAAGTGGTTCCTCTATGATTACGACGAAGAACCATTTTTGTTGCCATATAGTACCTTTTTTTTTTAGAGTGTAGCGTAAAGGTTGAGCAGTCCATCTATCACTGTTTTCTATGTCCGTAGAGTTAGTTCGTGGAGTAAATATATAGGCAATAATGTGTGTGTGTACACTGTTTTTTTTAAAATGATGGGTGCTGGTGTTTCACATACATTCAGGCCAATCAGCGTACGTCACTGGTAGTTCCTTTTGTGCTGGGTTAGAGCTAATTTAGTTCCCCCAAAAGGCATTCCAAGAACTAAAATCGTTCCCAGTTCCTCAGCGTACATTCGGCCAATCAGCGTACGTCACTGGTAGTTCTTATTGTGCTGGGTTAGAGCTAATTTAGTTCTCCCAAAAGGCATTCCAAGAACTAAAATCGTTCCCAGTTCCTGCGGTGCAAACACACCTAAAGAGCGGGTACTTCCGCCATTAGTTCTAGGAACTATGAAAATGTCCCTTCGGTGCAAAAGCCCCTAAAGTGTGTGCACTAACTTGGATGGGTTTAATACAAAGGACAAATACTGAGTATGGGTTACCATACTTGGCCTTCACATGTCACTTAAAGAAACTTCACAGTTAACTCACCGATATTTATGCTACTCTTGCCCAAAGCCACCAAAGACAGGAACAGGATGTCTCTATATAAGCTCCTGCATATGAAAAAATAAAAATAAACGAGTCATTAAGTATAGCTTGTCAAAATTGTTATTTAAACAGATTGTTTCTGTGCTGAGGCACATTTCTTGTTTTCCTACCGTTGTCTGACAAAGCCCAGTCTGGTGCCCAGTATCTGCAGTATCTGACTCATAGGCTGATAGACATCGTTCCTCTGGATGCTCTTCACGACACTCTGCAGCCGCTCTAAGCTCACAGCCTGCTCCTCCTCCCACAGGGCGGCAGATACTGCAGGATTTGCACCTATTAAAAAACATGAACAGAAATTATGTAGATGGCCAGTACCTGCTTGTGATGTTCATGCAAAACTACTGCTACAGCTGCTGAAGTGTTTTGAGGAGGTTTTAGTATATTTAGTGCTTTTCCTAAAGTTTCTATGCAGTTGCTAGAGTGTTCTGGGTGGTTGCTTATTGGCCTAAGGAACAGTGTTGTTATTGTGAACTGTTTTTCAATAATTAAATAAATTAATTATTAAATTAATAAATTAAAAACATTGAATTCAATAAAAATCATTAGATGAAAAGCTTAAACTTAAATGAAAATTAAAAATGGTTCCTTGGCAACTAATTGAAATAAATAAGCTCAAGTTGAAGTACTAAAATGACAAAAACTAAAAAAAAAAAAAAAAAAAAAAAAAAAAAAAAATTATATATATATATATATATATATATATATATATATATATATATATATATATATATATATATATATATATATATATATATATATATATATATATATATATATATATATATATATATATATATAATTTTTTTTTTTTAAATGACAAAAGCAAAATTACTAAAATGAAAAGAAAAACAATGAAATATAAATGTATTATAAAACTATAATACTAGTCCGGCAGGCAGAAATGGCATGTTTTAATGGACATTTACCATTTTCAATTAAAAATGGAAAGCTTTTTCTGCGTTTTGGCCATTCATTTAAAACGCAATCCTTTGAAAACGTGCTTCATGTTTTTGAAACTACAAAAACACAAATTTGTGAAAACGGTGATGTCATGCGCATGTGTATTACGTGTTCAGTCTATAGGCGTGTAGTTTTTCTTTACAAAGTGACAATGCCAACTATTGGCCTGGCTGCATAATACAGCATTTTTTTTATTAATTTCCGCAAAGTTGTCATGTAAATGTGTCCTTAGAAAAATAATGCCACACCTTTCCTCAACAAAAAGCCTCATGGTTTATGTTCATAGCATAAACAGGATCATTCATTGCAAATATAAATCGTGCACACTGACAGTCATAAAGCTTACTTTTCACTGTGCAAATGAGTTTGTAGGACATATTCTTACAATATGATTTCCAGAGCAAGTAGCAGGGCTGAATGGGGTCCTGATGCAGCCTGGGGTTGTCCCACAGGATCTGGACCAAGACATTTTTACTGTCTTCTGATGCAGAACTTTGCAGAGCCTGCAAGAAAACAAGTACACAATACTGATGCAAGCTGGTATGGAGAAATACAGTGGCATCACCAATAGTTTCTAGCATTTACAACTATTCCTTCATGGGAAGAGGAACGTCATGTGAGAATTCTTGAGACCCACCTGAGCGTCTTTGCTGTAGTGTTTGGAGCTCAGATAGAGTCCCGGCAGGCTGCTGGGCAGGTCCAGCCTACGGAAAAACCACACCAGATTCCAGAACACAATGGGGTGGTGATCCACAATGGCTGCAGATGAGATGGCCAGGTCTCCCTCGTTTTCCAGCAAGCTCTCCAGTTCTTTCCAAAGTACCAGAGGGCTCAGGTAGGGCACGGTAACTGGCTCCTACAGCAAAGAAAGACTAAAATAACTACCAGCCTAATGAATTTAACCAAAGTTTGAGCCACAAACACCATATTACCATATTTATGTTTTATTTATGTTCCCGCCTCCTTCTTCCCTAAGCCTTTATCATCGATACGACATGTATATTAGTTCCCCTCACTTTACAACAAATCCTTACAACTCAACAGAAAATGAATTAAAAATATAAGTATAAAAAAACTTAAATTGTAGTGGCATTAGCACCAAGCCTAAACAAATTTATTTATGTGTGGGAAATGCACATGAACTTAGACTACAAATGTACCTCTCTCATTCAGAACTAATTGTGCATGTTTTGGGTCTGTGTTCTGGGTTTTTTTAACGTACATGGACCCAAAACTAATGGACCGCTTTGCCTGCTTGATGTTAATTGCATTATATAATTTGCTCTAGAATATAAATTGCAGCACGTTTCAGATTAATCAAGACTTGTATTTTGGAAAATATGGTACATTGTATTACATATCACTATTAATACCATAATAAAATGATGATTCCAAAAAAATGAAATGTATTGTAGGTTGAGGAACGTATTCTTACAGGGTCTTTTTTGCCATTGCTGGATAGGTTGCCAGTGACATCATAAACTTGTGGAAGTTTATCTTCATTGTCTGTCTGGCAAGTATGTATGTCTTGAGAGGGGGATCTGATTAGAAACAGAAGAAAACTGTTCAAAATGGTGATCATCTCCACAGAAATGTCTGCTAATTTGATTGGAGACCAAATTACCTTTCCTGGTCACTCAGGTCTCTGATGTCCACATTGAGCAGGGGCAGAAATGGAGAGCCACAAAACGGGCATGTGCTATTGAGGTTGGAGTCGTCAGCTGTCCAACCAGCCATGATCTCTTCATCATATACCAAACTCTCACAGGTGTTACAGCGTGAACAACTGGACATGCGTACCTGGAAAGCCAATCAAAGTTAGCCTCAATACCTCCTGCCACAGTAATACTTAAACACATTATGTGTCATTCAAAGTAAGAAAAACTCACTTCAATGGCGTAATTCTGCGTGGACTGAGTGAGGCTGGAATCAGAACACACGTCTGAGGTCTGCAGAGCTTTCGTTATTGTCAGCGACGGACCTAAAGGACAAAAGACAAAAATCAAGGCCGTCACACTGCAGCAAAAGGCACTTTGAAGCGATGTTTTTCATCAGAGATGAAATCTTCTCCAAAAACAAGTCACATTTCAAGGTGATTGCCTGCAGGGATTATGAATGCTAATTCTGATGGCGCTGAATGAGGAGAGAGGCTCTACAGAAGTCTGGGATAAGAGCGTGTATGTGGATCTGAGTGATTGGGGAGCACTCCAGCACAACCCCAGTCAGCCTGATTAAAGAGCCCCTCTCAGGCCCCATTACTGCAGAGCCAGACACACTCACAGCCCTGTCTACTGGCCTACTTCTGCAGCTGCTGGACCAGAAACAATGAACGACACACAGCACTCCATATGCAAAAACATGCTTAAAGGGGTACTTCAGCACTGGGAAGATGAATGTGTATTTAAACTGGGTCATTTATGTAGTAGAAATGTGAAATTATTTTTGAATTTGGTGCCTTCTAGACTGAGAAAAGACAGAAAAAATGTATTTTTGTCTCATGTGGATGAAAGACAACAACTCCCAGAATGCAATTGCATCGCTGCCCTACGAGGCCTACTGGTTATATCACTTGCCCACCGCGGCACCACCCCCACCGTCGTTTTGATATTCATAGAAATAAAATAATTTTGTTCGGTCAGAGAACAGACACCGCAATTAAAAACTGAACGTGTCTTTTCAATAAAGTGTGAGTGAGCCGAACAAAAGTCACAATACAAATGCAGCAGGAGTCAGATTTCATTCATCACGAGAGCGAAGAACTGAGCAGAGCTGAGGTAAGCGCTACGGTCATTCACAGCCAGTCTGTCCAGTCTGCCGCGTTATCAGATCGCATATGGAAGCTTAACTTTCATAGGAATTCATTGAAAAGTTGAAACACTCACTTTGTTCCGTACCGCCCCGTTATTAATGCCCGAGCTGAGCGGCTGAGGGATCCCACCCCTATGGGCGGGTTGAAAACATGCAGAACTAGCTTCTTCTACTGGCTGTAGACTCTAGCCTCTGGCCAAAAAATGACGATATTTGCGTCAACGGAGGATTTTTTCCAGAAATAAAATGCATAATTCTCTCGTCTCAGGGGGACACGAGAGGGAAAAGTATGATCATTCGAATATACTACAGGATTTCTACTGATACAAAGCTTAATGCTAAATCGCTGAAGTAACTCTTTAAATCACCTTCCCAAAGCATCATGCATAATGGCCCAGAAAAGCAACAAATAAGGTCATCTTTACAATTGAATTGTTCACAATTAGACTTACCCCTCTTTAACACGTATTCATTTCAAACATACCTCCTTCTCTTGCTTTGCTTCTCTAATTGTACAACACTGTAACCTTGACAAAGGACCGAAATATACCGAGCATTACTCATGAGAGAGCCTGATGGGTAATTTTCTAGCTCACCGTCTATTTTTAGTCTATTTTATTCAGTGGGAACCTCAAAGATAGGCCTGAACAGAGGGGAGGCATTTCAAATGAACATTACTTATCAATATTAAAATGTGCTGTAAGTAAGTTCCACCATTTCGCTTACTTCATCCACATGTCCTCAATTCACCGTCTAGAAAACCAAATTTCAGATAACCCAAACAAAAAATAAATCTGAGGTAGAAAGAGATTAGCTAAAAAAAAAAGAGAGTAAAGTGTGGGTCGCTGTGTTGACCCATTTGGCTAATTACAAAGCCCATCCCATGTGACATCCCATTTTTTATTGTGCGAGATAAATATCAAATGTGAAATTATAAAAACATGTTTTTATATTGTAAAAAAGAAAATTGTTTTAATGCAATATATTATTTTAATGCAACAGTCGCCAAGAGAAACTCCCTAGAAAAATACAACACAAACACATAAAGCATTAAAATATAATACTATTAAAAACTCGGACAGTCAATAATAAAATAACCATGATTAATGTCATTATGACTTTAAAAAGCAAAATAATACAGTAAATGTAAACTACATTAATTAGTTTAATTGTTTATATTTTATATTTATGTTTTAATTTTTAAGTTACTTTTTTTCCCCACTTTGAAAAATGTCGGGAGACTCCAATTCTGTGAGGTAGTAGGGACATATTATCAGTGGCATTTAAAAATTCTAACAGCAGATGACTGTGTCTGCATGTTTTCTTATAAATATATCCAAAGCATTGAAGGGCGTAACATAAAAACTACTGTCTGACATAGGGATGGCGAAAACTAAACATTTTCTTGACCGACCACCGAGCCTAATATTAGCCGGTTGAAACCGGTTAACCGATTAGTAAAAAAAATATGCTGCGCTATTTGAAATAACAGCCGCAACTCGCGAGCCGCGCCTGCAATTTCGCAACTCTGTCGCATCTCTGCCTCCCGCTCTCTCACACACACACACACACACACACACACACTGTCCAGGCGCCGCCGCCTGCCTTCCACTCACGTCAATTTTTTAAAATCCCCTACAGCGCGAAACATGAGTCCCGCAAACGCGGCGCTGAGGAGCTTGTTTGTAATCGGAGGACAAATGGCTCCTTAGTTTCGAAATGGTTTGGGCACAAGGTGATCGCGTTGAAAATAAAGGCTATTGTCTAGTGTTAGAAGCTCATTTGAAACATTGCCGCGACTCATTTAAGATAATGACAGCTCCGAAGAGACGCCGCTTTAGTTCGAGGTAGTGCTAACAATAATAAAGAAAGATGATGATCAACACCTTATGTGTTACCACTGAAATGTAGATGTAATATATTTAGATGATGTGCTAAGTACTGTATTTAAGCACTGTATCACACAAGTTGCAACTTACATCTGAAGCTGAACAATGAAGCATTTGCTGACGCGTTTCATGCATTATTTATGGTGTGAGCACATTCAAGCGGTTCAGAAAATATTCATCTGTAATATCGGTTATAATAAATACAAATTATAAAGACACATTTTGGCTAAGTTGTTTATTTCCGAGTGTTATGCTGCCTTCACGTGCTCTCTGAATTATTGTAAATAGGAGTTTCCTAGGTAAAAATTGCACGTGAACGCGCTCCCCTCGAAATATGAACGAGATGAGTTCATACTTCATAATCACGACTTTAGAAGTGGGAATTGTCAAATTTCCGATAGCACGTGAAGGCAGCATTACTTTCACTTACTTTTGTTATTTCCAAGCTGGTAAACTGAAATATTGCGCATGATTTGAGATATGTTTTCCACGCAGGTTGTAAGAGAGGCTATGACAGTTCATAACACAGCAAGCGTCACCATTCTAATGTGTTTTTAACTGTATAATACAAGTTTTAAAGTCTACCTCCACTATTACTCATTCTCTAATGTAGTGTCTGTGTCCTAAAGTCCGCGAATGCATTGCGTTGGTGACGTTCCCATTCTCTATAAATAGCCTAATTTAGAGATCACTTTTTTTTTTTTTTAACCGACAACCGACAACTTTGATCGGTTAACGTTGATACGGTCAACCATCGGTCAAACGGTCATCGGTTAACATCCCTAGTCTGACATGTAGATAACATTGTTATTTCATGAGTAAAGTGAACAGTGAACGCCGCACACTCACCAGTGAGGGAGGACTGGCGGAAGAGTCGAGGTGGTGCGGATGGACTTTCTAGGCAGTGGCTGCCCCTGTAAGGGCTCCTTTTGGGCCGCGTGACGGACTGGGCGGCATCACGCTGTGGGGAAGAGAGCCCTTCAGGGTCTACACAAGAATCACTCTCGATCAGAGAGGAGCAATCAGGGTCACCTGACCCCAGTGAAGACACACTGACCCGGTCAGAGTTTAAATCCTGGTGAGGGTGAGAAAAAAAAAGGTGAATAGAGATTTATGTTCGATGTATGATATTAAGGTTGCATTTATTTGATACAGCAAAAACAGTAATATTTTGAAATATTATTACAATTTAAAATAACTGTTTTCTATTTTAATATAGTTTAAATTGTAATTTATTTCTGTGTTACAAAGCTGAATTTTCAGAATCATTACTCCAGTCTTCAGAGTCACATGATCCTTTAGAAATCATTCTAATATGCTGATTTGGTTCTCAAAAATATAATCAATTATCAATGTTGAAAACTGCTTTTTTTGTCTCAGCATTTATTCGATTTGTGACAGTTTAAATGCCTTTACTGTCACTTTTAATCTATTTAATGCATCCTTGATGAATAAATTTTTTCTTTCTGAAAAAAAAAGGGAGCGGTAAAGAGAGCCGACGAAGACAAGCCCTTCATTTCCTGAACTTCATAAACGGGTAATGTCATGAATACCTGTGCAATGGACGTCTGGGAGGAAAGCCGTGAATACAGTCGGCTGGCTTTCTCAGCGACGCCCTTCCCAGCAGAGAGGAAGCTGCTCTTGAACACGTCCAGGGTCGGGGTGAGCAGAGAGTCCATGGAGAAAGAGGAAGAAGAGGGAGTAGGTGAGGAAGGGGAGGCCAGGGAGGTGGGCCGCTGCTCCCTGGCCCTGCGCACTCTGCCCTGAGGAAGGGAAGGCGAAGAGAAGAGTCGTGTTCGTGGCTGAGGTTGGAGTTGGGAGGTGCAGGGGGAGCCGGCCGAGGCAGACATGCAGGGAGAGCTGTGGGGGGACGGGGTCTGGAGCCCCTTGAGGTCCACACTGAGAGACCGCTGGCTTAACGGGCTACTCAGGTTGTTCATATAGTGATGAATCTCTTCAGCCAGGTCTCGGCGGGCGGAGGGGGTGTCCTCGTTATCCCCCTCACCGTGAACGTGAGTCTCAGCCACCATGAGGGATAGAGGATCAAACCCTGCTTCAATACCCGTCCTCTTAACCACTCGATTAAGAGCAGCGCTGCAGCTCACGCTCCTCTCCACGCCGATGTGCTCCCTCTCCATGGCAACTCTCTTCTCCATGGCAACCGTGCAGCTAGCAGTTCTCTCCACGGCAACTTTAGGTGGGCTCACAACGCCCCCCACTGCTTCCGTTTCTATCAGTGCTGCAACAGATTCAGTGCAGAGTTCTCCTACCGTCATATCTGGGGTTAGATCCAGTGTGCTGGGCCTTACAGGCTTTTCTCCGAAAATATTCAGGGAGTTTGGCCTTTTTGTCTTTGGGAGGGCTTCAGAAAGGAAATTTATGGTTTCCCCATTGGTTGCAGATGGATGGGTTCCAACCAGAAGGGATGTATCCTCTATCTTTGAGAGTACAGTCTGAGACACTGAACATTCAAATGAAAGGAAAAACAAAGAGACACTTGTTAAAAAGAAGCAAATAAACAAGTAGTTTAACAACTTGCAGTGCCACACATTACCACTAGGCGGAAGCAAAGAGATGTTCAGTGCAACTCGCATGTTTAAAATCAAATACTAGTCTACTGCTTACTCAGGGGCTCGAGCATCCACGGAATGGCAGAGCACCCACAGAAAAACATGATACATTCTCCATTAATTTTATCCAATAAAAAACAAACACGTTTGAGATTCTGGAACTTCTCCGATTGGTGGATCTCACATCAGGTCCTGGGCTGGCAGGTCATAAATACACACAATTCTACCATTATATTTAGCATTACAACATAACCTGACACAAAAGCCTGTGCTTTCAGTTTTTTCCCACACTGATAAATTGCATTTTACGCAATTAACTCCAAAATCTTCAGGTATATCAGCAAGAGAGCAACTCGTGACAACACTCATGGGAAGAACGTGTATTTTATTTTGGTTGGTAATATAGGCGGAGAGTGAACCAACTCTAGGGTGAGGCTAAGGAGATGCAATTCCACTTTAAAAATGCATAAAAATGTATAAATAGTTTCACATAAGCTTTGTTGAAATTACCATTTTTACAGTATATTTATCTAATTTATAAATCTACTTTTGTTCATTGTCAATTCATGCGTGTTCATAAATTGTTAACTTATATGCTAAAGTTTGGGGATGGTAAAAATGTTTTTTTTTTATAGAAATCTTTTATGCTCACCAAGGCTGCATTTATTCAATTGAAAATGCAGATAATACATTAACTTTGTGAAATATTATTGCTAATTAAAATAACGTTTTTCTATTTTAATATTTTCTATTTTAATAATGTTTTTAGCAGCTATTACTTCAGTCCTCAGTGTCACAGATACCAAAGAATTCTCCATTACTCACTTGAGCAAGAGTTTCTGTCCTTCTTCTCTTTCATGTCTGGAGAGGAGTTCTGCTCCTCACCTCCTCCTAACCTCACCTCCTCTTTAGACAGAGAGTCATATCCCTGATCAGACTGACCACCTGGAATCAAAACAATACACAGAAACAAACACTAAAACCGGTGGTTCTCAAGTGATTTTCCTTCAGGATCTAAAGTTGACACTGATGGACAAAACACATTTAACATAATCTTGTTTTTTTTCCTTCTATCAGCAACTCTTTTGGAGCAGACAAAATCTGTATTGACAATCTGACAATATTGACAAAACAAAATTGACAATTCCAGACGAATCTGGAAATCTATATTGAATATTTTTGTTTTACTTTACAGATTTTGGGTGATTTGATGCAGGCTGGATAGAGACTCTTAGGAGAAAGGCTTATCTTAGAACAGAACATCATAACCCATGATAACATAACATCAAAAAGGAGCTCTAATTTACTCTCACATATTCTGTAATCGGGCAGAAACACACTGAAAGACTCTCACAGGGTGGCTGCTTCTGAGCCACACTAAGAAAGCAGACGGGGCATAAAGTTCACATCATAGCACTGCCTCCAGAGGTGAGCTAAAATAACACCATTAGTCATTCCTTCTTTCCTTTCTCGCCTGCTCAGTCAGACTCCTGCTACACTGTTGTCTGCAAGTGCTCGCTAACTGTGAGTCTCTTCAGTTGAGTCTCTCAGATGTCCTCCGTGGGCATCACCGCCTATAACTTTGGAATACTTCAAAAAGCTGTTTGAACATATAGAGGGGCTTTCTTCCCTGTCTTTTACCATATTATCAGATATGAACCTGTTAATTTATTTTCATTTCATTACTTTGTGGAACACAAAGGAAGATATTTTGGAAATGTATCTGTATATATCCATATAATGAAAGTTAATAGGGTCTGTTGTTTTGAACCATATTAACTTCATTTTACAGATAAAAATGGTTGAATTTTTTTTTTTTAAATACATGAGGGTATGTAGATGATGGATAGACCCATCTTACTTTAAATATACTATGAAATTATTGTACATTAATGTTCAAAAGTTTGGGACAGTAAGATTTTCCAACAAGGATCCATTCAATTGATCAAAAGTAACAGTAATGCTACAAAAGATTTCTATTTTAAATAAATGCTGTTCTTTTGAATTTCCAATCATCAAAGAATCCTGAAGAAATGTATCATGGTTACAAATAGCAGCACAACTATTTTTTCAACATAATTTGAAATGTTTCTTGTGCACCAAATCAGCATGTTAGAATGATTTCTGAAGGATCACGTGACACTAAAGACTAAAGTAATGGTGCCGAAAATTCAGCTTTGCCATCACAGAAATAAATTACTTTTTAAAATGCATTAAAATAGAAAACATTTATTTTATATTGTAATAATATTACATATATTAGAGTTTTTACTGTATTTTTTTCGATCATTGCAGTGTTGGAGAGCATAAAATACTTATTTTTAAAATCTTACTGACCCCAAACTTTTGAACAGAAGTGTATTTCCTAGTGAAATCATTCATTGTAAATCACATTTTGTTTTGTTTTGGAAGTTGCATTGAAAATTAATTTGGATCATCTGAGGGGGCATGTGAAAAGGTGTAATTCTTTTATTCGCTGAACCAAATGTGTTATACTAATGTGTGCTTGAAAAAGAGATAAAAGACTGAAAGCGAGAAAAAAAAACGATGTAGAAGATGTCTTTTCACTCCCACAGTGAAAAATAATGACTCTCCTAGAGACTTGTGACGAGTTTGAAGGGGAGAGAGGCACGTTCTGTTGTGCCGAGAGCGCAGTGGACGACTGATGATAGAAGGAGAACACAGACAGATTGAAGGCAGCCCGGGTACCTGTGCTGGATCTGTCATCACTGGAATCCATTTTAGTGAAGTCTGTGTCAATGGAAGCTCGCTCCGCAGAATCGTTCGAGCTGTCCAGACTGCCATGGCTGACGCTGTCGAGATCACTGGCATCTGCTCAGAAGAAAAAGCATGAAAGACAAATTTAGCAGGAGAGCTAACAAGTAACATATTTCAAAACACCACAATTTGCAACGTGAAAAGCTTTCTGTCCAGAGATCATATTTCAAAGTGGCAACAGAGCGAAAAGAGCAATCAAAATACAAATTAAAATAACTGTTTTACTTTACGCAAATATTTTAACTTATTCCTGTGATGGCAAAGATGAATTTTCAGCAGCCATTAATTGCAGTTTTCAGTGTCACAGCACCCTCAGGGATCATTATAATATGCAGATTTGGTGTTATAAGGATTATTAGGAACCTGTTCAATTTCTCATTAATGCAATTATTGAATCAACCAATCACATGGCAGTTGCTTCAATGCATTTAGGGGTGTGGTCCTGGTCAAGACAATCTCTTGAACTCCAAACTGAATGTAAGAAAGAAAGAAAGAAAGGTGATTTAAGCAATTTTGAGCGTGGCATGGTTGTTGGTGCCAGACGGGCCGGTCTGAGTATTTCACAATCTGCTCAGTTACTGGGATTTTCACGCACAACCATTTCTAGGGTTTACAAAGAATGGTGTGAAAAGGGAAAAACATCCAGTATGCGGCAGTCCTGTGGGAGAAAATGCCTTGTTGATGCTAGAGGTCAGAGGAGAATGGGCCGACTGATTCAAGCTGATAGAAGAGCAACTTTGACTGAAATAACCACTCGTTACAACCGAGGTATGCAGCAAAGCATTTGTGAAACCACAACATGCACAACTTTGAGGCGGATGGGCTACAACAGCAGAAGACCCCACCGGGTACCACTCATCTCCACTACAAATAGGAAAAAGAGGCTACAATTTGCACAAGCTCACCATAATGGGACAGTTGAATACTGGAAAAATGTTGCCTGGTCTGATGAGTCTCGATTTCTGCTGAGACATTCAGATGGTAGAGTCAGAATTTGGCGTAACAGAATGAGAACATGGATCCATCATGCCTTGTTACCACTGTGCAGGCTGGTGGTGGTGGTGTAATGGTGTGGGGGATGTTTTCTTGGCACACTTTAGGCCCCTTAGTGCCAATTGGGCATCGTTTAAATGCCACGGCCTACCTGAGCATTGTTTCTGACCATGTCCATCCCTTTATGACCACCATGTACCCATCCTCTGATGGATACTTCCAGCAGGATAATGCACCATGTCACAAAGCTCGAATCATTTCAAATTGTTTTCTTGAACATGACAATGAGTTCACTGTACTAAAATGGCCCCCACAGTCACCAGATCTCAACCCAATAGAGCATCTTTGGGATGTGGTGGAACGGGAGCTTCGTGCCCTGGATGTGCATCTCACAAATCTCCATCAACTGCAAGATGCTATCCTATCAAAATGGGCCAATATTTCTAAAGAATGCTTTCAGCACCTTGTTGAATCAATGCCACATAGGATTAAGGCAGTTCTGAAGGCGAAAGGGGGTCAAATACAGTATTAGGATGGTGTTCCTAATAATCCTTTAGGTGAGTGTATTATCACTGTTGAAAACAGTCATGCTGCTTAATATTTTTTGTCAAAACCATATTTTTTGTCAGTATACTTTGATTAATGGAAAGTTCAAAGGTATAGTATTTAACATAAAAAAAATGTGTATCAATGTTTAAGTCTTTAGTGTCACATTTGATCAAATATCATTCCTTAAAAAGAAATCTTACTGACACCAAACTTTTGAATGGTAGTTTGTATTACTTTAAAATAAAGGGCTGGACAAATGCATTGAAAAGCAATTGGGTCTTTAGTCACTTGTGTGCATGACAAGGCTGCAGTTTGTTGGGAGTAGTGTGTGTTGAGGCAACTTGTTTCAATTACTAAAGCCCTCTTGTGCACTTCTTAAATATGCTGCTTACAGGGGGCTGTGTGAGAAAGGAAATCACATCAAGTGCAGAATGTGAACTGTGGTGGCTGAGGAGGCGGCTATCGACTCTCATCTTAATTGGACCCATTAAAGCCTCTCTGGTTCAGCAGGCAGGCAGTATCAGGCCCGATTGAGGGGGGGTTAGCTGGGAGATGGTACAGTACCTCCCTCAGGCACAAAACTCAAGTAATCCTGCCTCTTTGTAAAATGATGGATAGTTTTTCTGACAGTGGGGAATGATATTGAATCCATGCTCCAGTTTGACTATTGCGTCTCAAAGAAATAAGTCTGGTGATATAACTATTTTGAACAGAAATGTACTGGTGTGGAAATAGTCAGAATGATTATTACTTTGTAGAAGTAATGAATGTAGCTATCAATGACCTGGCACAAACTCAATGGCCTTTGCCCAATAATAAACTCTGTTCCAAAATCTATTGAGCTGCCTTGGTGTCTGAGATTCCATTTTCCTAACCAAAATGGAATCTGAAAATAAGCCAATTTGGAAGGGATCAAATTCCAATAATAGAAATTCAACAGACACTTGATTTCAATACAGTTAGCCAATAGCATGTTGATAAGCTAACACACATTATGTAAAATAGCCATATTTATTATACACTCACCTAAAGGATTATTAGGAACACCATACTAATACTGTGTTTGACCCCCTTTCACCTTCAGAACTGATTTAATTCTATGTGGCATTGATTCAACAAGGTGCTGAAAGCATTCTTTAGAAATGTTGGCCCATATTGATAGGATAGCATCTTGCAGTTGATGGAGAATTGTGGGATGCACATCCAGGGCACGAAGCTCCTATTCCACCACATCCAAAAGATGTTCTATTGGGTTGATATCTGGTGACTGTGGGGGCCATTTTAGTACAGTGAACTCATTGTCATGTTCAAGAAAACAATTCGAAATGATTCGAGCTTTGTGACATGGTGCATTATCCTGCTGGAAGTATCCATCAGAGGATGGGTACATGGTGGTCATAAAGGGATGGACATGGTCAGAAACAATGCTCAGGTAGGCCGTGGCATTTAAACGATGCTCAATTGGCACTAAGGGGCCTAAAGTGTGCCAAGAAAACATCCCCCACACCATTACACCACCACCACCAGCCTGCACAGTGGTAACAAGGCATGAGGGATCCATGTTCTCATTCTGTTACGCCAAATTCTGACTCTACCATCTGAATGTCTCAACAGAAATCGAGACTCATCAGACCAGGCAACCAATTTTGGTAAGCTTGTGCAAATTGTAGCCTCTTTTTTCTATTTGTAGTGGAGATGAGTGGTACCCGGTGGGGTCTTCTGCTGTTGTAGCCCATCCGCCTCAAGGTTGTGCGTGTTGTGGCTTCACAAATGCTTGTTGCGGCCCGTCTGGCACCAACAACCATGCCACGCTCAAAATTGCTCAAATCATTTTTCTTTCCCATTCTGACATTCAGTTTGGAGTTCAGGAGATTGTCTTGACCAGGACCACACCCCTAAATGCATTGAAGCAACTGCCATGTGATTGGTTGATTAGATAATTGCATTAATGAGAAACTGAACAGGTGTTCCTAATAATCCTTTAGGTGAGTGTATATACAGTCAAACCAAACTTTTTTCAGACACCAAGATTTTCCCACATTATCACAGTTTATTCGCTATAGTTTAGAAAATGGTAATAAATTATGACAAGAACTCTGAGTTAAACTGTGTCAGAACAAATTCATCTTGTCCAATGTCAGATAACTTTTGAAAGGTATGTAATGGATTACAATCAACCAATCAGCTGTCAGCTGTTAAATTTAAGTGCACAATTAGATAATACCAATTTAGGTCATCCAATAACCAAGCCATGGTTAATTTTGTTCAGATTGTGGTGTAAAAGGTCGCATTAACACTTAAGCGAAACATGGTCAGGTCAAAGTGTCTGAATAATTTTGGTCCCAAATTTTTATCAATTTTACTGGTAGTCCACTGTATGAAGAATTTTTGGGTATAATATGTCAAAGTGTACTTTATTTAGCTATCTTCACTTACATAAATTAACTGTAGGGTCCTGCACCCACTAGTAAAAAAATATATCTGGTGTCTGAATAATTTTTGGTTTCATATATAAAATAGTCTTAATTAAGTAAATTGGGTAAAATCGGTCTCAATTTATTTAGAGACATTTAGATATGTTGCCTGCTTCATCCTTTGTCTTGGATGGATTCTGTAGCTTATACAGGACATTATGAGACCGTCAATGCTTTTCTTACAATTTGTCAATCTTAGAAGGCAGCATAATCATGTGTCGTTTTTTTCTGGATTGGATCTGACTTTGTTTTTGCAGGCCATTTAAAAACTCTGTCCACTTCTGTGAAATGTGTGAAATTGAGTTGGGGGTTTTACCAGAGAGATGGGTGTCTTTCGGGTGGGTGGTCTGCCTCCTCCATACTTGTTTGAACAGCACCACACCCCGAACCACATTTCTCAACTTTCCCCACAGGAAGTATCCCCCTCTGGTTGAGGAAGGCCATGTGCTCTCCAGAACGGCCTGGGGAGAGAAGAACACACACACACACACACACACACACACACACAGATTAACAACATAATTCTACAGTGCAACGCCTCTTATTATCTTAAGTAGATTGTGTTGTCTCTCAAGGACTAGCTGTAATTACTCTGATAGAATTGGAACAACACTCAGCTGCCCAGACTTATGTCTCTGTGAGTGTGTCCTCTTAGTATTTTGGGACAACTTGCAAAGCACAAGGGAAATTATTGCCAGTTACACATTTGTCTAATGATAACAGGCACGAGAAACAGAGTGATATGCCAGATCTGCTGCCAGCTTGAGGCCCTCAAGCATCAGCATAGAATATACCTACATAGGACAAATTTGTTCTCTCTCTATTTATTCTGAAAGGAATTACACAAATCTGCTGTTGGTCAGCTTATTATGAACTCTACAGTGGCTTTGCAGATTTATGACATTTAAAATGTACATAAAATGTACAAAGTACATTCTGACATTTAAAATATACAAATGTTGTTGCATTAGATAACAAAAGATCAAACCCAGTGGCTTTGGCACACAAATTATGTCAGGGCAGTGGTTGGGTTGGGACCCAAAAATGGGTTGCAGATCTGTCCTGATTCTGTCTGTTCTAGTTGTGGCTACTAGAAAAAGCGCTAAATAAATAATATAAATAAATTGCAAATAACTATATAATTGTGCACAAGTTTAATAACAAAATAAATATGTTTATTTATATGAAAATAATTTGTTGTTTTTCCACTCAAACACTATGGTACCACTATGGTACAAATTAATGTGTCACTTGGTAAAAGCTAATCAAATTAGGCACATGCAACATGGACAGGTTGTGTGACATTTCTTCAACCTCAAAAACCAGAAAAACACCAGAAAAAAAAGGAAGTACTACCCATAGTACACTAAAACTGGTTCACTTAGAAGGATAAACATGTCATTTTGATATTGATCTAATTAAAATTAATTAAAAAACTATTTTGGGGTGATTGCATGTATTTGAACAGGAAATGCTATCAAAATCTAGGCATCTTGTATCATGTGGCATATCAGTAATTATGCCTTGAATAGATCTTTTATGAACATTTTATTTATGATTATTTAGATTGCAATGTATCTCCATGTAGCGCAAAAGAAAACTGCGCTCACCCTGTTGTAGTATCCATAGGTTATGGCATTAGGCTGCACTCCGGCTTTCTTCATCTCAAAAAGAACCCGGACAGCCAGAACAGGCTGTCCATACTGCCCACACAGCTGCATCAGAACCCGGTAACACACCTCCATTGGAGCAGAAACAAACCATTACTTACAAAACCACAACACAGGCGGAAATTTCCACTGTCTAGGTTCAGTCCAAACTGTTCTCACAAATGACCAAATCAATCAATGGAGACTGTTAGGCGACTCTACCTCATCAGGGGGCTGCAACTTTTTGTCCTGCATATTTCTCAGCACGTCGTACGCAGTATGAAGCACCCGGACCTTAGAGTGACAGGCACTGACATATGCGGGCAAGCAGATGAACCACAGACCGTGACAATGCCTGAGAAGACACTTGGACCACATCTGCGGGATGGAGGAGTATGTCTTAGCCATCCTCTGGGCTGATTTGATCTCCTACAGAGGGAGGATCACAGAGAGGACAGGCATTAGAGAGAAGGGGGAGAGACTTGACAAGTGGGATCATGGGGTGTGATTGGGATGAGATTAGCATTTGAAATACCAACCTGTTGGGAGCGCCTGAAAATGGCAGCTGGGCTGATGGGACTGATGTGTCTCATGGCTGATGTTGCTTTGGGGACTCTGGGACCATCCTGAAGCTCACAGAGTTGGGCGTTCAGTGCAGGGAACCCACTGTAGCTGTAAGACATCAACAGTTTTGCCTGAATTAGTGCTGCATAATGTTTCTGCAGCTTCAGAGAAGATAAAAGTTAAGATAAGATTGCAGATTTTAAAACATTGCTAAGTGAGGTTTAAGTGAAAATAGAATATAATAATTAAGCGTAAATGTGTGTAACAAATAAACAGTGAAGAATAGTACACAAAATCTAATTAATACATTTCAAATAATATATAAATATAATTAATATAATATAATGTAATGTAATGTAATGTAATATAATCACATGCTCTCTGAGGAGTGTGTATTATTGCTGTAGTCAGAGTTTCTGTAGACACAGGATTTTTAGAGAGGTGTATTCTACATACTGCATCCCGGGAGAGGTTTTGAAGGGATTACACTAGTGCGACAATGCCATCTGTGGTGTGGTGTACTGTTTATATGCACAGTGTAATGTGTTGATGGGAGTTTGTGAGCAAGAATGGCAGAAACGCCAGTTGTACCTATAAACCGTAGGTGGCTCCTCTCCTTCTGGAAGTGCAGGAAGCTCAGGGGGGGTGATGTAGACCGTGTGCTCGCTGCGGTGGGATTTGTCAAGTTCAATAAGCCTTGTGTCCTCTGGCTTATCGCTGTCCACCTAGAGTAAAAACACACTTCATCAGACATGGACTGGACTCCACAAAAACACATAGTATAAGCAAATGACCCATGATTGAGAAAAGATCGTGTTTTAGTTAAGAGGCTACATGTTTGCTAATAGTGCTCACTGAGGTCACTGAATAAAAAGTGGGATATATTAAGTAGAAAGGAACTGGAGAGAATATTTATGGCATCTGCAATCACACGCAAACTTACTTCATATTACTATGTTTTTAAACAGACTCATCACATGTCAATCCAGAGCTTTATTTTGGTTAGAATTGAGAACTGAATCTGGAACAAAACACGCATACTGCCATACAACCAGGCCAAGGGATTTTCCACTGTCTGGACATGATGCAGTTAGCCAAGAGACTTTAAGCGCAGATCATCTGACCTCAGATCAGAAGGAGCACAAGTTTTAGTGTAAATGAGCCTGATAATCTCCCACGTCGCTCTGTCTGACTGATCTCACATCTGCACCAAGAAGCTTTGATCCTCCTAGACTCCATCCAATCCTCCCCATCTGCCACAGATGCACTACAAGTGCACTGACCTGGACTTAATGCTTAATGTTGTATTGCTCGAGGGGCGTGAAACCGTTCCAGTGCAATTTATAGGCTAGCCAAGGCTTGGAGGAGCCACTGTGCATTTAGCCTTCAGACAAAGTCTGTCTACAAGCCCTGTAAATGGACTATAAATGCATCATAAAGCCCATGCCACTGTACTACACTGGAAACTGCTATCAAATAAAACATGACTTTATATATCTATTGATAGAGGGGAAATCAGTTTAAGTCTCTGTAAAGCATCCTCGGCAAAGGGGGGTTAGGATCATATTGTTACAAAGTTATCAGACAGACAATAAGAGCAACAGGACAGAATCGAACTCTTCCCGGGCTTGCCAAATGAGTTTCCCTGAGAAGGTTTTAGATCAATCAGTGCCTCTTTTTACCAGAGAAAAATGGCATCGATGACTGTGGCATCAATTAAAGTGCTTTGTAATGCACCAGGATGCCCAAAGCCACTTTCCGTGAATAGGGTAGAAAATAAAGTCTGAAACCCTAGTTTTTTTCCCCGCTTTTTGAAGCAGGTGTTATAGATGCTATATTAACCGTTTTATTAATAGCCTAATTTGTCATTTTCATATAATCAAATTTACAATAAGTAAATAAATAAGATTGAATACATATTTATATAAAACTACATTTTTAGTAATATTTTTTTTTTCATCTGTCAATGACATGTAAACAAAATAAACAAACTTTATGACAATGTAGGTCAGATCCTGATTATTACGTGGATTACCAACTATAAACATAAATGGAAGTTATTTTATTATGTGAGAGGAAAGAGAGCACAGAGTGCATCAGCATGAATCTTGCATTGTAGGTGATTCGGTGCCAGCGACAAGAGTGAAATATACAGTTTAAAAATTGTTTTAATAATAATATAAAAAATAATCCACAGCAGAACACTGCGATTATTCAATTAAAATCAAGTACACCAGAGAGCTGTGTAATTACACACTGTGCTGCAGAATACATTCAAACATATACTCTGTGCCTTTAATGGCCTCTGTTTTAAAAACACTTCCACACTTGCGTCATGGCTGTCAGCCAATCATAGTGCAGATTACATTAAAGTCTTAAAGGAAAAGCATCACCAGGATCAAAAATTTCACTCAGATGGTCAGAAACCGGGTAACAAAATGGTTATGTATTACTACATTAGGATGACCTTTAAGATGAGTTCTAGATCACTGAGGTGTCACACTATAACCAAGTTGCTTTCAGGCTACAGCGGTACATGGTTTGTCCTTTACTGCTCCAGTTCCTTAAAAATGTTCTCTGTGAGCATAACCCACAAACCCATGCCAGTTTAAATCAACTCAAGCTGTCATTTTCATTACCACCACACTGCTAAAAACTGTCCTCCAAGGTTCTTTTGAAAGGGAAGGACAGGCCAGAGCAGGATAAGTGTGACTTTCACTGATGGCAGCATAATTGAAAGTGTAGGCAGAGAGCTGCACATTCATCTCTACAAGCACACTAAACACTTAAGCCTTGTGGGGAGGACAGGTGAGAGATGACTCCTGTTCCTCCAGGCAAGAATAAATTGTGGGCTCTTGTCGAGACAGATATAAATGTACTACAAAGGTACCCAAATATCATCCAAGAATATATTTGTCAGTTCTTTTAAAAGGAGACAACTTGAAGCACTTCACTGAAGATATAACTTTAGATCCATGTGCAGTCAGAATCATACCGAGAATGGGGACAACAGTTACGAACATAAGAAGATGCAAAATGGTGCATGGCACAGAAAAATTAATTATGCATGCAGAATCTCAGTGGTTCTGCAGAGACTCTGATCTAAACAGCAATGTTTTTAAATAATGAAGGCAGACAGCACACATCTTCAAACCCAAGATTCATACTACTATATCACCACGACCATGGTGAGACCACATAACAAAACAGGTCTGTCAACTGAGGTCAACAAAATAAAAAAGGAGAAAAAAAAAAATAAAGAAAATAATCAAATCAAATAAAAGACAGTTCCAAGCAGCCTGGAATGTAAAGGTCATTTTTGTAACCAAGGTAAATTCTTCTGGCGACCATTTTCACTTCTGCTATACACATATTAGAAGTTAAAAGACACTGAATTCAGCAACTCACCTTCCCTCCTTTCTCTGTGCCGAACAACTTTCCAAGCAAGCATGTAAAGACAAGAGTTTAAAGAGAAAAGAGAAAAGAAAGTTGTGAGAAAATTAAAAATAATAGGAAAGGATGAAAAGCCAGAAAGGAGAAAATAACTAACAAGAGAACAATACCCACAGAAAATTAATAACCTGACATAAGCAAGCCCAAGGGATCATAACACCGCAGCTAGTAATGACAACATTTCCCCATTAGTGTTCTCACAAATCACGCTGTATGCACTCCCTTGAACTCTTTGCATTTTTCACAAGCTGTTTGCTAAGAGCCTGGAGTGTAGTTTAAAATGGTAACTTTTTGTGAGCCTTGTAAAAGCTGACACACTGTAAAAAAAAATTGTTTCAACTTAAAAGAAAAGCCTTAAAATGTTAAGTTTAGTCAAGAAGTTGTACTAAATGACAAGGATATTTGTGTTGACTAAACCTAAAATTAAGGCAGCACGAACACTTACTTTAAAACTTTTTTTTTTTTACATTGCAGTTAATGTTGAATCTAGTGGAGCCTATAATCTGGATAAAGTCTGGAGATGCATTTCTTAGCAGGTATATAGAAAAGGTTTCATACCTTGTCAACACAGTCATCAAAGAAAGCAAGGCTTGCATCCTTATCGCTGACAAAAGAGCACTCTTCGATGAAACGAATGAACATCTGAGTCTTGGTCATGAGGGAGTAAAACTTTTGATGGGATCGATCACGACTCTTCAAAAAGCCTGAAAAAAAAAAAAAAAAAGCCATATTCAAAGTCATGGACATCAAGCAAAGAGTCTAAAAGGTGCCGTTACAATGAGAAAAGGTGATCGCATTCTATATTTGATTCCTTTAATTCACTGCCACAGTTGTCAGTTGCGATTAAACATTTAATCAGTCAAATTTAGGAGGACATGTCGCGAATTACGTATTAGTTACTAGAATGACGTCAATGAGAAAGCCAGGGCAGAGTGTGCACAGTGTGAAAGATGCAACAGACTCTAGCTCATTGCTTACATAAGAGGCTACAGATGTGTTCTCAGAGATTCTATTAATCACTGCAGTTTGTTGGACCTGTCAGGCATGTCTAATTTCCAATGGGGCTTTATCAAAATCGCCACAATAATTTCAAGGCTGATTTAAGCCAGACTCCACAAGCACAGGGCCAGATTTGAGTATTCTGAGCAGCTGCTGAGCTTCAGCATTCCACTAATGTACCACAGTGGACACTCTGCATGTGGTCAAAACAAAACACTAGAATTTGAAATGCATTGTTTTTCCGTTTCAACACCGATGACGCAACTCTATTGCAGCTGTCCTTAACGTTCACAAACAACTATAGCTGTCCTGATACACCGGGACAGGAGAAAGATTATTCAAACATCATGTCCATCTTAGCCGCTCACCTTGCAGATCAAAGAGTGAACTGGCGTCAGTTGCTTTCTCAGATGGAGCTTGTGTGATGGGCAAAAGGTACGAGCGGTAGCCCTTCAAGATTGCCGCCATGAAGCGCAGAAAAGCCTCCTGGATCTCCAGCTCCAAGGTTTCCAGACTCTTCCCACCACTGCCAGGTTCCCGCTCGGTCATGAAGGCCTCCATCTGTCCTTCCTCACGGCTCAGCTGATAACCTGTGGAAAATTGATGCTTAAGTCACACTACCATTCAAAAAGATAGAAGTAATACTTTTATTGCATTAAAATGATCAATAGTGACAACAAAGACATTTATTACATTACAAAACATTTCTCTCACATGAATGCTGTACACTTTCTATACATAATAATCCTGAAAAAATGTATCACGGTTTCCACTAAATTATTTTGTGAGAAATGTTGCTTGAATACCAAATCAGCACATTAGAATAATTTCTGAAGGATTATGTGACTGAAGACTGGAGGAATTATGCTGGAAATTAAGCATGGCTGAATTTTAAACATTTTTAAAAATTGACATTAAAATTTAGTTATTTTATGTTGTAACAATATTTCCCAATTTGACTGTATTTTTGATCAAATAAATTTAGCCTGGGTGAGCATAAGAGACTTCTTTCAAAAACATTTACAAATCTTACCGACCCCAAACTTTTGAACGGTAGTTTATACAAGCCAACTTTAAAACACAAAGAGAAATGTACTGATATACATTTAATTTACAATGTCCTATATATGTAGCATATCTCAATAATGAAGATATATTAGGATCAATTTGAGATATAGGCACATTATATAAGCTCCTCTCACGTCACTTCAAAAAGGTCAGCAAAAAGATCATAGGCTCTGTCTGTAATTAAACATCCATATCAATGGACACATAATGTTCCCCATAAAACATACGGGATCACAGTCACTTAGCACAGAGTAATACATCATTTTTATCACAGTTTCCCTCTAAATAATCTCAGTGTTTTTCCTAGTTCTAAAAGATGGTACATTCCATAAGGGACATTTTGGAGAACCAAAAACACACTGAATAATTGGGTCCAAAGATTGGTTCAAAGAAAGACTAAAGCATCAATCAGCTCATAATATACTTGTCTGTGCTTTGCTCTGCCTCTACTCAGCCAATTGCCCTCATCTCTAAATCTCATCACATCTCAAGGATGACTGCATTTTGCTCTGACTCCGTCAAGCATTCATAAAACATTGTTAGGTAACAAAAATGATACTGTCAGAGACCAAAAAGGACAGTGGAAGACCACTTAAAATGGCATTTCCCGTGCAGTCAAGTGAACTAATATTGCCTTGAAAGAGACAGAAAATAATTGAACTTATTTCTCTGTTGACAACACAGTGACCCGCCCTCACTAACCCTCATCCAGTTGCTGGTGGAGATTGCTGAGGGTGTTGATCAGATGTTTACAGGCTTTTCTTGGCAGGATCTTCCACGTCAGGGATCTGCGCTCTTCTTTTCTGAAATAGGCCACACAAGTTTATCATTTGAGAGGGTAAAAAGCGAAGGGGTCCCAGCGTTCCACGTGAACAACAGAACTGTGGGCTGCTTAATGTTTTAAATGTAGCTTTTACAACATCTGCAAACTTTTAGCTGCATACTGACAGACAAACAACATAGGAGCATGTGTTCAACACATGGTATTACTGAGGGTCCTATCTCTATTACATTCCTCACTGCTCATATATCTATATCCTGATCTTTTAACCATCTGCATCATGATAAAGATCATTATTACTCAGAATTTCACTTGAAAATATTTATTCTGTGAATTTATGTGGTAAAAGATGACTTTAGCTTAACACCATAGGTCAAAGGTCAGGAGAGGATCTTACAGGAACTCAGAAACTATGTTGCGGTCAAAAGGTCACTCACTGAGTTATAGTGTTGGTGTCCAGATCCACACAGCTTATGTCCGTCGGTGGCTCATAGAGGTCAAAGTACCGCGAATCCACCCCTACGATAAAAGGGCACGGAGCACTGAGCACATCTGCCAGGGCCAGCGGGCAGAGGGGAATGTACGGACATGGCCAGTGGAAGGGAAAAATCATCTGTAGGACAGGTAAAACAAGTTATGACAAGACAAAACCATACAGGATTGGTAAAGGCATGAGTGAAAATCAATAGTGTTCCACTCACCGATACCAGGGCCTCTGTAACGCTGGTAAGAACAGCCGGACGTAAGGAGTGCACCAGGATCTTGTGTTCAGTCACAGCTAACACCAGCAAAGTCACTGCATTCTTCGGGCCGAGGTTCAACAGCAGTGTAGAGAGCCTTCCGCCACTGTGTGCAAAGACAACAGGCATGTAAACAACACAAACAAAACACATCAAAACAAAACCAAACAATACATCAAAACACATTAAAACAAAACCAAAAACAATACATCAAAACAAAACCAAACCAAACACATTAAATCCAAACAAAATACATCAAAACCAAAAACAAACCAAACCAAACAAAATACATCAAAACAAAACCAAACACATCAAAACCAAACACAATACATCAAAACACATTAAAACAAAACCAAACACATCAAAATCAAACACAATACATCAAAACAAAATACATCAAAACCAAACCAAACCAAATACATCAAAACAAAACAAAACACAAAACAACACTTTAGCTGCTTCCTAATCTAGTTGTCAATTAAACCAGGCATTGTATATTATGAATATTCTCTTTTGTAAGTTGCTTTGGATAAAAGCATTTGCTAAATGCATAAACATAAATGTAATGTAAATACAAAACCAAACAAAACAAAACACAATCAAAACAAAACAAAAAAAGTTGCTTTCAATAAAAGCATTTGCTAACTGCATAAGCAAATGTAATGTAGGTGCAAAACAAAACAAAAGCAAAAACCAAACCAAAAAAAATAATACAACAAAATGTTACATTTTTTCAACAATCCATGGAAAATGCAAAAGCCTTACAAACTGATACACAACTTGACTAGTTTAGAACCAAATTTAGACACGTGAACCTGCCACAGTGGTTTAGATAAACACTTTTTAACTTACATTAATCGTTCATTATCTTTCAAGTTAAGTTGTTCTAAATTATCACAGATACATTTTTTGGAAATATTCAACTTCACTCAGGTTTCTGCAATGTGTGATATTCTCATCTGCAATGAGATTAGGAAATTACCTGATACAGGCAATCGCAAAATATTGCATTAGGAGTCTCAACTCACATTAATCATGCTATAAAGTTCTCACACTTAACCAGGTCCTGCTGAAGTATCATTTCCACACTTCATGTTTTGATCAGCATTCATCTGACATGTTCAGTGTATCTTGTGTCTGACTTACCTCAGAGGGAGCGGAGACGAAACAGGCTGGCTCAGCATCAAGCTATCATGTGGAGACAGCTGTGAAAAACAAGCACACAAACAAGCGGTCACAGTGAGATGAGGGCCAGGGTTGGCAGCTATTTGACCACATAATGTCATTTGTTTTGATACATTCAAGAAGGACAGTGTTCAAACAAAGACACAATGTGCACAAAACTCACCTGCACCAGGATACGTGGCCTTTGAGAGGAAGGAAAAGGAACCTTGTGCATGAAATGGGAAATATGCCTGAAAGAAAAATCAGGAGATGTAAAACAAATTACTTTTTAGTGGCCGCAAAATGTTTTTGGGACATTTAAATTTCAGCTCTAGCCTGGCAACCTTCTAAATTGTCATCAGAACTCACTTCTCAATGGGCAGCGTGTGTGGACCTGAGATGGAGTATCTGTAGAGGAAGGTCAGGAAGTTGCGGAAAGCATCAAAAAAGGGCCAGTGAGAGAGAAGGCAGATGCTTTTATTGGTGTGGACAGTCATGGATCCATCGGGCCTGAGCCCGTTAGTCTGCAGGCCCAGCTGAGATCGCTGCTTGTCGGTCAAATGTTCTTCTGGATAGGGCTCATAGAACTGAATGGCTGCACCATAAACCTGAGAGCACGAGACATACACCTTCAATAGACATGAACACCTTCTAGGAATTGGGTTGGTTTACATTTTATAGAACAAAAAAAGCTGTCTTGATTCTAAAGAGCACAATGTTATCCTACTTGAAAGGAATCTCAAAACTCTGCTTTGCACAGATCTACCCAGTGAAAAAGTGATTTGTTTTTGCAGTTTTAGATCAGAAAGATCTCAGCTCTCTCTCTTTGATGCCGCTCACCTAAATGAATAAATTATACAATACTGCAGCACAAATAGCCTTGAGACTTGTTCAGCTGTGAGGAGAGTGAGCTGAGTGTACTGATGTGTTTGACATAATTGAGCTGACCCAAACAGCACTTTAGCAATGCATTATTAAACAGGCCAATTACACATGTTCATCTTATTTTCAATTATTTTCCGAGGCCCATTATTCACGGCCGCTTTTGATATTCCGCCTGCGCAGGTTTCTAGCTGCTTGAAATTCTTTGCACATTGCTAAACCAGACAAGACAATTCACCTTCCACTGATTTTCCCAAAGAATGATGATGGCGCTGCAGTGAGCAGAAAACCTGCAGAAAACCACAATGTTTGTGTGTATTTGTGTGTGCTCATGCGTGGATTTTTTTGCGCCTGTACCTTTTCTCCAGAGGCGCCTGTGAGAACGAATGTTGAAAAGACAGGAAGAGAATATTTGGTGTGAGAGGGCCAGCACTCAATGGACACTCCCATCGGTAGGCAAAATAGGGGCACGGATTCAGGCAAAGGAAAGGAATCATAGTCCTCCTCTGGGTATCTGGACAAAAGACCTGAACATACCACACAAACCCTCAATTAGGTTGTAGAGCTCTGTTAAAGACAACAATTATTACTGATCACTGAATCGTTTGCCCTTTAATGAATTGCTTGACCCAGACTTCCATATGACAAGCTAATCACAGGCAGCAGTTAAAGCCTAGATCTGTTTGCCGCTGTATACTGTGAGTACTAAGCCTAACAATAGCATCATGTTGCTCTTGCTACTTGGGAGTATCAGGTTTCATTCATCCGCAATCGTATCTCACTGCTCTGATGGGCTTCGCTATAAACGCATCCTGCACCTCCAGCTGTTCATTGCAAAATGCACAACAAAACACAAAACTGTGAAAAACAACTCAAGACTGAGATACAGTACCTGCTGTGAATGCAAGCGTGTTGGTTTTGGCCAAAGATTTTTTGTAGCACATGTACACAGAGGATCCCCACTGTAGAAGCAGGAAAAATAGAAATTAAGTTGATTTCTTGTGGTCTGATGTTATTTCTCATCATTTCTAGATAACTACCCGACAAACAAGTTTTGAAAAGGGATGCACCAAGGTTAACATTCTGGCCAATACTGACAAGCCAATAATAATTGTATTGTTATGACTATGTTATGATATTAATATTATAGGATCAAACTTAAAAATACAAAACTAAAATCAATTAATGTTTTAAATGACTGAATTGTTTAAATTATTACATTAAATTTAATGTACAAGTGAATTTCGGCATCACAACATTATAATGTATTGTATGAAATTACTATACTTTTATATATTTTCAGATTTGTTAAAGATTATATTTAACAGTAACTGTTTTAAATGATTTTAAAAGATGAACTTTAGGTGCATACGGAAGTCCATTTCCGCCACATAGGGGGAAATCAAAATTATGACATAAAAAGTCACAATTATGACATACTAAGTCATAACTGTGAGACCAAAAGTCAAAATATGATTTTAAAAAGTGAAATAATGACATACTAAATTAAAATAATGGAATAGCAAGTCATAATTATGAGAGGAAAAATCCAAATTATGACCCCAAAGAATCTAAACGTTGTGATTAAACAGTCAAAATTATGACATACAAAACTGAAACTATTACATACTGTCAAAATTATTATTTAAAAATCAAAATTATGAGATTAATGTCAAAATTATGTCGAAATTATACTAAATCGAAATTATGACATACTAAAATTAGGAATTCAATTATGATTTAAAAAGTCAAAACTATGAGATTTTAAATCGAAATTTCATCATAATTTCGACTTTTCATCTCATAATTATGACTTACTAGAGCATGATTTTTTTTGTATGTGGCGGAAATGGGCTTCCATACATACACACACACACATATATTATATACGGTGAGGAAAATAAGTATTTGAACACCCTGCTATTTTGCAAGTTCTCCCACTTAGAAATCATGGAGGGGTCTGAAATTGTTATCGTAGGTGCATGTCCACTGTGAGAGACATAATCTACATAATCTACACTGTGAGAGACAAAAAAAAAATATCCAGAAATCAAAATTTTTTGTAACTATTTATTTGTATGATACAGCTGCAAATAAGTATTTGAACACCTGTCTATCAGCTAGAATTCTGACCCTCAAAGACCTGTTAGTCTGCCTTCAAAATGTCCACCTCCACTCTATTTATTATCCTAAATTAGATGCACCTGTTTGATGTCGTTCACTGCATAAAGACACCTGTCCACCCCATACAATCAGTAAGAATCCAACTACTAACATGGCCAAGACCAAAGAGCTGTCCAAAGACAAAATTGTACACCTCCACAAGGCTGCTCAGGTGTTATGAGAGCCCAGGTTGCTCTGATAGTGGCCTTCAGCTCTTCTGCATTGTTGGGTCTGGCATATCGCATCTTCCTCTTCACAATACCCCATAGATTTTCTATGGAGTTAAGGTCAGGCGAGTTTGCTGGCCAATTAAGAACAGGAATACAATGGTCCTTAAACCAGGTACTGGTTGCTTTGGCACTGTGTGCAGGTGCCAAGTCCAGTTGGAAAATGAAATCTGCATCTCCATAAAGTTGGTCAGCAGTAGGAAGCATGAAGTGCTCTAAAACTTCCTGGTATATGGGTGTGTTGTCCTTGGACCTCAGAAAACACAGTGGACCAACACCAGCAGATGACATGGCACCCCAAACCATAACTGACTGTGGAAACTTTACACTGGACCTCAAGCAACGTGGATTATGTGCCTCTTCTCTCTTCCTCCAGACTCTGGAACCTTGATTTCCAAAGGAAATGCAAAATTTACTTTCATCAGAGAACATAACTTTGGACCACTTTTTTTCCTTTTTGTCTTTAGCACAGGCGAGACGCTTCTGACGCTGTCTGTTGTTCAAGAGTGGCTTGACACAAGAAATGCAACAGCTGAAACCCATGTCTTGCATACGTCTGTGCGTAGTGGTTCTTGAAGCACTGACTCCAGCTGCAGTCCACTCTTTGTGAATCTCCCCCACATTTTTGAATGTGTTTTGTTTCACAATCCTCTCCAGGGTGCGGTTATCCCTATTGCTTGTACACTTTTTTCTACCACATCTTTTCCTTCCCTTCGCCTCTCTATGAATGTGCTTGGACACAGAGCTCTGTGAACAGCCAGCCTTTTTTGCAATGACCTTTTGTTTCTTGCCCTCCTTGTGCAAGGTGTCAATTGTCGTCTTTTGGACAACTGTCAAGTCAGCAGTCTTCCCCATGATTGTGTAGCTTACAGAACTAGACTGAGAGACCATTTAAAGCCTTTGCAGGTGTTTTGAGTTAATTAGCTGATTAGAGTGTGGCACCAGGTGTCTTCAATATTGAACCTTTTCACAATATTATAATTTTCTGAGATACTGAATTTGGGATTTTCCTTAGTTGTCAGTTATAATCATCAAAATTTAAAGAAATAAACGTGTGTAATGAATGAATATAATACTCAAGTTTCACTTTTTGAATGGAATTAGTGAAATAAATCATATGACCAGCACCTGTGTATATATATATATATATATATATATATATATATATATATATATATATATATATATATATATATATATATATATATATATATATGCCATGGTGATGGTTTCCGCAGAATAGACCAGTTTACACCAATCTAAACAGGTCCTTTCAGCGGTGTAGTGCGACTGTTGCACTCAGTGCTCACCATACTGCTGTTGAGGTTCTTGTCCACCTTACAGAAAGCATGTGGTGGTGTCTCTCCCTTGCCAGGAATAATGACACAGATGTCTGTGACGGCCAGCGTGGAGTGAGAGTGATTTTCAGAGGCACGCCGATATGTGATGTAGATCCTTTGGGAGGAGGAGCTACTGATATTGGCGGGGCGGCCAGAGGGTGTGGTCTGTATTATTTGACAGTCCGGCTTCAATTTCTCCTTCCACTCATAGAGGACACTAAGAATAATTAAAGAAAGGACAGAAAGGATAGTAAACAAAAGTGAAAGCACAACAGTTTCTAAAACCAACTGAGCTGGCCTACTGTCTCGAACGCCCTACAGGGGCAGCAGCTCTGCTAACAGGCATTTCACAAGTAGCATGAGAGACATGACTTACAGTTGATTAAAATGATATAAAATAAAAAATAAATGTTTTCATTAGAGTGAGCTTTTTTGTGATTATTTCTAGCATTGAAAAGAATTCCAGCTCGTTATACACAAAACACAATGTTATTGTGCTTTGGTGTGGCATTAATATGGTTATCATTATAGTTATCTTTATAGTTATAATTATTGGTGTGAATGACCCTTACGTAGGCAGCTTACTAGGTTTTGGTACAAACACATCTGAAGCTTAGATGCCTTACCCCAGGTCTGTGAGTGGCGGTTTGTCTCTGCCTCTCCTGTAGCAGAGGAAGATCTGCGGCCCCATGAGACTTCCTCCATTCAGTTCGGCACAGAGTCCAGAGGGGGTGCATTCAACACAGGTAAACCCTCGAGGTACCTCCTCTCCTAGGGAGCGAATCACCACCGCCACATCAGTGATGGGCGCCTTGAGCTGTGCTGAGCTTCGGTGACCGCCATCTTCAGGGTGGACATCTTCATCAAGGGGCTTAGAGGAGTCGGTGAGTCCTGCCACAACAAAGTAGTCTGCTACACGAAGGCTTTTCTCCTCCATTTTCGATCATCCCCATAGAAAGAGGACTATATGTACTGGGGAAAACAGAGTGACGTGAATAGGGTGAGGGAATCATGACATGCTGTAGTCTATAATACTGTTGCTTAATAATGCCAGGTGCTCCGATTCAAACATCCTTACAAATGAAAACATCCTTCTTCAAACCGGGAGGGAATTTAAAAAAAATCAGCACATGCAGCAGAGTGCAAGTTATAAGACACTCCTAGGAAATACAATTTTTACATTTAGTCCCTTATGTGCTTAGAAAAGGATGTGACTATTACACATCCACAGATGCAGAGCACAACCTCATGTAACAATCTTTGTGAGAAATATAAACTAGGCATACGGAAGCAATTAGCCGCTCCTGCTGGGGATAAAAGAATATGTCCTATTATGCTTTTTAATCATGATTCAGAGTTTGTGCCTGCAGAATAAATGCACAGGAAGGAAGAAGAGAAGAGCTCAGACAATTAAGGGAATTCCTTTTGCTTGCATCAATGTGAAGTTTGTCACTACAAACCTCACTAACACTAAATCCACTGATATCTTAATTAGAGAATCCCCTCTCTTCCAGAAGAGGCCTGGGGCTTTTACAACACTCATGTTGACACATATACTCGCTCGGAGTCATTACGAGTGACTGATGCTCATGTGGCTTCGTCAAACCAAAAATAGCAGGGCACCCGCTGGTAGGCTGTGGGTTAACTTTATGTTTCAGGTCATGCAGTCCCACCAAATCGCCGATAAATAAGCTAAATAAACAGCCATCCCCAGCCTTTTAAAGGTGCACTATGTAAAAAAAAAAAATCATTAAAATATCCAAAAACCACTAGGCCAGTGTTATATATTTTGTTCAGTTGAGTACTAATAATATCCCAAATGTTTCCATCTATTTGAAATCGTTTTTCAAATAGATGGAAAATCTTTTTTTTTTTTCAGAAAATCTATTTATCCTTAGAAACGCTTTGAACATCTTAGAATGTCAGTGGGGAAAGGCATATAGTTCATCATAACATTGTAATATACATATACATAACTCACGGTATATTGCTAAAAGAACACAATCATATCAACAGAAAGAATATACTGGGATAACCTGGCTTCTCGTGAGACTCCCCTACTTCGCAGCATAGTAATGATGATTATGCTAAAGCCTGCCCGCACATTGATGTGATACAAGGTAGTTTGTGACACAAGGAACACGGCATTTCAAAGTTTGTGAGACTGTCTTTTTTTTCACTACAGTTTTAAGCATAAATACTCAGCATGGTGTTGACTTGTGAATTTGCACATGGTTTGTCTTAAAGCATATTAACACCACATAGACATATAAACAACATTAAAAGTTTACTTAAAGTAAGTTTTTAAAGTGTTTTTACCTACTAAAGAGTATTCTTACTTTTCAATTAGTAAACAACAGTAGTATTTTTCCCTGAACAAGTACTACACTGTACCAAAACCATTCATTATAGTAGACAGACACCAACTGAAAGGTCTTTCTAGCCATTGGCTTCTCTGTGATTTACAGTAATGGCCAACAGAGTCACGGGACACGGCTTAAGAGCTTACGAATCGAAACTGACCTACTGACTAGTTCTTTTGCTGTGATGAAGTGTTGAAGTGTATAAGTTTGTCTTATGAGGAACCGATGACACTGATGGTGTAAAACGGGAAGTTGCCGTTTCTAATCAAACATTTTGGAAATGGTGACAACTGACAAGTCATCGGCAGATTTCATGATCCTGGTTAGATTCTGAGAATCAATACAGGCCTTAAAACTCTAATCCTTCTCATCCGTATAAACCTTTTGGCTTTGAAGGAGGGGTCTCTACAACACTCTCTCTGTCCCTTGCCCTGCAATGACAAAGACGCTGATGCACACTTTGTTCCAGATGTCTCTACTGTAGCCGTTTTCACATATTCTGCCAAACAATATCACACAAGGCAAACATAAAACCATCAAACTGCTTGCATAAACAATCAAACATAAGATCTAATCGCACCCACGTTGTTCTAGAAAGATATCACATAACGTCCATCAGACAGGGTGAGGAGAAAATGTAGCAGATGTGTCACATGTTACGTGAGAGATTTAGGATTATATTTAGACATAATCTCTCGGTCGAACAACTACGCCATCCGCAGAGGCTGGCTGTGCCCTCTCCACCATCAGTAGAGAGAAATTATAATCCTCACCATGGCAACCATGAAGAAAAGCCAGAGAATATGTATCATTTGCTTTTAAATGTAAGGGGGAGAGAAAATACGTACCTAAAACTAATAAAGAACGAGTCAGAGATGAGCAGAAAGCTTACTCTTTTGGTAGAGATAATGATGCAGTAATGAGGACCTCAAAATCACACATCAACAGTTAAATAACAACTGCTAAGGAGGAAAAGAAAAGCAAGCTTAACTTGGTTAGAGCTAAATTCTAGGCAAATACGGATAAAATTGCAGAGAATTATACAGTTATAATATTATAGTCAGGCACTTGAAAGCCCTGAGGCAATTTCATGTGACGCAATTATAGACACTCTCGCACTGACTCAACACTTTTCAGACAACTCGTAGGAAGTCACTCCCATATTGAGAAACACCATGGTAACGTCAAAATAGAGACTCAAAAATGCACGGAAGTGCGTTGGAAATGGCTGTTACATCAGAGAAATCCGCATGGGTCCTACGCAGCGGAAATTCATGGAGAAAATTACACTGCATGTCTGAGCCTTAACAGAAATAAGGAACTCCTTTAACAACTTCATACTCATCATTCCAAAGAAGTGGAGTAAGAAATCGATGGTTCCCTTTTCCAGTTTAAATGAATGGACAGTTCCAGTATACGCAGCACAGAGAGCACAACGCAACTGAATGACGCCTCAGAATAGGAACACAGCTTCATAAAATGGATGTAAATCTGAGAGTTGCAAAAAGCTGTGAGTGGATCCATGATTCGCACACAAAGTACTGGTCCATTATTACATTACATAAAATTCAGGGGGGAAAAATCTGCACAACAAAGACGCTAAAATGATTTATACATGCATCATTTATCAAATGCTAAACAACATTTGTGTGCTCATTTTTTGTTTTATCCGAAAATGTAGAATTTACGTAGCATATAAAGAACTTCATAAACATGTGTTGTGAATGAATAATAAGTATAAACACATATCATTTAAGAATAGAATTACATATTATAATAAATTATATTAAAAATAAAGTATCTCAAACTGTGTTCTCAAACAGATGTTTTGCCCAATCTGGTCCTTGAACTAAAACGAGTTTGACATCTCTGCTTTGCATTAAAACCTCTTGAGTAGCTTTGCATGACTCATTATATCAGGGAAAACGTCTTGTCCCAAACAAAACACCCACAGCATAACAAAACACCATATTCTAATCATTTTATCTAGTGCTGCTGCATTCTTACAGCTGTTGACACGATAAGGCTTGCCCTTCTTTCACCAACCTGTGGCGTGTAGAAGCCACAGGATAAGCCAATTTAACAGCCTGCCCATAAAAATGAGCATGATCTTATCCAGCTGTGCTGAGCTACGGGCTGTGGCCCTGAGTAAGGGCTCCTGATACTGCACAGCTCTGGGACAGCAGGGAGGCCTGGAGGAAAACACAAGAAGGGGGAACTATTGCAGCACATTTGGCTGAGCATCTGGTCCTGCTTAAGACAGGGCGGACATTTGATTCCTTTGCACCATGCCGGGAAACAAGCAGACATCTGCATACTTTGGATAGGAGGAGGCAGGCAAAGCTATTTCTATGTGGAAATGTTTTGTCAGGGAGACTTTACTGAGGTATAGAACAGGCAGTATTTATTCTCCAACTCAATCTACTATAACTTTTGGGTTCAAAGAGACAAACTGGACAAATTCTGTCAAACAGCTGAAGTTTCGAAACAACTTCTGCCCATGCAGGCTTTCCAAAGGGTGATGAGAAAATAAAAACAAACAAGAATTTTATTAGTCAAAGTGTCTCAACAGACATTTACTGTAATATCATGATGTTTTTTAAAAGAACACCCAACTGAAAATAAAGCATGCATTGCTGAAATACATGGCTGAAGTTGGTCAAGCACCGACTGTTAAACTTAATTACAAAATATATTATTACAGCTGAGTGAGTGATGGTGAAATGCAAAGGATATACGGGCAAATATCACACATTAACATTAGGACAAGCCCATGAATCCTGCAAATTTATCTGAATTCAGACATAAATCACAACCGACTCTAAATTCAGGATCAAAGATAAATCACCACAGTATGATGGATGCTTTGAGCAATCTTCCTTAACCTCTCTGAAATACCATTGCTAATTTGTCATGGTTTGCTCAACTACAGCATTACATGATCACATCAGACAAAATACATTAATCTCTGTCTTTCTTTTTAACTCTGATAATCTGTATTTGAGCCTGGCACTTTGTTGCGTACCTATACACAGACCCAGACTACATGTTGATTAACAATCACTATATATATATCTAGCACACATTTCCTTCAAAGCCTATGGTAGTTATGTCCCTGCAAATCAACACATTACACCAGTACTTATCATCTTTTCCATTTTAGGTGTAAGTACTAAGTAGCCTAATGATAGAACATTGCATGTTAAGCTACACTAATAAACAAACATGAGAACATGGTGTAATAAATAAATAAATATGAATATGCACTCTAAAAAAATATGCTGGGTTGTTTTAACTCATCATATCTGACCCACATTTGGGTTGAAACAACCCAGCATGTGTTAGAGTGCACTGCATCCAGACAGCTGGGCTGGGTCAGTCTTACAATAACTCGTAAATCATAAGGGCCATGGTATTTAAATCAGACGCTAAAATCCTGAATTATTAATAGACACAGATTTCTAGCTTTACCGAGAAATGGTGTTAAGGGAAGACTTTCATCACATGGCGTGTAAATACACGACCAGGATCAAAACAAGCGCACAATCATCGACGCGTGATGACAGCCGCCACTCCATCGCCGGTATCTTATATGTTTATAAAACATATTGAGTTAAAATGCCTCACATGTATCGTTTTATCACCCGTTTACGCTTTACATTTCTAAAAGAAACAAATGTCCGTAAGCATTAAATAGATATGAGCGTAGCACACTCACTGTTTCAGTAGGACGACGATTCAGAGGACACGCTCTTTGAAGCACGCGCCGTTATTCTGATAATTTTCCTCAGAACAGAAGAAGGGACTTATGTATTTCCATTCATTTTCATCAGACAAATGAATTATTCCTCCATCACGTATAAACATTCCCTCTGGGAGGGCTGTGCCTCATCATCTTCTCTATTTGCTTTCAGAGATGCGCTCGAGACTCGCGCAAGCGCTTATCAAAACCTGCCACCGGGGCACGTGACTGCCAGCAAACCGTGACGTCATTTGAACATTCCGGGGACTGTCGGTGATTTAACGTGGGGGCGTCCTGACAGGTAGTCCATATAAAGCCTGTAGGGCTGAATGTTATTGACACAAAGTGTTTTAAAGTGTTGGACTTGGTTGTTAGATTTAAAGATACAGTGATAAAATAACATCTTTCAGCGTGAGAGATAGCCTAGCAACTAGATCAGCAGATCTAGTTAACAAAGGCAGGGGTATTTTTGTATCATTGAGATACCTATTATACTTTTTATTATTCATTTAAATTAGTTTTTATCTTTATGTTTTCCGTTTTCATTTGAACCCTTTTATAGAGATCACTACGGTGGACTATTCAAAAAGCATTTTCTTGGATATGGTTTTGATGGCATAGTTGCACATCAACCTCTACAGTGGACCCAGGGCCGGCCCGTGGCATAGGCGGAATAGGCAAATGCTAGGGGCGCCACTCATCTATAGGGGCGCCAAAATGTATTACTGATACTATTTTATTCATATTAATTTGAAATATTACCAAATAAAGCGCACAAAAACTTAACTAAGTCCCTGCATCTTCCCGGTCCGCCTCACAGAAGACAGAAGCCCTCTGATGCAGGGAAGATAAGGGATACACTGCAAAAAATGATCTTCTTACTTAGTATGTTTGTCTTGTTTCTAGTCTAAATATCAAAAAAATTCTTAAATCAAGATGCATTTACTAGTTAAGTAAATTTATATTTTGTCTTAAAACAAGCTAAATTATCTGCCAATGGGGTGAGAAAAATAATTTTTGTTTCTGATTGAAAGCTTGTTTCTTGTTTCTATCCCAAACAGAAATAAGATAATTCTTCTCACCCCATTTGGCAGATCATTTTGCTTGTTTTAAGCAAAAACTCACTTCATTTGGATTTTTTCCCCCCAGAAAACAAGGAAAAATATAATGTCATTTTACTAGTAAATACATCTTGATTTAAGAATTTAATATTTGGAAACAAGAAAAAAATACTAAATAAGAAGAGCATTTTTTGCAGTGTAAAGACAGAGGTAGGCTAATGAATGACCAGTTTATCTAAATGCATAGTAGTAAAATACTAATGTTCGCTAATTAATTCCAGTTTTATATATACAAGCAGCCGTTCTGGGTTCTCCAGAGGCCACAGACAGTGTGGTTTTATAAAAAATAAAATAAAAATCATGTAATATCACTTTTTTAATAGCCTAATGTTTTTATTCTGCCGTTGTGCAGTTTTAAGGGGACATATGGCAATTTTAAAATGTATTTGCCCAAATTAGTAATGATATTTATATACAGGTTTATTTAAAATAGCAACATTTTATGTAAATTTCACATTAAATATCTAAATTTCTCAGTGTAATTCATGGTGAAAACATGAATGTGCATAGTTTAGTGGAAGATCGCTGCCATCTACTGGAAAACAAACACTTTTGCTAGTTCTCAATAGTTTGTGCATGAATGCAGATGCATTCTTGCTATTTTTGTTTAGGCTGTAATGTGGCGTAGGTGCTATTTTTGTATAGTTTAACTATCATCAGCCTTTAAGTGTTTTTTAATAATAATAATGTCATGAACATAATGATGGGGTAGAATGGACTGGACATCATATAAAACAACAATTAAAAAAAAAAAAAAAACATCAATGCATTACAAAAATAAAACAGTACCAGTGTTTCCACAACTGAGACTGATAACATGTAGTGCTAAACCTTGATACAAGGGGCACCAAGTAAAATCTTGCCTAGGGCAGCAAATTGGTCAGGGCCGGCCCTGAGTGGACCCTAGTGCATCATCCTATACCAGGGGTGTCCAATCCTGCTCCTTGAGCTCCAACCCCAATGAAACACAGCTGAACCAGCTAATCAAGGTCTTAGGTAGGCTAGTAACTAGAAACTTCCAACATGTGTGTTGAGACAGCGGCCCACACAGTTACATTTTGTATTGAATTTTGTTTGTGAAAATACTTAATTTGTAGTAACTTGAAAAAAGTAATGTGATAACGTAATGTATGTGACTTGTGATGGGTTAGCTACTTTACTCCTTACCTCAAAAGGCTTGACCACTATTTCAGATGAGATTGAAAACACCCGATCGCTATAGGTTTTCTCAGAGGAGAGCTATGGTAGAAATGTGTCCATCTTGAACATAATCAGAATTATCAGCTAATAGCGGTAAAATGACATACTCTGGAACACTGGAGGGAGCATCTGAGTTGGGTTTCCACAGTTGTACCTTGACAGGTTGTAGAGATCTTTGATGGAATCACATCCTCATGTTCTGATATCAAAGATACGCAAAGTTCAACTTGTATGAAGTTCAATTGCGTTTGCAGTATTTCGCATTTGTATATATTTTATAGTTTTCACATGATTTTATATAATTTTATTCATTGGTTTGGTTAAATACACACAATTTTGCTGTGTTATTACTGTATTGTGTTTAAATACAGTATCTCTTCGGTTAAAAGTAAACCATAAACGCATACTGTCCACTCAATCTGAAAATCTCTGAAAAATATGTGTAAAAAATGTTTTTCATGCCCTAAGATAAATAAAAACACAGGAAATCCTGAATGAGGTTATCATAATTCATGCATGAAATGGTTACTTTTAGTTATTAGTTAGGTTTTAGTGATTTTGTTGTGTGATAATAAATAATACATTTTACTCTTAGTGATGTTTAGACCCCACTATTAGAATTATATAAACCACCCTGCTCTTTAGATACTGGCCTTACCCATTAAAAACCCCATCAATTGACCACTAATTGTTGCATTTCCATAAGATGGCAAGTCAAAGTACAGTATTTCATTCCATTTTGTACTATTATTATTGCTGTTGTGCATTACTAGTTATTGCGAGAGGACATATCACCATATGAATGGTTCAGTTTATGGAGGCAACCTCCTGCACATTTTAACCAAAGACAAAGTTATAGAGACTACGGCCTTGTGGGACTCCCTAAGTTTGTTTGCAGAAAAAAACCGGCCACACTGATAGTAGGGCTTTGAAAATGGTGATACAGCCCTCACAAGACAGAGGCTGAATCAAAAATCGAAACCATAGTGGACGTTATTGAGTGTTCTCATTCTATCCCACATTGCACTGCAATAACGACTCAATGACTGTCCGAGTTCACACACTCGTTTTCATTCACACCTTGTGAACTGTATTAGTGGACTTAGTCAAGTCAAGTCAACTTTATTTATATAGCGCTTTTAACAATGTAGATTGTTTCAAAGCAGCTTTACAGTGTTAAACAGCAAAATAATGCAGCCTAATTTTATTCAGCTGTATAGCCATTTGATGTCATCAGTTCATTTCAATTTCCATACGGTGACAGTGTGGGCTTTAGATCAATAATTAGATCAGTAATTTAGTTTATATGGTTAAATTAGTTTATTAATTAGATTTATTTCGATGTTTAGTTGAAAAATATAGTGTCCCCAACTGAGCACGCCAAGCCAGAGGCAACAGTGGCAAGGAAACCAAAACCCCATCAGGTGACCTAATGGAGAAAAATAAACCTTGGGAGAAACCAGGCTCAGTCGGGGTGCCAGTTCTCCTCTGGCCAATTAACAAACAGCGTATTATTATTATTATTATTATTATTCTGGCTGCTTTACAGGTCAGAGGTCATAATAGATCGGAATATTCAAAGGACCGGAGGCAACATGCTGGAGACGGGTTTATTGAGGATGATGTTGATTAAATAATTATTAAAGTGCAATATTCAAATGATCGGAGGCAACACGCTGGAGACGGGTTTATTGCGGATGACATATCGATTATTATTTAATGGTAATATTCGAACAATCGGAGTCATCACACTGGTGACGGGTTTATTTAGATGCCGTGCCGATGAGGCAGTTGCAGGGGGAGGATAATTGACACGGTCTCTGCAGATACTTCGGGGTCCTGTGTTGGTCTTCTCTGGTCCACCATCTGATTTGGATACGGCCCGGATCTGGCTGACTGCAGTAAACCTCGGGATAAAACAGAGAGAATATCATTAGCGTAGATGCCATTCTTCTGATGATGTAACGAGTACATCAGGTGTTATGGGAAGTGTTCCCGGTTCCGGCTGACCTAGTTAATGCAGCCTAACAATCAATTCATTGATAAAGTGTTTTATGTGTATGCCACATAGATAGCATAGGGGCATAGCATAGACACACTTACATAGGGGATAGTGATTGAGGGTTTAGGGGGCGATTTCGGATTCAGACGGAGAGTTTGCAGACATTTTTAATGTTGTGACCGCCAACAAAATGTGCCATGGAGTCTGACTCAGATGTTCCATGCCATTCTAGGTGGTCTGATGTGGGTGGATTGCCAATGTAACTACATCCTCAACTAACTAAAGCTCCTCAGCTTGTTCAAAAATGTGTCTCAACTCAATCTTAACTGACTCTAGCTGCAACGAGTTCCTAAAAATAGCAGGATCTGTGCACAATATGGCCACTGACAAAAGATGGAGACTTTTTAAGAGGTGAAGTGGGAAACTATATATTTGGACATATGCAATTCTACTTTAGAAAACATGTGTGAGGGTGGGAGAATGTTTGTTTAGAAGGTTCAGAGGTCAAAGGGTGCAGGAACTACTGAGGGACAGTCTTCAAAGTGCTTCAGCTTTCTTCATCAAGAAGACACCCAGAACACTTCTTAAACCCAGAGAAATTATTTAATAAAGCTATTTAAGTGGATGCCGACTGGCCACCCGGCTGGCTGTGCAAAGCCATAAACATCAGAAGGATTAGGACACCAGCCCCTCGTGTTATAGCACTATAGCTATGCGGTTCCAAAGGCCACATGCTGGCCACCCAAATGGCAGGACTAGAGTTTCAGACATCAACAGTCAACGTAGTATGTGCCCAACTAACAGGGAACATTGACAAAACATAACATTTAATATAGAAATAACATTTTTATAACGTAATGGGAACATTAGCAAAACGTTCTTAGAATATCTTTTTTTTAGCTGGGTGGTCATTTTGGTAAAAAGCAAGCTGTTTCTTTGCCGGCCTTGTGAGCGTCAGTCTACTGTGGAGTGGAACATTTTTGCTCTTCTGTAAAAGCCTTTACCAAGAAGTTTTCAGTTGTATCGTCTGAAGTCAAATCTGCAGTTGAGCTTAATACATTTGTCATGGGAGCAGCTAAACAAACTGAATAGGGCTTGAAGGCTGCTGTCGCTGGTCTCCTTCAGTGTTGGGTTACTAGAAGTTACTAATACTAGTTATTAATTACTAGCTACTAATTATATTTTCAACAGTGTAATTAGATTACTCTCTCTAAAAAGTATCGGATTACTAATTGCTTTCGGTAACTATTTATTTTAAGGTGACGTAGTTACACATTACCACATGTACTTACAGTAAATTATGCATATTACAAGTAACTAAACCTAAACCAAACCCTAACTGTAACTACATGTAGTTAATTAATATTACTCAGTACTTATTTGAGTAAGTACAACGTCACCTTGAAATAAAGTCTAACCTTCTAAATCCCATATCAACCTTGACCAGTTGAACAATACAAGGACAGACACAAAACTGCTCTTTTAATTCTTTCAAATAAACAACATACAACTGCATAAATCATTCTTGAACTGACCAAAGTGTGTAAAGACGGTTACATTAAAAACATTGATTTAATGTTAAATCCACTCTTGTTTTATATATATTTGGTCTATAGTCTATAATGCAATTACATCAGTAATTAAATGACATAAAAATTAAGAGTAATCCCTCCCTTTACTTTTTGAAGGGAAAAGTAATCAAATTACAGTAATTAGATTACTTAGTAATTATTTACACCCAACACTGGTCTCCATTTACCACAGAGTTTGATGATGTCCACAGGGGTCTGCCATGCAAAACCATTGCTTGAGATCCACTGACATTCATTATGCGGCGCATTTCAACACAACTTCACAGGATTCTCACTTTGTTTAGATGTAGCAATTATGTTTGTTGGGCTACACATTGCGTTAGTCTGAAACAGAATTTATACACAGCCCATTCAGTACTCCAGCCTGCCATTAGGGATTTATCTAAGGTACAATTGCAAAATTATGCCAAAAATTGAAAAGACTGTACCTACTTTTAATTCTGCAATGCATGCTGAATACAATTTGTATATTTGTTGCATGTATTCTGTTTGTGTCTACCTCAGTGTCTCTATAATTTCCCTGAGGAGCTGAAGTAATGGTATTATGTTTCACTGTGTGCTTGTGTTTGACTGGAATGACTAATAAACCCAAACTTGAAACGGGAATTTAAGTAAGTGGATGACATTTTTTAGTTAAATGCATGGAAAATCCGGCAAGTAAGTACTTTAAAAACATTTTAAGACTCTTAGAGGATTCTAAAGTAGGCTTTTTTTGGATTCCTTTTCCTGTTTTTACAGCACGTTCAAAACATCCCGAAAACGTGTTAAATACAGTTTTACTGATTATATGTTCACATTTTTTTTAAATGTGTTTTAATAAGTCATCATTTTAACAATCATATTAAATTGTACTGAATTTGATTAAAAACCAATAGGCTACTAATAGTATATGGAACCACAACAATCAAACACAACCTACACAATTAAACTTTTTTTTGTTTAAAATGAACTAAATATAAATAATCAATACATTATCAATCCTGCTTCCAAAATGTTTTTTTTTTTTTTGTGTGTGTCTTACCCTGATTAACTATGGTGAGCCTATAGCTAATAAATGTTATACTTTAGGCATGTCGGGTGGTTTTCACGGGAAAGTGCACATCGGGAGTGGCTTACAATGAGCGAAAAAGGTTGATATGGAGCACGGCTAAAATTGGAACCTCCATCACCGGCAGAAGAGAGGAGAGTCTGCTGGCAACAAAGCTCGTAAAAGAATGACAATCAATATTGGCTTGGCTTTGAGGAGATGGCGAGTAATTTGAAATGTTACTCAACAGGTTAGTGAGGTATTTTATTGAACAGATAAATTGCCATATGTAGCAGAGTTCATTGTAAAACATTATCTATTGTTAAAGGGGTACTTCAGCGCTGGGAAGATGAATGTGTATTTAAACTCGGTCATTTATGTAGTATTAATGTGAAATTATTTTTGAATTTGGTGCCTTCTAGACTGAGAAAAGACAGAAAATGTATTTTTGTATCATGTGGATGAAAGACAACAACTCCCAGAATGCACTTGCTTCGCAGCCCAACGAGGCCACTCCCAAGCCATGGCTACTGCGCTTTGATATTCATAATAATACAATCATTTAATTCAGTTAAAGAATAGACACTACAATTAAAAACTGAACGTGTATTTTCAATAACGTGTGAGTGAGCCGAACGAAAGGCACGGAACAAACGCAGCAGGAGTCAGATTTCATTCATCACGAGAAGAGTTGAGCAGAGCTGAGGTAAGCGCGGCAGTCATTCACGACGCATGTCCAGTCTGGCGCATTATCAGATCATGCCTATGGAAGCTTAACTTTCATAGGAATTCATTGAAAAGTTGAAACATGTACTTTTCTCTGCATCGCTCCGTTATGAATACCCGAGGCCGAGCCGAGCGCATTTAGATTCTGTGAGTGCGATCCCTCCCCTGTGGGCGGGTTGAAAACATGCGGAACTAACTCCTACTGGCTGTAGTCTTTAGGCTCTGGGCAAAAAATCCTCAGATGACGCAAAATGACGATATTTGCATCATCGGAGGATTTTTTCCAGTAATAAAATGCATAATTCTTTCGTCTCAGGGAGACACGAGGGGCGAAAGTACCATAATTTGAATATACTACCGGGTTTCTACTGATACAAAGCTTAATGCTAAAACGCTGAAGTAACCCTTTGAGGTTCATATTCAACCGCACAGTCACGAGCACAACCAAAACAATGTTTTGTTTTTTAACCACTAGAGGGCCCAAAGTTACATAGTGTGCCTTAAAAAAAAGCACCAAATTGATTTTTTTCTTATTTTTAATTCATAGAACAAGTGTTTACGTTTTGAAATGCTGGATTAGTTCACTTCAAAATGAAAATGTCCTAATATTTTACTCATCCCCATCTCATCCAAAATGTCTTTCTTTCTTCAGTTGAAAAGTAATTACGTTTTTTGAAGAAAACATTCCAAGATTTTTCTCCCCATCAGACTTCCATGGCAACCAAAATGTTGAAGGTCCAAATCAATGCAGTTAAAAAGCACTTTGAAGGGCTTCAGAGGCTCTGCACAATCCCAGACGAGGAATAGGGTCTTATCTAGCAAAACCAAAAAAAGAAAAAAGAATATACTCTTTAACCTAAATTACTCATCTTGCGCTGCTCTGTGACGTGCCAAGGATTGTGCAATCACGTCATAAATGTCACGCTATACATAGGCAGAAGGACCACCCCCCGTGTTTACAAAGCGCACATGCGAAGACTAATACAAACGTCCTTTAGCAAAAAAAGGTAAAACAACTATGTCAGACGATTTTGGTAAAGGGCGTTTATATTAGTCCTCGCATTGTTGCTTAGTGCAGTATTTGGGCTCACGTCTACCGTGACCTTTCCGACCTGATAGCGCAATCCTTGGCACGTCGCAGAGCAGCGTAAGATGAGCAATTTAGGTTAAAGAGTATATTCATTTTTGAAACTGAATTGATTTGGACCTTCAACATTTTGGTTGCCATGGAAGTCTATAACTGCACAACGGCTGCTAAAAAAGAACCACAAAGCTTTCAGTTCTGTCTCCGTGTTATTTACAAATAATACCTTTTCGAAGAGGAAAACACCTTAAATATTAGAATACTTAATAGTGGCACAAATGAAAGGCATTGCCCACTGGTTGACATAAGAACACTTTTGCAGTGAAGGAAACCCCCCAACTGTCCAACAAATGATTCTCTTCAAAGCTGAGTCAGCAACACTACATTACAAGAGTACATTACTGGCAGGCTTACAGAACATAGGCTACATCAAAAATGCAGCTCTGATTACAGTCCCGTAAAGCATCTAAGAGCTACAGTGGGGCTTACTCATCTTTTGAGATGAGTCTGGGTGAACAATTAAGTAAAGATTTAGTTAAAAAAAAGGTGCAATCATACTTCAAATCACACAACTTTATTTGTTAAACATGCTGGAAGAGTCATCTAAAAAGTACAAAACCTCATAATTATAACCACAGTCACACTGTTTGTGTAATCAGAGATTTTGATGTGAAAACGGTAAAATTCTGAAAGAAAAAAAAAAAGATTATTAACCAGTATTCAATAGAGGACATGCTAGCTAAACAGAACTGAAATTGGCATTTACCAGGTCTGGTAAAGCATTGCCAGGAAATGCATATGGCTGTCTATTATGAGTCACAGGCTTGGTTGCTATGATTGTAACCAGGTATGGAATGTGATACATTTATGAGTAAATACCTTTGGTGGCATCTAAAGGTTAAGACTGTTTACAATGTTTTGTCATTTTAAACTATCCAATATATGAATGAAATATATATGTACAGGTAGCTAAATATGAGATGAATCTGCACAATCATTTAAAATGTGAAATATCTGATTTACTGATGTTACAACATTTTCAGTCAGTGTGAATCATGGGGACTTTCCCATCCCACTGCAACACATATTTGGCTTCTACGTGAAGAAGGTACAACTCATTGTAATCACGTGTTCAGTACATTGCAACCATTTTGATGTTTCTGTGTGACTCAAGATACGCACAATACTGCACCCTAGTGGTCGTAGGCTATATTTAAATTGATTATGAATATAACCCTTTTTATGAGACGCTTAGCAGAATGCTTTTTTACTTTAGACAAGTAAAACCTATGCACCTTTAATCCTTGGAATCGTGTAATTTTTTGTAAAAAATAAATACATTTAAATAAATTTTAAAAAGGCGCGTTATACGGTTTTATCACAGCGTTTGAACTACCTATTGGCCTTTTAGAAGAGTCATAATTCAGAACTGGCCTTTTCATGCTCCTGTCAACTATTATCGGGAAATCCAGATTATATATGTAAAATGTCAAAAATATAGGTTCCACCGAGATTTGAACTCGGATCGCTGGATTCAGAGTCCAGAGTGCTAACCATTACACCATGGAACCGGCCTCGCTGATTAATGAAATCTACAGTTTTAATAACTAGTTATGGCATTAAAAAAAAAAAAGTTTCCTTCGTTGATTGTAGGTTGCTATGCTACATTATCTCTCTGCTTCGTAAGTTACATGAACACATTTCAACGTAACGTCCTTGCTATGTGCCCCCCTCTGGTGCTCTTCGGTCATTTCTGACCGGAAAATGTTCTGTTTTTAAATTTTAAAAATCACTGCTTCATCGGAATGATATGAAACTCTGTGACTTTTCTAGCATTAGGTATATAAACACAAAAAAAATTGGGGTCATGATTCGAGCATGCTAATTGGTCGTAAAAAAAAAAGTAGCATCCATTGTCTTCGTTCATAAATGACCGACCATAGGAAATGAATGGGAAATCGTCAAAAACACAAAAATTCTCCGAATATTTGTGTGTACAATCTACAAATCGGCCACGATGCTGAAAAAAGTACACAGCAGTAAAGGGGTGACACTCTAAAACATCAAGAGTGTGATATATTGACACATCCACTCACACACAAACACACACACACCCCTATGAAAAACTGAACCTATGAACCACATTTAGAATTTTTAAAAATCACAGCTTCATCAGAATATTAAACTTTGTGACTTTTCTAGCATTAGGTATGTAAACACACACACACACACACACACACACACACACACACACACACACACACACACACACACACACACACACACACACACACACACACACACACACACACACACACACACACACACACACACACACACACACACACACACACACACACACACACACACACACACACACACACAAAATGAGGGCATGATTCGAGCATGCTAAGTGGTAAAAAAAAAATACTTGCACTTGTGCTCTTTGGTCAAAAATGACCACCATAGGAAATGAATGGGAAATCTGCAAAAACAGATTTTTTAAACATATATTCAAATCCATCAAAAAAACAAACAAACAAACAAACAAAACAAAACAAAAAAACATTAAATGTTTTCAAAAGAGAACTATAGAATTCTCAAGCCTCTCCATAGAGACCTCTAGTGATTACGTCCATGGCAGTGTTGCCAAGTCCGCGGTTTTCCCGCGGAATTGGGCTACTTCAACACTATTGCCGCGGGCTGTTTTTTATGTCCGCGGGTTGAAGCGACCCCAATTATATGATATTTAGCCCCGGGAATGCCAATTTTAGTAGGCAACCATGCCAAAAAAAACACATATTTAACCCCCCAAATGCGATTTTTACTGGAGATGCCCCCCTGAAACGAGATTGGGCTTGTTTTGAGTAGCAATTGGGCGGGTTTTGTTGTGAAAACCTGGCAACCCTGGTCCATGGTTGTATGATTTCTTAAATAATTCCAAAAGAGGGCGCTAATCTGCCTTCAAAAAAAATTATTTTGAAGGCCTAGTCTCTATTTTAACCTGAAATACTGCAATAATAAAAAATAATTTAAAAAAAATTACACTTAAATTTTTTTTAAATTAAATGGCAAAACTAGACCAAAGATAGCCTCTCCTTGGCTATCCTGGTGAACTTCTATCGCTGCGCAATAGAAAGCATCCTGACCAACTGTGTGGCAGTATGGTATGGGAGCTGCTCTGTTGCGGAGCGCAAGGCACTGCAGCGGGTGGTGAAAACTGCCCAGCGCATCACAGGGACTCCACTACCTGCCATCGAGCACATCCAGAGGAAACGCTGTCTGCATCGAGCTCGCAGCATCCTCAAGGACTCCTCTCACCCGGCCCACAGACTGTTTTCTCTCCTGCCCTCCGGCAGGCGTTTCAGGATCCTCCGGACCAGGACCAGCAGACTAAAGAACAGTTTTTTCCCCAGAGCTGTCTCTTTACTGAACTCGAACCCCCGTTGATCCACTCCCTCATACAGGGGCGTAGTTTATGGGGGGGATGGGGGGAGGTAACCCCCTCAATATTCAAATCCATCAGTTACAACCCCCCCAATATTTCACATGAAAATCACAATAGATCAAATGAAAAATATGTAGAATTCGTTTATTTTGTAACAATAATTTTGTTCCTAATCAAATATGAGTTTGTCATAATAAATCAGACAAAAAATACTCCCCCTCCATTGAACCGATTGGTAACGATTGGTTAGTTATAACCAATTTAGCTATAACTATCAGTATAACAAGTTACCAAAGCAGCCGTCTGTTTTTCTAGTTCATTTTTCAATAGTGTCTGTAATTATCAATGATTTACAGTTGTTCAAGAGCCGATGTGTTTCCCTTTCAAAAATTAAAATGCATTAAGGTGGAATGTAAAAATCGCAACCCCCACCCCCATCCTACCCAAAAGTGTGTCATATACACGCCATAAAGTACATATAATATGCACGCAAAAAACTGCGTAGAGATTGCACACTCATACTATTGATATGCATTGTCATGAGATCGTATAGATAGATAGATAGATAGATAGATAGATAGATAGATAGATAGATAGATAGATAGATAAAAAAATAACAGCATGGCAGCATACCACAAGTTCAACCCCCCAATGTTCAAACCAAATCTACACCCTTGCCCTCATATACTGACAACTCTCCTACCTCACATCTGCCTTCACTTTGTTATTTGCACTACCGACTGTTTATTACAGTAACAACTGTCTACTTATGCATCTTGCACCACCATATCTTAACTGGATTATGCTCATTTGCACTGCCGACTGTATTTATAGTACCAAATGTTTACATTTGCATTTTGCACCGTACTTCTAACTGTAATATGCAATCACTTTCCACTGCACTTTTACACTTTCTTTCGGATAGCTCTGTCCATAATTTATTGCACTACCTTAATCCACTGCTATATTCCTCATCTTAGCCTAACATATTATTGTATACCTCTATCTGTAAAATTCTGTTTAAAGTAATGGCCATCTGTATATTATATTCATAGTACATATTCACCTGTAAATTCAGTTTATAGTAATAGCCATCTGTATATTTATTCACTGTACATATTCACCTGTAAATTCAGTTCTGTTTATAGTAATAACCATCTCTCTATTTATACATATTTATATATATTCAGTGCATATCCATGTCCTGCACTTACGCAACCACTGTATATCCTGCACTTGCTGCTATTGCACTTCTGGTTAGACCTAAACTGCATTTCATTGCCTTGTACTTGTACTTGTAATAAAGTTGAATCTAATCTAATCTAATCTAATTATTGCATAAATATTAAAAAATACCATCAAATCATCTCAAAATACAAAATTAAAAAGAATAAATATTATTGAAGAAAAATAAATTGCATTGGTTTTACTGGGGTGGAGAAAGTTTCATTTTTAGGTGTCCAGTCACTTATGACCGGGTAGACAACCAATGCAACCCCTAAATGAAGAGCACCAGAGGGTTAATGAAACTACAGTGTTTTGTTTTTCTGTTCTACAAAAATTATTTGTTTTTTTGCCAAATCACGTTTTATATTAAACCATAATAAACAATAATATTCTTATAGTAATTTCACGATAGATACTGTGTGAGAATTAGGTTGCATTATCAGCCAGGCAATAACACTAGCATACAGTAGACAGAACACACTACATTGAATGCAATAATTACAGGATATTAAGGTATACATTATAAACAATATAGTTATGCATAATGCACCGTGCATATTACATTCCAATGGCATATCATGGTTCAAAAAAAGAAAAGAAAAAGTGTAATAAGGCTTTTATTATGACCGTTTGTAAAGTCCCTAACCCGGAACACTTCAGGAGATGCTCACTGGTTCGCCTGCTTGCTAACCCGTTAGCATGGCTACTGCCTAATCACAAATACACTGCAGTGCAGCAGCGGAGAGCACAGGGACGGGTCGGCTCCACTTTTGCTTCACATTCTTCCATTGTTTGCGCTTTTGTTTTAATCGAAATGGGGACGCGAGACGACGAATATGACTACTTGTTTAAAGGTTAGTACAGACTACATTTGTGTCGACTGTAACATGTTAAAGCGTCGCTGATGATCGTGGTTATTGTTAGTTAGTGTGGTTTTATATCAAACACATAAAGGCCAGCTAACCGGCTAGCTCACTTCGAGCAGCCCAAAACAAACTCCTGCTCCTCGGTATCGTTGTAGTCTTTATCGATTTGTATGAAATATTACTCAGTTACGGCGCTCTCTGTCTATACAGCTGTTGGTTAAGTTATCACACAAAGCACAGTTTACAGGGGATCGGACCACACCTTGAAGCGGCTAGCTGAAGTTAGCTGATACTGTCGCTGGAAGGGTTTAACGGAGCAGGCGGAAATGGGAAATGGCCTATATTCCCAAATGTTTTTCCAAGCTTGTACGGCTGACTTCGGTTGAAGACAAAGGAGATATTTGGGACAACCACCGTTCAATTTCATTATATATTTTTCCATACAGTGAAAGTGAACGGTGACTGAGGCTGTCATTCTGCCTAATGTATCCTTTTGTGTCCCACCGACATAAATACAGTCATCCTGTTTTGAAACACATTTTGGGTGAACGGCCCTTTAAAATAATTATTTGTGTCAGCTTGTTATGGTATTTTAAGGTAATACAAGGTATCAGGTGATGCGACCTCTCTTTGCGTGTCGTTGTTTTTTGTTGTTGAAAGCATGTAAAATGTATCTCTTTAGGATGAGTCCATGCTTTAGTCATCTTTGAAATGCATTGTTTTCCGTTTTGTGAGGTTCCGCTTCTGTCAGACGTGTTGTCATCAATGAATTGCTTGCTGACGTGAATCGTAGCGATCGTAAACAACTTCTCTAATCTAGTAGTTTAGTCAAATTGTGTGTACATCTTCAAATAAGTCTACGTTATCCACCAAGTTCATTGCCACTCCAGAATGTTACCAAAAATGGTCATGTCTCCCACATTGTGACATTTGTTTTACTTATTTAAATGCACTTCACTTTCAGATTAGGTTGTGTGGCATGCGCTCAGTTTCCTAATGTGAAGAGGTTTGTTCCTATATTTTATTTTAGACAGTCTTTATCACTCATACTCCTATTTAAAGGGCTAGTTCATGCAAAAATTAAAATTGTCATAATTTACTCACCCTCCTGCTTTTCCAAACCCATAAGACTTTCGTTCATCTTTGATACACAAATGAAGATTGGGTGAACTATGGTGTGATGATACACTCGTGTCACTATTCGATACATATCTCGATACTGAACTCAAAATGTGATATTGCGATACTCCAAGACCAGGTAAACGTTAACCTGGGAAAACCCAGACAACTTCCGGCAAATTTAGATCAGCACCAATCAGAAACGTTGGGGCGGGCTTTACACAATGACGACAGCGCAGCGACGTTGAAGCAGATTTGCCGCTGTGGAGCATCACTTGTTCGAATCAGCTATCGCGTCTGTTTTAAGCGATTTAAACGTTTCCTTTTCGTTAAAGGTGCCCTAGAATGAAAAATTGAATTAACCTTGCCATAGTTAAATAACAGGAGTTCAGTGCATGTAAATCACATACAGTGAGTCTCAAACACCATTGCCTCCTCCTTCATATGTAAATCTCGTTTGTGAAAAACACCACGGAAAAATAGGCAAATCTCAACATAACACCAGCAGTGATGCAATCGATGGGATCATTAATATGTACGCCCCCCAACATTTTCATAAGCAAGCACATGTTCACTATCTGGCGAAACTGCACAGCCGCCGTATCAACTGGAGTTCTGCAGCAGTAAGCCTGACGCGAGGATAGCGAACATGGCAGATCATGGAAACAAATGTTATGTTCCAGGCTGTGCAGGGGATGTCAAGACGTTTCATACTCTTCCCACAGATAAAACATGTCAACAGGCATGGTTGATGTTTATTTATAATCGGATACCGCAACAATTTAATTCAAAGTTGTTAGTTTGCTCTGCCCATTTCACCACGGACAGTTTTTCAAACCTGGGACAATATCAAGCAGGCTTTGCTCAGCGTCTGACACTGAAGAAAGGGGCAATTCCAACCATATTCCTGCGAGCAGTGATTTTATCCACTTCTTGGCTGTCTAAACCATTTCTGATTAAATTGAAAGTTTCTTAGAGAGACAACATTAACGATAATATTCCTGTTGTTGTCTAGATCCAACACAAGATGCTATACGGTAAGAATAGGATAATCCAAGTGGCTTACATAACTAAATAGTATGTCTAATGACAGGTTAATATTATTTCATGCCAGTGTTGTCATAAATTAGTAAATGCAACCATAGATACGTAACATACTATGTTAGTTTAGTTGCTTACACATAGCTCACTCGATCCTTCTAGCTAACGTCACCACCTCCACCATTTAAGTTGAAACGATAGTAATTTGATATTTATTTATTTATATTATATTTTCATGACCCTTCCAAATAAGGCAAAAATAGACCATTTCATCCTGGGGATGATTTCTAGAGTTGTAAATGGACCTGTAAAACCATATCTGGACAATTATTGACCTTAAATAAGCCATATACCCTCTATGTAGATACCAGAGAACAATTTAAAATGTTGTTTCAAATCATTCTAGGGCACCTTTAAAACCAGAGCAAAGAACAACACTCGAAGCCTTCGTATCTAAAAAAGATGCTATCGCTGTCTTAACGACTGGATTCGGCAAAAGTCGGATACCAGCTTGGCCCCTTGGTAGCTAAACGAATGGGTCTTAGCAAGAGCCCTCTGGTAGTGTTAATGTTTCATAAAATATAGTTTTAAGTCTTTTTCAGGCAAGAATGTAGTTGTTTAAAGCTCAAATCTGTGGTTTATTTATAAAGAGAGCACCTTTTTGAAAATTTGATCTGCCGTTTTCGGAGTTGTGAGATCCAGTGCATCAGCGGCGCTCAATCGCTCATTAACCCCACCGAGAGGCGCCTTTCCTCAGCCAGTCCATCTGCCGCTGGCTCTGATGTCTCTGTGGTGGTTAAACACAAGATATGATTCGTCTTGTCTTGTGTAGATCTAACGGCTGAACTTTGCTCTCATTACTCTATAATTTGTTCCCTGACAGATCGTTTTGTCTGAGTTTCATAACTTTATATTTTTAAGCTATTAAACTTTACCGTTGTAGTCTCCTAACGCTGACTTTGTTTGACTGAATTGCTTTATTTATTGTATAGCTTCTTATACCTTTTACTTATACTTTTATAATGGCTATTGATCACACATAAACTGACATTTAACAAAAAGAGACTGGGTTGTGTTTTATGTCATATTTCATTTATTACAGTGATAATCATAGCCTATATTATGCACACATTAATGTGTGAGTGTGTTTTTATTTTTTTAATGTAAACGAAAAGAGGCTGGGTTTTTTATATTTTGTTTTGTTATAAACATGCATTGAAGATAATATGCATTGCCTGCACTACATTTGTGTGGCTATAATATGTAAATTTTTTTAATGAAAATTAAGAGGTAGAGTGGTGTTTTATCATATATTTTCTTTTATTGTAGCCTAAAATATACAAATATATACTGAGTGATATTGTCAAGAACGCTGCTTGTCCATTAGCAGAGTAGGCGGACTAGTGTCCTCCCGTCCTCGGGAGTTCGTTCTCCGGAGTCAAACTTGGTAAGTTACGGACGCAAGTCAGAAGTTCGCGTACGAAATATGTCATAAAACACAACTGCCTCATTTCATTAAAAAAAATTCTTAAACATATTAGCCACACGAATGTGGTTCAGGCAATGCGTAGTAGGGATGGGTCGCGATTTTCGAATATTCGATAAGTTGATTTAATTATAGAATATCGAATAGTTTGTGCGATTATAGTCCCAAAAAAAATCCACGTTTTCGGTGCTGGTGTGGTGGTGACGCGTTCATGTAACCAGAGGGAGGCGCTGCCAATAACGCACCTAAAGCTGTCAGTCAGCTCTCAGGCTGTTTTATACTGGACACGTTTGATGCGGTCCGAGCGTGATTCTTCCCTCCGCCTCCGCAGCGTTGGTCTGGTTTCACACTCAACTTGAATTCTGGTGCGTTTGCGTTCATCTTACGTCATCACAAACGTGCACGGGCATGATAGAAAACAGAACGCGGGTCAAATATATGTATATTCATGCTCTCAATCTGTAGGCACGCTGAGTAAACAACACTTGGGTTAACCGTATGTGTGTCGCTCGAAGGCGGCTTTGCTGCTTGCAAACAGACTCTTTTGAGGAGATGGTGAATTGCCATTATTTTGCTGCCCTGATTGCACTCTATGCGCGAATACACTGCAGGCTCGCTCTCGCGATCGTATCTCAGGTAAATCATCAACACTATCATCACTTACATGTGTGTTATTGAACTAATGACATTGTATTCAGCTAAAACGCATGCGCTGGTAACGTTTCTTCCAGAACAAGTGCACACCCGAGTGTTGTTTGCACATTCACGTGAATCGCGGCACAGCTCCGAGAGCAACCGAACTCCGGTTGTGTGTTCTCGGGTTCGGTACCTCAGTGCACACCTTGCTCTTTATGTAAGCTTTCACATTAGCAATTTTTCATGCGAACTGTGCTCCATTTCGAACTAAACTGCCAGAGTAAAAACACCCTGAGACAACAGAAGAAGAACGCATCGCCTCACGCGCACACTGTAGACTTGTGGCATTTAACGGTTGCGGTAACTTGGGGCGATGTCAAATAACAGTCATATGTTTCAGCATGTTACACTAATTATATGGCTTGAGTTGATATAGCCTATTCCCTAATGAATTAAACAGTTTGTTATCATAGCCTACAGATTGAGAGCGTGAATGGTCTCTCTCCCTTTCTCTCTCTGTTTATATGTGTGTAGCCTTTACATGCGTGCATGCGGGGGAGGAGTTGCGATTTTTCGAATAAAAATCGAATAATTCCCAGCGATCTTCAAATATTATTTTTGCTTGAAATGCCCATCCCTAATGCGTAGCTAGGCCTACATTGATTATCTTATATATTTATAATAGAACGAAGTATAAAACACCCTGCCTCTTTTTGTTTACATTTAAAAAAAAAAAATTAAACATTAATATGTGGTTTAGGTAAGGTGACCAGATTTCTGAAATGGAAACCGGGGACATTTCCTATTTGATAACACAAATACAGACAAGAATGCATATTGAGAAACGGCCAGAGTCTCATCAGATGTTTCTCTGCACTCTGCATACGTCATCTCCTTCGTCTCTCTGATTGGTTTTAGGTCTATCCAATTGCGTCGAGAGGCATTTGAGCGACGCCCGTTGGTGACGCCCCTTTGGAAATGATTTGTCTATGAAGCTTTGCCAGACCATAACTCAGTTACTACTGAGAATGGTCTGGTTTTAACCAGGCTAGGTAAATGTTGGTAAAAATGCTAAATTTGGTATTGCATTGGGGGTGGAAATTAATAGGTTTGGACTTGGTGCTGGTAACCCAATGCACAGGACAATGGTGACACCAGAATAAAAATATTCACGATTCTGAAGCTGAAAATACTGAATTATTTTAGATGAATATGCTTGCACTCTGTCACTGAGTAGATAAAATAATGTTGGCCACTTTTTACTGGTAACCTACAACATTTGACATTATCAGGTCCCACTAATATTCCCCCATTGCATTATTATACATTATATTCAACATTATATATTGTAGTTTAATGTAGTACTGACACTAAAACTCTGTAAACTTGAATTTTCATTTTGGGTGAACTATACACAATACAGATTGCCACTGTCCACGATACATATTGTTGCATTTTTCTATTGCGATATATTGTGACACCCCATAGTGTTGATATAATGGATATAAAACCAATATGTTTTTTGTTTGAAAGTGGTCCTGATTGGAGACTCTGGTGTGGGGAAGAGTAACCTGCTGTCTCGTTTCACCCGCAATGAATTCAACCTTGAGAGCAAAAGCACTATCGGAGTGGAGTTCGCTACACGTAGCATTCAGGTGGATGGGAAGACAGTGAAGGCTCAGATTTGGGACACAGCTGGACAGGAACGCTACCGAGCCATCACTTCAGCGTAAGGATCACATTTCAAATGTTTTTCCTCATAAAACAGATACCAATTGACATTTTTTTCAAAGTTTAGGTATTTGGTGATTTAGTTTGATCAAGTCTAAAAGCTTGTTCACGCCAAGGGGTATAAACTTTTAAAGATCTTAGGGAAGTCCATAACACAGACAAACGATACTGTTGAAATCACTTTCAGAACAATTTTTAAAGAACGAGCCAATTAGAATCCACCTGACTTTTATAGAGTTCCAGTATTTATAGCGGCAGTCAAAAATGCAAGGTGAAGCAAGTTTCTATATGCTGATAACTATTATGAAGACAAATGGATTGAATCATTCACATTAGAATTTCGCTTTCATGTTTAAGTGTACTCATTGTGCGCACTCTTCAATTTGTTCCCTGTCTCCAGGTATTACCGGGGAGCTGTAGGGGCCCTCCTAGTGTATGACATCGCCAAGCACCTGACCTATGAGAATGTGGAGCGTTGGCTTAAGGAGCTCCGAGACCATGCAGACAGCAACATCGTCATCATGCTCGTGGGCAATAAAAGCGACTTGCGTCACCTCCGGGCCGTGCCCACCGACGAAGCACGTGCATTTGCAGGTTAGATCCACAATAAAGACTTAGAAGTGGACTTTTAACTCTTGATGCATTACAGGAAATGTGTATAGCCACTCTTTCAACTTGTTAACGTGTTGTTCCCCATGTTTCCAGAGAAAAACGGTCTGTCCTTCCTAGAGACATCAGCTTTGGATTCCACCAATGTAGAGACCGCTTTTCAGACCATCCTGACTGGTGAGTGTGCGTTTCAGCATATGCAGCTGATACTTACCATCATGCATTTTCGTAAAAGGTGGAAAAATACACAAATAAAGAAATGCACACTAAACAGGCTCAAGAAAATGACTGTTTGTTTTGTCTAAAAGGAAAAAAAGAAAGATTGTAAATGATTGGCTGGAGGCCATATCCTTATGAATGACTCATCAAAAGCCCTGACTTGGTCGGGTAGGTTTCTCTAGCCTGACGTGACTGCAATAGAGAGTTCCCATCGTCTTTTGCTCCTCTGTTTTGCTCCTGGCATCTGCAGAGGAAGAACAAATAATTAATTTTTCAAAGCACTCGCAGTCCGTTGCAATGCTGCGATTGTGTTTGCCCTGACATCCAGTAATAACTCTAGGGTTTATAGGCCACACAAAGTCCGTATTCATTGTCACTGTGTACATTGTCTTGGCATCAATATCTTTTTCTGTCCCGTAGAAATCTATCGGATCGTATCCCAAAAGCAGATGTCTGATCGCCGAGACAATGACATGTCACCTAGCAACAATGTGGTGTCCATCCAGGTGCAACCTACTGAGAATAAACCAAAGATGCAGTGCTGCCAGAGCATCTAGCGGCCCCCGTACCATAACCCCCAACCACCCACCTGCAACACCCCTCCCCCCTCCCCCCTTCAAGACTGCTTTGGGTCTGAGATGCAGCTGCACAACTAGGCTTGAGCACAGAGGTTGGTTCCAAAGCTGGAATCTCAAAGGGTCACCACCTGCAGTCTGGACTAAGCTTGTTTTTTTTCTTCCCCTCCTTCCTGCCATGGTAGGCTTTTATATTGCAGAATTTTAATAATCATTTGTGCCGATCTTCACTGAAATGTCTTAATATATAATTTCATTCGCAAACGTGTGAGGTTCGCTCATGTATGTCTTTAGTAGCAGCCCCCTCTTCACTGTCGTGTCTGGGGTGGAGGGGAGAAACGTGCAGTATTGGAGGTTTTGCTATATTTAATGTTGTGATTGTAGAGAGATGATGTACCTGATAGATGTTAGATGATGATTAGGGCCCAAAGACCACAGTCTTCACCTTTCAGCCATCTTCCAAGTGCGGTTTTCATTGCATGTACAATTCCCTTCATGCATTCGGCACGGGACGGCATCGCATCGCGTTCTTGATTTTGTTTTTTTTGTTTTTTCTCTCCCCCATCAGGCCAATGGAAGAGGCCTCAAGGCACATCGCTACTGCGCTGTTTTCTCTTCGCCATCACGTGCTTCATTTGCATCGAGGTAGAATAGTGGTTTTAGTGCCTTTTTTGATGGACCGTTACACACGGACGCTTTCATGCATGTGCTTAAAACGCAACACAGCTGTCCGTGCCAGTGCGGCGAGGCCTTCATCACGCTAGAATCACGCTGTAATGTAGTCCTTTTCTTTTTGTGTTACCAGCCCTTTCAGTTGTCGTCTTGGTATAGCAAAAGTTCAATTTGTAATAAACAAGAATTGATGTCATATAATGCAGAAAGATTATTTCCTCAAGAGGGGACAGTACTACCAAACAGGCACACGTTCTCTTTGAAACACTACCACAAACCTAGTCAGTATGAAACGAGGGAATAGACTTCCCCTAAAAATAACGTTATCTTCTCATCACAACCTCAAACCCATTGTACTTTCGCAGGTCACGCTCTGTCGTTAAAGTCGGGACAGGAAAAACACGCAGCGGTGAACGGGATCACATGAGAGCACTCTAGGGAATAGACTGGATACTTTCTCTTTTCTTTTTTTTATTGCACTGAATGTAAAATATCTCCCGCCACTACAGTTAATGATCTTAAGACCTGTAACTTGTATTTATTCTGTGGTAGTCACTTGAATCGAGTTGTTAGCCTTTAATCTTCGTGGCGAAGCGATGGGACTCTTAAGCGTTAAGACACAGTGTGATAATTTATGAATGTATTATGTGTTTTAGCCTACGAAAAAAAAGTCTTTGTCCTGATTCCAGCAGATGAGGAAACTACCACAAGCTGTGATGCTCGTCTTCGCTTAATGGCTGTCTAATAAAATTTACTCAGTGTGACAAAATATCAGTAAAGACTGAACTAATAATGCATGTTATATAACGGTCGGTGTGGAAGAATACTGTAGACCTCAGCAGTGGTTTATTTTTCTGGAAATATCGATCCCTTTGGCTTTAATTACCCTAGCACTAGGTAAAACAACGTAGTTTGCTAAGATCATTCCCAACAGTATCGGAACACATTCCAGGTGGAATTGAAGGCCCTTAAAGGCTGCAATGTAATTACTGAATCAGACTGAACCGACATTACTGCATGCAAGTCATTTGACTGTTTTTAGTGAGTCTCCTAGATCTTCTAAGCAGCACATACAATACTTATCGCCATCGAAAGGAAAAGACCTGGTGATTATACAAGCGTCAGGGTCCGTTTCTGTTCTTTTAGGACTTTGACTCTGATTGTATGACTGTTCTCTTGAGGCAGGGGTCTCTGGTGCTAACAGGGGCCAGTGCCAATGATGTGAGGGTACAGATGGCACAACTATGACCTGCCCATGCACTGCACACAGCTGGTGTGTCCTAGCAAGATTACCCAGATATTACTTTTCTGACTGTCGGATCTTTCACGTATTGCCTCGAGAACCTTATTTCTTTTTGTTTTTTTTGTCTGCACTGTACTGTGATTTATTTTATTTTGTATTGTTATGATTATACTATTACTCTGTCCACTGTAATTCCAATTTAAAAGAGCAAATAAAATATGTAGTTAATTCAAAGCTTTTCTGTTATAAATTGTTTAACCTTTGAGTTGTCATGTGACAGTGACTTGCTCACCCTCAAGTTGTTCCAAACCTGTATGAGTTTCTTTCTTCTGTTGAACACAAAAGATGTTGGTAACCAGACAGTTGACGACGGTAGCCATTGATTCCATAGTAGGGAAAAAAGTTACCAACATTATTTAAAATATCTCCTTTTGTGTTCAACAGAAGAAAGAAACGCCTACAGATTTGGAACAACTTAAGGGCGAGGAAATTACAATTTTCAGTTTTGGGTGAACTGTCCCTTTAACCACTGCTGATATGCCCTGTTACTTTATTCCTTATTTTTCAACATGATATTTATTTCAGTTCCGTAAGGCATGACCACTGTCCTAATTTCTAAAGTTAGTAAAAGTGGTACGTTTATTTAAAAGGGAGCAGTTATACGTGACAGATAATGTTCAGTACAGACGCACAAAATTATTATTTTCACTGTAAATGAACGATATCAAAATCCTACACCGTTTTGTCTAAATAAATTAAAAATAAAACACTTAATTAATCTAGCATCACAACATGTACAATATATATATATATATATATATATAAAAAACTATTAATTTGCTAAAGAATACATTAAACAATTTTAAACTATTAACGTTTTTTAAAGTTTAAAGTGTTAATTCACCCAATAATGAAAATAATGTAATGTATTACTCACCCTCATACCGTTCCACACCTTCGTTTATCTTCGGAACACAAATTAAGATATTTTTGTTGAAATCCAATGGTTCAGTGAGGCCTGCATAGCCAGCCATTTCCTCTCTCAAGATCCATTTATGTAGTAAAAACATATTTAAATCAGTTCATGCGAGTACAGTAGTTAAATATTAATATTAAAAAGCGACGATAATATTTTTGGTGTGCCAAAAAAACAAAATAACGACTTGTATAGTGATAGCCGATTTCATGAAGCTTCGGAGCGTATGAATCAGTGAGTCGAATCAGCGGTTCAGAGCGCCAAAGGTTTGACACGCGATCCGAATCATGATTCAACAACGCGCCGACGCTTCATGAAGCAGTGTTTTGAAATCGGTCATCACTATATAAGTTGTTATTTAGTTTTTTTGGCACGCCAACAATATTCTCGTCGCTTTATAATATTAATTTTGAACCACCGTACTCGCATGAACTGATTTAAATATGTTTTTAGTACATTAATGGATCTTGAGAGAGGAAATGTCATTGCTGGCTATGCAGGCCTCACTGAGCCATCGGATTACAACAAAAATATCTTAATTTGTGTTCCGAAGATAAACGGACGTCTTACAGGTGTGGAACGGCATGAGGGTGAGTAATAAATGACATTATCGTCATTTTTGGGCGAACTAACCCTTTAACTAAGGTAATGGCAATGCAAAAATGTCTTGAGAGAGTCAATTATACAGTTTAGTGGTTATTATACAAAAATATGTGACTGCCGAACAACGGGATTAATCAATAAAAAAATTAGGACTTTATGTAAAGCATCAATTAAACAGTAGAACATTAAATAAATTGGGCGATCTTGAACAATTCATAAAAGTGCATGAGGAACCACTGCTGAGCTGTAGAGCTGATCGGATTGATGAAATGCTTCTTCCTTTTATTTAATTTATGAATGATTGTCACTGTTATTGCTATTCTGATGTTACGCAGCCACTTTAGAACAAAACTCAAATCAAAGCTGCAAAGCTGTACTCCTCAAACAAACTGAAACACAAGGAATGGGACACGTCTCCAAATCTATTTATACTGTTTAACACGTATGATGTCTCGTCCTGTCTATTTTGACATAAGAGCTAACATATAATGTCGACTTTATATATTAATACTGTGCACGAATAGCACAAGCACATGAAAATAATCGGTCACTATGGGTATCATTTGTGCATGCTACTTTTTTCCCCTTTTAAATGTTTTACTTTTACACTAGAAAGAAAAACATCACTTGCACATAAATAAACATCATAAATACATAACCACAAAATAAAAACCTTTCAAGGCCCGGTAACAGATGTTTGAAAAATGTAAACATACAAACAAAAGAAACGAAACGTGATAGCTTTGAAAAGTGTTACATAACTTAATCCCAATTCATAAGACACACACACCCAATTAACTGATAGCAACAGTCATAAATGTCTATGTACAATAGAAAGCACCAGGTTACACAAATGAGCAGTGTAGTACAGTATCACAGAGCTCATGTTGACCCCAGGCTCTCCTCATACACCTTTATAAATATTTCTGAGTGGTAGAATGTATAAAGTCCTGGTCGGTACTCCCTCGTCTCATAATGGTAACCGTCTTAACACAATAAGAATATTTCTTATTTTAAACCATGCTTTTGTCTCTAAGGTCCAGACTAAACGCTCAGGGGTGAAAAAAGAGGACTGCCCTCCTCACGGTCACCCCGGCTGCCAACTCCAAATTAAAAGTTCTGGATCATTGAGTCACATTGATTATCTGTTCCAGTGTGCGGAGTTCTAGTCTTTAAGAATCAACATAGTGAGTATGTTTCCATGAAAACCTCTTTATTCCCTCCAAATGTCTTTTTATAGACCTGTAAGCAAAGAATGCTTTTCTACCCTTGTATTTCCTGATTTTATATGCACGGCTTGCTATAAAACGCCTCTGAGAGGGGTGATGAATAATCGCTGGTGTCCAAATCTGGAGCTCTTGTTCTGGTAGTCCATTTCCCACAATCCTCCTTCACTCAACGGAAAGAGGAATACGGACTCCACCTGTGTCATGTCCAGTGTAATCTACTCATGCATCTGTCCTTGAATGTGTATGTGTGAAGAGAGATAAGAAGAGAGAGAGAGGTTGAGATGGTAAAAAAACGAGGTCTCGGAGCTGCCAGTCTTGCGCCCGTGTTTTTGGGGCAGGACTGGCCTCTACAGCAGGGAGCTCGGGGGACTCTCTGGAGGGGGCGGGGTGTGTGTGGGGCTGTGGCGCATGGGCAAGATGTCGTAGTGGCTGGGAATGTGGCTGTTCCGCGGGAGGTCGTAAGGACTCTGGGAGAATCCGGTCGCCAGGCCGTTGGGTCCCTGAAGAACACTCACTGTCGGTTCTGAGAAGGAAAAGTGGATAGAGAGGTGAGCGGCTCAACTTCTGAAACTCTCTGAATCTTTAACACACAGCTCTCTGTGATATAAATTACGTTCTAAATATTTAATATGATTCCCATGAGATATTTTAGAACAATTTGGGGAAAATAACGGGATATTGCCATTTGACAACCTTGTACTTCAGTGAAAAATGTCTCCTTTAAACGTATTAATTGATGCATTAATGCAGTCAAACATTTAAACACTAAAATTGACTGAATTATCATTTACACTGTAATATTTGGTCTCACTCACTAATAATGGCTCAGAACATGAAGCATAAATTACAACTGTTACTTATGCATAAACACAAATATATTATAAAATAAATAATTGATATGATAATAAATATGTATATACCACACATACACACACATATACAGTACATATATATACACACACACACACACACACACACACACACATATATATATATATATATATATATATATATATATATATATATATATATATATATATATATATATATATATATATATATATATATATATATATATATATATATATATATATATAACTATAACATACATACACATCTATACACTCACCTAAAGGATTATTAGGAACACCATACTAATACTGTGTTTGACCCCCTTTCGCCTTCAGAACTGCCTTAATTCTACGTGGCATTGATTCAACAAGGTGCTGAAAGCATTCTTTAGAAATGTTGGCCCATATTGATAGGATAGCATCTTGCAGTTGATGGAGATTTGTGGGATGCACATCCAGGGCACGAAGCTCCGTTCCACCACATCCCAAAGATGCTCTATTGGGTTGAGATCTGGTGACTGTGGGGGCCATTTTAGTACAGTGAACTCATTGTCATGTTCAAGAAACCAATTTGAAATGATTCAAGCTTTGTGACATGGTGCATTATCCTGCTGGAAGTAGCCATCAGAGGATGGGTACATGGTGGTCATAAAGGGATGGACATGGTCAGAAACAATGCTCAGGTAGGCTGTGACATTTAAACGATGCCCAATTGGCACTAAGTGTGCCAAGAAAACATCCCCCACACCATTACACCACCACCACCAGCCTGCACAGTGGTAACAAGGCATGATGGATCCATGTTCTCATTTTGTTTACGCCAAATTCTGACTCTACCATCTGAATGTCTCAACAGAAATCGAGACTCATCAGACCAGGCAACATTTTTCCAGTATTCAACTGTCCAATTTTGGTGAGCTCGTGCAAATTGTAGCCTCTTTTTCCTATTTGTAGTGGAGATGAGTGGTAGCCGGTGGGGTCTTCTGCTGTTGTAGCCCATCCGCCTCAAGGTTGTGCGTGTTGTGGCTTCACAAATGCTTTGCTGCATACCTCGGTTGTAACGAGTGGTTATTTCAGTCAAAGTTGCTCTTCTATCCGCTTGAATCAGTCGGCCCATTCTCCTCTGACCTCTAGCATCAACAAGGCATTTTCGCCCACAGGACTGCCGCATACTGGATGTTTTTCCCTTTTCACACCATTCTTTGTAAACCCTAGAAATGGTTGTGTGTGAAAATCCCAGAAACTGAGCAGATTATGAAATACTCAGACCGGCCCGTCTGGCACCAACAATCATGCCACGCTCAAAATTGCTTAAATCACCTTTCTTTCCCATTCTGACATTCAGTTTGGAGTTCAGGAGATTGTTTTGACCAGGACCACACCCCTAAGTGCATTGAAGCAACTGCCATGTGATTGGTTGATTAGATAATTGCATTAATGAGAAATTGAACAGGTGTTCCTAATAATCCTTTATGTGAGTGTATATACAAACACATACTATATATGTATATTATATATAAAAATCCTTTCTAACAATATAAATCTTTACTATCAATTTAATCCTTGCTGAATAAAAGAAAGAAAAAAAACTGACCCCAAACATTTGAACGGTAGTGTATATTGTTACAAAAAAATGCTCTTTTAAAAAAAAATATTCATCAATGAATCCTGAAAAAAATATCACAGGTACTAAAAAAATATTAAGCAGCACAACTGTTTCCCACATTGATAATAAATCAGCATATTAGAATGATTTCTGAAAGATCATGTGACACTGAACACTGGAGTAATGATGCTGAAAATTATTTTATTTATGACTGAAGAAAAAAGTAAACACACACCTGAACATTGAAGTACATATTATATCAAGAAAGAAAAGGTATAACTTCATGGCTCAGAATAACAGGCTCATTTATTTATGAATAAATAAGCCTTTTGTTCTGAGTTAAGCAGTTGTAACTTCTTTTTATTTATACATGACATATGGCAACATTCATATTTTCTGTAAAACTATTCTATTAATTATACTACTAATCTATTTAACTTAATACAGATGTAACAAAAAATGAGCAACCCCCGAATGTGGCTTTCCAATAGAAATTACAATGCAATTTGTTTTTCTCATTTGTGAGAAAGTGATGGAAAATGTAGTTTCCATACCATGCTAACATCATACTAACAACATATACTAACAACCCTCGTGCTTAGAGAGAGAAAAATGAGGAAACTGCGGAGCTTATATAAGTAGGAAATACTCATTTGCTTTCATCAGACTCACCCACGTCATAGACGTTCCTGCTGGCAGTGGTCAGGGTTGTGCTAGTGCTGGAGCAGAAGGTCAGGTCTCTGTGCGCTGGAGACTTCATCTCCACGTAGCTGCTTTCAGTGTGCTTGCAGGCCAGGCTGGGCGGATCTCGGATGGTGGCGTACGGGTTCTCACTATTTAGGGAGCACGAGCTGGAGCTACACATGGAGGCCTTTATGTAATCTACACACATTACAGAAGAGATATTACTCACATTTTCATTTTATTGCAATCACCACATCATCCTCTGGGAGAGAAAAATGTAATAAATGTTATTATATATACAAAGAATTATAGGAAAATTAAGTTGCGTTCAAGACAATCTCTCGCCAAAGATGCAAAATAAGCACTTTTCCATCATGTACTGTTTAGAAACAGCATTCCAGGGTGGATTTTTCCAGTGAAATCCTGTTAGACTGCGCTGGAAAATCTGGTTACAGCAGTTAACATATAATGTCGCTGAAGAAGAGTTTGTGTAGAGAGTAAAAGATAGACGTGGCTGTATTACTTATGTACATCAGAAATATAGAGGAAGAGATTAAGTTGTGTTCTGTAAAATGAAGGAAGTGATGGCACAACAGACTATTTATAAATTAGTTACACAATTTAAAGTGTAATGCATTTGCGAATGAGGCACACGCACATCCAGTGTGATCACTATATTACTGACTTGGCTAAGTCATTCTGAATTTTTAAAAATAGAAGTGAATGCATGGTCCTTGTTAAGGGACCACCACAAAAATGGAAAAGGACATCTTGTGTATAGTTTGGTGCCCATTTATTACATGAGCAAATGTCCAACATAGTCATTACCTTTGGCCATTCGGGTGGTTTTGTTGTCCCGCAGTGTAAGTGTGTCTCCTCTTGATACTCCTAATGAGGCACATGAACACATTTTCAGTAATTCATAACTCAAAAACAGCATAAATAGACGATAATAAATAGTAAAGATATATGTGTGTGTGTGTGTGTAAATATATATACATACATGCATACATACAGTGATGACAAAAAATATTAGAACACCTGACAGATCTGAAAATATTGACCTTTTTCCCCCTCATTTCATAATGTTCATGAAACATGCAGAGGTGACTCTGATGAAGTGAGTCATACTGTTTTTACTTTAATATTTGGTATGTCCACCTTTGGCAGCAATTACAGAAGCACATCTTTCTGGCATAGTGTCAATATATTTCCTCTGAGAACTTCAACACTAATGTTATCCCATGCCAAAGACTTTACTTTAAATGTACAATAGCTCTGTCCAGTTTATTTTCCAACTCGCCCCCAAATGTGCTCGATGGGGTTGAGGTCCGGACTTTGAGGGGGCCAGTCCATCATTTTCAATTTTCCAGTAGATTCCTTCCGTCGCAGGTAGTTCCGGCAATAGTTAGAAGAATGTTTGGGTCATTGTCTTCTTGAAATGCCAAGTGTTCTAATCATTTTGGCCCATTTTGGGTTGCACATAACGTTAATTCTACTAATTCCCGCAGATTTCGCGCTCGCATCTGAAACGCACATACCGTAATAAAGCCGCGTCTGACATACACGTGCAAAAATGAGCTCCTTTTTCCAGCTTATTAATGGTCAAATACACTCAATGTCTCAATGCCCATCTTGGTGAGTTTTAACATGAAAGCATTCTTTAGAAATGTTGGCCCATATTGATAGGATAGCATCTTGCAGTTGATGGAGATTTGTGGGATGCACATCCAGGGCACGAAGCTCCTGTTCCACCACATCCCAAAGATGCTCTATTGGGTTGAGATCTGGTGACTGTGGGGGCCATTTTAGTACAGTGAACTCATTGTCATGTTCAAGAAACCAATTTGAAATTATTCGAGCTTTGTGACATGGTGCATTATCCTGCTGGAAGTATCCATCAGAGGATGGGTACATGGTGGTCATAAAGGAATGGACATGGTCAGAAACAATGCTCAGGTAGGCCGTGGCATTTAAACAATGCCCAATTGGCACTAACGGGCCTAAAGTGTGCCAAGAAAACATTCCCCACACCATTACACCACCACCAGCCTGCACAGTGGTAACAAGGCATGATGGATCCATGTTCTCATTCTGTTCACGCCAAATTCTGACTCTACCATCTGAATGTCTCAACAGAAATCGAGACTCATCAGACCAGGCAACATTTTTCCAGTCTTCAACTGTCCAATTTTGGTGAGCTTGTGCAAATTGTAGCCTCTTTTTTCTATTTGTAGTGGAGATGAGTGGTCCCCGGTGGGGTCTTCTGCTGTTGTAGCCCATCCGCCTCAAGGTTGTGCGTGTTGTGGCTTCACAAATGCTTTGCTGCATACCTTGATTGTAACGAGTGGTTATTTCAGTCAAAGTTGCTCTTCTATCAGCTTGAATCAGTCGGCCCATTCTCCTCTGACCTCTAGCATCAACAAGGCATTTTCGCCCACAGGACTGCCGCATACTGGATGTTTTTCCCTTTTCACACCATTCTTTGTAAACCCTAGAAATGGTTGTGCGTGAAAATCCCAGTAACTGGGCAGATTGTAAAATACTCAGACCGGCCCGTCTGGCACCAACAACCATGCCACGCTCAAAATTGCTTAAATCACCTTTCTTTCCCATTCTGACATTCAGTTTGGAGTTCAGGAGATTGTCTTGACCAGGACCACACCCCTAAATGCATTCAAGCAACTGCCATGTGATTGGTTGATTAGATAATTGCATTAATGAGAAATTGAACAGGTGTTCCTAATAATCCTTTAGGTGAGATATTCATAAAAAAAAATATATATATATATATTAATTACATACCAATATATAAAATAGTATTATAAAATATACATTTTCTATCATAAATTAACATTTCCTGAAGTTGTTCCCAACACACACAAGACTCAATATACTATAAGCACCCAGGGGAAGATCTAGTATTATTGAATGGTTGGATTATCTGGCAGGCAGGTAAGCAAGATGAATGCCAGAGTTCAACTGAAAAAGACAACACAGGAAGGACTGTCTTTCCATCACAAGCAAAAGCAAGCGCTTAACCAATAACCAACTTAGTCACTCTTATGAGTATGAGTTAACCTTTAACCAAATCACATCATTGCTCATCACATTTCTCAGCTGACTACCCAGAGATATGGACATGTTTTTAAGGTTACGTTTAGATTGATAAATGAAAATGCTCAAACAGTGCACCGATCCCTCACTGTTAAAGCCAGTGCAATATTAATCCACATAAAAACAAACGGAAAGAAGTAGGGCATGTCACAGTTCAGCACCGTGTCACAAATGGAGAATATTTTGCTGTCTATCTATTTCTTTTGAATATCAGTCACCAAATATGAAAAATGTAAAAGCCTCCAAATAATATATAGTTTGTAAATATTACTTTAGGATTAGACTAAGATATTATTGTTATAAATGTGTCATGGCAAGCATCCCACATATGTGGGCCATCTTAAAAATAGTGGTTAAAAACATTTTTTACTAATCATAAATTCTGATATTTATTCTTCGTAATGTGTGAAAAGTATTGATATTAAAAGTTAATTGTTTGCACCTGATTTCTTCTTCATAGTGTAATTTTTGGGGAATTGTATTGAATCTGAAGGGGTGGATTCCGGAATCCACTGCCGCTTCAATATTCAATTCAATTCACATTTATTTGTATACCACTTTTCACAATACATATCATTTAAAATATTCAATATATGCCCTAGGACACTGAGGTCAATTCTTAGTTAAAGCATTTCAATCGCTGGAGAATAAAGACAAATATTGTCTGAACCTCTTACTGAGAGAAAGTACTGAGAGAACCTCTTAAGGACATCTTATCAGTATTTTTTAAGAAAGTTTCCTGATCAGAGCTAGAACTCGACCAACTCCAACCTTGAAGAAGCTGTGTATGTGTGGGTGTGTTTCAATATCCTTTGTTACAGGACCAGACGTTCGGCAGGTGAGCAACTGGCACACAGGGGAGACGAAATGACCATCTGACAGACATAGGAACTCAGATTTGTGACCTCAGTGGGTCACGTTGTGCCTAAACTGGGATTTTGGTCATCATCCTGATAATCAATGGAGATATCTTTCTGACTAACTGCCTGTATGTGGAAATGTTCTATGTTTATCTATGCCTTAACCAATTAGAATCATTCTACTTGATGTGATGACGTAGTTTTGTGATCTGTGTTAGAGAAAAACTGCTGCTGCTGCTGCTGCGCCTACGAACTCCTTGATGAGTGTGAAGCTGACATCTGCTGATGAAACTGCAAACTATTCTTCAGTAAAATTCTCTTCAATTGATTGCATCTCTGACTCCTGGTCTTCATTCATCATATCTGGTCCTCGGGTCTTAACTGTAAATTCCCCTACAAATCCAATTGGGGTCAATTTGACCAACTCCAACAAGATTGTGTGCAGAAATCATCATTTACTTGAACACAGATTCCTTGTCTTACGGTAAACAATTAATCAGGAGTCTGTAATCTTCATAAAAATTTTGGCTTAGGCTTTGAAATAATTTTCCATTTATAAAACAGGCTGTCATCTACAAGTTAACGTTACAATTCTTTTCAGCACTGTTATTAGAAATCAGGGAAATTTCCAATAACAAGGTGAAATCAATTTGAACTTGTGGTCACTGGCCCTATTTCACTTCCTCTATGGACTTGCAAAAAATATGATGGAAATACCCAACCTCGAACCCGAGTCTCTGAGGCCTTCCATGCTCTGCCGAAGCCTTATCAGCAGACCTGCAGGTAGACATAATGGGGTGAGGTGCCTTGGGATGGGAAGTCAGAGAGTTAATGAACTCTCTCCCTCCTAGTCGGAGTGACCTTGAATAATACAGGCAAAGCCTGACCTTCCACCACATGCATGTGCCACTTAAAGTATGGGCTTATTAAAAACGCAGCAGGAGGAGGTCTTGCTCCAGTGCCAGAAGCGCCGTCTGGTGTTCGTTGCAACCCCCCAGGAATGAGTAAGTAGTTTAATTCTCCGGTGCCTCAATAGAAAACAAATGTCTTATTTGTTTTGTAGAATAGGCTGAGCGGAGAAAAGAATGATATATCTAATCCATTTCAAATTGCATGAGTACTTTTGTCTGACGGGAACAGATAGAAGATGGGTTGAATAGAGGGTGAGATAAGAAATTAAGTGAGGACACTGACCCAGGTCATTGAGATTGCAGTACGCTCTCCATTCTGAACTGTTCCTGTCTCCTTTCTAAAGGGAAAAAGAAAACATCAAAGACACTGAACGACCATTGTCCTAATAGACTTAATGGAAATGTGCAATGCAGGGATTCATTAAGACCGAATTAAGCTATAAAATGTATCTTACTGGCATGATTACATATATTGAAAATGATTGTCTTAGGAAAACAACAAGTCCATTTTACTGTTACAAGAGCTTTAACACATCATTTGGTCACTAGTATTAACCCTGTCTAATGTACACTATGGTTTAAAAGATTGGGGTCAGTAATATTTTTTTTATGTTCACCAAGACTGCATTTATTTAATTAAAAATACAGTAAATATTGCACACTTCCAGTGCGTGAGGTCTGTACAGGATCTGGCATAGTTTACGCAACATATAGTGTACAGACCTTGCGCACCGGAAGCGATCAGTTTGTGTCTTAACCTCTTAAGCTCTGCGACCATTTTTGGGTTTTTCGCCTGGATTTGGCCTACCCAAAAAGCTTCCCACACCCACACATTGGTCTTAATTCAACATTTTGGTGTCATTTTACAGGAAACCCTTTGAAGTTTCATAAACCACTGCTAAAAGCGATAAACATGTAAGTATATGTCTAAGCTGTAATACAAAAAAAAAAAGAGAGGCACTTTTTGATTAAAAAAAATATATAAATTCATTTTTGAAAGTGTGTAACTCAGGCCCTGTGTGCTCTAGCACCCTGCAGACAGTTTGGGCTGTTTCCACTAAATTCCAGAAAATAGTGGAACAAATAATTTTGTCTGTATCATGTTGTATGCAAGATTTATACACATGGATCTGATGGGAGGACTGCAGAGTTAAGACATCAATGTGTCGTCACAAGCCACAGGATTTAATTTGGATTTGTCTGTGCATGTTTTTTTTACTCTCATAGATTTTGTTACCATTTACGTGCATTATAATGACTGACAGACTGCAACGGTTGGAGTTAAAAATCTTCATTTGTGTTCTACTGAAGAAACAAAGTCACCTATATCTTGTATGCCCTGGGGGTAAGCAGATAAACATCACATTTTCATTTTTGGGTGAACTATCTCTTTAACTATCCCTTCAAATTATAGTGTATCTTACCAAAGTCTGGCATTATAGCTGAAAATGCACAACTTTATATCCAACTTCGGATCATTATTTCCATCATAAAATGCCTTTAACAAATATATCTATGGATACAAAGGAGTGAATACATAGAGTTTGCACTTGTTTCTGAGTCAGAGCTACTACGGAAATTTTGTGAACTTTTGAAAATAGCTAATCTACCAAACCTACATGGAGTCGTAACCTGAATGTGCTCACCTTAAGAGTGAGAGTGCCGTCCAGGTTGTTTGTGATGGAGGATGAAATGTTGCACTGCGCGACAGTGTGGTAGCTGGGATTGGAGAAACACTGTCCACTGCTGCTGCTCTGAGATGTTTCTAGGAGTGATAGCAAGACAGCAGTGTTCAAAACTCCTACATATCACACTGCATAAGTATACAAACTCCTGTCTGATAATGCATGACATCCTGTTCCTGCAATAACAGAGTAGACAAGAGCAGTTTAATGGACAGAAATTCATGATACTTAATGGAATTTGTGGAGCCACTTATAGCCACATCAATAGAACCAGCATCTATGCAGCTGACATAAAAAATTACCATAAATATGCAGTATTTTAAAATATACTTGATAATAAGTTATCAGTATACAGTATGAAAAGTGTGGTAGCACACCATGGTAACCACAATACAATGCATAATACACACTGTTCAAAAATATGTACTATTATAAGCAGAGGTGTCATACCCATTCAAACCACGTGCCCCCTCAGATTTTTGAGCCAAATGGATTCAAATGCAATTTCCATAGACAAAAACAATATTTTTACGTTTGATAATTAACCCTTTGAAACATACGATCACACCGGTGTGATAAGAACGTTCAGAGCATCATGTTATAAACTACTACATTCAAATCTGCGTTCATGCTTTGGTTGGTACTGAGTCTGAGATGGACGCGCTCAGTGCTTGTCATATATCACAACTCTTCAGTGTTTTCAACCCTATAATGTTTATTTTATGTTTCTGATATTTAAATACAGATAAGAACTAACAAAAAACATTAATAGTTTCTACAATATACACTCATGTCTATGGAAGCTGCAATAATCTTTTCAAATATACAACATTATTGATGTCAGTGCTTATGCATTAAATTTGTTTGTTTCTATGAGCTGCAAAACACGTGGAAGACTGAATCGATACAGGACTTATAGGCCAAATACTTTTAATATTCTGGAATAGTGACAGTAAATGCGTTAATAATGTATGTTCTCGCTTTGATGATTCAAAAGTATAATCGGATATGATGACATTGCAGTAATTATTACAGTGAAAGTTAAAGTAGTTTTATTATAAATAATATTATTATTTATGCCTGACGCCCCTGATTATATTATCATATTTGTAAAAACATTCATGGAGCATCTTAAAGGAACTGTATGTAAGAAATGTATTTCAATTAATCATAAAATTGCCCTAATATGTCAATAGACATTAAAAAATCATGTTAATTTCAAATACTTATATCACTGACAACAGTTGTCCGGCCAAGATATTGTCATTTTAAAATTGTAGTTGCAGCCCTCAACTGATGTTGATGTTGACATGTTGTGTCATGCCTGAAGCGCCGCCCTCCACCTATCTACCAATCACGAAGTCAGTAGTGTTTCTGCATTCGGGTTGCCAGCTCTGCTAGTTACCACAGCTGCAGCTACAAACTTTCTGGATAAACAATGTCTAACTTTACGAAACCTAAACGACCTCGATATGAATCAGAAAAACGTCGTGACAGTGTCCGAAATAAAACAAGGATTTGTATAGGAGATGCCTTTGAAAGATGGAGACGGCTGAAAACGGATTTGAAGACTGACGCAATTGCTAATTATCTCCTGGACAGGTAAGGTTCATCTATGTTTGGCTAACTTGTACTTAATGTAAATGGACATTTCAAATATTCACGACAGTCGAACAAAGTTGTGCATGTTCATGCAAAGTAACGTTAGGTTAGCGCAGATGGAGGAGGTGGGTCATTGAATTGAAAAGGTAACGTTAAGGAATTGTTTGGTAAATAAAAATGGCGAGTCGTCATTGCTAACATTAGTAATGCATTATCAGAGCCCGTTTCTCTGTCATTATGCTGAGACGCTGATGAAAACAACATTAGCACGCCTATTATGGCAATGTGAAAACGTATTTGAGACAGTAGCCTAACGTTACCTCTGTAAAAATTATTCCTCATTCTTTCTTCGTATATATAGTGGATAAAACATGCTGCAAGTTGACCTGTATGACCATTGCAAATGTTATTTAGTCACTCTCAATCGTTTCTGATGGGACTGAAATCAACCATGTGATAGCCATTGTTGATATTGAACGCTGACATGGCGTAATTTGTCCCGCGTTATACTTGCTGTGGCAATGTTTGTTATTTGTTAGCCTACTTATGACAAAAACGCTTGTCTTACTGTGTACGACTCGTCACTTGCCATTGAAAGCTCCGTGTAGCAGCCTACGTTCCCGCTGGATCCTGCAGCCTATCTGGCAACCTCGAGTTGGGGTACTTGCAGTAATTTGAAAGTGATTGCAGTACCAGTTTTGGCCACAGTCCTACATACAGCTCCTTTAAGTTATTCATAGCAACTTATTCAATATTTGATGTTTAGTCTCAAAGGAGGTTCTCACCAGAGAGCGAGTAGTCAGTGTTGGTGACACGCAGGGCTGGTGTGTACGAGACACTAGGCATGTCCTGGCCTTTGTCTCTCTGTCTCTGCCTGAACCAAACAAACAAGCTGAGCATGGCCATGATGATCAGGAGCAGGAAGATTATGCCCATGACAGCACCAGCAGACTGGCGCTCTGAACCCAGAGCGGGACTGATCTTAGTGTAGGGGTTCAGCTCCTCCATCACTAGAGCCGCTGGGACACAGAATATGATTATGTTGAAAATGAAATCAAGTAGAGTAGATCAGAGTACTTCATTCCCAAAAGTACAGGTACAACAGAATTCTCCCATGCATGCTAATCTCTTGTTTCACCTACAATAGCAGACATCAGAAAAAATGCATGGTGCACCACTCATATTTTCTTCATAAAATATCAAAATCTTGTTTATTGTACTTGTGGTTGCCTGGCTATGCAGGTGCTAAGGGTTTGAGTGGTTGTTAGTGTGTTGCAATGTAATTGTTAAGAGTCTGAGTGGTTGTTGGTGTGCAGTGTTGGGGATAACACATTGCAAGTAATGCAGATTATGTAATCAGATTACTTTTTTCAAGTAACTAATAAATACATTACTTTTAAATTTACTACAAAATATGAGTTACTTTTTCAAACAAGTAACACAAGTTACTTTGTTTTCCCATTATTTACTGACACCTCTCCTGTCCCCATGTTGAGAGAAATAGTGAGTAAAGGTGCAGATTCATAAGTGAGTAAAAACAGTGATTACGCGAAACTGCAATAATTATATATGTTAAATGACACAAATATACTTTATGTATTTAATCTCACTTTATTAAGCAATGTCTTTGTAGCTGACCTTTGATAATCCAATTCAAGTATACTAATAAGCAAAATTATTTTAGACATTTTTTTTTATTTCTGAAGTAAGAGTGTTGAACTTTCTTCTCATGCATTCTATTCTTCTGCAGTCCAGAATGGCCAGGGTTGCCAGGTCTGTGCAACAAAAGTAGCCCAAAAATGAATGGCTGATGCATATGGCACACTTTTCTGGAAACACTTCAGGAGTTTCGAAGTTTTCATCTTTTCAAAAGTAAAAGTTTGCGGCTCCATTGTTGCAGTAAACTTGCACAACGCTCTTGAATGAATAATTTATAGATGCATGCGGTCTGTCATTGCAGGGACATAGACTTTACATTTTCATGCCCCTAAGCATGACGTGGAACAAAGCAAACTGTGATTGGTTGCATTACATGTCAGTCAAACGTCCTCTTGGGCGGTCCTTGACCAATGAAAGCTCAGAAAATGTCCAGACCTTGTGCCGTAAGTCTGAAGGTCTGGCTACGTGAGAATACTCAAAAATAGCCCAATGCGAATTTTCTCCATCAGGCGGTCGAATTGTCGACTGAATTTGTACGTCTGGGGGTGTGTTTTGGGGTGTTGGAGCTGAAATCGTACGTACAGGAAAATCAACCCACGGAAAAAAAACATTACCTGCGGTAACAACTTAAAGGTAGCCCAATTCCGCAGGAAAACTTGGCAAAGTGGCAACACTGAAAATGGCAGCACAACTGAAAGGTTTGTTTGAGCTGCGCCCTCTGTACCGGCGTGAATTTGCATTTCCTTCAGACCAAAGACTTATACATTTCACTTTTGGTGTGAAAGTGCCAGTACCCTTGCCAAAAGTAGACCTTTTAAAATTTTTGTTAATAAAAAAAACAAACAATATGCCCAGCCCAGGTGAGAAAAAGTAACGCAAGAGTACTGTAACATTACTTTCCATAAAAAACAACTAAGTAATGTAATAAGTTACTTTTGTAGGGAGTAACCCAATATTGTCATATGATTACCAACCAATCACCAGAACAAATCACAGTGAAGGAAACTTGAGTGACATTGATTTTCACTCAAACTGTATTGTTTAAACGTACACGTTTCTTTCTGTTTGACTCATTTTGGTTGTTGTGACCAGTGATCTCCCGGCTGTTCATTTCAGCAAAGAACAACTTTGGAGTCGTGTCAGGTATATATGCTGCGCAGCTGAGGAATAGAAGTACTAAAGATTCTACGCTCAAAAGATCACAGCAGAGATAGGGTGATAGTGTTGGAAGACTATAGAGCCGTTCTCGGGGTGAGGCTGTAATACGTTAGTATTAATGATCCTGCAGAGACCAGCGTACACCTGAGAAGGACGGTGAGAGTGTATAGATGCTAAAGACCTATGTGCTCATGTGTGTTTGAGGTAGTGATAGTAGTTTCTGGATGGGACGCCGTCACCTTACTTCGGGAGGGGAATTACCTCAAAGTATTGAATTGTATTAGAAGTATTCGAGAAGGGAATTACCTCGAGATACTGTAGTATTATATTAACAACTTGGAGTTGTTATGAATTGTCTGTGGTGAAGTCAGATATTCGTATTGAGAATTTTCTACGGTTTCTTTGCAGATGCTAAGGGTCGGATTGGTTGTTAACGTGTTGCTATGTGGTTGCTAGGGTGTTCTAGGTGGTCAAAAAGTCAAAAGAACTTATCCGGTTCCTTTGTTTAGTATAAATGTTTGGAATTTTCCATCAAAAAGGACATAAAAAGAGAGTGTTACCCTGATCACAGCGGATTCCTTTGTATCCGGGGCTGCAGTAGCACGTTCCGGTCACATAGTCACAGGTGGCGTTGTTCATACATTCACACAGCTGCTGACAGCCATAGCCAAATGTCCCGGGAGGACACTCTGTACAAAAACACATACACAAACACAATTATCCAAACAACTCCTGCTAAACACTGTGTAAATCAAGCACTCAGACAAATGTTGTGATCGACTGCCTGAGATGGTGGATGGGGAACATACCAACACACACACACACACACACACACACACACACACACACACACACACACACACACACACACACACACACACACACACACACACACACACACACACACACACACACACACACACACACACACACACACACACACACACACACACACACACACACACACACACACACACAGATTATCAATTCCAACCATCATCAACATCATCAGGGCAGCTAAACGTCTCTTTCGAACTGACATTCTCACAACCCCCTAACAATTTTTAAAGAGGCTACAACACTCACTCTGTTCACAGTTGGTCCCAATAAAGCCAGTCCGACAGGCACACTGGCCAGTGATATGATCACAGTCAGCTCCATTTTGACAGCGGCACACCTCTGCACAGTCTCGCCCATAAAACCCTGAGGGACAGCCTGAAGGAAAGAGATATCCTGCTACATCACATTAACCTACAACACACAGTTGGTGTATGCTTATGGCACCGGCAACGGGAAACCCAGGGTGAAAGAGAAGCCACAACATTCCAATTCGGCAAATGACCAGAATTTATTGTAACGTGTTCCTAATTTAACTGTATTAGCATGGCAGCGTTTCCCCTTTCACAACGGCCTCAGACACTAATAGCAATTCGTAGACAAACACAAGTACAGTACATAAATACAAAAACACGCAAAGACAGTCTGGCCACTAAAGATAACAAGCCTACTGGAGCAAACATTGCAGCAAAACGCAAACTGATTTCATCACTCTCAAGAAAGAGTTTATATCACTGCTGTAATAAAAAAAAAGTTTCAAACAGTGGCAGCAGAGGAGGGATCAAGAAATGATTGGCATAATGAATGAAAGATGGATTTCGTTTTTAGCAGGCGTGATGCTGATGGTTTTTGATTTCAGCCTTGAGCAAGGTCATATAATGAGTTAAATGACTGACGTGAAAAAATGTGCATTTATTATTAAGGACCACTCTGTGGCATCATAACATCATGAGATTTCACAACTCTCTGGTGCAGTTCTGAAATACTGCCAACAGATGTCACTGTGTCACTTTATGTTCATTACGTGTTTGTATATGCGTATAATAGAGGTTTGTTTAATTGCACATGTAATAACTTTGAATGTGAGTGTATTTGTGTGTGAGGGAGACTCACGCTGTGTGCAGTAGAGGCCAGTCCAGCCCAGGCTGCACCTGCACTCTCCGTCGTAGGCACTACATTGGGCTCCGTTGTGACAGTTACATGAGTTCAAGCAGTCAGGCCCCCACTGGCCTATTGGACAAACTGCGGAGCCAGAGACACCGTCAAATGAAGACTAACACACATGTGTACTGTGTTTTAATATAAAACGCATGTAAACGCACATTTACAGGCCCCTCCTTGACATAACATGTATACAAAAGGATGCATTTGATGTAAAATTTGCATGTTTTGCAAATAAAATGTGGTACAGCCAAAATAAAGCGGAAATCACATTGAAATGAGGGCCGTAGCTACAGTGTAATCCTTTTAGTCAATTTAAAGCTCAAAATGTCACTGTTTGGAATTAATAATAGAAATCCCTCACTTTTCCCACAGCCAATCCAACACCCCTTCACTTACAGCAAACAGCGTTAGATTAACAGCTCGAGAGGGGAGGGAGGAGAGCGAATAAGCGATAAATTCTCTGGGACATTGTTGCTCTCGTCTCTATTTCATATTGCTGCTCTCTTGCGCTGTGTAAATTATTGAGAGTGTGCTATCAAGTAATTTATTGAGGAAATTGTTGGTCTCCATCAACGGTGCTTGTGGGGTATTTGGCAAAGAAAAATGGACGTGGTCATGATTTACATGGCACTATGACATGAGACGCCCATGAAAGAGAAATGGATGTAAGTGGATGGGACATGGTAAGACTAAACACACAGAGTGAGAGAAATAAAGAAAGTGAAACTGAAGACAAAAACTGAGAGAAAGACATTGATTCGTACTCTGTGAACAGTCGTCTCCAGTCCAACCTGGGAAGCACTGGCAAGAGCCGTCAATGGGGTTGCAGGTGCCATTGTTAGTGCACAGACAGATCTCACCACAGGCTTTCCCGAATTTGCCACTGGGACACACTGATGGGACACAAATCGCATAACAAAGACACAAAGCACAACACTTAAACCTGTGAGTCATTTTGTCAGTGGTAAATGACAGAATATCTGTAGCATGCTAAAAATGTTTTTTTTTTTTTTTTGTCCACAGTAATGTGTTTTCGAGTAAAATATTTGCATTCAAATTACAGATCCTTCCAAAATAGCTTTTGCTTTCTCAGTGATGTGAAGGTGAAGTGTGTCAGGAGCGGTACAAAGCAAAATTATTGAAATGATGAAAAATAATAATGATTATTTCACAAACTCAACCACACAGCACCATCCCTGTCTACTACTGTTTTGAAAAGACAAAATGCTCGCATGCTCACCAAGGCTGCAATTATTTGATTAAAAATACATTAAAAACAGTAATATTGTGAAATATTATTACAATTTAAAATGACAGTTTTCCTTTAAATATATTTTAAAATATAATTTAATCATGAGATGACAAAGATTATTTTTTTTGTGTCACATGTGTACTGATATGGAGCTCAAGAAACATTTTGTTTTTATTATTATAAATGTTGAAAACTGTTGTGGCAAGTAACTATGGAATTTTGTTCTTAAAATTCTTATGTAGGATATTCTTATATAGAACATCATTTGAATTCAAAATTTTACATTTAACATTATAAATGTCTTTACTGTCACTTTCGATCAAATTGAATGCATCCTTGCTGAAAAGTAAGGTATTAATTCATTTAAAAACAAAATCTTACAGACTACAAACTTCTAAACAGTTGATCTAGTGATGTTAAATAATTTCCCTTTCAAGGGAACTTGCGCTGCGTCACCGCTCTGGGAACGCCTCTGCGTGATTGCGTCGTGAAGCAAGTATGTCATCAGTCCAATAGAGAGACGGAACGTCATAGGCGGGTGACGTCATAGACCCGGAAGCTATAAAGCACACCGGCAAACACACGCCGTTAGCTTCTGTTTTGTTTCACTCACACCAAAAAGCATATTGTAAGAGAGATATATTATGACGAGCAAACAGTGTTACAGACAGTGTGTTCCTCCCTGCTCACGCTACATCACGAGCGGGGATACACGCTTGATGTGCATTGTTTGTTTGGGAGAGCAGCACACGCAGTCGCCACTCGAGGGTGCCGGCTGCGAGCATTGTGAGGCGTTGCCTCTTCGCGTGCTGCGATCCCGCCGGGCGCTCTTCGAGGAGGGCGTCCTGGCTCGCGCTCCCCACGGCATGGGTCCCGCTGCTGCCGAGGCTCAGCGGCGACTGATGTCGTGGGGTTCGCAGTAAGGATCTGGCGGAGGGGATGGAGACGGGCCCCGCCCTATGAGGTGCCCGCTCTGCGGTGTCTCCCGCCCGGGGAGCGGCCGCGATGCTGCAGCTATCTTCCTCCGAGGAGGTTGATGTCTGTAGCATCGATGCAGGGGGTGAGGACTCGTCACTTCAGTCCCCTGCAAGTAAGGCAGAGCTGCAAGTAAGGAAGAACAACATGAGCGAGCTGCCGTAAAAAGTAGACTTGACGAGCGCTTTCTCCCCGCGCGCTCTGTTCAGCCTCCTCGAAAAAGAAGAAAAAAAAAAAAAGGGAGTCTGCCGTTTTTCCCGGACCTCCACACCGAGGTGTCGAGGTCTTGGAAGCGGCCCGTGTCTTCACGCATTTTCAAAAAAAAATATATATATTGCGGGGTGGAAAAAACATGGTTATGGTCAGTCAGACGCTTGCGAGCCATCTGTCACCTGAATCTGCGTTGACTATAAAGGCTCCGACTTTGCCCACAAAACCGCTAAAAGTTACATCTTCTTTTGTGGGCAAAGCGTACTCAGCAGCAGGTCAGGCCGCCTCATGTCTGCACACCATGTCTTTCGTGCAGGCATACCAGGCTGATCTGCTAAGAGGTCTGGGGGAGAGCCACGAGATCGGAGTCGGTACTATTAATGAACTTCGATCGACTGCTGATCTCGCTCTCCGTGCTACCAGGGAGATGGCTCGATGCGTTGGTCGTTCTATGGCTGCCCTGGTGGCCACGGAGAGGCATCTGTGGCTCAGTCTTACGGATATCAAGGAAGGGAAAAGAGCTTTTTGCTTGATGCACCGCTGTCTCCGGAGGGCCTGTTTGGTGACGCTGTCACTTCAGTTACCGACAGGTTCCTGGAAGCGGAAAGCCCCCGTAAGCCCCAGGTCTCGTCCGCTGCTGGGCGGGAGCAGCAGACGGCGAGTACTAGCTCCCCACACATCCGCGGGCGCACGGTGCTTACCGCTGTACACGGTACCCGTGCGTCCGCGGTACCCTCACGGGTTCAGTCCGCCAACCCCGCCCGAGTGCCGGGGCGCGGAGGGGCCCCGCGGGTCATCCGAGGATGGCCCGCACCCTCTTTGGAGGGAAACCATGCCGTCGAGTCAGTCGTTCCCTGCCGGTTCGCCGCTTCAGGGCGTTGCACTCGTGGTGCAGAGTACATCAGAGACCAGCCTCGAGGGGCTGGTTCCCTTAGTAGATTTTGTGTCAGAGTGGGAAAATCTGCCTCACATATCTCGTTGGGTCCTGCGATGCGTAAAGTTGGGGTATGCGTTTCAGTTCAGATGCCGTCCTCCCAGCTTCAACGGGGTCCTCTCCACTGTGGTGGACCCAGTGCAGGCTCTGGTTATGACTCTAGAAGTACAGACTCTGCTGCAAAAGGGGGCTTTAGAGAGGCCCCCCCCCCCTACTTCATAGTGCCAAAGAAGGATGGTGGGCTGCGCCCCATCTTGGATCTTCGCGTCCTGAACCGAGCTGTGGCAAAGCTCAAGTTCAGGATGCTGACACTCAAACAGATCGTGTCTCAGATCAGGTCCGAGGACTGGTTTGTCACGATAGATCTCAAAGATGCATATTTCCATATCTCCATCCTTCCGCAGCACAGTCCTGTCGGTTTAGCCCTTTCACCCCGCACGTTCATAAAGTGTGTGGACGCTGCTTTGGTCCTCTTGCGTTTGCAGGGGATCCGCATTCTCAATTACATCGACGACTGGCTGATACTAGCACAGTCAGCGCGTCTCGCGGTTCAGCATCGAGATGTTGTTCTCGCGCATATGAGGAGGTTGGGGCTGAGGCTCAACTCCGATAAGAGTGTTCTTTCTCCTATGCAGAAGATCACTTATCTTTAGGTGAGTTCCTCGTTCCTCTACGAGGAAACTTTACTACCTAAAGTGGAGACTCTTCACCTTATGGTGTCGAGATCGCCTGTGGGATCCAGTTAACTGCCCTGCGAGCGTGGTGCTGGAGTTCCTGCAGGAGAGACTCTCTGCTGGGTTAGCCCCCTCCACACTAAAGGTGTACGTGGTGGCCATAGCAGCTTACCACACTCCTTTGAGTGGAGTTTCATTAGGGCGACACCCGCTAGTAACCCGTTTCCTCCGTGGAACTTTGAGACTGAGGCCTGGGACACGCACTAGGGTGCCGGCCTGGGACTTAGCCATAGTCCTTCAAGGCCTTTCCGAGGCTCCCTTTGAGCTGCTCGAGGAAGTTGCTGAAAAGTTTCTCACTTTCAAGACAGTGTTTCTTCTTGCTATTTCTTCTCTAAAGAGAATTGGGGACTTGCAAGCCCTCTCTGTTGCACCCTCGTGCTTGGAGTTTGCTCCTGGTATGGCTAAGGCCTTTCTCTCTCCGAGGCCCGGGTACATTCCAAGGTCCTCACTAATCCTTTCAGACCTATTGTGAAATCAGACCAGGAAAAGTTAAATCTGCTTTGTCCCGTTCGTGCGTTAGACGCCTATGTCCACAGATCTGCCCTGTGGAGGAAAACCGATCAGTTGTTTGTTTACTACGGACCTCCATCCCATGGGGGTCCGGTGTCAAAGCAGAGGATGAGCAAGTGGGTAGTCGAGGCTATCTCACTGGCTTATGTGGCGGCCGGACAGCTCTCTCCTTTGGCTGTTCAGTCCCACTCATCTGGAGTATGGCTGCTTCTCAAGCTCTCTTGGCAGGGGCCTCACTGCAGGAAGTTTGTGATGCGGCGGGGGGTGTCCTCACTGCATATTTTTGTCAGGTTCTATGAACTAGATGTTAATGCTACTCCGGGGTCTCGGGTGCTCGCCTTGTAGCTTTCACAGGCGGGCATCCAGACTTGCATGGGGACGTGGGTATTCTCATTCCCAGAGCGGTGACGCAGCGCGAGTTCCCTTGAAAGGGAACGTCTCGGTTACGACTGTAACCTTAGTTCCCTGATAGGGAACGAGACGCTGCGTCACCCGGCCATACTCCTCGCATGCCCGCAAGCGCCTTGTTTCAGGCCTTCTTCAGAAGCTAACGGCGTGTGTTTGCCGGTGTGCTTTATAGCTTCCGGGTCTATGACCTCACCCGCCTATGACGTTCCGTCTCTCTATTGAACTGATGACATACGTGCTTCACGACGCAATCACGCAGAGGCGTTCCCAGAGCGGTGACGCAGCGTCTCGTTCCCTATCAGGGAACTAAGGTTACAGTCGTAACCGAGACGATTTTTGACTTGAATAAAAGTAATTTAGAAGAATTTTGGTTAATTGTTTAGTGTACTAAAGTACTATAGTTTTCTGAACTTTAACCTTTACTGTAACATCTTGCAATTCACCATTTGAAACTTTTCACAGACCACAGATGTCGTACTGTGTGATTTTATGTTCTATAATAGTGCTGCATGAGAAGTAACGGATGATAAACCAGAGTGACAAGTGCAAGAGTGATTCTAAGTCATGTGTCTGTGCGCACTTCAAAGCTGAATCACCCTTCAAACATGTGCTTCTGTCACACAGTCTAATTATCCGCCTTTGCCAGCTTCGCACGGCTCCATCAAGAATAGGGTCGACTGAAGTAATACAAAATTAAAAATAGAGCTTGTGTACATTTTTAATAAAACAAATATTTCACCACACACTAGACATTTCAGTTTAGTTCAAAGCCCATCATGTTTTGCACACCTCTCCCTTCTTGCTTCGTTGAGTTCACAGCAAGGTACATACAATGAAATACGGCCACACAACGGAATCAGATGTTCCAATCAGATGAATTGTCCATTGAGGTGAAGCTGAAGCTAAATCTTTGAGTCACTGGGTTTTAATAATTATATTTCCACATTCTTCTCATTTTGTGGAAACTCTTTCAACTAACTCAAAGCTTCCTCTTATTAGCTAGTGGCCCCCTCATGTCACGGGCTCCGTTTCATTACGACTGTGACTAGCCGAAGTTCATTAGCTCGCTTTGAGACGGGTGAACGTGGGCTCAAGACATACGAGGACACCGACATAGACCAAACTACAAAAAAGTAGGTATGTGGGCTAGCCAAGATCCCCCGGAGGCCCGCCTTTCTTCCAGTAATTATGATCTGGACAAATTAAAACAAGCCTTTTCTCGAACCTTCTCCATCTTCTGCTTTAACATATTAAATATTTATTCACGAGACAGTTCTGAAAGCAATGAAAGTGAATTCTATATATTCATGCAGCCTTTCCTTAATTCATGAAAAGACTGGTTAATTATTATGAGATGGTCTATCTATATTTCATCTGGATGTCTCAGTTGGGTGCTGTGGTGTGGGAAGTGAGTGTTAGGGTTTATTAGTTTGAGTTGGAAATCTGCCTCATTGACCTGAAACTTAACTCAAAATGCCATAACTATGTCTATATAACAGTCAACCGGCAGTCAATATTTACAGCGCTCCTTTAGTGTACGAGGGCAGTGAAAGGCTTCATTTGACTAACTTTGGAAAAAGTGAAAACCAGAGGAGTGATCCCTTGGAAAAGTAAATCAATTGCTTGGGGGTTTGGCTGATCAACCCCTGCTGGAAGAAAGTTGTAACTATGACATTTTCATAGCATCCCAGACAGCCATTCAAATGTTGCCATGCTTTCTGACGAAATAAAATTGTTTTGCAAGCAACATATACAGTTTATGGCAGATGTGTCATTATATTATAGTAGATATTTTGCCATTAGCCAAAGATGGTAGATTTCAAAATTCTCAGGTTTATGCCTAAGCAGCACAACTGCCATTGTGATGAATAAGAATGTTAACGGATAGCTCTCTCCAGGTATTGTAGACCTCCTAGACGTAAATCTCAGAGCATGAAGTATATTAGAGGAAATTAACAAATTATTGCCTCTACACTGTCTCTGGTTTTCCACAGGAGCTCAACAAAACCGGTGATATTGACCTGACTCTTCAGTGTTTGTGTCTCGCTCAGAAGAATGAGCTCAGCAATATTCAGATTTCCTCTGAAGGTTATTTGTCAGAGTGTCAGTGATAATGCCAATTATTTTCAGTACGGCGGAGGAACCGAGTCAGCGTGGCGTTCTGCGGATGGGCATGTTTCCAATAGCAGCACACACACACACACACACACACACACACACACACACACACACACACACACACACACACACACACACACACACACACACACACACACACACACACACACACACACACACACACACACACACACACACACACACACACACACACACCACACACACACACACACACACACACACACACACACACACACAGAATGCCATGAAGTGCCATGCGGGTCGAGCACAGCTCATTTTAGGCGACAAGTAGGTTGAGAGGGGTAAATCTTCATTTATGACACTAGAGACAAAATTGTACACCTCCACAAGGCTGGAAAGGGCTACGGGGAAATTGCAAAGCAGCTTGGTGAAAAAAGGTCCACTGTTGAAGCAATCACTAGAAAATGGAAGAAGCTAAACATGACGGTCAATCTCTCTCGGACTGGGGCTCCATGCAAGATCTCACCTCGTGGGGTCTCAATGATCCTAAGAAAGGTGTGAAATCAGCCCAAAACTACACGGGAGGAGCTAGTCAATGACCTGAAAAGAGCTGGGACCACCGTTTCCAAGGTTACTGTTGGTGATACACTAAGACGTCATGGTTTGAAATCATGCATGGCACGGAAGGTTCCCCTGCTTAAACCAGCACATGTCAAGGCCCGACTTAAGTTTACCAATGACCATTTGGATGATCCAGAGGAGTCATGGGAGAAAGTCATGTGGTCAGATGAGACCAAAATAGAACTTTTTGGTCATAATTCCACTGCAGTGTTTGGAGGAAGAAGAATGATGAGTACCATCCTAAGAACACCATCCCTACTGTGAAGCATGGGGGTGGTAGCATCATGCTTTGGGGGTGTTTTTCTGCACATGGGACAAAGCGACTGCACTGTATTAAGGAGAGGATGACCGGGGCCATGTATTGCGAGATTTTGGGGAACAACCTCCTTCCCTCAGTTAGAGCATTGAAGATGGGTCGAGGCTGGGTCTTCCAACATGACAATGACCCGAAGCACACAGCCAGGATAACCAAGGAGTGGCTCTGCAAGAAGCATATCAAGGTTCTGGTGTGTTGTAGCCAGTCTCCAGACCTAAACCCAATAGAGAATCTTTGGAGGGAGCTCAATCTCCGTGTTTCTCAGCGACAGGCCAGAAATCTGACTGATCTAGAGAAGATCTGTGTGGAGGAGTGGGCCAAAATCCCTCCTGCAGTGTGTGCAAACCTGGTGAAAAACTACAGGAAACGTTTGACCTCTGTTGCAAATTGCAAACAAAGGCTACTGTACCAAATATTAACATTGATCACTAACAATACTAACATTTCTCAGGTGTTCAAATACTTATTTGCAGCTGAAATCATACAAATAAATAGTTAAAAAATCATACATTGTGATTTCTGGATTTTGTTTTAGATTATGTCTCTCACAGTGGACATGCACCTACGATGACAATTTCAGACCCCTCCATGATTTCCAAGTGGGAGAACTTGCAAAATAGCAGGGTGTTCAAATACTTATTTTCCTCACTGTATTTACTTAAAGGCAGTGGCTATTTACACCAAGTGAAAATATCCATATTCTATTCATATTCTATTTTCATATGTAAAAATAGCAGTAGGCCTATTTTCTTTGCAATAAGTGTAAATAGTAGTTAGATGCTATTTATAGGCTACTTATAAATAGTGACAGATAATATTTGCACCTCAATTTTGTTGTACATTAAACGGTATGCAATAATAAATAAGTGTAAATGATTATATTTATTAACGTTATAACATGGATGACACCTTATTGGGACAATAAAACCCTCCCTATACCTACACCTAACCCAAACCGACAAATACTTTATTATTAAACACACGTTAGACACTTATACTTTTCGTAAAATGGTCTTCATTTTTATTCAAAGCAACTTCAAAGCAACCACAGGCTCTGCACCAATATACCTAAACTCGCTTGTTCAGACTTACACACCCTCCAGAAACGTCTCGGTTATGTTTGGTAACCCTCGTTCCCTGAAGGAGGGAACGGAGACGTACGTCGGACGTCACAGACTAATTGGGATCACTTCTGGGAGCCCCTATCAGTTTCGAGCTATATAGAACCGGCCAATGAACAATTGGCGTGCGAGATTTGCATCTCGCGTTCCGTTCCGCCGCGGGTATAAACAGGAAGCGAGAGCGAATGCACACTGTTTTTCACTGAGGAGCCGAACTTAGTGACTGAGCCATGCAGTGACGGTACAGCAACTGTGGCGACGGGACGTACGTCTCCGTTCCCTCCTTCAGGGAACGAGGGTTACCATATGTAACCGAGACGTTCCCTTTCAGTCGGTCACGTTCGACGTACGTTGGACGTCACCGACGAATTGGGATCCCTATGGAAAACGCCACAGTTACTACCACTTCCAGCGCCCAGCGATGAGCCCCTCAGACGCCGTCTGTTAGCGGGCAGGGAAATTCACGCAGGGAGAGTCAAAAAGCTGCTGTTCCGCAAGACCCATTTAGCTGACTTTATTGGATAACGTTGGGAAAGCGTGCCCGTGGAGGCCGCTGCAGAAGCCACATCATGCCCGGAGGGAGTTACCATGTGGAGAATACACGTATGGGCTGGCTGTGGGCAGCACAACATACGGAAGTCCCAGGGGCGGCCCCGGCCGTTAGCAGCGGGGGAACATCACCTTACTGAGACGGCAGAGGAGCTCTGCCGAGGGAAAGACACGGGCTCGCCGTACCGTACCACGTCGGACGCTCCGCCACATCCAACTGCCGTAGGTAACAGAGGACTCAACAGGGTTCGCCATTCTGGGGAATTCAACTGGAGCGGTAGCGCAAGCATCCAGTCCGTAAGGAGGGGAATGGCGCAGCAAGCCGACACAAGAACGGGAACTTCGGTGTTACTGACTATGGGAAGTGAGCACACAGGAAGATACCGGCTCTACACGGAGGCTATAGAATCTAGCGAACGTGTTAGGTGTCGCCTAGCCCGCAGCTCTGCAAATATCTGTCAGTGAGGCGCACCGAGCCAGCGCCCAGGAAGAAGCAACACCCCTGGTGGAGTGAGCTCTTAACCCGAGCAGGCAGGGCACGTCTTGGGATTCATATGCCAAGACGATGGCATCCACTATCCAGTGGGCCATCCTCTGCTTGGAGACAGCCTTTCCCTTCTGCTGTCCTCCGTAACAGACGAAGAGCTGCTCTGAGGTCCTGAAGCTTTGCGTTCTGTCCACATAAGTCCGGAGAGCACGGATGGGACAGAGAAAAGCTAGGGCTGGGTCTGCCTCCTCCGAAGGCAGCGCTTGCAGGCTCACCACTTGATCCCGGAAGGGAGTAGTGGGAACCTTGGGCACATATCCAGGCCAGGGTCTCATGATCACATGAGAGTTACCAGGCCCGAATTCCAGGCACGATTCGTCGACCGAAAATGCCTGCAGGTCCCCTACCCTCCTGATGGAGGCCAATGCAGTCAGGAGTACCGTCTTTAACGGCAGGATCTTTAACTCTGCTGACTGCAAAAGCTCAAAGGGCGCTCCCTGCAGTGCGGTTAGCACCAGAGATAAGTCCCAAGAGGGTATAGAGGGAGGGCGAGGCGGATTTAGTCTCCTTGCCCCCCTCAGGAACCTGATGATCAGATCGTGCTTACCTAAGGACTTTCCATCTACTAGATCATGATTAGCGGCGATAGCAGCAACACAGACTTTGAGGGTGGAGGAAGACAGCCTTCGCTCCAACCCATCTTGTAGAAAGGAAAGCACAGACCTGATCTAACATATTCGGGGGTCTTCTCGACGAGAAGATCACCAATCAACGAACAGGTCTACGTCAACGCATAGAGGCGCCTCGTTGAGGGGGCTCTAGCGGAAGTGATGGTGTCAACTACCGCTTGCGGTAGGTCACCTAGAACCTCCGCGTCCCGTCCAGGGACCAGACATGGAGTTTCCAGAGGTCATGCGGGTGCCATAGGGTGCCCCATCTCTGAGTCAGGAGGTCCTTCCTCAGAGGAATGGGCCAAGAAGGTGCTGTCGCAAGGAGCACTAGTTCTGGGAACCAAGTCCGGTTGGGCCAATACGGAGCGACCAACAGGACTTGCTCCTCGACCTCCCTGACCTTGCACAGTGTCTGTGCGAGAAGGCTCACTGGGGGAAATGCATATTTGCGTAGGCCCCGGGGCCAGCTGTGTGCCAGGGCATCCGAGCCGAGGGTCCCCTCGGTCAGGGAATAGAACCACTGGCAATGGGTTGTGTCCGGGGTGGCAAACAGGTCTACCTGTGCGGTCTCGAAGCGACTCCATATCAGCTGGACCACCTGGGGATGGAGTCTCCACTCTCCCGGGAGCACTGGCTGTCGTGAGAGCTTGTCGGCTGCACGATTGAACATGCCCGGAATGTGAATGGCACGACGCGACCTCAGATGCTTCTGACTCCATAAGAGGTGATGGCGGGCGAATTGTGACATGCGACAGCCGCAGTGTTGTCCGTACGGACCAGAACATGCTTGCCTCTGAGTGGAACTTTGAAGCGGCTGAGTGCAAGATGAACTGCTAACAACTCAAGGCAATTGATATGCCATTGCAGTTGAGGCCCCATCCACAGACCCGAAACTGCAAGCCCGTTGTACGTGGCACCCCAGCCGGTGGATGAGGCATCCGTGGAGACAACAGCATGCCTGGACACTTGTTCTAGGGGAATTCCCGCCCGTAAGAACGAAGGGTCTGACCACAGGCTGAAGGTTTGGCGGCACCTCGAAGTCACTTGGACGCAGAGGGAACCGCTGTTCCACGCCCATCTCGGGACTCGGCCGTGTAGCCAGCGTTGAATCGGTCTCATATGAAGCAATCCCAACGGCGTTACTGCGGCTGTGGATGCCATATGCCCCAGAAAATGTTTCAGTGGTGCCGCTGTCCTGCCTTTGAACGAATTCAAGCAGTTCAACACTGACTGGACCGAGTCTATCTCCATACCGAGAAAAGAGATCCTCTGTATCCACAAATGCCGCCTCAGCGTGCTGTTTGCCCAAACACGTGAGACAGCAATTGTGACCGTCAGAGGGCGCCAGGGAACGACTGCATCCAGAAACGCACGGGTAGAATGACATCTTGAAAAAGACGCTGCGTCACCCGTGTACTCTTTTTGTGAGGAAACGCTCACTGTGCTGAAGCACTCAGGGGGAAATGCTTCGGCTCCGAAGTGAATGACAGCGTGCATTCGCTCTCGCTTCCTGTTTATACCCACGGTGCGGGGCGGAGCGCGAGATGCAAATCTCACACTCCAATTGTTCATTGGCCAGTTCTATATAGCTCGAAGCTGATAGGGGCTCCCAGAAGTGATCCCAATTTGTCGGTGATGTCCGACGTACGTTGAACGTGACCGACTGAAAGGGAACTAGTGTTCTGCAAGTGAACGACGCCTCGTGGTGCCATCCCAAAGAGGCATGAAATCACTCTTACGGACCTTTTCTTGGACCGTTCCCACATGGTGGAATTCAATTCCCACCTGGTGGAACTCAATTCGAGCAGCCAAGTCTGTAGCCATTTTCAAAAAAACATCTAGACACATCTTTTCCAGCAGCACCTGACCAATCAAGAATAGCACTTATCATTCTATTCATTTTCTGTTTGTTTATATATAAAATAAAAATAAAGTGTCCTATGTGTTCTGTGCTAGATTAACTGAGACTTGTTACAGCACTTGACTGTTTAAGTTGCTTCTATTGCTCTCATTTGTAAGTCGCTTTGGATAAAAGCGTCTGGTAAATGACTAAATGTAAATGTATTGAAAATAAATGCCTTTCCGATCTGACATGTGATGGGAAAACGGAGTAGAGCAATTTCGAACTTGCCTTGATTTGCGTCAACACTTTGTGCCACGCGCCTTATCCCTTCTGTATTGTTACTAATTTAGCATCTTTTGTAATTTTGTCTGGACCAACCAGATGTCAGTGGGTAGAGTTAATGTTAATTGTCTCTGCCAACAAGTGTAAATAGACACTCTGTTACTTAAAACGAGGGAACAAATGAGTAATACATGCTGATGTATTAGTAAGTTGCGGGAATTACTTATATAGTATATATATATATTTTTTTTTCCACATATATATAATATATATATATATATTTAGTTGTAATGTACAGGGCTCCGTACATTACAACTAAAAACAAACTTTTTAATATAAATATTTAAATATAATAATATAATATAATAATATATTTTAATACAATATAAAAAATATAAACACAATAAATGTATGGATTATACATTACACTGTACATTTATCCACAACAGCTACAATTCATGAGCACACTATTTCTGCAAAACAAATTGCTGTAATTTGACTTTTTAAGTTATTCACGCAATCTAAACAAAACCGTGTTAATCCATGTCAGCCAACAAGATGTTACCTTGGTGACAAGTTTAAAACAGCAGAATTTGCAACAACACTGTTCAATTCACAAAAAAGTTTTCAAGGCATAATAATTATTGTAAGTGACAGTTCCGTCAACTGGCCCGAAACACTCCCACATTGGCCCCTTAGAGCTGTGCAAAAAAATCCACCAGAACTGCAAATTGTGTGGAACCAACAAGAATGTGTCAACAGTTTTGCAGAAACTGCGTATTTCTGGCACTTTATCATGAGAAATGGATGCCTTGGTGTACTGATTCAGTTATAGTGTTTCCAATTGAACAATACTGTAATTATAGTAAAGATAGTCAAACAGTGGTGTGACTATACTTCTCTCGTACCTCTCTCCAAGCAGAACTAGCCTCTAAGGATCTGAGGGGGTCCATGGGTGAGGAAGAGAGAAAAAACAGAGAGAGAAAGCAGAGAAACAGAGGGAGAGGAATGAGAGCTACTTGCCTTGGTTGCAAAGTGAGCCGAAGAAGCCGGCCAGGCACTCACAGTGACCCGTGACGTGGTGACACGGCCCAGTGCTGTGCACACACTGTGGGCATGACTGGCTGCAGCGGTGCCCATAGAAACCAGGAGGGCAAACTGTCATGGGCAAAGGACAGGAACAAAACAGAAAGGATGACACGTGGAAGGAAAGATTTAGTGGGAAAGCAAAGAAAGACAAAATAGAGATTAGACACAAATGGAAAATATGAATACAAATTTGCATTATCACATAGAAGGACATACAGGCAATAACAGTTAGAAAAATATTGTACGATGCATTGCACAAAGCACATTCGGTAACACTTTAGTATGTGGAACACATATTCACTATTAACTATGATATTTGCCTCAATCAACTCCTAATTTACTGCTTATTAATAGTTTAAGTTTAGCTATTGGATTAAGGAATGTAGAATAAGGTCATGGAGAATAAGACATTAATATGTGCTTTATACACAGCCAATATCATAGTAATATGCATGCTGATAAGCAACTAGTTCATATCGAGAATTGAACCCTAAAATAAAGTGTTACTGCACATTCATATAACCATTAGAATTGTCAACATTTTTCTCGTCACCTAGTAAAAACAATATTATATACTGTACTGTTCCGTAACAGTTTGGAGTCAGTATGATTATTATTATTTTTTTAAATAAACTTTTATTCCGCAGCAAGGATATCCATTCAATTGATCAAAAGTGATAGCATTTATAATGTAACAAAAGATTTTTATTAAAAGAAAAACACTTTTCTTTTGAACTTTCTATTCATAATCTTGAAAAAAATATATCATGGTTTTCATACAAATATTAAGCAGCACGGCTGTTTTAAACATTGATAATAATAATAATAATAAATGTTTCCTGAGCAGCAAATCAGCATATTAAATAATCTCTGAAAGATCATGTGACAATGAAGAGACTGGAGTAATGATAATGAAAATTCAGCTTTGCCATCACAGCAATACATTTGAAATATATTCAAATAGAAAATAGTTATTTTAAATTGTAATAATATTTCACAGTATTACTGTTTGTACTGTATTTTTGATTAAATAAATGCAGGCTGTGTGAGCATAAGAAACTTCTTAATAAAACATTAAAAAACGTACCGACCCCAAACTTTTGAAAGGTAGTGTATATAAATATAATTGAGCACTTCATTTAACCATTACAATAATGTTATCATCTATGGCCAACTGAGATTTGAAACATTACTCCAGGTACTATTCTTTAACCCTAAATGCAACTAATATAGGCAAAAATAATTAGGAGTTTTTGTCAGCCTCATGGTCAGGCTTATTGTTTCACAGAGCATGAGGGCTCAGTCTGTCTCTGTCACTCAGCTCTGTCCGAGATAGGAGCTCCTGTGGGTCATTTTTCTTCATTAGAGTCTTAATTCGCTTTAATTGCTGTAGCTTTGTGTAATGCAGGAGAGTAGTGTGTGCTGACCTTTCCACCATGGGTGGTGGGCCTTTGTAATTAAGATAATTGTACAACAACGAACAGTGTGGTGAAGATTAATCACATTCTCTTCTTTCCCTTCACTTTGTAATCTTCAAACACACACACACACACACACACACACACACACACACACACACACACACACACACACACACACACACACACACACACACACACACACACACACACACACACACACACACACACACACACACACACACACACACACACACACACACACACACACACACACACACACACACACACACACACACACACACACACACACACACACACACACACACACACACTGGCAACTCCTTAGTTGAATCTCATGAAACATGGCCAGATCATTCTTCACCCCAAAATCTAAATTAAGAGAAATAAATGATAAATAATATTTTGCTTAAAGCATTAGTTTACCAAAAAATGAACATTCTGTCATTTACTCACACTCATGTCGTTCCAAACCGTAAGACTTTCGTTCATCTTCGAATTACTGTCCCACCATTGACAGTCCAAGCAACTACAGTACCACTTTGTTGCTTCAAAAAGTTCATAAAGAGATTGTAAAACTAATCCATATGAATTGAGCGATTTAGTCCAAATGTTCTGAAGAGATTTGATCACTTTATATGTGTATATTATGTGTATATCATAGTGCCTAACTAAGACCTGTTGGTCGAAAGGTTGCAGCAATAAATTGGAGCAGTTATATCAGTGTGCGGACATCACATTCGTTTTTTGCTTCACTTTATATGATGAACAAATTTAATTTAGGCTTATATTCACATTTAAACATTCATCAACACACATCAGATATGGTAAATGGAAGCTCAAGCATGTTCGCTTGATGTGCGAGAACCAATGAGGTTAATTCTCGTGTCACACGGGCACATTTGAGCTTCAGCAAAAACCAATGAGGTTCATTCTTGTGCGTCAAGCAAGTACGGTTGAACTTCTGTTTATGTTCGCTGATCAATGTTTATATGTGAATAAAAGCCTAAATTCAATCTGTTCATCATTTTGTTTTATGATCTCTTTATGAACCTTTTGAAGCGACAAAGTTTCAGTTGTGTAGCTATCTATGGAGGGATAGAAAGCTGTCAGATTTAATTTAAAATATCTTCATTTGAGTTTCAAAGATGAACAAACGTCTTACAGGTTTGAAACGACATGAGGATAAGTAATTGATGACAACTGTTTTCATTTTTGGGTTAAACTACCCTTTAAAGAAAAATCCATTAAGATTTTTTGCATTGTGACCCCTCTCCTTAACTATGAACTATTTAGCCAGGGGCAGACAAACTCTTGAAATAATATATAATTTAGTTGTATTAGTCCATCTAAAAGTATTTATACATCATGTTAGTAGATGTTGGACTTCCTTAAATTTATGCAGCTTTTTACATTTAAAAAAGCAATTTATTCCAGTGTTATTTTTCTGTAATACAGTAAAAATTACTATTAAAATAAAAATTTGAATTTAAAGAGAATCAGGCCCTGTTTACACTAGTGCGTTTTCAAAACATACATTTTGTTACGGTTATGCCTGACGTCCACACTACTCAAACAGAGAAGCGATGAAGACCTCGTTTTACTTTGAAAACTCAGTTTACACTGAAACACTTTTTTTGCATTTCAATGTAAACGGACCAAAATGGAGACTTTTGAATATGAATGTGTGGCTGCTCACATTCGCTCCCTGATTGGATCTTCCGGATCATTGTGCATCCTTCCCTGATTCGTCAAAACCCTATCATATGACCATTACGCTACCGGAATATGACAACAACAGACCAGAGCCGTCTCTCTCAATGGCTCTGTAACAGACCAGCCTTGACGGTGAGACTAATTCGTAAACAATATTGGAGACAGAACTGCAAGCGTTGCTGACTTTGTTGTCCTTTTAAGGGACTGCATTTTATAATATACAACGCAAGCTATTAGAGCAATAGGCACCAATTGGCAACTGTTTACACTATGTGCATGCCCAGTGTGCATAAATAGTCATGTGACATGCATTTTCGGTTGTGTAGAGTGGACGGAGATCTTTTCTGAAAAGCAATGGAAACAGCAGTATGGACGAGGATCGTTTTCATTTTAAAATGCAGTGTTAAAATGAAAAATGGTCCTGTTTACTAGTGTAAACAGGACCATAATAATAATGATAATAATACGGGGGTATTATTACGCCCCACCCCAAAGTAAAACACCCAGATGCATTATGGTAATTAAACTTTTTCTTGTATTTGTATTTCATAAAAACAAACAGTTAGATAGATAGATCATAACCTGGATATGTTTTTGTGAAATTCACCTGCTTCCTGCCATATACAGACTAACCATTGTAGTATTTTGTGTTCTTGAAAATGACCAGCAATCAGTCAGCTTATCTGTTGAGGGCACAGTGTGTGTAAAGAGAAACAGCAAGAGCGAGACAGTGTCTTAAGAAAAACACCCCTGAGAAGCCGAGTAAACACTTCTCCTCATGGAGAGGCTGATGAGAGCCCCACATGGACACTGCATCTCTACAGCGATCCAGGGCTGAAGTGATTAAGATGTGTGTGATTAAAGATTTGTTCATGACTCTTCACTAAGTGCTTCCCTCTTCAACCGTCCCCACTCCACTCCCAGAGGGTCACTGTCTGAATGTAACAGTCGTGACCCCCTCTCATTCCCACCAGTTGTTTATCATCTTGTTTGAAGTGTGTTCAAATCAAACACTTATGAGACAAGCTTTGAGAAGGTGACAGGAAGGAGAAAGGAAGTCGAGAAGAAGCTTACTTCTCTTGCAGGAAGTCCCTCGGTAGCCAGGAGCGCACACGCATGTCCCGTCTTCAGGAGAGCAGGAGCCTCCGTTCTGGCATGAGCAGGTCATGGAGCAGTTAGGCCCCCAGAAGCCTTGAGGGCAGATGCTGTCACAGTGGATGCCTGTTAAAAGAATGAGGGAAGTATCACTGCTTGTTCTCCATGTGCTTCCATATTTTCTATCACAGCAGAAAACAGAAATGGGAATAGATGCAGACAAGTGAAATAAACAAAAGCAAAATAAATCAGATGCTTCTTTGAAAAAGAGGGGGCATGCCTGAACCCTAAGGGTACTACTTTTATAGTAAACTAGTATAACATTTTCTATAGGGACAGCAACAGAGCACCAAGCAGTCTTATCTGAGAGCAAAGTCCTGGTTTCAAAAGCTTGGGGTGTGTGTAGGTTCAGACATCTCTTGGCCGCAGCACTGGGCCGCTCTGTGCTGTGCTCTGTATGTATTTTTGATCAGGCTAGGCCTCCCTGCCAGTGTGGAGTGTTCATTAACAGGGCCAAGTCCCTCGAGTGGTTGAGCCTCCTCTCCCATTCTCTTTTAGCTGGTTTGTGTATAGAGTTCCACTTGGGACATGCTCAAGTACACACACACAAAATAAATAAAGAAGAGACCTACTATATTGTCTCAAAGTGTTGTAATGTAACAACATTATCTGTTCATATTGACGTTACAACACAAACAGGAAAACAACAAGGCAAATGGACACACACTCTCACAAGCTTACCATAGAACTACCATAGTAGAAAAAAAGCTAAATACATACTATAAAACAGATAATAATAATAAACAAAAAAAATATAAATATACTTTATATATTTTATTATATAACAGAACACACTGATCTTCAATAAATAGATTCATATTACAAATATATGACTGTTTATTCTGTATATACACAGAATAAAGAAATATGTTTGTAATATATTAATCTATTGAACACCATTGTGTGTGTATATATAATATATAATATATACACATACAGTGGTGGCTAAATTATTAGAACACCTGACAGATCTGAAAATATTTATCTTTTTTGGCCTCCAAAACATGTGCAAAATGGTTCAGGAATGGTTTGAGGAGCACGAGTTTGAGGTGTTGACTGGCCTTCAAATTCCTCAGATCTCAATCCAATCGAGCATCTGTGGGATGTGCTGAACAAACCAGTCCAATCCATGGAGGCCCCACCTCGCAACTTACAGGACTTAAAGGATCTGCTGCTAACATCTTGATGACATATACCACAGCACACCTTCAGGGGTCTAGTGGAGTCTGTGCCTAGACGGGTCAGGGCTGTTTTGGCAGCAAAAGGGGGACCAACACAATAATGATATGTTATGCCTGATCAGTGTATTGATCATTAGTGTTCATAAAGTTTGATAAAGACTGATTACAGTTTCCACAGTTTTAGTCATGTTACAATTCATGTCACAATTAATTTCAGCTCATAAGGTCTCATTAATTTCTACCACTTTCTGAGTTAGCAACAGTAACCACATGCAGAGATTAGTGAAGGGTCAACTGGCAGCCCTATTGTTTATTTTGTGACTATTAATATCCTAACTATAAATAGATATATTTATTGAACACTCGTGTCGCCGCTGACATTATAAAAGCAATCAGCACTCATGGTAATGAACTACAATGATCTGTCCACGCCACACGGTTATGCCTACATTAAGTACACCATTTACCTTTAATAAAATCAGTGTAATGCTCAGCCTCGAGTGGCTTACTGCTTTAATAATACAACTTAAATAAATTAGCATCTATATATTTCACACTCCATAAGCAAGATGGCATAGATAGGAGAAATGATGTGCACACACATACATGCATATTCTCTCACACATCCTTTCAAGCAGCAGCTCAGGAACCTCATTTGCAATTTCCTTTGACAGAGACTTTTCTGAGCGAGTGGCACGGCCCATTAAAATGGAATTAGTCCCAGGTCTTTGAATTAGACCAGGTCTAAACTTCAGGGACAGGCATCATAAGTTCTCCACCTCTGTGGCAGAACAGAGAGGTGGCCGGATGGGGGGGCAACAGGGATGTGCGATTAAGACAAGCCCAGCCACCGCACATCAAAGAAGGGGCAAGCCTGTTTGAGCTTCTGCTGGGCTGGGCAGAAAAAAGTCCTGCTCTTCCTTTATTGTCAGCAATGAATGAGAATAGAAGAGTGCCCTGAAAGCCTAATAGTGACAAAAAGAGGGGCTTTTGAGCAGAGCGAGAGAGAAGAAAGAGGAGAAGTGACTGTCTGCATATGAGACTTTCTAGAAGAGACATGCCAGGGGGACCAGCAGCCAATTAATGAGCGAAGAGCAAGTACCATCATACACCATCCCTTTCCACCGCACTTTACATGTTAAGTGGACACACGAGCACACATGCCTGCACACCTAATGCAAGGGTTTCTGCAGGACACTCTGTGTTATACCCATGATCATTCAGTCTAGAGCCCCTGGAGCTCCTAATATTGCACGTCCCCGTTTTTTTGCTTTCTCAGTCTATCTCTCTCCTGGTTATTTTGTCTCTTTCCCTTCCTCCTTCCATTAGACACACGCACAGTTTTATTGAAAGTGACCATTTAATTCTCGTCTCACACATCCCTCTCTTTCTCTCTTTTGATAAAACACACTCTCAGGTTGTCTGTCCTTGGGCGCATCTTTATATTTTACTCTTCTGTAGTAACTCTTTTCCACAAAAAAATCACAAAAATCTACCGCTCTTCAAGACTTTCTTTTTACTTCATCGCCCTACTGCTTCAGAATTAAAAAGGTCATATACTTTTTTCTTTGTGATGAATGTATTTAATTTATTTATATATTATATTATTGTTTTTCTGTTTGTTTTTTTCACAATAATTGTCACCCTCTTTCTGGTCCTTAGAATGCTGAAATGATTTTGTGATTATATTTTTGGTCAATATTCCATGGAATATTAATCCGGTTTATGATTAATATTCCTAACAATAATTTTGATTCAGGTGATTTGCAATTGTATTTGACGATTTAATGAAAATAACCAAATCAAAAGAACAAGTTAAACATTACAATGGCTTGCAAGTTTTACTCTACACAAGAGTAATATTTAGCAAAATATTTCAGCAGAGAAAAGCTTAAAAATGTATATAGTATATAGGAACCTCATTTGCAACTCTGGAACAGTCTTCCTGATATTGTTCGAGGTTCAGACTCGCTGTCCCAGTTTAAAACTAGATTAAAGACGCATCTCTTTAGCCAAGCATTCACATTATAATTACCTTTTATACTACAGTTAAATCGGATCAAAAGCATTAATATAATATTCTGAACAGCAGCTATGCTAATTATTTCCCATCTGCTTTTCTGTTATCTCGGGACACTAGTCCCGAGGTAAATAGTTCGTCAGCTCCAGTTTGTATCCAGCCGCTCATGGAGACTTCGGATGCCCCAACACCTGTGATGAGACGACTCCACGCCTGTGAAGAGACGACTCAACGCCAGCATTGTTATGGCCTAAATTAATACACGATTGATTAACTTTTTCGAACATTTTTCTTTAACATTGTCTTTCTAACACTTTTACTGTACATTTATGAAATGCACTTTCTGTAAAGCTGCTTTGAAACAATGTGTATTGTGAAAAGCGCTATACAAATAAATTTGAATTGAATTGAATTGAATATAGTGCTGGGCAATTGATTAATCGCAATTAATTAATCGCAATTAATCGCATCCAACATAAAGTTTGTTTTTACATTATTGCTTTGCAATTTAAAAAAAATGGTTGTTTGAGACTGGGGAGAAAGTTTTGAGAGATACAGTTACAGATAGTACAAACTCAAGTCAAATTTAATGATAGGACCTATTTAAATAAACAGCCTCAAAAACCCATTTATGACTCTGTGTGAGATTCTTTATGACATTGTTGCAATCTCTTGCTCTCTCTCCATCTCATGTGTAGCTCATTCTCTAAAGTCTTAGACCTGATGCTATCTTCTCACATATGTGTGCCTAGCTCTGTCTCTCTCGATAGCTTCCATAAATCACCGCTCTGCATAGTCTCTTTGTTCAGATGCTCGGAGTCTCGGAGGCCTATTTGCACCCCGGTGACTCCATTAGGCCCGGCAGATGGCGGGGACCTGGGCAGGATACAGAGCATGAGATTTCTGCGTAGCTGGCTCCTTCTTGCAGATAATGAAAGCCACATCATTTCCCAGTACACATGGCCAGAATTTGGAGACCTGAACGGAGAGAGTTATGGAAGGCCTGCAGGCAAAGCCACATCGACCAATTCAACCTGCTCCTTTCCTCTTGTTGTAAAACATGTTCACATGCTATAGTAATGCTGAAGAACTCAGCAGACAGCCCTTCTGTGATATTGGACACCCAGTGCTGAGACCACTGCAACAGAAGGTGTAAGCACAGTGTGAAAGCCATATAAGCAGTCGACTACACAGAACGACTGCTTCATTTTGGGTCAGTGCAATCTAATTAGGTGACATGTTCAGCAACAGTTATTATAAATGCTTCATGCTTTGAGAGATTTCATATTATTCTGCCTGCAGGCTGTGTCTTGCGATAACATCTTTTGGAGGCATGAGTCCTGTGCAAAAAATCTGAACAACATACACACACACATATACAGTCAAATCAAAAATTATTCAGCAGACACGAGATATAATTTTGTACTAGTGGGCGCAGGACACTATAGTTCATTTATCTACAGTGAGGAAAATAAGTATTTGAACACCCTGCTGTTTTGCAAGTTCTCCCACTTAGAAATCATGGAGGGGTCTGAAATTGTCATCGTAGGTGCATGTCCACTGTGAGAGACATAATAATAAATAAAAAAATCCAGAAATCACAATATATTATTTTTTTTATTTTTATTTTTATGATACAGCTGCAAATAAGTATTTGATCACCTGTCTATCAGCTCGAATTCTGACCCTCAAAGACCTGTTAGTCGGCCTTTAAAAAGTCCACCTCCACTCCATTTATTATCCTAAATTAGATGCACCTGTTTGAGGTCGTTAGCTGCATAAAGACACCTGTCCACCCCATACAATCAGTAAGAATCCCACTACTAACATGGCCAAGACCAAAGAGCTGTTTTGCTTAAGTGTTCTTTCTTCAATTGCTAATGCAACTTTTACACCACAGACTGAACACAATTAAGAATTTTTTGGTAATTGGTTGATCTAAATTGGTTTTATCTAATTGTGTACTTAAATTTAACAGCTGACGGCTGATTGGTTGATTGTAATCCATTACATACCTTTCTGTCAAAGTTATCTGACATTATCAAGATGAATTGACACAGTTCTTGTCATATTTTATTACCATTTTCTAAACTATAGCGAATAAACTGTGATAATGTGATAAAATGTTGAAGGTGTCAGAATACATTTTGGTTTGACTGTATATAGAATTAGTTTAATTTAAACATACAACATTAACAGGAGCTGATATAAAAATGTGTGATTGCTTTGCTATTGAAACAAAATGAGATTTCAAAAATACAATGCATTTCCCACTGGATGAAGTTTAAAGATGAATACTTTCCTGATTAAAAAGACAGACAACATTGATTTGATTATTTCTTGTTTACTTTAAAAGATAAAATAGATTAATACGGCAATATTTATTGGAAAAGCCATTATTAAAACAATAAACTACAGCAGATGTTTCTAGGTGGATATTACATATTATATTTGTCTCATGAAGACAAACTGTGGTATCTTGAGAGATCTCAATATCTTAAAAAAATCTGCCAGCTGACTCTTATAATGATTAGCATTAGTAAGACTAGTAGTAGTAAGTGTCTGTTTCCACACAGTTTGTGAAGGGAGCGCTGCAGCGTAACTGTAACAGCAGGCTCTAATTGTGCTTTCACACTGACTGTGTTTCTGCAGCGTAACAACTGCAGCTCTATACAGAAGGTTAAGTCATTTCTCTGTAACCACACTTTCAGAGTATTTCGTATAAATACAGCCATGATATATAAAATGGGCTACTGATATTTAGTACTTCATCATGTTGAAAATCATCATGAAGGATGAGGAGAGGGGTCACATTTCCAAATCGGGGTAATCAATCTACATGGAACAAAACCCAAACCTCAAAGTGTTTACACTATAGTGTTCAAGGTTAGTCTCTTCATTAATTTGATCAAAAATACTGTAAAAATAGTACTAAATATTACTAGCAGTGTTGGGGATAACACATTACAAGTAACTTGAGTTACATAATCAGATTTTTTTTTTTAATAACTAGTAAAGTAACGCATTACTTTTAAAATTTACAACAAAATATATTACTTTTTCAAATAAGTAACGCTAGTTATTTTGTTTTCCCATTTATTGACTGATACCTCTCTTGTCCCAATGTTGAGAAAAATCATAAGTGCAGACATAATTGTCTATAACATTGTGTGTAAACATAACATAATATAACAAGATTATTGTAGTTTTAGAATAATGTGAGCATGCATTTACTAATCTCACTTGCACAAAAAAGATTCAGTATTCCTCAAAATGAATAAAATCAGTCACATGCAAAATCAGAATACTATGCATAACCACCAAAAATGAAATGAGTAAATAAATAAAACATATTTTTATGCATTTAATCTCACTTTATTGACCAATGTCTTGTTGTTGACCTTCGATGATCCAGTTAAACCATAAGAAGAATTACTTTAGATTTTTTGTTTTTATTGGTGAAGTAAATGTTATACTTTTTTCTCCTGCGTCCTATTCTTCCGTTTTCCAGAATGGCAGCACAACACATGCGCGAATTTGCATTTCCTTCAGCCTAAGGCTTATTTCAGTTTTGGTGTGAAAGGGTCTTTACATTTGCCCAAAAAGTTTTTTTGTTATATAAAAAAAGCCCAGTCCAGGTGAGAAAAAGTAATGCAAATGTAACGCAATTAGTTACTTTTTAAAGGGTAACTCAACCCCTGGTCAGAGCCTGACTCCACCACTGGCAATCTTTGAATAAAATGCTGGAAAAGTGGGTTGAGCCCAGCGGAGACGAACCGAGGGCGGGGCTGAGCGGGAGGTGTTCACCTCAGGGGCAGCACTAAGACGTTTTTACACCATACAATGTAGGATTAAAACATTTTATACCCAAATGTCAAAACATTTACTCGAATCAATGAACAGCACTCATAAAGCCCCAGTCTTGCAGATCATTAACTAAAAAAAGTTGTTTTAGGGTTTAGTTACCCTTTAAGGGAGTAACACAATACTGTAATGCATTACTTTTCAAAGTAACATTCCCCAACACTAATTACCAGTATGTTCTGTTCTGTTCCGTTGCATCAAGCCTTTATTCAATAATGGGCGAGTAATTCACACCAGCATTTATGTTGCTTCATAAAAGCTTATTTTAACATGTTAATGTGATTATGTCACTGGTCTCACACTCACCTGTCCATCCTGGTAGACAGCGACAGAATCCACTCACAGGGTCACATCCATCAGCGTGGTTACAGTCACAACGCTCACGACACTCCAGCCCATATCTGCCATCCTGAATAACCACACACACAAACCATCTTGCTAAGCCTAAACTGCCCTGTCATGACAAATATTTATAAATCAAATGGCCAGTCTTGCTAGCCTCTGGCAGAGAGACAATGGAACCAGTCCCGGGAAGATACTCACGGGGCAGGACTGTTGGCAGCGTTCCCCTCTCCAGCCCGAGGAACAGGTACAGGAGCCATCGATTGGGTCACAAGCTGCACCATTGGCACACAAACAACTCCTGTTACAGCCCAAACCCCAAGTCCCGCTGGAGCACAGGATTGAGCAGTCGACACCCTGCCAACCTATGAAGCAAAGAGAAACAGTACAGATATTTGTTCATTTATTTGTCAACTCAACCACTGGTTCCTTCACTTGTTTATTTGTTCAAACGGACATTCTCTTTCATAGTTCTATCCAAATAAACCTTCTCTGGTTTATAACAGAGTTTAATTAATAGATCGGGAAGAGGGGGAACTGAGGTCACACTTTGTCAGAAGCCAGAGGATTCTTGTCTCCCTCGACTCACACCGAAAAGCATTCAATGAGTGGAATATATGCATGGTTTGAGGTCAACATAAGAGCAGAGTGAGATAGGCAGAGAAGTTGTGTAGCACACTGGGGTTCTGCATTATGAATGGGATGAGGATTTTAAAGGTACTGTCTCTAATGAGCTTCCTCCCAAACTTAAGGGACCTGAGCGAATACTCTTCTGGTGCAAGCCTTTCCGGACGAGTCCATGTTTATGCAACAACTGAGGGCCGTCCCGCAGGTACGGTTAGCTGCGGTCAGCCAAACGCTGAGTACTCACAGGGCTCTTGTGGATTTACACCACATTTTTTATGCTTTTACAACCCAAAAATCTATGAGCGTATGTAAGTGCTAAGTGGTTATGTATCCTTTGAAAGTGACCTGGAGGGCCTTTGGATCCTTTGATATTGAAACACCCATTTTTTTCATAATGACAGAGAAGGATATATGGAGAAAGGATGGGGATATTATATACTATTTTTTGGGAGTGTCTGATGTGTGATGCCCAGAAAGTATTTGGAGTATAATGGGCTTGTTAGGCATGCCGAATTTCAATTTATAGACAGGGTTAATTCTCTAAACATTGATGTTTTAGAGGGAATTGGAAAATGATTAATTAGTCCTAGAATAATCAATTGTAAAGATTATGACTTTTCCTTACTATTTGATTGCTTATATTGATTGCATGTTGATTTATTTGTACAAGTCAATCTATAATCTTGTTATCAGGTTGGTTGTAAACCCACAATCTCGCATTTCTATAAGTGAAGTGAGGGAATAGAATAAAGAAAGAAGGAGAGCACATTATGCCGTACCTTCTTTACAGATGCAGGAGCCATCGATTGGTGAGCAGGATGCCTGGTTGTGACAGTGGCAGGTGGAAGTGCAGTTAGTACCGTATATTCCAGGTGAGCAGGTTTGGGAACAGTAATCTCCCTGAAAAACACACACAGCGGAGTTGCTGAACTACATACTAAATATACATATATATTAGGGATGCCACAATTCTCAATATAATAGTGAACCGAACCGGTACGGCATTCATGGTTCAATAGCGCTAGTGAATTGCGTTTTTTTCGGTTTTGCATTTCATTAATTCTTTTTCTACAAATACTATAATTTGCCTCCATCCCAATATACTGAACAACGTGACATACATTCACATCACACGTTAGTGGTAGAGTTATACTCACGGAACACTATAGTTATTCACAATCACGAAAGTTCATTATTTGCATGCGTTTTAAAGCCTTGCCAGTTTAATTCGCGTGCACGGTTTTAACATGCGCTTTTCCGAGCGCGCGCACTAAACGCCTGTCAAACACGTGATTACAGGACTAGATAGTCGTCTTACTGCGCTAATACTGTCAAATACACACAAGGTTAACATAAACACAGTCGGTTATGTCTAAAGTGAAGGTAAAATCGGCGTGTGTCTGTATATTAGATGCACGCAGGTCTTAAATTGACAACAGCGCAGTAGTGAACATGTGGTCCTTAAAGGCACAGTTCACCTCTTAAATTATGTCATTATTTACTCACTCTAATATTGTTTCAAACCTGTATTCATTTCTCGATGACAGAATTTTCATTTTTGAATGAACTATCCCTTTAATGTTAATACAACAACAAAAGACAAAGAGAAAATCACTCACTGCTCTTGACTGAAGAACTAATACAGTAGCTAATAATCAATGTATATTTTATAGTGAAGTCTATGTAGTGTTTTATTTTACTTTCATTCATTCAATTTCATACTTTAATGCTGCTGTACAGCTCTGAGCTGCCAGTGTAAATCTTTATATATATATATATTTTTATATTATACAATACACTAGGAATGTGTACAAGAGTTTTTTAAAGTAAAGTTTTAAGTTTAAGGTAGGTTTTTCAATTCTTTTATGTAAAATAAAGAAAGAATATTGCAATAAAAAAAAAGTTTTTTTTCTCCTTAACCTCTTGCTGTTCCTGTCGCCTAAGAATAGAATAGCAAAACATTTATGTGACAAGCCATCAGAACCGAACCAAACTGAAAACCGTGGTTAAAAACCGAGGTATGTATTGAACCGTGGACTAACTGTATTGTTGCATCCCTGATATATACAAATAAATAACGTACATTATAATGTCCATATTACATTTTACAATAATTACTATTACTCATACATGTCTTAATTTATGTATGCCGTCCTAATTCCCACCCACAATAATCTAGCAACAGAACAGCAATATGATAAAACCACCCACCAAGCAGAACACCCTACAAATTAGTGGTGTCAACAATAATCGATTCAGCGATGCATCGCAATGCGGGGCATGCACGATTCAGCATCGATGCGGCAAAGTGCCATAATCGATTATGTCACCGTTTATTTTCTGGCCTTGAGTTGGACAATAAAGTTGTGAAGTTTCAATTACTTCCTGGGTCATAACAACAACAATCAAGATTGCTGAGGCGGAGGGAGATGACCGCGATAGATGGGTAATTAAAAACGCACCCAAAGCTTGGAAAGCGGACATCTGGGCACATTTCGGATTCTGACGCCGGCTTCACACCGCACGCGTTAGCAGTGGATTCACACTGGCAGCGTTTGTCTCGCGCAGCTCGTATATTGCAAATACAGACAAATATTGTACATTATGTCACATTTTCCGGTCTTCTCCTCCGAGCCCCGTCTGTCTCGTGCTTTGATTTATGATGGGCAGCATATGCTGCAAATGCGACCGTGTTCCCCTCTGTCCCAAACACACATGCATATAACTTGTTGTATACAAGTAGTTCACATGATAAATGTAAGTTAACATTAAAGTGAATATATGCTTCTAGTTTTAATAATTTAAACAGGCTTTTGAAGTTTGGTGTTGTGTTTTTAATTTTTTTAACAGCTCTGGATGTCATATGGTGATTGTGAAACACACGGGGCACTTCACTACATGATTTCATGGTGAAATTTGTTATTTTCCATGTTAATCTGGTCAGTTTTGATCAAGAACAATCCACTGTGGCTTTAAATCAGCGTGAGCAGCGCGGCAAAAATAGACTCGGCACCGAAACGATCGCGGCACTGCTGCGTCTGCTCCTGCGATGCGCTGCCGCACCGCCTCTGCGTGCGATGTGAATGCTCTAATCTGTTAACATGGGCGCCGGAAAAAATACGCGCTGCTTACACCCTGCTAACGCGCCTGCCACACTAAAATCAAGCACGTTGGCAATACAACTAACTTCACGAACCATGTTTATCGTTGGCATCCTGAGTTGGCTTCAACAACAACAACACAAAAAGTCGACACATCCCAGCCAAGAATTGACGAGTCGCTAGTGTCAACGTTACTGTGTGTGTTGCACTGAATATTTCTATTGCTGGGTGCCTGGGTGGTGGTTGTTGTTACAATAGTGTGACTGTAATTACATATTAATATTTGCACAGGAGTTCATGAAGTGCCCTGTCTTAGAGCTTTTTACTGTGTGTAAAAAAAACACTTATTTTCACTGCTGGAAAAAGTTGGCTTAGTTGGTTTTTATTGCTCTATATAATTTCAAATGGTTCTAAAGCAGAGAGAAGAGAAACATTTCTTATTCAAAGCACTGAAAGCAGTGATTTATGTTTTCTTTTTCAGGTTTGAAAAATGCCATATCCAATACCCTGTACCTGTACATTTATGTCAAAGATACAGGAGAGTGATAATACACACATAGCAGCCAATAAAATCTGTTGTTCAATATCTGACTGCTTGTATTGCCTCATGACTGATTAAAAATTTGCCTTGTTGTGTGCAGTAGAATTTTGATGCATCGTAGAATCGAATTGCATCGAATCGTTACCTGGTGAATCGTAATCGAATCGAATTGTGAGGGCAGTGCCAATGCACACCCCTACTACAAATGCATAAAAATGTGCAAAACCACCCAGAACATTTTAATGACTACATACGTAGCAATGCCCTGGAAACCACTAACAATACCCTAGCATCATGGCAGAAAGTTTTGCTCAGGCAGGCACACATTTCTTCCAGAAAATGTAAGATTCTAATTATTATTAGTCTAAGAATTATTCTGTACTTATGTAACTTTACACTGTAACATGAGAAATGTGTTGTGAAGTGTGACTCTAAATCCCATCTGAGGATTCCCAAAAACTTCCAACAGGAAATGTCCTGCAAAACATTCTCTGCAAGAAGGCAGCATATGAGTTAGATACCGTTTCAAGCAAGTAGAAAGGTAGCGGGCACATTTGCACAGCAGAAAACCCGAAGTCCGTGTGTAGCTTGTGTTCTTGTTGCTATCACACAGAGTGTGGCAGTGGATGCTCAGAGCTCAGTGCTAAAGGCCCGCTTTGCCCAGCTGCATTAATGAGCTGACAGCCCCTGGCCCTCAGCACCTCCGTCCATCCCCCCAGAAAACCATTGCTGATGACTGACAGACACTGTGTTCTTAAACCCTGTTCCCCAGCCAAACAACACCAGCACAAAATCTACGCTTTACCAGGCTCAGCAGGGGAGTTGCCTGTATCCCAGCGCCGGTTATCACCGGTGTCTTCTTGCCTCATCCCTGGCTCTGACTGACAGCTGACAAAATGATTTAGACTCCCAATTAGTGGGGTAATGGCAGTGTGCCGTGCGCCTCCTGCCTCCGTCTCCCCGGTGCCGGGGATTGAGCAGCAAAGGACCCGCTCTCTCATTATCATCTGGAACTAGGTCTAAGAGGAAGGCAAGATAAGATATGCCACAGGACGCCATGGGCACCAAGAGGGACTGACTCTCGCTCTCTCTATATATGTTTTGTTTCTCCCCTCTCTTTCAATCTGCCGTCATTTATCTCGCTCGCTCACTTTGATACAATCATCTCCAATATTTTCTCTAACTCCCACTCTTTTCTTTCTTGTATGCTCTTTCTTTCTTTTTCGTTCTCTCTCTCCCACATTCCCCCATTGTATTCCCCATTTCAAATATTCTACCTCTCCATCTGCTTCGCTCGTCCATCCACTCTCCACATGAAAAGCTTACATCTGTGGATTAATTTTTCATCAATCTACGTGCAGTTATCTTTGTTCTGCTCAAAAGTGACAGCAAGCAGACTGCTAACAATGGCAGTTCTGTTCAGCGGAAAAAACCTTAAAACTAACGGTGCAGGCAGATGAATATGGGGCGTTAGAAAGTTAGTTTGTTCGACTTTTCAGCAGACCTGCAATTTACTGGTGAATGGGTTGGAGGTAAAAGAGTCTCTGGCTCACAAATGACCACAGGGATTTATTGAGACCCGTGAATGCTCCAGATTACACTGACACGGGCCTGAGAGCACATATTCAACTGGGTGACTACACTTCTCTAAAAGCAGGCTAAAGCAGGACTTATGTTTAGAGGCTAAATATTCACTTTATAATAACATAACAATAGAAATGTCTTCAAGCTTCGATTGGTACATTTTCATATTTAGTTGGGTCCAAAAGATTAATGTTTTTTTTTTTATGAAAATAATCTGTTTTTTGGATTTTTAAATAATATATTTCAACATTATTAATAACTGAGTATCAAATCAGAAAATATTTCTGAAGGATCATGAGACACTGAGGACTGGAGTAATAGCTGATGAAAATTAATCTTCACATAATATATATATATATATATATATATATATATATATATATATATATATATATATATATATATATATATAAAAGCAGATTTGTTACTGATCATGTGCTTTTTGGACAATTCTTAAATCATGCTGGATAACAACATGATGAAATGTAATGTAATATAATATAATATCATTTTTTATAAATTAGAAAAATGCTAAATAGCAAAAGTTTCACTAGTGGTCAATCATACAATGTCTAAATGTGCTGTAGTTATGAATAGCATAAAGCGTTAAAATTCCTACTAGTGCACCTGGGCATTCTAGTGAAGTGTCATGAAAGCACACATGAATGTGGCATGTGTGCTTTCAACGTGGTACTACCAGCACATTTGGTCCCTCATTTACCCACCTGCGTTCTCTCCAGTACCAGCAGCACAAGCATATATGTTCCTTTCCCACCCCTATAAATATCACTCTCTCAGAACTCTATGGATGATAGTTTTGGTGGCCATTACCCCTCTTATTTTCAACCAGACTGCGGTCAAACTGTTAACCTTTGCTGTTCTATAGGTCCAAATGGAAGAGCTGGCCTGGAAATGGAGTATTGTGTCCCAATTCCATTGCATCTCGGTCAGACGCCTTGGCCAAAGCTCCTCGAGCAGTGTTTAATAGAACTGGCAGCAGGCCCCTCAAATCTAACACAAAAAAACAGGTGGTGAAAATGAAGATACAGTCTGTGCTTCTGCCTGCTAGCTCAAATCGCTGTAGTATAGCTCTGCCACAGGACACAGCAACAGGCCAAGGCAGGAGTTGGCTAGAGCCTCTTACTGAGTTTGTCTTAATCATCAGTGCCGTTCCAGTCTTTACCTGCGGCACTGTCTTCATTTTATCTGCTTTGCAATATTTTCATTTTTTCTGAATGCAGCAAGAGTAAAATCAGTTCAGTGGTGAGGAATATACTTAAAGCAGCACTAGGTAACTTTTCAACCTTCATAATATATTTTCAAGACTCTTGTGATGATACATCGACTTACAACAGGTCTGCCATAGCCTGAAGGGGTCTGTATCGTTTTTAATCATACTTTTAAACTTCGGGTTTCGGGTAGTAACCCGAGAAAAAAAAGAACTACAAAATTCGACTGCTTTACGGCATATACGTGTTTAAGAGATGTGTTTACAAGCTGAGGAAGACGCGCCGTATCTAAGCTGTTGAATTCTACATTGATCGTGCTTTAGGTCTCGGCGTAGTGCTCAAAATGGGACTAAAGTGTGTATTTCATGGATTCCCGAAGGCCGGCGCTACGTCATATTCTCGCGCATGCGTCATGTCAACAAATGCACGTGCGATGCATCCCCTGATGCAGGATGACAGAGTTTAAGACAGTAGTAGAGGACAATACTGTTTCCCAACTGTAGGGGGACCCAGAGAGCAAAACCTACCTAGTGCTGCTTTAAAACAGTAGCTTTTCTAGTGTAATTATTAGCGATGTTGAAAACAGTTGTGCTACTTAACATTTTTGTGGAAAACATAATACATTTTTTTTCAGGATTCTTTGAGGAATAGAAAGTTCAAAAGAACAGCATTTATTTGAAATAGAAATATTTTGTAACATTAGAAATGTATTTACTGTCACTTTTGATCAATTCAATGCATCTTTGCTATTCATTTTCTATAAACTATTAATAGTCTCCCTATCCTTGAGGTCCCTGTCCTCCGTACATGAGTTTAAATTGAAGTTAAAGTCATATCTTTATACCCGGGCATTTAACATATACATACATACATAAATACATACATCAGACTTAGCTTCTGTACAGCACAGTGGTCAACTATTGTTGTGTTTATTTGTGCTTTATAAATAAATAAATGAAATAAAAAAGTTTGTTTTCAAAAATAATCTTACGGACCCCAAACTGTCAAATGGTAAAAGCAGAAAGCAGTATTTATCTGCCCTTACAAAAAAATAAGTATACAAGATAATTTTATTAAGTATACTTAAGTAAAGTTCAAGTATATTTTAAGTATACTTTATGTAGTAAGTATACTTATATTAATGTACTAATAAGTGGGACTAAATTGGACCACTTTTTAGTGTATAAAAGAAGTATACTTAAAGTGTAAAAGTTTCTCTCAGTTCTCTAACTCTGAGTCGACTAGCTCTGTAGGAGAGCGTGTTTGCTTCTCCAGATGTACAGGAGTGTAAGAAATATATAACACATTCAGTAACTAAATGAGTCATCCATCTATTTTAACATCTCAGTAAAATAAATTCAAATCACCCATATGACCATCTCTCTATCTGTTTTCCCATGCTCTTTCCTTGCATCTTATCACTTTCATTTTAGCATCCCCTTTGTTCATTATCGGGCACGGAGCCAGGTAGATTTTGTGCCTTGTGCAACCAACTGGATAACAAAACATTCCGTTATTTATGTCATATAAAATCTTGCCTAGAAATCACACTCTATTTTGGAGTCTAACGCTTCTTTTTGTGTTTGGCAAGGTCTTTGAGTTAAGTCTAAACCTGCTGTGTAATAAGACACCATCACTGGAAAGTAGCATTACTGAACTTAGAGACTCTCACCTCGTTCCCAGCCTCCCTGCAGGAGGTGATGTGTTTATGTGTGTGTGTGTGAGTGTGTGTGTGTGTGTGTGAGAGAGAGAGAGAGAGAGACCACTATAGAGATCATTTTCAAAGCAATAAACTGTATTCGCTGACACTTCTGCTTTAAGTATGAAGGCACAAAAACTTTTCAAAGAGAGATCAAGGAAAGTGCTGACTAGAAATGTTCCCTGAAAGGTGCTTCCAGTTTTCACTTAAAATCCACAATCATAAACCTTTATTACGTAATTATGAATTTTGCCACCTTCATATGTCACATCGATGGCCCTGTTTAGACGTGGAACTGAGCCAAGACACATTGTTGTTTGCACCTGCGTCACAAATGTGTGTCCTGTGACCACTTGTGATCTGATTTTGACGAGAGGGTCACTGGTTTTTGGAATATAAACGTACTACACTTCTCACTTACTGCACGTTACTGCATGGTGTTAAAACTTTCCACTTAAAACAGATAAATGAACACTTAATTTCAACATTTATTCTCCTTATCCAGTCCTATATGCAAAGGATTCTGGGAAGTAGAAATCCACTGCCTAATTTCCGAAATTTTCATTAAGTTACTATACATTAAGTTGATGTAATAAACAACATAATTTTGTCAACAGAACTTCACAAAATAATGTTTTAAACTTAAAAGGTTTAATTAAAACATTAAATTAGCATTTTTTATAACGTGCATCCATGTATTTATGTAAGTTGTGGTAACAGGTCCCCTGGATTACTTTTTAGAGCATTTTTTTTTACTTAACAAATTAGATGTTTTGTTCAGGATTCTCATCTGAGGGCTTTTTATTTAAAGTATGTAATCAATTAAAATCATAATTTTTTTAGTTCATTGGTTGATTGACAGGTTGGTCCAAACATATTAATATCTTTTATATTTTCTATTCTTAAATGTTATTATATGTATTGGTATATTTATATATGTGTACTTGAATACCAAGGTAAATTCCTTGTGTGTGCAAACACACTTGGCAATAAAGCTCTTTCTGATTCTTTTTCTGCCACTACTAATGAGAGGTTTGAGTGATGTTAATGCCAGATGTATAGGGGCCTATATGTCATGGCAATTGACAAAAGACCATCCTTTATTTCAAAACATTAGCAGCTGTAATCATCAATGCTCAGAAGTCAATTTCAGGTGACAATATTTCAGCATGGCAAGATTTACTAGCATTTAATGACTGTGGACATTGATAAATGATAAACATGGACTCACTGTGTAGCCTGGGGCACAGATACAGGCCCCAGTGAGACCGTGGCAGTCTGCTCCATTAGCACACTGGCATGGCACACTACATCCTTCTCCATAGTAACCCGGGGGACAGGTCTCATTGCAGTATAGACCCGTCCATCCAGCTGTACACGAGCATTCACCTGTCAGGGGGTGGCAGCTGAAAAAGAGAAAGACAGATAGACATTTAGGTACAAATATGCCTAAAGATACGCTGGGTATACGGCATCTAAACAGAAACACTTTGGTTTCCAGAACAAGGGAGCCAAATCTGAAACCTAAAACCATTGAGTTCATCCATCCTGGTGTCTGTGAGCTCCACTCAGATAAATGGGGTGTCCTTTCTCTTCTTCATGTAGTAATGAGCCCCAGTGTCTCAGGGCCTAATCTACCCATACCAGACATTAACATTGCATTAGCCAGGAACACGGCTAAGAAATAATGAATGAAGCACAGGTCGCGATAAAGAGCAAGTGCTATGCTACTGTTGAAAGGTGTTCAAATTTTTACTTGCAAGTCAAATGGACTCAAATGGAGCTCTTTACTCAACCATGACTCCAGAGGTTAACTTGAGAGGAGTTGGCTGGAAAAGTGATGAGTGTAGGACTGAACGTTCTGTTTAACCGTAGAAGACTCCACAAAGATGTATTGTTTGCGTGAAATAATTTAGCTGAATTGTTATGTTAAAGGTGCAATAGGTGATCTAGGAAATGCTAACTTTAGCCTGCTAACATACGATCAAACCCTACTTGCCAATTGCCGTCCAAAGCCACGCCTCCTCCAAAACACATGAAGGTGGACCAACAACATGACCAGGGACGTTACTGGATCACATCATGTATCATTCACGGGTTAGAAAACTTTACAGTACAGTGAGTAACAGTACTTCAATAACAAACGTAAACAACTGTTTGCCTGCCATTCTCGCTCTATCTGCACAGCGATATGATGTATGCAAACATGCGTTGACTGACAGGGAACACGTGCTATAATTTCATTCAGATCGAATGCAGTGATTGAACGTACATTTTATGGTCCTACGCCTTCCACAGACAATATATATTTATAAAAATACTAAACATAGTGATTGCTATCAAGATATGAGGAGACTTGCAACCAGCATAACAACAAATGTTACTGTAGAGAAACACCAACTGCACCTTTAAGAGTTTACTGTTTAGCTGTGGAATTTAGTAAAATTAATGACATACACGTATAGACCAACTGTTTGAACATGGCACAGAAGAAATGCAAAAATGCGTCATTGACAAATGATATGTAAACAAAACAAAACAAAACATGCATGTGTTACATTACAAACATTAATTTGATTATAATATACATCTTATGCAATTAATTCCATTAATTTGAACTCACCTGACAGCCCTAGATATAATCCATCAATAAATATCCAGGTTTTTTCACATTTTGGACTAATAAATTAAGTGTATTTTGCTTTGCAAGAAAATAAGGTGCATAGGGATGCACCAAAACTACACTAATTAAATTACTGCATAATTCTAGCCGAAAATTATTTTCAAATTAAGGCCGATATTAAAATTCTTTACTATTTTGTCTAAATAAAAATAAAAATAAATACAAAAAATAAAGATAAATAAAAACTAAAATGTATTTAAATACTAGAAATAAATGAAGGCATCACAAAATTATGACAAATATATACAAAATAAAAAATGGATATTAATTTTGAGATTTGCTAAAGATTGCATTTAATCGTTTTATTGCATTTTTTTTTAAACATAAACAACTTTAAGTAAGCATTAGATTATGGTCAAGGTAATCTAACTGTAAAAATAGGGCATGCAGAATTAAATATCTAATATTGGCTATTACCAATACATTTTAAAAAAATCCACATGGTACAAATATTTATCCATAGACATTTTGTTTCCTGTCAGTTCAGCAGTTATCATTATACTGCGGTCTGTTGATGTGAGGTAGCGTGTCTCACCTGAGTGTGTTGGTGGAGTTACAGGGGCAGTATTTGTCACAGATGAGACCGTATAGGCCTGGTGGACAGAACCTGTCCTGGCAGTGAGGCCCTTTGAATCCTGTATCACACAAACACGCTCCGTTGATGTGGTAACACTTTGCCCCATTCTGACAGTCACAGTGGAGGGCGCACTGGGGTCCGTAGGTGCCAACCGGACACTCTTCCTGGCACCTGGGAACATTTCAGACACTTTACAGAGGGAAGAAAAGCCCAGTGCAATGTTCTGTATCCATTATTAGCAACTCAGAGCAGCTCTGGAAGAAAAAGGAGCCCGTCAGAATAACACAAGCAGAATTAGTAGACTACAAAATTATTCTAATCTAAGGGTCAAGGGTCAATGCTCTGGGCATCTTCTTTGGTACCGCAGGTTCATCAGCCCCTTGGCTTCGCCTATGGGGCGACAGGAAACTAAAACTGCAGTCATTAATTACCGTGAATACAATTAGACCCGGGCTCATTCTCTCTGTTGAATAGCAAAGTGACTTAAGGAACAACGACTTCCACAAGATCTTCAATATACAATCCTGGCAGAACATCAATCGTAAGTGTCCAAAGAAGCCATTAGGAGACAGATAAATAGCTCAATTAAATTATAAAACGGACTAGGTATGTTTCATGTTGAAATTACACCAGCGTCGTTTATATCAGAAACGACGGGTGTGAGAAGGACTTGGGGGAAGGGAGGAGGGGATACTAACGCAATCTGAGATTATTCCTGCTGGGCTAATTCACCTGTCACAGACCAAATGAATGAGGGCAATTTTGTTAAATATTAGAGGATAAGAAGTGTCTGTCCTGAAAGTGTTTTCATTCTGCAGACAATCACTTTAGTGTGCTAATAAACCCTAAGCTGCTGCAGAAGACACGGGGAAATAAAGGCACAGAGCTATTTCAATTGGATCCTAATAAAACTCCATTACTGGTAATTAATGGGCAGAAACTTAACAGACCAGTGCGGATCTTTGAGTGGGATCAGTGGACATAGGGAATATAAGCACAGAGCAATAAAAAAAACAAATAATCAATTATTCAGACCCAAATTGTGCATGCTTGGTAACAAACTGCTTTTGTGGCAGTTTTTTTAAAGACACAGAGGAATAATAACAGAAAAAAGATCAGAACTGGTTTTCACTAATTGGGTGTCCATTTTACCTGTGGCCACTGTATCCTGCCATACACTGGCACTGTCCTGTGATGTGGTCACACAGTCCTCCATTTCGGCACGAGCATTCCTTGCTGCAATTGATCCCGTATTTGCCGAATTGGCAAGGCTGGGCGCACACAGACCCCTGTCGATCAAGAGAGCGGAGAAAATTCACATAAGAGAATCAGATCACGTTCATTCAGAATGACCACTGAAGATACACCAATTCAAAGGAACGATTCACCTAAAAAAAATTACAATTCTGCACTGATAAAAATGATTCTGTGGTGAAGTGAATACTGCAGAAAAAAAACTAATTCTGGCAAGAATGAAAAAAAAAACACTAAATTCTATATTAGTACACAATTCAAGCTTGTAGAAATTAAAGCATAAATATCAACATTATTTACTACTCAAATTTTCTGATACTGGTGTTCCCATCATGCACTGGGGCTTGATTTGTCACTGTTTTCCAGCTGTATTGACACTGTTTTATCATTGCTTTTGTTGATAGGTTTAGTAACTTGCCATTTTGTGACATTTGGAGTTCATTTTCTACTCAAAATGACATTCATACATACCATCATTGTGTATTGTGTACCAAGTATTGAGGTCTCTGTGTTCAGATGCCACGTTACTTATGTTATGTAGATGCTATGTCTACACAATCTCTATTGTATTATTTACTTAGATGGTTCTAAGTAAAGAATACACTTTAAAAGCGCGGTTTAATTCAGTGTTAAATCGTTTGAGTCAAATACAGCAAAGGAAACTTCAACTATGTAGAAATTACTCTTTTACTGGCCAAGGTAAAATTACTTATTTTCTTTATTTTGCTAATTTTACTTAACTTAGTTAAGTAGAGTTTATTTAATTCACTATGTGACTTAAAAAATATGTGTGCAAAAACTTGCAAAAGAAAAATTAAGCAAACTTTACTTATTGTTTTTTAAGTGCGTCATAATTTACTCCCCCATTTCAAACCCATATGACTTTCTTTATTTCAAACAGAGAAGTGCCTTAGTCATTATTATTTACTTATTATTCACAATCTTCCCCCTTTCACACCAAGAAAAAAAATCATAATGAACACTATGTTGGCGTCCACACCAACACAAGATAATGTTCTGTTTATTATAAGCGCACTGCAGTTAAGTCGTTTGCCCCTTTAAATGCTCAAGCTCTTTAAAGTCAAGTTGATTCTGACTGGCTGTCAATGTTTTTATTGCTCATCAGCTACAAAAGAAAGTCCCACACACCATCAGTACTTGCAAAAGTATCAACATAGCTTTATTCTCCGCAATGTTTCAGTCTCATGACATTCATCAGGCATATATACGCGGTCATGGGACCGAAGCGTTGTGGTTGTACTGATAGTGTGGGGGAATTTCTTTTGTTCTTGGTTTTTGACTTTGTTGGTCTTTTCACCTATACACCTATCTATTACATGCAAGTGTGCTAGGGTAATTGTTCATTTATTGTTCATCAGCTGAAAAATAACAATAATGTTATTGTTCATCTGTGTCATTAATGTTGTAGTTGTGATGTGACCTTCGATATTCTTATAGAATTAGAACACTTATTAAAACTTTATAGTTTTCGTCCTTGGTCTGAATGTGACTTAACTCTTATTCTCACTTCCACACAAAATTCACTGATGTGATCAGTCACTTGACATGCAATCATCACATTGATGTCAAACAGATGCCATATAAAAAAATCCAGACAGTAGAGGGCAATTTTTCACTGAACAACTAAAATTTCAATACAGAAGCCATGGTCTTTTATAATGCTTTTATGGTGTGTTTTTTTGTTGTTGTCATTTTGGAGCTTGAAAGCACATTCGCTTTTATTTTATGAAACGACGAGTAGCCAAAACATTCTTCAAACTTAAAATACCAAACATCCAAAATAACATTTCTTGAGTGCCACAGAAGAAAGAAGTCATGCAGATTTGGAATACATGAGGAAATAAAGGATTTTGAGTGAACACAGTACACATCATCCATAAAGATAAACGATCATACATAAAATCATGCAAAGATAGAACACGTGTATAGAATTACAGAAAAACACAATATATGTGGCCCTGTAAAGGAGGCCCTATTCAATATATCTGTAGCCACTTATATCAGTTAAAGCTGAAAGATTTGCACGACCACTTACCACCACCTATCTGATCCAGTCTTTGCTACTGTACCTTTAAGGCGTTTAAGCAAGGTTCCTTAATAACTGAATAGGTGCTGATATGTCTGAATGACCCATTTTTGCAGTTTAGTTTTCAATAAACGGTTTGAATGAACAGTGGATGGAGCATTGCTTTGTGAACGTTAGAGTACGTCTCCATTCTGTAGCACAAACTCTTTTCTGAAGAGAAAGGAAACGTGTTTTTGATATGTCCTCTTTATGAGTTTAAGATGATGCAAAAAGAGCAATAATGAGGCTCAGCAAACTTCTGCTCAGATACTTAGAGACTCAGATCAGTGTCATTTCTTCCCCTTTTAGGATAGTGCAAGTATCTACATTCAGATTCTCCTCCACCCCTTCTTCATTTACCTCTTAAACTCTTTCACCTTCCCTCCATTCACTTAACCCTCCCTTTCTCCTTCTAATTACTCCCTCTTCTCCGTTCTTACTTACTTTTAAGTGTGACTCACCTCTTCCGTCGTTTCAGTATCTTGCCCTTTTACTCTCCTTCACTCTCTGCCCCTCATTCCTTATCATCTGTCTTCTCATCTTTATTCCCCTCTGTTTCTTTTCTATCTTTAATTCTCTCAGTCACTTTCTCTTTGTCCCTCACTTCTCCACCCTTTTGGTCTCTCTGAGTGCAGCATCTTACCATCCATCCAGCAGGGCAGGAGCATTCTCCAGTGATATGATGGCAGGTTCCTCCGTTTTGACAGGGGCAGCGCTGCTCACACTGTGGGCCGTGACTTCCAGAGGGACAGCGCTCTCCACAGCTGCCGAACCACAAGAGGAAAGACATGAAACTCAGGCAGCCATTGCAAAGGATTGCAACATAAAGCACAAGAATGTTCAAAGACTTTAGAACAAATACTTAAGGAAAAAAAAAACCCCAACCTTTTTAAGTACCCTCACAAGTACTTCACAGCATTTCCACTATGATAACAATGAATATAGACAAAGAATAATCGAATGTAGATCAGTATGGGGGACTCGGGCTAGCTCTCCGGTTGTTTTCTTTCTTCAAATTGTATCCTCTAAATTGCAATATTTGTTAACATTTTTTCAATGCATTTTGGGTAAATAAGTGAATTAACAACAGTAGCAAACATTCTAGCAAAGTGTTTGCTATAATTTCTTTTTCTTTTACATATTTTCTTGGGACTTGTTCTCATATTTTTTGTTATAATTGTAAAAATCAATTACATCAGTTATCAGTTACAATTTATGTTGCCCCAAAACAATTGATATTTAAAAAATATACAAAAAAGTTGTTTTTTTTAAAGTAAAAAAATATGATACACTTTTGTTCAAAAGTTTGGGGTCGGTAAGATTTTAGTCTCTTAATATGCACAAGAAAGCTGAATTTATTTGATCAAAAATATACTAAAATACTTTTTTTTGTGATAGAAAAGCTGAATTTTAATCAACCATTACTCCAGTCTTCAATGACACACGATCCTTCAGTTTGTGCTCAATAAACAATTGTGCTGCTTAATATTTTTATGGAAACTGAAAAAAATGTTTTCAAGATTCTTTGATGAACAGAAAGTAAAAAAAAAAAAACTGCATTTATTGTAAATTGAATTTTTTTTCGGAACATTATAAATGTCTTTACTGCCACTTTTGATCATTTGCTGAACAAAAAACGTTTAAATGTTAATGTATTTTGGAAACAGTCCTGCACGCGCTCCTTCCTATAATGGCAGTGGATAGCGACCAGGCTAAAACTTTACAAAAATGACGCAAAAGTATCACGTAATGATTCAGTGAGACGCGCGCCATATATGGAAAGTGTTCAGGAGGCACACTATAAGGTTTTCCGAGGAAGAAACCGTATTATTCAGTCAAAACACTGAGCTCGTCCGTTACTCTGAGCTCGCTCCTGTGAGAGTGCGTGCGAGTCGTCATCAGGCACCAGCGCTCATGCTTACTATAACTCGCACTGTTGTCATGGCACCCAGGATAAGCACACACGCGCACACACACACCATTTTAAGAAATCAGGGTCAATAGAAACAAACGTGACTCTCGTCTTTTCTATAAGGTATATGATAAGAAATAATACAATAATACTAATAATAAAACCTCCTGAAGTGAATATTGTGTACCGTTGTCATGCCAACATTGCGTGAGGGGCTGCTGAGTCAGTACTGACGGTTCGCACACACTCTCACAGGAGCGCCCTCATAGTAACGGCCGAGCTCAGTACTGTATTTTGAATGAATAATACGGTTTATTTCTCGCAAAACCTTATAGTGTGCCTCATAGCGTGCAGGACTATTTTTTTAAAATGTCTGCTTTTGAGATCCATAAAAGATAGCTGGACATAGGGCACTGGAACAACAGCAGGGTGAGTAAAAGATGGCTTTATTTTAATTTCATGGTGAACTAGCCCTTTAACTATTTTCGCCATATTTCATTAAACGTTTTTCTGTTTATTTAGCTGAAAAACAGACTATTTAATGACAGGTTCCCATTGTGACAACACAAAAGGTCATAAAAGGTGAATGTGTGTTTACTTGGCAATGATGGTGGAAAGGTTGAATAGCTATTTTGCAGTCCAGAGGTGTGGGCCCAAATTGACTTTCAAAAATAAACCTACCCTTTTCACTAGAGTTACAACTTGCCCTTGTCTCCTCTACATAAAGAATATATTTCAGGAAAGACATATTAACCTTCATATCTCTCTGGTACTCACATGGGGCCCATGTAGCCTGGTGCACATATGCATTCCCCTGTCTCGTGGTGGCAGGTGGCACCGTTGAGGCATTGACATTGCAGCTGGCATCCCTTGCCATAGTAGCCAGGCTCACATTGATCCTCACAGCGCCAGCCTTGGTAGCCGTCTGTGCAGACACAGGCTCCTGTGATGGGGTTACACAGTGCCCCATTCTTGCACTGACAGCGGTTGCTGCAGTGGGGCCCCCAGTGGCCACTTTCACAACCTGATACACAAAGAAGAATAAAGGACGCTTTTTTACACCAGCCAACTAAATCACCACCATAATCCAGTCCGAGTTAAGGGTGAAAACTCTCGCTGATCAGTATGACTCAGTCGTATTACATTGTGAGCAACAAGTTGTGCACCGGCGACCTGTAATCCTGGAATTGCCAATACACAAGATTTGTTAAGTCATAGAATTTTATTACAGAACATATGCTGAAGTATACAGGTTTGTACAGTGTTTTGTCAATACAAGTGAATCCCACTGTGAGTGGGGATTATCTGAAGCATAGATTATTTACATCCTCTAATACATTCTCTTTAAATTATCAACGAGCTAATAACCATGCTGAAAGCAAGCGCTATCAATAAAATGGGTGAAATTGTAAGAAGCTAATCTCACAAGCGCACCTAAAGCGACCCAGAGATGCTATAAAAGACTGACTCAGTCATTCTGGTCTTTACACGGTATTAGCTAGCATAAATAGGGCCAAACCTACCATAGACATATAGACATACATTCTTGCATAAATGTTACTGCGTGCATCTGGAGGTACCTTATGAGATTCTGATTCCCTCACTTAAAAATCAGTGCTAACTTTCGTCCTGCATAATTTCTGATATACTGTACACTACTGTTTAAAAGTTTGAGGTCATTAAGATTTGTTTTTGAAATAAATGAATCATTGTATTCAGCAAAGATTGATTAAAAGTGAGAGTAAAGACATTTACAATGTCGAGTTTAAAAGCTATTCTTTTGAATTCTCTATTCATGTATCACATTTTCCACAAAAATATTAAGCAGCACAACAGTTTTCAACGTTGATAATAAAAATAAATGTTTCTTGAGCATCAAATCAATTATTAGAATTAGAATGATTTCTGAAGGATCATGTTACACTGAAGACTGGAAGAATAATGCTGACATAAATTACATTTTAAAATAAATTTTTGTGCTTAAACAAAGTGTGCAGTTTTTTTCTGTATTTTTAATCAAATAATTGCAGCCTTAGTGACTCGCCAAAAACATAATTTCAAAATCTTACTGATCCCAAACTTTTTGAAAGGTAAACTACATGTATGTCATTTCAAATGAGGGTTCCATTCAAGGCAACATGTTGTTTTAAGCATACAGTCCTTTTAACCTCACAAACCAGTCCATATTTACCTACTAGGCTACCAGAAAGAAAAAAAAAGTGTGCAAGGAAAGTGGATAAAGCCCTAATGAAGCCTGTGTGCTGTTGGACACCAGCATCCGTTGTCTATGCCAGACAAACATGAGGTGGATGATCAGCACTTAGAGAAGACAGCTTGGCACAGAGGGGGGTCATAGAACATCCTGCCGCTGTGGCGAGTTTTTCCCAGGAGGTGCGACGTTGGCCGCATTAAGTAGCTCACAGAGGGCAGGAGGCACGTTATTGATTTGAGTAAATCTGCCATGGATGAGTTTTCCAGTCAGTTGAGCTCTCACACTACACAAATGACCAGAGCACATTAAAGGTAGGAAACCTGCAGGAGGTCAGCGAAGATGGATGAGCCGCTCATCGTCTGCTCCGCTCGCAGTCAATCAGCACTCATCACGCTCCTCTCAGCTCTCCCACGCTGATGAGAGAAAAAGAGCAGAAAAACACAACACATCCACTGTTTGCCTCTCTCACCGGCCCCCAGACCTCGTCAACTTCCCATCAGCCCCAAAGTGAGCGCTTCACTTTCAGAGAAGCCTCATACTGGGACGCAAACAGTTTCCCTCCCATTCAACACGGCAAATCCACTCCGCGTTGGCTCAGAGTCCGCCAGGCCTCTTCATCTGCAGCCATTCTGAATCATTGCGGAGGAGGACAAATAAAGTGAAAATCTAGACAGAGCTTAATTTGCAGAAGTCTTTTTCTCTGGTGCTCAGAAGCAGCACAAAATGTTGCCATTGAAGACTCAAAGCCTCTTTTCCCCCCACAGCGAGACGCCTCAGCACATTTTCTTCTAAAGCCCATTATCTCGGCCCATCTCTTCTGTGTTTAGTTTCAGGCTCGCCACAGACAGTCTCTCACTGCGGGCCCTCTGACAGCATTTAGCCGTGATTAAAGAGTCAGAGATCATTTGGTGCCATGGGCAAGGCTGTAAAACACACAGTGATATTCCTATATCTCTGTGTTTAAAGTACCTAAAAGGAAGCTTCCATAAGTATGTGTCTAATCAGAGACGAGATGAAGGAAGAGTGGATGAGGCCCCCTTTGGGCCAATGGACCTTGTGTGTGGGCAGAGATTCAATGTTATAAGCACACAAAACAGCTGACCTGTAACACAACCCCTATTTAAAGCGCTCAGCATTGCACAAACAGGCTAATCAAAGGGTGTGTTTGGGGAGACAACCCATGCTCTTTGAGGCATCGGACTGAACTGTGAGCGTGTGTTTGTGTACTGTACGTTGATAAGCAGAAAAATGTGATGGCCTGATCTGATCAGATGGTTGGGAAAGACTCAGTGCAGGGCAGCGCCATGCACAATCCTGTGAGAATCCGTAATGCTGCTACTTGAAGTTCTCCCATAAGCGTGGTGAGCCTTATTAGAAAACAAAATCCTTTCTGCAGGCCTGATTCAAAAATGATTACGGCTAAGAAAAATACTGTATGTATTTTGGTGCTATGTTCTGCCTAGAGCTGTGTGTGCAGCTAAATAAACATGAACATCACAAAAGGCTAATTAGGGAGACTTCCAAAGTCTAAACTGTTGTATTTTCTATGAAGACAAAATATTTCACTCCTGTGGAATCTGGAAGCCCTGCTTACGCTGTCTGTTTTTATTAAGAATCTGCTTCCTGTCGGAGCCATAGCCTTGAGGGTAACACGCATACATATCATGCAACAGTCTCTGCTCAAACTGTCAAATAAATGACTGTAAAAAAATATCTGTTTAGAAATTGTATTTTATTTATTTTATTTGCTATTTGGCCATTTTCTGCCACGTCAAAACTATATTTTAATAGCAAAAATCAAGGTAAAACCTTTTTTTTAAGGGTAAATAAATCAATAAACATATTTAAATATAGTGCTTTATATTTTTCGTCTCCTATTACTTCCTGTGTCTCCTCTGAAAAGAGAAACCCGACCCAAGACAGACCTGATAAAATTAGACCCGAATGTAAATGCACCAATCAGGCATAGACTGGCTAACGGGTGGCCTGGTGACTGATGCTCAATTCATGTTTATTTATTTATTTGTGTATTTATTATTATTACTTTATATTATTGCCTGCCTGATGCACACAAGTGATTTCTATATTCGGACAGTGATTTAAATTGTGACCAGTGGATTGGAAAAATATACTTGACAGCTCGATAAACATTAAATTGAAAGCCTGGTAAATCATGGATCCACTAGTGTTGACTGTAACGCTATTTACCTCACCTCCTTCAAACTGCTTCTGCACGCAAAAGAAAAATCCTACATGAAGACGCAGCATAATGCAGCGACTTGTGGCATTTCCTGATGGAACTTATATCTATAGAATGGCTTTCTGTGTGCGAGGTTACAAATGTTTGCTCCTTTTCTACTTGCATTTCCCAAAAATTCACTTCACACAAATGTGAGTTGGCATAGTTTGAAAGAATTTCAGGTCTATTCAGGGCTATGCTTTCTTGTGAATGGGTTAGTGCCCATTCTCAGTCTAGTCGAAGATCAGTGACAGAGCAGAGGTGGACCTTATCGTGGTTAGCGATCCATTCTTTTATCTGTCGCCCTCTCCATCTCATTAAGGCTGGATACATAAAAGCTGATGAATTTTCCTTGCACACTTCCATCGGTATAGCGCTTACTAGAAACATGTTACACTGATCTGTAGATGATCTGTAGAGTTGCTGCATGCGACTCCATATCTCAGTTGTTGCCTGGACTCAGTACTGTGGACTTAGCTGAGGCCATGTCTATAGTCTCCCCTGTAAAGCTCTGCTCTTAGGGGCTCTAGGCTATTGCCTGTCCAATTAAAGTCCCCAGAGCATCATCATCTGACACAGCGTTGAGTTCCCTCAAAACCCAGTTCCCTGAGAAGGGAACGAGACGTAACCCTAAGACGCTCTTTATCCTTCAATAAAATCAAGTGCATGAGTCTAGTACGGCCTATACATCATTTTGTATATACCACTTTGTGCCTATCAATCTTGTGCCAACCTGCCCTTTATCATCCAACATGATGGACTGTAACCATATAGATGTTTGTAACAGGGCCAAGGGTTTGTGAATCAGATGGAAGCACTGTACAAGAGTGTGATTGCACGGACTCTATCACAGCACACAATGCCTCTAGGGCCAATTACTACTTCCTTGCACCCAGTCCAGCCCATTGTACTCCTTAATTAAAGCTCCAGCGGTGGAGGGGAAGACTGAGTCAAACCCTCTCACCCAAGTTTTAGCGTTTGTGGTTAATGACCAGAGGAAGTGCATCCAGACAATTAAACTTCTAGATAAATGAAGATCCCAAACCTTGGCAGCTGAACTCCTCTGTTTGGGTTCATCTCTCTATGCCATGATGAATACAGGATGGGAGTTTGTCTCTACATGACAGAGTGTCTTAATTACTGTGAGTCAATGTCATAGCTCTGTGTGCTACGTGACTCAAGTCCGACTCCATGCCCGGTGACGGTTAGAATGGTTTTGTGCCAGTTGAGTGTGTTCTACAGAGCACAGGTTATGCAGGAACCTTATTAAGCCAATGAATGTGAAACAGTGTGCAGCTTCAAAGAAGGCAAAAGTAAATTAAAGTACATGGGCACGGTGTCATAAAAGATACAGTTTTAAATTATACAGCAAATGAGTGATCCAAATGTGCTTGAATAAAAAGATTCTGTCCAGTGAAAAATAAGTGAAGGTTCATATACACTCAGAAACCTTGACTGATTGAATTTGCAAGGCTACAAGATTGAAATTATGAAAAATTGAAGGTATTGCATCCCTATAAGACAGAGAGTCAGAATAGTGAGACAAGCGAAGAAGAAGGATTGGCAAATATTAAATATTAAATAGATTTTTATTTTTAAATTGTGTTCACTCAGGACTTTTAATGACAGCCTCTTTACACCGCGCTCTCTCGTCTCGTATATTGTGTCTAATTTTAAATACATGAATAATTTTAAATACATTTCACGAGTTCACACTTACAAATAATCAGTAAAACGTATACGTATTTGACATGCTGTCTGAGGGGAGGGCTCCGAGCTCGGAATTTTTGTACGTGTTCCTCCCCAACTTTGTTTATAAAACATCTTCAAGAATTCAGTTGCGATTTCCACTCAAAATTAGGGCTGTGCAGTATATCGAGTTTGTATCGATATCTTTTTATAAAAAATATGGAATGAGGCAATACCGGTTATATATCGATATACAGCAGTTCTGACTAATATATATATATATATATATATATATTGCTAAAATATTTGTTGTTGGACAATAAATGTGCCATATGTAGAGTTTTAAACCTACAAGTGTATTTTTATGATAGCAGTAACTGTAAAGTGACTTGTAATTGGGTAATCGAATTTAGGCTAATATGGTAGGCTATAATTACTATGTTCTTTTGTTTTTTATTTATTTAAATTTTTAGTTTAATTAATTAAAAAATAAAATTATATTTGTTTTTAGATTGTAATGTTAGAATGTTAGAATGTAATGTGATTTAACCCTTTTTGCACATAATAGGCTATATATAGCATAATCTGCATGGTTACATTCACTATATTTGTTAATGTTATATTAACTTTGATATGTTAGCTAATAAAAATACAACTTTTCATTGTTTGTTCATGTTAGTTCATAGTGCATTAAAGGGATAGTTCACCCAAATATGAAGATTCTGTCATCATTTACTCACCCTCAAGTTGTTCCAAACATATATTAATTTATTTTGCTGAACACAAAAGATGATATTTAAGAAAAACAAGGGGAACCAAACACCCATTGACTTCCATAGTATGGGGGAAAAATACTATCAACCCATCAACTGTTTGGTTACCGTCATTCTTCAAAATATACTCTTTTGTGTTCGGCAGAAGAAAGAAATTTAAACAGTTTTGGAACAATTAGAGCGTGAGTAAATGATTTTTCAGTTTTGGGTGACCTATCCATTTAACCCCCTGGAGCCGTGTGGAGCACTTTTATGATGGATAGATGTACTTTTATGGACATCAAAACAGAAACAGCCATTCACTGCCATTATAAAACAGGAGGCAGGATATTTTTTTTTAATACAAATCCAATTGTATTCATCTGAAAGAAGAATGTCATATACCCCTTTTCCACCAAGGCAGTGCTAGAGCTAATTCAGAGCCAGAGCTAGTCCCAGTTCATAGTTGGTTCGAATGAGGAGCCTTCTAAGAACCGTTTGCTTTTCCACATGCTGAGAGCCACAACAGAGCCATGTCTTGTCACTGTATACGTCTCATCTTTCTCAGCAACTCTAGCGAGGCAGTGGCAGTGTTGCCAAGTCGGCTACTTCATCACTGTTGCCGCGGGCTGTTTTTCATGTCCGCGGGTTGAAGCGACCCCAATTATGTGATATTTAGCCCCGGGAATGCGAATTTAAGTAGGCAACCATGCCAAAAAAACTGAATATTTTACCCCCAAATGTGATTTTTACCGGGGAAGCCCCCTGAAACGCGATTGGGCTTGTTTTGAGTAGCAATTGGGCGGGTTTTGTTGTGAAAACCTGGCAACCCTGGGCAGCGGGAAACACACAAAAGCATAAGGAGTCATATGCTCTCGCTGGACTATCATACGGCGATCGGTCTGCACAGCACCGCTGCCAACAAGCCTTCCATCAACAATGCAAACGTTGCGTTACTATTGATTCACATGGCTTTACGATCCTACATCAGCATCAAAACACAACGAAAACACAGCGAATCCAACGCATTCGTGCAGTTCGCCGTAATTTGTATACACGGAGATTACAAATGAGCAGCAGCTGTTAGCTCCATTAGCTGCTATTTCAACAATGGCGGATCTCAAGTTTGTGTTCGTCTTGTTGACCCCGCCCCCAGCGCCTGACGTAATCGGTTCTTACTTCTAGCCCAGCAATGTTTTGGTGCTACTTAAGAACAACTTTTCCTGGCTCGGAGCTGGGGCTTTGGGTGTGGAAACACAAAGAACCGATTTGAAACTAGGCTCTGGCTCCGATCTAGCTCTAGCACTGCCTTTGTGGAAAAGGGGTAGGCTAATATACACCTAGGATGGCTTGAGGGTGAGTAAATCATGGGGTGATTTTCATTTTTGGGTGAACTAAACCTTTACTGTTAACAGATACAACTTTTGACTGTTAACAGATACAACTAATGTTAACAAATGAAACCTTACTGTGGTGAGTGTAAGTGTTACCCTACTGTTAAATACTGTACCTTAAAAAAATAAAGCACTGTTTATTTAATTTGTATATTATATTGTATTCATCCTATTATTTGTAATTTGTTTCTTTGTTCTTATTTTAATAACAAAGATAAAATAATGAAATAAAGATGTTCATCTTCGCCCACTCCTACTTTGTCCTAAATGGTCTGTCATTATTTTTTACTTTATATTTTGTTACCTTGTAAGGCTACATTTTTTAAATATGCAAATTAGTTTTGCTGTACTGCTAAGTGGCATAATAAAACCAACATGAAAAAGATTTGTGCTAAAATCGTGAATCGTGATCTTACTGAAAAAAAATTTGACATATTTTTTATCATATATAGGCCACGCCTACGGACTACGGGTTGCTTTTTAGTGAAGCAAAAGAATATAGTGCATGCTTTCTACCAGTTCAAAAGAGTAATTGTTCGGTAATCGCACTTCTCTTGTAATGTTGTAAATGCCTGCAACAGACAGGGCTATAACTCTTTGATAAACATGAACAAATATTCCTTTTTTTTGTTTTGTTGCAAAATTACGATTATTTAGTACACTAGGATGATAAATGTCTCCTGGACATGCTTTTAAACGTACAGTTGTAAAAGCTGCCAATACTCTCACCGTGAAATGGTCCATTGGGCCCTCTAGAGCACCACTGACACTTATCACTATGTTATTTATTTGTGCGCTGAAAGAGCCGACTGCTACAGGATGAATTAGGGATACATTAGGGAATTTGGGATCCGTTATGTGGGGTGGGGAGCTGATGGATGCTATTCTAAATATACAGAAGGAACTGCCAATAGTCATGTGGGGTGGATAGTGCTGAGTTATAATATCAGTGGGGGGAGCGCTTGCACTGCAGCTGCAAGGCAGCCTCGACGGACCGGGGCGTCCCTCCTACCCTAATTTATCACAGACAAGCCCCTGCTACATGTTTCCTTTTTCCCAGTACAGAGGAACAGCATGGGACCTGCCAGCCAAAGCCTCAGGGGATACACGTAGCGTAAGGATGTGCTGATGTTGTATCTTTTCACGCTACGACTCACGCTACATTATAGTTTACATGTAAAGACTTTTAATGTACTGTTATTTTGATGTTTTACAGTATCTGCAGTAGCTAAATGAACATTTTGTCAACAAACTTGTGCATGTTAACAGATTTAATTTCTGGTGTAGCCAGTGACAGGAAAGGCACTTCACTTAGTAAAAAGATTTTATGCAATACTATTGCTTTATGCACTACCATTCAAAAGTTTTTAAAGAAAGAAATAATTTTATTTAACAAGCATGCATTAACCTGATAAAAAAAAAGATGTTCACATTTTTACAAAAATAAAATAAAAAATGTTATAGCTTTTTTATTAAAGCTGCTTTCCGTAACTTTTTTTGTGTTCAAGATTTACAAAAGTTATATAATGAGAATGTACAACATGAATCCATTTTCAAAACCGTGTTTTTGTCTTACCCTGAATCATTATGGTACACTTATAATTAGTGTTTATACTGGGACTATTTCAGACCGTTCTGGTAGGAACTGCTGCGGAGGAGCAGAGTCCCTGCGTGACTCGCCATAGACATAAACAGAGAGAAGTAGCTCTGGCTGCAATGTTCTTCCGCAAGACGCATGCAGTTCTGTTTATTAACTGCTAGAGCGCAAAAAGTTACAGACTGCAGCTTTAATCAAAGAATGTTGATAATTAGAAATGTTTCTTGAGTATCAAACCAGCATATTAGTATCATTTCTGAAGGAACATGTGACACTGAAGACTGGAGTAATGATGCTGAAAATTCAGCTTTGCCATCAAATGAATATATGACATCTTTAGATATATTAAAATAGAAAACAGTTATTTTAAATTGTAATAATATTTCACAATTTTACTTTTTTTTTTTTTTTTAACTGTATTTTTACCAAATAAAACCTTGGTGAATAAGAGATTTCTTTCAGAAGCATAAAATCTTACCAAACCCCAAACTTTTAAACGGTAATGTACTGTATCATAATATTTATGATAACGCCAAATGATATCCAATTTAACATGGCCAAGGAGAAAACTTACGGGCCACTAAACTCTTTAAACTGCTTAAGCACTTTGTATTTGCAGAAGGTTGTTTAGAGACATCTATATCAAATTAAGCACTGACTAATCACTGTCTAGAAAAGACACTCCCCCTGTGGATACAACTAGGTCATTTGTTCGAGATATATCTAGGATGTAAACTCAGATCAATATCAGCCTTGAGAAGTCACCTTCTATTCAATACAGTGCTAGAGACCTTTCACAGCAAAACTGCAGGACGGCACTATGCGATCGCAGCATCTTTTGCTGTGAAGGGATCTTAGAAGTGAATCATGCAGGCACAAGTCAGGTCATTATCATGCTCCTGAATAATTTGAGAAAAGCCATGACCTAGTGCAGCAAACCAGTAGCTTATTCAACAAAAGTCAGAAGTGTCCTCCTCAGCAGATTGTTACACGGGCCGTTGCTTTACCAAATTAATAATTCTATCTTCCTCTCCTCCCTTGGGAAAAACACAAGCTATTCTCTAAGCCACGAGGCCAACAAGCACGAAACGAGCCTCTTTTACATCTCTCTAACTAGATAGGAATGACTCGAAATAAAGAGATGCAGATGGAGATGCACAAGACAAATGTGAGATCAGCAGTGACCAACAACCGCTGCTCTTGAGACAATGTCAACCCAATAAAGCCCACTCGTGCTGCGCTTAATTTGCACCCATCGATTTCCTATTTTCAATTATTAATTCTAATTAGGATGAAGTAGATGGTGCCAGGGGCCGTGACAGAGGGTCGATGATGGAGAGGCCGGCAGATGTAGACGAGTGATCCACATACGACTACGAGTGTGACTCTACTCTACGCCAATTCAAGATTTTGATGATAGAGCACATAGATTTAGTTATTTAAACCCAATTTAAACAGCTTTTTACATCATTATTTTATATTATTATTATTATTATTATATATCCTGATCTGAGCCAAGGGGTCGTCATGCTGACGTTAGCTTTGATTCCTGACCTCTAAGCGTGAAACTCATAGTTGAACATAGTTCAAGCATGGGTCAATAAGCGGCTGTGTGCCCACCAGTGGTCTGACATACAAAATAGTGCTTTGTGATGTATGTTTAATTATGAAGTTACTACAATGTGGTGACAGTTGCAGCTCTTCCTCTAACTAGTGCTGAAAACACAACAGCTATGATAACCCACAATGCATTCATCAAAAAGCAAGGCCGCCCATCGTGCCAAACTTCAATAGCTACAATCTGAAAACTTAAGGATAATTGTATTGGTGTGAAGGACAGCTATGCAGTACTCTAATATGTAAAACATAAAAAACTGAGAGAAAAAAACAGAAGGAAGAGATGCCATTTCCTCTGGTACTGGGCAATGTTCACTTGGTTTGCATATGTGCCCTTTTGTAAACCATACTGCTCATTATGAATACATTACTAGAACCACTTGACCATTATCCCAAAGCAAATAATAAGAGAAAAGAAGACTCAAAACAAGGCAATTAAGACTCATGTGTGGACAGGGACAATGACAGAGTATGTAGCATATAGATCTCTCCTGACCTACACTGCCAATGCATTATGTGTTTCCATGGCATCTGCACCTGCTGAAAAAGGTAAGGGGGGAGAACAGAAATGAGGTTATGTTATATATCTTTCCTCGAGTTTGCTGCTAGTCTAACGCACATGAACTCTTTCTGCAGGTGCTGGCAGTAGTATACTCTATATTATGTGAAAAGAAAGTATCTCATACAAAAGCCCTATATACAGTGTGCAGTCGAAATAGCCAGCTATCTCAGCAATGTGTTGGTGTTTCCTTTTAAATTGATTTACACTAACAGTGCATTGGCATGTTGGGAAGGGTGGTAGTTATTTTAGCAGTAAGGCACACAGAAGACACCAGCTAGTGCTAAAAATGCTAGTGATAGACAATTCATGGTGGAATTATCTCACTCAATCCAATGCCTGCTGCTTCCGATTGCTGCTGTGGGAATAAAGTTGCCTGTGACTGCTGTTCTAGGATCTTACATAAAGTAGAACTACAATTGGGATGGGAAATCAGTGGCTGCAGGAAATCTACTGCTTAGATTGTATGCACAATGATTTATGAAAGAGATACATACACAGTTTTTTTAAAATAATGTAATTTGTGGAATCAAAAGTTATGTTTCTTTTAAAAAAACATCAATATTCACATATAACTGCCTTCTCAATCAACACAAACACAAAACAAATAGAAAAATGATGCACGTCATGGTCTTGAGTAGCTAGAGTAATATATTTATTATAATATTTCATTATTTTATATCAATATGGCATGAGTAGCCCTGTTGGCACAGTACAATGTAAAATCTAATTAGTTAGACTTACTTAAAAAGGCATGCAAATCGATTGCCTTAAAAAGTGAATCTTAAGGAATAGTATGTTGTACTGACAAAAGCTTAGTTTAGTATAGTTCACTTACACAAGAGTTCTAGAGACTAAAAGAGAACTGTAGAAAGTACTTGATCATTTATTTTAAATAAAATGTAATTGTTATCGTGTTTTGCATGCTGAATGTTGAAGTCTGTGTGTAACTCGAGCATGGCCAATTGCAAGATATTGCCACAAATGTAGAGGGATTATATTACAAGTTTTTCGGACCCACTTTATATTAGGTGGCCTTAACTACTATGTACTAACATTTTAATTAATCATTTGATTCAATGCACTTATTGTGTACATACATGTTTTTACATTGTACTTACATTTAAAAAAATACCTGCATGTAATTACGTCTGTAATTAATTTCTGTAGTTACATTTGTAATTACACAGTTGGCACTTTCCTTACACCTAACCCTACCCTTAAACTTACCCATACCACCACACCTGTCCCTAACTCTACCCGTATCCCACCTCAATATCAGCAAAGGTGTTTTGCAATACAATTTGAACACAGTAAGTACATTGTACTTATTTTTTTTATGTAAGTACTTAAGGCCACCTAATATAAAGTGGGGCCAGTTTTTCAATTAAAAGATTAACAAGGTGTTCATGACAAGTGTTAGTAATACATTTTTAAAAGATCATTAATTGACATGATTTAGTTAATGACTAGTTAAGTTTCTTTTTAAAAGCAACCTATGTATTACATCCCTTCCTTTGAAACCAAATAATTGTGATTTCTTGTTGCATCGCTGCATGAACAGGAAGAGAATTACAATAATATAAATTAATTTCTATGTGAAAAACCAAAGGAAACACTGATCACCATAATGGTGAGTTCAAACAAATACATTTGAGGAAAATCAACATCAATTTATGAAGTCAGCTTACGATGTTCTCTCAAATTTTTCAGTTGTATTGAAAATTCAACATTCATGATGACTTTGGGAAATAAGTGAATGCAACTATAGAAAGATAACTGCAGAAGTGGAGGAAATGAGTGAAAAGTCTATTAAGAATTGCCCTGCCTCAAAAACGTTTTTTTTTGCTTGATAAAATGGCATTCAAACCATAGACTTTATATGGACGTAGTGTCCGTGATGTCACCCATAGGATTCTGAAGAGCAGTTTTGAAGCGTAAAGTAGGGTCGAGCTGGCCGTTGGCATCTTGGCAGTCACTCCCAGATAACAGAAAATGGGCAAAGTGGAGGGATGTGGGCGGAGCTGAAGAGACGCAATGACTAACAGACAGCAGATAAATGGCTATCCACCTGTCACTCGAAGTGGCCACGCACTTAATTATGCAGAACTTTAAGGCTTTATATAATGTAAATGAATGAGTTATAAAAAAAAAATCACCCCCTCACAGTTGTCATGAAGGGCAAAATTAGATATGCACCAAAACCACAATTTGTACTAGGCTATAAACATGTTTTTTTCTTCTGTAAAGTTGGGCATTTTAACATGGGGCTCAATGAGATGTCTCTAGTGGCCAGTCGATGAATTGCAGTTTAACTCACTTCCGTATTGGCTTCAAGATAAACTAGGGGAGGTTACCGCTTGATTCAAACTGATAAATTAATCTTAACTTAGGTTTTCTGAGTAAACTACACTCTAAAAAAAGGGTTCTATATGGCACCAAAAATGGTTCTTTGTCGTAATCATAGAGGAGCCACTTTTGGTGCTATATAGCACCATATCTTAACATGTTCTGTATATGGTAGCGGTGCTACATAGCAGCTTAGTTAGCCGTGCTATATAGCACCTTAGTCAAAGAACCGGTGAAGAACCTCTGAAGAACCGCTGAAGAACCACTGAAGCACCAAAATATGTGCTATATAGCATTTAAAAAGGTTCCCCTATGATTACGAGCCAAGAACCATTTTTGGTGCCATATAGAACCTTTTTTTTAGAGTGTAGGCATAGTACGTGAATAGTAAAGATTAGTGTTAGTTAGAACAACTGTTGGATTTGACAGTGTATGTGATCTAAGCCTGTAATGATAAATAATTGTTCTTGAATATTTTTTCATGTTGTGAATGATGTACATTAGATAGTCTGACTGTAACTTGAAGATGTTTTATGAATGATGTATGAAATCTATTTTAAACATGTTTTTAGAAGAAAAACATCTCCACCTCCTACACTTTATATAGCTTTACCCTGCAGTTTGTTCACCGACATGAAAAAATGTGCACGAGAATCTACAATCAACATGTAAACGCATGATTCGTTGTTTCACACAATTACCATTCTTGTGTGAATACATTAGAAACAATGTGGTCTTTAGGGGCATTCTTCTGAGCACCATGGTTCAAGATCCTGTGAGCGCCCCTGGTTATAGTGCCACATCAGCATCCCAAATTTAGTGAAAATATTTTTTTTTGTTCCAAGAAACTTTCACAACACTTTTCACCGCACATACACACACAGATCAGTATAATTGGCTTTTAATGATCTGACATTATGCTAATGTTCATCATAAGGAGATAAATCTTTGAGAGGGGTTTACGATTCTCGGCAGGTGGTCGTCTGCCCACCAGAGCCATGGAGATTAAACATGGAGGACAGACTCAGGAGAACAACAATGACGTGCTCCATCATCGAGGGTCAGAGTGCAGCATGAATCAAGCGTGGGAAAGAAGATTATCTAAGATGACTTCATGTATTTACATCATCAACATTAGGCTTAGATTAAAACGGCCATTTCTGTTGTTGCATTTGTAAACATTAGCCTAAATGTTGTCATCGTTGGATTAAACAAGTGGGGTTTTTTAAATCATCTATAACCCATGCAAACGGCCCTTTCAAATTTTAATGCTGCGAGTTAAGGTGTTTTGAGAAATATTGGGTTCTTAGGAAATTGCCACTTGAGCTCCATCAGAGAGCTGCCCACTTAAGCAAGGACCACATTAAGGCTTCATTAGCTGAGTGACTGCAGCGGCAAGAGTGGAGGTAAGGGAACAGCCTCAGTGGTCAAAGAAGGCTTTGGAATGAAGATACCGCTTCTACGGTCGGGCACTTAGGGTCTGAAAGTCCTGTGAAGTGGCCAATGTGTGTCAATCACAGCTGTCCCTCTCCTCCCTCGTCCACTCAGCAGTCACATGAAGAACCCTCAGGAGAGTCTCAGCCTCTCCGGAAAAAGGTTGGCAGGTTCAGAGACGGAGAATGATCGGGAATGAGCGGCGAGATCTCTGAATGCAGTTTTGTTCTTCTCGTCTTTGGGAACTCACCAGGGCCCATGAATTATTCCTGTGGATTCTCAAAGTCACAGTGAAGTCAAAGGTATACATCAGTGACTCCCTGAGAAATCAACTGTGTATCTCTTTCTCTAACTGACAGTCAAAAATAGATTTAAAGAAAAAAAGGCTTGTTACTGGGGAAGTTTTAGATTGAGAGTTAATGGATTATTAGTCATGATCTCTTGCATGACAATAAAACGGCTTGGTACTAAGAACAACTAGCAATCGCAAGACTCCCAATGCAGTTATTTGTTACTTCCCTCATGGCAGAAAGAGTTGCAGATGTCTGACGAGAAGACAAATAGAATGTAAAAACAATTCTGATTCATCCATTCAATGGTGAAGTTTGCTAGAGAGAGGCTGCCGTATTGATCCACAGAGGAAAAAATAATTTTATTCCCCTGATGAACAAAAGCCAATGATCTTATCTAAATCAGTCTTAAAATT